>CP092866.1:63277352-63579045 GCA_030710605.1 Cordylochernes scorpioides
CATGTGGCTGAGCTAGACAGCTAACATGGGGCAAAGCTAGACAGCCAACACGGGGCTGAGCTAGACAGCTAACATGGGGCAAAGCTAGACAGCCAACACGGGGCTGAGCTAGACAGCCAACATGGGGCCGAGCTAGACAGCCAACATGGATCGAGCTAGACGGCCACCATGGGGCCGAGCTAGACATCCAACATGTACCGAGCTAGACAGCCAACATGGGGCCGAGCTAGACAGCCAACATGGACCGAGCTCGACGGCCAACATGGGGGCGAGCTAGACAGCCACCACGGAGTAGAGCTAGACAGCCAACACGGGGCCGAGCTAGACAGCCAACATGGCCCGAGCTAGACGGCCAACATGGGGCCGAGCTAGACAGCCAACATGGACCGAGCTAGACGGCCAACTGGGGCCGAGCTAGACAGCCAACATGGGCCGAGCTAGACAGTGAAAGAACAGCGGCCATGGAAGAGAACATTGCCGTCATGACGAAGGAATTCCTCCTTAAAATCGATGGTGTGATGGAGCAGGTTGGGTGGCGCCTCCTCCCTACCCCATTCTCTCCGAGAGTCAAATCTTTCCGGTAAATATATCGCTACCATTTAGTTCCAACAAAAATTTTTCCAATTTTATTTGTTGGAAGATGTTTTGTTCCTTAATCTTCCGAACTCAATTCCAAGACTTGAATATATAAAACTAAGATTAGTAAACAATACATAGGTCACTCTGTTTTTAAAGTTGGAATTATTTTGTGGTTTCTATCATATAGGATGTACAACAAATATGTATTTCTATAGTTATTTATTCCACAATATAGAAGAAATATTCAGGAAGGCATGGCTCGGGTGAACATTTCCAGCTATTCCTCCGATTTAATCCACCAGATTGCCATAATTATTGTATGAACCTGATGCAATTACGTTCTATCTTTTATAATAGAGTTAAGCTATTTTTCACGTGTAATCTTCATTTAAAAATAAATCTATTTTATACTGTTTTTACTGAAATTGTAAAATAATAAGAGAGGGGAACTGGTCCATTAATTGCCAACTTACTCTCAACCTCCCATCATTTTACCATTGCAGTAAGAACAATTGAAATTTATATTAGAACAAAAATAGTATAATTTTCTTAAATTATTCATCTAATTCCAGTACTATTATACTTCTGAACAAATTTTTAAAATTAATGTATTGCTCATTCTTCTCCTATAGTATGCCTATAAAGATTATATATATTTGTATTGTGCTTAAGGAACTCTTATAAAAGGATTTTCTAATTGTAGAAATTCCATCAATATATCTACTTCGATCACAGTTCTTCAAATTAAAGGGCAAGGCAAAAAAATTCAAATTCCTGTTTTAACAACATTAGTTAGCAATGCATAGATCACTCTTTATCTTGATAATATAATTGAACAGAGATATTTTGATTAATAAAGGACAAACACAGTGAGCCTTTCATATTTTATGGCTTGTAAATATGCAGAATTGCAATAGTAGTTGCGCGTTAATAGGTTAATTTGTCGTTGGGAAGGTTTACCATTGTAAACCAAGTCTTCCCAATTCTTTCACATCTTAAGTTCACTAATTATAGAAATTCTTTCTTTATGATTGAAATTAAATAGTACTGAATAATTTCATACTCGACATACGGAGTTTTCTATGTGTTGTCTTCTAATGCTGCCTAAACCGAAGTAAATACAATGTTATAAAATCCAAAACACCCCTGTACTGATGAGGGGCATAGTCCGAAACCAGGGCGTACAGTTTGATTTATTGTAGAAATTGTCAGAGCTTGAGTTGTGGTATATTGAACAACTAGAGTTTGTCGTTTTTCGAAGTAGGAATCGAGAAAGGAATTGTTTTAACGCATTATTATAATATTGCTTATCCCTAGTACACGTAGTACAACCCTGATAATCATGGTGGGTAGAAGTAGGCTACTGCCTTTTACTGTAAGTGCACCACATGTATACACATGTGAAAATCAGTTCGACTTTGCACTTACAAATGTACCAGAGCCCCGTTTGGTTACTTACACACGCTGATGGGGTTGGACTTTGGCAAGAATCGGGGGCCATTGGAGCATTTATTTATAAGAAAAAAGTGCTCAATGCGGGGATCGAACCCGGGTCATAGTGGTCAAAAACAAACGGTTTAGACCATCCTTCCACCAACCCCCCCCCCCTCCACCCCCCAGTGGGATCTTTATATAAAAATCTATAAAAGGGAGATGTGCCCTTTATAATACACGAATTCCATCCTTCTGAATATTTCCATCCTATATACGAAAGATTTGCACAAACGAATGTACCAATCCCTGTATTTGCATATTGAGTAGCTCGTGCAAAGTATATCTGCAGTAATCGTTACTTCATCTACTCAATTTAGGGTAATAATACAACTCATCAGTACAACCACTGCCAAATTAATTGGCTCCCTTCAACCATGCAATAATGTTTGGCAATTAAGAAATTCTAATTTTCTTATGTAATTTATAAAATTTTCGATTACTCTGTACATATTGTTGGAATTAGAAACTATCGTTTGGATAAATAATACAAGCCATCAATCAGATTTATCGTCAGAAATTACCTTCTGTTTTTAGCTTCGAGTTCAATTTTGTTACTGTAACTACCTCTTGTACCCACATTGTCTTTGATATATCCACCATTGTCATCTATTTACCATATCTGCAGCCATCATACTTTTCCTACCTTTACATTTTCATCTATCGTTTAGGTTTCAATTATGTTTTTTTTAGTCCGTTTATTAAATTGTATAAAATGAATTGTATATAATCTGCTAAATGTATTTAGGCGCAAGTATCCCGAGCTGGGATATCGCGTCCGATATGTCAAATAAATAAATAAAATCTATCTCTTCCACAAATCCTTCATAGATTTCCTACCTTTACATTTTCAACTATCTCTTCCACAAATCCTTCATACATTTCCTACATCTACATTTTCATTTATATCTTCCACAAACCTTCATACATTTTCTACATCTACATTTTCATTTATCTCTTCCACAAATCCTTCATACATTTCCTACATCTACATTTTCATTTATATCTTCCACAAACCTTCATATATTTCCTACATCTACATTTTCATTTATCTCTTCCACAAATCCTTCATATATTTCCTATATCTACATTTTCATTTATCTCTTCCACAAATCCTTCATATATTTCCTATATCTACATTTTCATTTATATCTTCCACAAATCCTTCATATATTTCCTATATCTACATTTTCATTTATATCTTCCACAAATCCTTCATATATTTCCTACATCTACATTTTCATTTATATCTTCCACAAACCTTCATATATTCCCTACAGCCATAGTCTTTAGATACCTCTTGCACCATTACGTTGATTCCAAACTCATATCCATTTACTACGTTTTGTTGCACCAAGTTGCAACTTTGTAGGGTAATCCACCTTGATTACCTTCTTCTTCGTGTCGTGCACGTTTGCAGAGCGGATTTCCATAATCGAGAAGTAAATGAAAAAGTAAAAAATAATAAATTACTTTATAAATGTATTATATTTTTTGTTGTGTTGTGTGTGATATTATTTTAATGTGTTTGTGTGTCTTCTGCATCCGTGGTTCCTCTCAAAATAAACAATCAAGATATAAACAATAACAATATTATAAAAGGAATGATACTATAAAAAGTAGAATGATACTATAGTATATAATCTGCTTAAAATATAAATGTAGAATATCATAAATTAATTTGAATAAATGGAACGTCACACAAATATCATATAACAATATAATTTATTTATTAACTTTTCATATTTATATATTTAATTATTTTTACTTACATCCATATCATTAATTTGTTCTCTTCATATACTTCTTTATTTTTTTCTATTGTTTTTTTTTTCACATGTTAAGCGAATTTACGCCAGTTTGGCCTTAAATACCCATTTATTGGTTTTTCAAGAAGCTTCTGGGACCAAAATTCGTTTTGGTCGCAGTGGTACAGTCTACTCCACGCTGACGAGTGCCAACAGCGCGAAACGCGTTCGTGGATGACTTTTCTTGATTTATCAAAAAAATTGGGTTGACCAAATATCAGGGAACAGGTTAAATCAATGTTTAGTTGATTTCTGTTCTACCAGATGGCGCTCTGCCTTCTAAAAAGCACACGTGCTCCTGGTCAAGATATGCCTTTTTTTTCATACTCCTTCATCTAAATTTCTTACATTTTTAAAATCCATTTTTATCCATATTTTGCATCTATCTTCTACATATTTATCTAGGGTCCACTTCTATATTTTGTTACTATCGTTATAAAGATTAATGTTGTTTGTCTGTCGAATATTTCAGCTCTATCTCACAATTCCTGCGAAATACATGAGCAGATTTCAGTTTAAGGTAAGAATAACTGAGTTATAGGTTTCTTTTAACTTCTTCCCCTAACTTTATGATAAAATTTGTATTCGTATTTGCCGCATAATAGAGCTATAAAATATTTATTCTATTGTAAATATATATTCGACAATTATTCGTATTATGTAAATATTATGCTTTATCAACATCATTATTTGAATTCTATCATATTGTAAATATTGAATGTAAGTTTTGCTTTCTTAGTATAAATATAATATTCAAATTCCGTTTACCTAAATTATTTTTGTATCTAAATACAAAACCGTATTCAAAATTCAATGTTATATATATGTGGCGACCACACTTTGCTTCAGCGAGCGCGGACAAAGCTTCACCACACATACGGGCGGTAGTGTGGCGACCTCACTACGCCACGGCAAGCGCGAGCTGGGAGAACACCTCACTACGCATACGCGGGCGGCATCCGGGACTTTCTTGCCACGCGCGTCGTCAACAACAAAGTTTGCTTCCAACGACCGTAACTTCTTTTCTCTTTATATATTTCTGGCTTTTAAATAAATTAATTTAAATTATAAAAAATAATTATAATTTTATCAGCGCGCGCGCGGCCTTTCAACCAGCCGCACCAGCAACCATCCCACAAATATATATATATATATACAACTGAAGGGTATTTCTTTTATTTCTTCATATAATTTGTAAATATAAATTCTTGAAGTGAAAGTTTGTTGCTTAGTTTTATTCTTGAAAAGTTGAGATAAATTTATATTTTTAACATTATCAATATTTAGATTCCTTCAAGAAAATATATTTGTTTACAAGAGAACATATTGCAGATCTGTTACACTTCAATCAGATCCACTCAATGTCGTTGTCATTAGAAAAAAAAAAGTTGAGCAAATCGTTTAAAGATTATAAAATATATTTGTGACTGTACTATGTTTTGTGGATTTTATTTTTGAAATTTAATGAAGGACACTATTAATTAGAGAATAATAGATTTTTTTAAATATAGAAATAAATCTGTTTCATTTGAGCGACGTCACACGGAATCAGTTTTACCATTTCAAGATTTTTTGAAATTCTGACTTTAACGGTTTGTGAATCACATAGATCATAATCGATATTCCCTGTGGAATATTTGTATAATGAACTTTCGAAGTTTTTATTTCATTAAAATGAAAATAACCATCCATAGATAAGGTTTCTTTGAGAGATTCAATTAAGCATCTCTACATTTTCGAGCTTAAAGGCTTTTCTTCTCTCTTTTGCTTATCCCTAGTACACGTGGTACTGGCCATGATAATCATGGTGGGTAGAGGTAGGTGATTGCTTTTACTCTAAGTGCACCACATGTCGACACATGTGAAAAGCAATTCGACTTTGCACTTATAAATGTGCTAGAGCACCATTTGTTTACTTTCACTCGATGGTGGGGTTGGACTTTTTCAAGAATTGGGGGCCATTGGAACATTTTTTTTTTAATCAGAAAAAAAAGTGTCCAATGCGGGAATCGAACCCGGGTCGTAGCGGTCAAAAACCAACGGTTTAGAGTCTAAACTTCAGACCATCCTACTGGCAGTAGACCATACAACTGGCAACTGAGAATTTTAAATTCTTCACATCAATATAAATCCAACAGAAACTACACCCTAACAGATACCAAAATAAAATTGAAATTTTTCAAAATAGATCAATGGATCCCCAAAGTTTCAACTTTTATCAGTTTGATCGAAAACAATAACATGAGAAATGGGAATCTGGCATTATAGGATGTTACAAACTATTTTTTTTCTACATATGTAAATATGTAGTGCACTTAAAGGAAATCCAGTCTAACTATCCACCATGATTATAATGGCCTACCATGTGTCGGTAGCTGAGATAAGTAAATAAAACTCTTAACCAGGAAAATTATATCGATTCTTTATACTGGTTAAAATACATCAATAGGACATGCAACAACTGTGCTGGTGTGGAACTAACACCTACCCACATATCATCATACCCAGCAATGGCCGTAGACCTGTAGAAAATTGACATGGATCCAGAGCAGCAGCTTTACACACCCAAAATAGAGATAGTTACGACTGCTGTGATAGAGATGCATAGAGATATCTGAGGCTCTTCATTACACACGACAACAACAATAACAACAATTTATCAATAATGAGGACAGTTCTATAAACAAGGCATTAATAATTCAGTAATAGGTTTTTTTTAATGTTACACAATAATCAAGTAAAATAAAAGCAATTCTTTTAAAACAGGTTTAAATGAACCAGAAATGAGAAAAAGTTCCTTGGACAGATTTCAGGAATCAATTAATTGTTTGCATCGTTGGAAAAGTTTGTTAGTTTTCCAATTTTTAACTACTCCTATATTTGAAAAAACCCGTCCATTATGTTTTAGTTATCAATGGTGTTGTCCATTGCTCCTCAATATTTGTAAGCCTGCTTTCTCTATTCTTTGTCTTTATCTGTAACCACTTTGATATCTTAAAACTCCCTTAAATGCCCCTCACATAAACCTCTTATCTTTTATCGAAAGTCCATACGTCTTAGCACCAATTTATTTTTTCTAAATTTACTCTCTCCCAAACTCTTTCATTTTTAGGAAATAAAAATATCATTTCAATATAAACATTACTTTTTCTAGAAGACCTTTGTACATATTATTTTTTAAATTACAACTATTTTAATAATTATTAAAGTAAATCCCTGTTTAAATAATAATTTTGAGAACTACCTTTATAAAATAAACCGCACACTTTCTGATTTGTCGTAATTTTTTCACAGAATAACATCACACACAACAACAACAACAACAGCCGCTTTATTAGGATATTAAGGACTCGCCATATATCATTTTCATGGAGAAAAGGGAAAAAAAAAACATAAACAAAGGAGAGAAGGGAAAATGAAAAGGAAATCAAAGTATTCAACATAACTATACAAATTAGTTCTCAGAGATTACCTTGTTCTCTAACGCTTTATGAAAGTTAAACAATTCTATCGCTATGTATATTTTTCTCGGACATTATTCTGATTAGTTGAACTGGGTAATGACTTGGATAATGTTATTTAAGATCTTATTCCGTTCCTCGTTAACAATAGTGCATTCAGAGATGTAGTGGATCATTTCTTCTATGCTTTCAGTTTTGCAGAATTTACAAATTACATCTTCCTTTTTAATTATTTGAATGTGACTTTCTCTTAGTAAAGTCGAAGTGATTCTTGTTTGGGTAATGTAACATTTTTTATGTCTAATGATAGGTTCCAGGATAAAAATTGTTCAGGTATTAAATACTTATATAATAATTTATAATTAGAATATATCTTGTATGATTCATTTTTGCTAAGTCCTGCTGAATTAATTGTTCATTTTTTTGTACGAAAAATCCCTGGTAATTCGTTTTGAATGGTCTCATAGTCGATAGCATTGTTTGTCCAGGCAAGACCGCATTGGTTGTAAATTGCTAAAATAGTCCTGTAGGGTCTAATAGGTTTTCCTTTATTTATGGATATTCTCTTAAATAATATCACACACAATGTTATACATATATACTACAAGTTTCAGCCCTGTTAGTATTTTAATTCATTTTATTAACAAACAAGGCCTTTTATATGAACGAATCTAGAACGAGAGCTAGCCTAAGCTCTATTAAAGTTTTGCTTTAAAATAATCATAAATATCATTAACACATCCATAGTATCACCATTATTATTATTGCTATTATTAATATATTTATAGGTCCCTCGCCAGATGAAGTGTGTTAGCATAGTTTCTAACATACTACAATAAATAATTGCTACGCAATAGTCAAAACGGCATCGAAATCAACTAGGTAAATCTTAAAGTAATAAACTCACTGAAATTTATCGCTCCCTCATAAACAAACAGATGATGAAATTGAAATTTTCGACTTTTACAAATTTTAATGAATTACTTTCATATTTGATCTACTTTCTTCCTTTTTTTATATTAACTATTTCACAATTGCACAACATCTTGTACGAGACACTGTTTGGTTGGTCTCAATTATCGTCGTTTACCTGGAGTTTTTATTACAACACTTTCCTTTCTATAATATATTTACATATTTCTCCTTCAATTATTCATCCATAGGTTGGTTGGCTATATTCCTGTCTTCTTAGAGCTTTCTCTCTAGGACTAGTCTTTTGATGATATCATAGAGTTTCCAGCCAAAATTGTCCATGAATTCCATTCTAGACCTTCTTCCTTCCTGAAGTTATACCATCGTACAATGTTATTGGGAAGAGTAACGTGAGGAGGTTGCCACTTCACTTCTGCATCACAGAATTGTAGCCCTAAAACATAATTTTGCATACATAACCACAAAACTTTGGCCTAATTATAATTATATACTTTCCTTCATAATTCAGTTATCCATAAACACATCTCCAAGAAAATATCAAATCAGGTGACATACAGTATTTTTTTCTTATCAAAACAAAATCATTTTAAAGGAAACTCATCCCTGAATGGTTTAATTTTATTTTTAAAACCGTTTTTTATTTAAGAAAAAATAAAAGAGAGCAAAGTTGCGCTTAAAGTTGATCGTTAAAAAATCGCCACATTAGAAACTGTGACTGAACGACCAAGAAAAAAAAATCTATTGACGTTTACTCTGGGTGATTTATTTAAAAAAAAAAATAAAATAAATTGGTAGACTGGAAATGGCGACACCACGTGACCGGAAGTTATCGGCTTTTTGTAAAAGTTGGAATGACGTCAACATGTGGCCGGCATTTAACGCCGGAATGGAGCTAACGATTTAATAGTTAGTTAGTTTTGATAATCTGGCTTAACTATTACAACCCTGAAAGCACTCAGGAAAACCTACTATAATATACGCCTTTATGTTTATGTGTTCGTTTTATTCGAGCTCTGATTGGCTTGTTACCGTCACGTGACCTTGATCAGTAAATCAGAATACATTGTTTATTTATCTCTTATAAGTATTGAAAACCTATATTCTATGTTGAATATAATTGCATAAATTTGTTTCAAGGTAGTTATATCTCTTTTTCTCCCTTCTCTGATATTATTAGAATATTTTTATTTTGTCTTTCTATGTATACTTAAAAAAAGGAAATTTATATAAGTAGGACCTTGTGGACAGTTCTTATGATCATCATAGTGTTGACGCCTATCTTCTTGGTGAAAGCATTCACGGTCTTCCTAGGTTAATCTTCTGCACATTTTTACAACTTCTTCTCTAAGCATGTCCGATTGTTGTAAGAGCTTTTTATTATAGGAATCCCTCTCCTTGTCAATTTCAGCCATCTCAAATTCTTCCTGACATCCCAACTGTTTTTAGCAGTTTCAAAAACTTCCCTAACTCCTTGAGGCTTCTGCCGGCACGCAAAGAAACGATGATGGCTTATCCTTGTAATTATTGCGTTCCTGCAGAAGCCTCACTATTCGTATTTCCCAATACACTGTATACATCTTTGCTGTTTTATTTTATACATTCATATAGATAGGATAGAAAAATATATATATTAATGTATGAAATATTATTTTGTTTTGGTGGAATTCTCACTAAAGTTAGTTCCATTTTACAAACATTATACACAAATTACAGACATATATTCAGATATATTAACTACATATTCATGAACATTGAACGCACCTGTTTACGTAATGCATTTATACAAAGTGTAGTTGCATTTTCAAATATATATTACAACATTCGACCTTTATGTATATAGAGTTAAGTATTTGAAAATTGAGCAATCCATAAATAAATCTTTAATTAAAAAGGCATATATTAGATTAAAATATTAATTTATTTTAGCCAACTGAAATATTAGTAAAATAAATGATATTTTGATCCAATATATGCCTTTTTAATTAAAGAGTTAAGTATGTACACTTTTTCTCAAATTCAAATTTCAACTATGCAAATTGGATTTATAGTTGAAGTCAGCCTTTCATTATAATCAGTATTATATATGTGATCTCCCACATAAACACTCCCAACCACACAGAATAAATTTCACTATTACTTTTACAATAGAGATATAGAGAGAGGAATTAGAAAATTAGAATCCTTTGAGCTATCTTTTTGGGAAAAAATCGTTCAGAGATAAGTTTATTTGAAATAATTTTATTATCTCCAACTTTTGGACTTTTTCACACTTCTACAGCAGTATTTTTAAATATAACGCCGCCTATTAGAGAGAGCTCTTTTTGTAAAGGTTACTCTAATAAGTGATGTTATATTTAAAACTACTCCTGTAAAAGGACGAAAAAGTGCGTATACAAGTACACTAGTACACTTGTACACTAGGTATAATAAATTATTTTAAAGAAACTTATATATCCCCGAATTATAATTTTGGCAAACAAGATATATAAATGCTGTTCAACGAATGGATCTAAAACGACAGCTAGTTCTAAATTTTATTGATGTAAACAACTTTAATGATGGTTTTTAAATTCTATTAGTATCATTCTAATTATCAAACTAAGATATGGACTGACATAAGTGTTTTTAGATGATCATATAATAGGATAGATTCACATGTGTTACATATTTATAAGTTATTTAAAATTCAATCTCATTATTTCAACACTTACTAGTGTATAATAATATTCGTGTGTAATAATATTCGTAATAGTGTATAATAATATTCGAAACGTTATATATTTATACTAGCCGAGTGACCCGGGCAACGCCCAGGGTTTACCCAAAGGGCCTGCAGAGACTTTAAAAGTATAGATGGTGGCTTAAAAATCGCAATGGGTATATTCAGATTTCCTAGAAGCAGCATTTCAAGTAAGGATAAGTAAAAATACTTTCTAAGTATAAATTCGTTAATTCGACCATGTTTTGATTTCCAGAACCTATGAAATTACAAACAGTAATTCGACAATACCGATAATTCGACCCCTTGCGATAATTCGACCTTGATTTGATTTCCCAATCTCTGGCCTATCAAATAACAAACGGTAATTCGACAATATTAATTATTCACCACTTCTGATAATTCAACCATTTTAAAATGCAAATTTCGACGTTTGATGTTTACTTACAACTTTACTAAAAAAAAGGTATTATAGATGCGAGCAACGAAACATTTTGAACCCATATAATGCAAATTCATATCCTCACTTATAGGGTGTCAAGCCTAAAGGATGCGAATTCATGTCCCTGATTTCTAAAAATTAACATAAAATTGTAGGCTACCAACGCGAATTCGCGTCTACTGGGATCTTTTCCCATACCTTCTTGCCTATTTATCAGTGGGTTGGGTTGGGGGGGAATGTCAGCTGTCCCAATGTACCTGTAAAATGTCACATGCGACCGAGTTCAAGCAGCCATTATTTTTATTTATTTCAAGCTATATAGATTACATTAAAAGAAAATATCATTTTTTAAACATGTTATTATATGAACAACTCGATTTTCATACGGCCCACTGGACCATGTAACTCTGGAATCATAAGTGCAAAAACAGACATCCCTAAAGGACTCCTTTAAAATATCTTTATGATTCTTTTTTAATAATATTCTTAAACATTTTTAATTTTTTTTTCATGTTTATTAACTTTTCAATATAGAAAATAAGATAACATAAAAGGGATAAATTCATTTAATGGACCTCACTAAAAACTGCATTTCTAGCCGAGTGACCTGGGCAAAGCCCCAGGTTTACCCTAAAGGCCTGTGAATGGGCAGGATAACCATATGTGTGCCATTGCAAAGATCCTAAATCAATGTATAGAGCACTGGGGAAAATAGGTTTTTTTTTTTTTTTTTTGCTTATCCCTAGTACACGTGGTACAGGCCATGATAATCATGGTGGGTAGTTAGCGACTGCTTTTACTGTAAGCGCACCACATGTCTACACATGTGAAAAGCAGTTTGACTTTGAACTTACAAATGCCAGAGCCCCGTTCGGTTACTTGCACTCGCTGGTGGGGTTGGACTTTTGCAAGAATCGGGGGCCATTGGAGCATTTTTTTTTTTTTAAACAGAAAAAAGTGCCCAATGCGGGAATCGAACCCGGGTCCTAGTGGTCGAAAACCAAACGGTTTACCCAGCCTTCCACCGACCAAAAGTCAAAATAATAATAAATATTTTATGAATGAACAAATAATACAAAAAATTGCTTTCAGGTGAGAAACTATAGGCATTGGTGAAAACTTTAAAAAATTATATTGAAAAAAAAAAGAAAACAAATATTAAAAGAAAATTCAATACAACACAACTATATAGCAAATACAGCCATTATTTCTAGCCGAGTGACCCGGCAACGCCCCGGGTTTAGCCTAAAAACATGTGAAGCGCTAGATAACCATATGTGAGACATTGCATAGATCCTGAATCAATGTATAGAGCACTGGGGAAAATAGGTAAATAAAGACCAAAAATCAAAATACTTTAATTATAAATATTTTATTAGTGAACAACTAATACAAAAAAATCCTTTCAGGTGAGAAACTATGTTGTTGATGTTTCTTATCCCCTTGTGTAAAGATTACACGAATTCCATGATCTCATGGAATGGGGTATAGGGGTGCAGCTTTCGTTGATCATGGCACCATGATCCAGGCACACTTTGGTGAAAGTCTGACTTTGCCTGTGATTTGAGGCCATTCCAAATATGGAAGCCTTTGTTTCTGACTCTAACATGAGCACAGACGCAGCTCCTCCGTATCCCTGGAGTGGAACCATTGCTGAGGTCCATCAACTGGGTCAGTTGAACTCAGGATTTTTAAAGAGGGAGTGTCCCTCCTGGTTACAGCATCAAGTCTACCAGAACAAGACTTGATACAATCGTGTAGAGAGTTTACTGTACCTCCCAACAATGTCCACTGCACCACAGGCCAGTTACAGAGGGGTAAGCATGGGAGGTGTGAGAAACTATAGGCATTGGTTGATGAGGCACAATTTGGATTGTAGATTATAAACAAAAGGTAATAAGACCAAATCCAAATATATAAATAGTGTGTGACGTTTCGGTAACAGCGTTGTTACCATCTTCAGACAAAAGTACTGAATGAAAAAAAGGAGCCTACAGCACCCGGTGTTCCCAGGTGGTCACCCTCCCAAGTACTGACCGAGCCCGACGTTGCTTAACTTCGGTGATCGGACGAGAACCGGTGTTTTCAACGTGGTATGGCCGTAGGCCATAGTACTTTTGTCTGAAGATGGTAACAACGCTGTTACCGAAACGTCACACACTATTTATTTATTTGGATTTGGTCTTATTACCTTTTGTTTATAGGCATTGGTGAAACTTTAAACAATTTTTTTGGAAATGAAACAAAAAGTAAAAGAAAACAAATCTTAAAAGAAAATTAAATACAACACAACAATAAACCAAATTAGACAACATAAAAGGCATACATTCATTTATTTGAAATGAAAAAAAAAATTAAAAGAAAACAAATCTGAAAATAAAATTGAATACAACACAACTATATAGCAGATAAGACAACATAAAAAGGAAAAATTCATTTAAAGGACCTCATTAAAAACTATATTTCTAGTTTTATAAATACGTGGGTTCAACTTTACCCGTATGCTATTCAAAGTTCGCACACGTGAAAAAGCCACATAGAGCTGTCCATGAGTAAACACGGGCTCATGTAGCAAGAGACCCACTCTAGCAAAGGTTTGGCCTTGAGCCTTATTAATAGTCATGGCAAAAGCCAACCTTAGTGGAAACTGACGCCTCTTCAGAATGAAGGGAAGGTTGGTATCTGAAGGAGCCAAAGATATTTTTGGCACCAATACAGTTTGTCCAACTTTGGTCCCTGTCAGTATTTGTGCTTCTAGGACATGAGAGCGCATGCGCTGGATAACCATACGTGTGCCATTGCAGAGACCCTGCTTAGGATTCAAATTTCTAAGGAGCATAACAATAGCACCAATCTTAAGGTTTAACCGGTGTGGAGGCATTCCTGTGGGAGTAAGGCTATTAAGGAATTCAGTAGGGTAGTTATTTTGTTCCTCCACATTCTCACACTCGACACTGTCAACACTGAGAAAACACTGACTCCTGTTTGGTAAGCGATCCAAAACTTTTTCATTAATCTCTAATGAATCTGTGTTTTTTGGCGTTAAAATCACAGACTGGCTAAGGGCGGTAATATCACCATAGGAAGAACCAAATATTTCCTGCACCAGGTCAACCCCATGAAAGATACAGCTTTCTGGAAGAGAAATGAGGCCCTGTTGGTCTGTAGGTAGATCACCATCACCAACTTTAAGTAACCATTGAGAGAAGCTCTGTGCATCAATACCTGCTCGCATATTCTGAGTAAGGCGCAAGATCACAAACAATGGCCATAGCTTGCTTTGCTTAATGCAAGCAGCAACAATTTCAGCTCTTGAAGCTCGAGGTACCACAGGTAGCACTTGGCGAAAGTCACCTCCAAGAACAACAACCTTTCCGCCAAAAGCAAGGTCACAATGCATAATGTCCTTTAGGAGACGATCCACAATTTCAAGTGCTCTGTAGTGGGCCATAGGAGCCTCATCCCAAATAATTAAGGATGATCTACGAATAAGCTCAGCCTCAGAACTATTGGCCGAGATCGCAGCTACAGAATTCTCAAGCAAGGGAATCGGCAGCTTAAACCTGGAATGGACAGTCTGGCCACCTGACAAAAGGGTAGCCGCTATTCCAGTGGAGGCCAGCGGAATGACAATTTTTCCAACGGCTCTAACACAATGAATTAGGGTGTTATAAACATAAGTCTTGCCCGTACCACCAGGCCCATCAATAAAAAAGCAACGTGGATTTACATTGAGGGAATCAACAATTGTGTCAACAATTGACTTTTGATCTGGTGTAAGGGACCTATACATTTCTGTCCCAATTTGCAGCTCTGCATTAACATCAAGGTGATCCTCTCCTGAATCAAGAAGTGGGGTTAGGGGTGCAGGAAGTCCATAATGGTGGCAACTGAGGCGATTTTCTCTCAGCTGGAATTCAAGCTCTCTGAGAGTCATCTGTTCAGCAGCTGCGTCAGATGTTGCACTAGAAAAGTCCTCACTAAGATACCCCTTGTATTTGGTCCACAGTGATACAGGGTCGGTAGGATTATTGTAGATGAGAATTGTCGCAAAGAGCTGCCGCAGTTGACAAGGCATTTGGAACAAAGCCGCCTCAGCTAAGCATGCATCCCATTCAGAATCATCAGCCAATAATCCACGGCGCTGGGCAGCCTCTTTAAAAGTGGAGCAAACAATATCATCCACAGTTCGCAAATCTTCAAAACTCTGAGCACCTGCAACATGTAATAGTAGAAGCCGGAGGTGGTAACGCTCAGAATCTTTAGGATTCACTGAACACATACGTCCAATGCACAAAGCCCCACCCCGAACTCTAGCACTCCATTGATTCTGCCTGAAAACATAAGCGGAAGGTATGTCTCCATATAAAAGTGATCTTGCGGATACATTAACACAATTGAGCTGAAACCAGGCAGTCAGAGTTGTGCGTCTGCGTGAGGCATTTTCAAGAGCCTGTTCTTCACTACCTTCAACAAAATAGACAGATTGAAAATTAGGTAGATGAACAGCTAAGCGACATATGGTATGCGAGTGAGCATGCAAGCGATATTCAAACATTCGCCACATTGCCTCAGGAGCACTTACATACCGAGCGTCAAGAAAGTTTTTGATTTCATCATGTGCCCTGCTTTCCATATCTAATTCTCCAACAGACACTTCCACCTCAGCCCTGTCGTGTCCCTTATATACATACTTGAAAAGATATTTGACACTTTTCACAGAGGCACAGACCTCCACATTAATGTGAGCAATGAACCTAACCAGCAGATAGGGGTTATAGGGAACAACCCAGCGGTTATCCACCTCGTGAGTGCCCACAACAAATGTCTGGCCGTCATCTCGACGTCTGTAGCGAGGATAGCCATTATTGTTAGCCTCAGTCAGCTGCAGGAATTATTTAGGGAAGTCTTTAGTACACTTGCCATCAGACATGCATGGTGAGTGAAGATTGAAGTTTCCACAAGGACCATGGATCATATGTTTACGAACCATGTCATACAGCTGAACCTGCATAGTAGGGCTAGGAATTTCTGCACAAACCAATCTGTCAATGGCATCCCTGTCTCTAGGCTTGTCTTCTTCTCTAAGCATAAACAGCATGTGGGCATGCGGTAAACCGCGTTTTTGGAACTCAACAACATGCACCCGAGCAATGACCACTCCCAATACATGCTGACTAACAATCTCGTGCAGTAATTGTTGTAACTTGAGATTGAAAACTCTAGCCACCAGATCCGGTCTATCAGAAGGATTCTGGTTAGGAAGAAGATTTTCAACAATGTCAGTCCAACGTGGGTTACAGGTAAATGTCACGAATAGGTCAGGTCTTCCAAACTTTCTAACAATGGCCATTGCATCCTGATAGTTTTGTTGCATGGCCCGGGAACTCCCAGGAAAGGAAGATGGAAGAATAAAAATACGGCCTATTCGCACACCCCGAGAATGTTCCTGCTCATGGATATAATCCATCAGACCTTGATATAACTCCACCCTAAGCAGGGACTGATTTTGGCGAATATAGTTCAGGCGATTGCCCTCTGTTTTAACATAGGCATCAACAACATATTGCTGAAATAGTCTCCTGCCATAGTGAATGGGCGAAAAGCCAGGTCTGATGGCCAACCTATAACTATAGAACTGAAGCATGGTAACATGGTTTCTAGTGCTTGTGCGCATGTTTTCTTCATGTAAGATTCCTATTGCCCAACCAGGATCACCGGCAGGAAATAAAAGAGGGTATGTCATTGGGTCACAGTTAGGATTAAGTGGAGAAATACGCACTAAACCACAATCATGCGGAAAAACAGCAATATCTCTGTTAGAAGGTACATGGCCATCTTGATCAACAAAAATGGCCGCAACTTCACTTACACTTGGGGCATTATATCGGCGAAGATCTCTACAATGATTTTGCCGGATGAGCATCTGAACCTGACACATTTGCCGGTTCTCAATGCGAGCCCGGTGTTCCTCAGCTAGTTCCACCTGGTGCATCTGCCTATAAGCAGAAGTATACGGATTCACACGCCTAAGCACAGAATCCAAAAGAGTCAATATACCAGGAAGCAGGAGCTACCAACAGTTTCGCCAGGGAAATGAAGGGCTGAGCAGTAAGGGCAGACTATATCGAGGCCCCCAATAATATATTCAGTGGGAACAGGAGAAATAGGATTAGGGGCGTTGTTCCCGTGGCGAGTCCTATAAGCGAGTCTTCCACGGCCTCTGCGAGGCATGATACAGAAGCCGCTGAAAAAAAAAAAGCTAAACTAAAAACCAAGTTGAGCAAATACATGTCAAAATAAATTTAATGTAAAAGATCTCAATATAAACAACAGATTAAATTGCACAGTGCAAAAATGTAGAAAATTGTATGTATCATATAACATTTTATCATATAACAAATTAAGTAATCAACAATTGATTATACAAATAAATAATTAGCCTCTTATTGAGAAAAATAAAGATGCCAAAACATTATGAAAGATACTGCAAAAAAGAATTATGAAAGATACGGCAAAAAAGAAAACCAGACACAAAAAATTGAGCAAAATGTAAAATTAAAAACTATAACAAAGAACCCACAAATTAATTTAATCAGAAATACAAAAAAGACGCTGAAAAAAAAAGGTAAAATAAGAACCAAGCAGAGGAAAACTATAAAACTGAAAGCCAGGACAGGCATAAAAAGAAAATTCCAAGCATGTGAGGAAACAATTGATGAAAAAAAAAAAGTGCAAATAATATGTATATAAAAAAGCAAAGCCCAATTCTAAACCCAAATATTTTTTTTATGAGAAGAACATCAACATATTGCATGATTATGGCAGTCCTTAGCTTCCCTGACAAAAATTCACCAAAAAAGTTAAATATTCCAAAATAAGTAAGGCACTTTTGCAGCCCCCCTGACAAAAATTCACTAAAAGAGTTAAGTAGCCAAAAAAATATTTTGGTATATATATTGCTAAATGTGTAACAAACATGTATATGAAAAAGCAAAGCTTAATTCTAAGTTTTAATATTTTTTTCAATATACAGAAGAAATAAGACACAAAAATGGAGCTAAATTCAAATGAAAAACTATAACAAACAGTTATAAAAGATAATTATTATAGAATAAAGTAATAATTCAATCTACAAATCGAAAAATGTATATATTTAAATGAAAAACTAAGTTTCAATATTTTTTTTAATATACAGAAGAAAAAAGACACAAAAATGGAGCTAAATTCAAATGAAAAACTATAACAAACAGTTATAAAAGATAATTATTAGAGAATAAAGTAATAATTCAATCTACAAATCGAAAAATGTATATATTTAAATGAAAAACTATAACAAAGTACTTACATAATCAAATTAATCAGATATATATATTATTTCAAAACACATTTCTACGGAATTTCTACGGAATTTCAAAACAAATGATGGCTGAGCAGTAAGGGCAGACTATATCGAGGCCCCCAATAATATATTCAGTGGGAACAGGAGAAATAGGATTAGGGGCGTTGTTCCCGTGGCGAGTCCTATAAGCGAGTCTTCCACGGCCTCTGCGAGGCATGATACAGAAGCCGCTGAAAAAAAAAAAAGCTAAACTAAAAACCAAGTTGAGCAAATACATGTCAAAATAAATTTAATGTAAAAGATCTCAATATAAACAACAGATTAAATTGCACAGTGCAAAAATGTAGAAAATTGTATGTATCATATAACATTTTATCATATAACAAATTAAGTAATCAACAATTGATTATACAAATAAATAATTAGCCTCTTATTGAGAAAAATAAAGATGCCAAAGACATTATGAAAGATACTGCAAAAAAGAATTATGAAAGATACGGCAAAAAAGAAAACCAGACACAAAAAATTGAGCAAAATGTAAAATTAAAAACTATAATAAAGAACCCACAAATTAATTTAATCAGAAATACAAAAAAGACGCTGAAAAAAAAAGGTAAAATAAGAACCAAGCAGAGGAAAACTATAAAACTGAAAGCCAGGACAGGCATAAAAAGAAAATTCCAAGCATGTGAGGAAACAATTGATGAAAAAAAAATGTGCAAATAATATGTATATAAAAAAGCAAAGCCCAATTCTAAACCCAAATATTTTTTTTATGAGAAGAACATCAACATATTGCATGATTATGGCAGTCCTTAGCTTCCCTGACAAAAATTCACCAAAAAAGTTAAATATTCCAAAATAAGTAAGGCACTTTTGCAGCCCCCCTGACAAAAATTCACTAAAAGAGTTAAGTAGCCAAAAAAATATTTTGGTATATATATTGCTAAATGTGTAACAAACATGTATATGAAAAAGCAAAGCTTAATTCTAAGTTTTAATATTTTTTTCAATATACAGAAGAAATAAGACACAAAAATGGAGCTAAATTCAAATGAAAAACTATAACAAACAGTTATAAAAGATAATTATTATAGAATAAAGTAATAATTCAATCTACAAATCGAAAAATGTATATATTTAAATGAAAAACTAAGTTTCAATATTTTTTTTAATATACAGAAGAAAAAAGACACAAAAATGGAGCTAAATTCAAATGAAAAACTATAACAAACAGTTATAAAAGATAATTATTATAGAATAAAGTAATAATTCAATCTACAAATCGAAAGTAGTACAAAGTACTTACATAATCAAATTAATCAGATATATATATTATTTCAAAACACATTTCTACGGAATTTCTACGGAATTTCAAAACAAATGATTGATGATGATAAATGCAAAAAATCTACGATTGTAAAATAGATTAAATTAAAAAATAAAAATAACTGTTAACATTAGGAAAATAAAAACAGGCCTATGACACGAAGAAAAAAATAACGAAAATTTTGGTATATAGATTGTTATGTGTAGTTCAGAATCTTCGGAGGAGATAGCTCAGGACTTTACAATGGAAAACTCTGTTACGGTATTATCTATATAGATTATAGAATAAAGTAATAATTCAATCTACAAATCGAAAGTAGTACAAAGTACTTACATAATCAAATTAATCAGATATATATATTATTTCAAAACACATTTCTACGGAATTTCTACGGAATTTCAAAACAAATGATTGATGATGATAAATGCAAAAAATCTACGATTGTAAAATAGATTAAATTAAAAAATAAAAATAACTGTTAACATTAGGAAAATAAAAACAGGCCTATGACACGAAGAAAAAAATAACGAAAATTTTGGTATATAGATTGTTATGTGTAGTTCAGAATCTTCGGAGGAGATAGCTCAGGACTTTACAATGGAAAACTCTGTTACGGTATTATCTATATAGATAATATATAAAATATATTTTTCGAGAGCAAACATATCCACTCTCTCTACTGAATATATTTTTAAAAAGATATATATAAATAAAAAATATCTAGAGATAAACTACACGATCTTAGCCAAAAGGCCGAGAAACGATATTTTATATAGAGAGATGACCTGCCTTCGTGTGTCTTCTGCTCGAGTGAATGTTTCGCAGGTAGAATTTTGTTCCTGCCTACTGAAAATTATTATCTGGCTTCGCCCTTGGTCTGTTTTAGTGAATATTCCCCTGAAGAATTTTGTTTATATCAATCAAGCATGATACAGCAATATTGTCATCATCATTTCTGACTAAAAAATATTGTTTCTCAGTACCTGGTTAATTATAATTTTTCTTAGTTAAAGCGCGACAAAAAAACTCTTCCAGATTTAACTCTCTGTCATGTTCAAATTTCAGAGAGATTAGTTACATATTAAGGGCGTGCATAACCGACAAACATATATATATATGTTCCCGGCTTCGCCGGTTTTATCCTAGTAAAAGTTTGCCTAACGAACATTTGTTAAAACGATTCTAGCAAACATCCAATCCCTATATTGAATCTACACTTGTCTATACTCTCGATAATTTGAAAATTTTTCCAGGTCCCTTTAAAAATACTCGATAAGTTGAATAAAATCAATATTAATTGGTCCACTCGGTAATTTGAAGTTGAATGAATAGTATCTTGCCACAAACGAACATTTGTAAATAACTGTATTCAGCGAATGTACCCGGCTTCGCCCGGTTTTTACCCGAGTAAAAGTTTGCCTAACGAACATTTGTTAAAATGATTCTAGAAAAATCCACTCCCCCTATATATAGATTTATAAACGTATATGAATATTGTTATATGCGTTTAAATATATTTTTGAAACACAAAATTTTTTGAAAACATTTATTAATTTTTAAATAAGATATTGTCACGTTTGTGGATTTTATAATTAATTATTTCTTTTTTTTTCTCAATGAATTATGTATATAAATTTAAAAATTCATTTTTGTTGTCATCATCAAATAGAATGTAATCTATATATATAAAATTGAATGTCTGTCTGTCTGTTTGTTTGTTTGTACTCTATAGATTCAAAAACCATACATCCAATAGCCGTGAAATTTTGGGATATTATTAGGTATATCACCGGGAAGGTTTTTGAAAAATAATTTCATGAATATCTTGAATATCCTTAGAGTTATTTGCAGATTTGTAGATTTAACTCGCAAGCAGCGCCCCCATTGTGACGATGATAACAAGTTTTCTTATCACTAAGTTTGTTATCTTAAATATTATTTATCAAAAGTAAGATTATCTCAGGATGACACGGCAATGTGACACAGTAGTAAATATAATATAAAAAGCCAACAATGAAGAATGAATGTAAGATAAAAAGCCAACAATGAAGAGTAAATCTACTTATATATTTGCCTTATTCTGTCTGTCTGAAGCTCACGGATCGGATTTTTCATAACCATCGGTGGTTCAGTGGTAGAATGCTCGCCTGCCACGCGGGTGGCCCGGGTTCGATTCCCGGCCGATTCATTTTTTTTTTTTTTTTACAATTTTTAAAACTCATTTATATATTATACAAGAATGACATCCACGGCGCCAATTTATAATTGTAACGACTAGTATTTGAATAAAAGCATTTAATCGGGTAAAACCCGGGCGTTGCCCGGGTCATTCGTATCTACTTATATATTTGCCTTATTCTGTCTGTTTGTTTGTCTGAAGCTCACGGATGGGATTTTTCATAACCATCGGTGGTTCAGTGGTAGAATGCTCGCCTGCCACGCGGGCGGCCCGGGTTCGATTCCCGGCCGATGCATTTTTTTTTTTACAATATTTAAAACTCATTTATATATTACTAGACGAATGAATGGCCCGTGCAACGCCCGGGTTTTACCCGAGTGCATATATATTTTAAAAACGTTTTAATACAAATACAGTCTACTCTCGTTATAACGCCACTCGATATAACGCCACCCTCGCCTTACGCCGCTTTTTCGTTTTGTCCCAATCGACATCAATGTATTTTTCTCGATATAACGCCACTCCCTCGCTGTTCGCCTTCCGCCGCTGATTTTTCGTATCCCAAGTAGCAAAAAACACTCGTTATAGCGCCGCTCACAACGTCCCCCCCCCCCCCCCGCTCCCCCTTTCCTGTCTGCATTGTTTACGCCAACGGCGCCGGACTTTGTTTGCTGTTGACACAACAGATAACAGATTGTGTGAACATCCAGCAGACCCTTTTCCTGCTTGTTCCTGGGACATACACAGTCGCTTCATCCTTTGCTAACGTCAACACAACAACTTTATTGTCGTATCCTGAGTTCCCAAAAGCGTAAACGTGAGTCGATCACCATTGAAAAGAAGGAGATATGCCAGTTGGCAAGAAATAACCCTACGATGTCGAAGAATGAGATTGGAAAGCGTTTCTCACTTCCACGAACAACTGTCCGTGATATTCTCACTCAGGCTGAGAAGTGGGAAAATTATACTGTTGGTTCTTCAAAGAGACAAAGAGTCGGAACATTTAGTGACTTGGAAGACGCTCTCTTCAACTGGTTTACCCAAAAGCGTGCCAATAATATTATTATTACTGATGACCTCCTAAGAGAAAAGGCAAAAAAACTTGGCGAGCAGTTGGACGTACCAGAAAATTTCGCGTACAGCAGTGGGTGGCTGCAGCGATTTAAAGGGAGATTCCATATTTCACAACGACGGCTCTGTGGGGAAGGCGCATCGATTTCTCCAGCTATCATTGATGAACACCTTACAAATTTGAACAGTATTTTGGCGAACTCCGGATATGATCCAGCTAACATATACAATGCAGACAAAACAGGATTATTTTTTCAGCTCATTCCTGACCGAACAGTTGCTCACAAAGATGAAAACTGCTGTGGTGTCAAAAGGATGAAGCAACGAATCACTGTTCTACTGAGCTGCAACTCTACTGGAACAGACAAACGGCGATTGCTGATTATTGGAAAATCGGCAAAGCCTCGATGCTTCAGAAACTTTAGTCCACACTTCTACTGCACTTACACATCTAACAGCAAAGCATGGATGACCTCTAGCATCTTTCAAGAATGGCTACTGCGGTTCAACAAGCAGCTTGTCTCTGAAGGACGTCGTATCCTACTGTTGTTAGATAACGCTATGTCTCACTGCGTCCCTAATGATGGTCTCAGCAACATAAAGATACACTTCCTTCCACCAAATATGACTGCCAGTCTGCAACCACTGGATAGTGGCATCATCAAAAGTTTCAAGGCTCAATATCGCAAGCTTCAACTCCAGAAAATGGTGGTATTGGCGGATGCCCATCTACCCACAGAATTACGTCTGGATTACGCTGTGCGCTTTTGTAAAATGGCTTGGGATTCTGTGAGCCCTGATTCCACCAGCAACTGCTGGAATCACACAGGCATTATTCGCTTCACTTCTACTGCTGCAGTTGAGCCTCTTAATTATGGAAATCTGCTCGATCGCATTCGCGACATCTTCGCAATTACACCAGAGAATTTGATGACTGAAAGGGAGTTTCAACTGGTTGATGATTCCCAGGAGGCGGAAATGAAGCTAACAGATGACAATTTTCTGGTGTCCACTGTTGCAGCTAAAGAAGAACTTGGCGAGGATGATGATGCAACAGTGACACAGCGCCTACCATTGTTAAGGGAAGCCAGAACAGCTGCTGGGACAGTTTTGTTGTTTCTTGAGCACTCCAAGAGAGCAACATCTGACGACGTCAATCTATCTGCGGATTTGTTACGCCGTGTCTATGCCATAAGTGAATGAGAGAAAAGACAAGTTGTGATCACAGACTTCTTCAAGAAAATGTAATTACTTTTTTATGAATAAATTATAAATTAATTATTCCTATTTGTCATATTAATTAATTAATACCGGAATTCTATATATTAACTTAGGGTATAAGTTGTTTTTAGTAATTGTTATAAATAATTTATTGTATCTTTAAATTTCACATTTTAAACGTGTTCGATACAACGCCACCCTCGCCTTACGCCGCTTTTTTGCAAAATCCGGATGGTGGCGTTATAACGAGAGTAGACTGTACTATAGAACTTAGATCGTCGTCACAACACAGAGTGGCGGTGAAATCGCAATAATATTATCTACTTATATAATTGCCTTATTCTGTCTGTCTGAAGTTCACGGATAGATTTTGGTCAGAGTCATCAGAGTCATCAATTCTGTCATCGTTTTAAAAAATTAAAATATTAAAAAAAGATGCCGAAACCCGGGATCGAACCAGGGACCTTTAGATCTTCAGTCTAACGCTCTCCCAACTGAGCTATTTCGGCTTATTTTATTCATTTCTATAGAAGCTTCTATCTTTATAATTATGTATATTTTCAAAAAGTCAATTCACACCTCTTCGCTGGAGACCATGGGAATACTGACTAATTCATTATGCTAACATAATCATCATCATCTACTTATATAATTGCCTTATTCTGTCTGTGTGAAGTTCACGGATAGATTTTGGTCAGAATGGATAAAATAAAAAAGTGTCAAGGGATGGGAATCGAACCCACGACCTTCCGCTTACTGGGCAGATGCCATGACCACTAGGCTACCCTGGACATATTTTTCCGTTCATAAAGTTAAAATATGATGCCAATATATATAATAATTGTATAAACGAATGCAAGACAAAATCACCGCGAATGTTTTTTTTTTTTTTTTTAAGGCAATTTTTGTTTCGATTTTATTGAAAAAAAAAAAACGATATGGTGCCTTTAAAAAATGATCTTTATTACTATGCAGTTTTCTATTTAGTCAATATACCTAAGTTCATGTTGCAAATGTAATTATCTCTATCGATTTAGTAGGTGAAATGCAAAAAAAAAAAATCGATATGATGAAATCTTTATGAAAATTCACATTTTTATTTTTATACTAGCGGACGTACCCGGCTTCGCCCGGGTTTTACCCAAGTAAAAGTTTGCCTAACGAATCTCTCGATAAAGTGAACATTTTTTTCCCGGTCCCTTGAAAAATACTCGATAAGTTGAATAAAATCAATATTAATTGGTTCCCTCGGTAATTGGAAGTTAAAGGAATAGTATCTTGCCTTGGAATTGTATCATTATTCTTGTATGGATGTACCCGGCTCCCGAGTAAAGGTTTGTTTAACGAATCTCTCGATAAAGTGAACATTTTTTCCCGGTCCCTTGAAAATACTCGATAAGTTGAATAAAATCAATATTAATTGGTTCCCTCGGTAATTGGAAGTTAAAGGAATAGTATCTTGCCTTTGAATTGTATCATTATTCTTGTCTCAAATAAATTGCCGTGTCATCCTGAATTTTGTCTTTCCTAATTTTCTACATTACAAAATCATCGTATCATCATGATAATATTTAGAACAGATTGTTGAATTATAACAGATAAATTAGAATATTTATCTTGATTATTTCTAGGCGAAAAGTTATTTCAAAAATTTTATTTGCTAGAAACCTTCCCAGTACTATACTAAATAACTTCCCAAAGTTTCATGGCGATCCAATGAGTGGTTTGGTCAGGCATAAAGGACAAACAAACAAACAGACACACATACATTCATTTTTATATATATAGATTTTCAAGACACACACAGTTTGGGGCGGGACGTTTCACAAGAGAAACATCCACGGCGCCAATTTATAATTATAACGAATAATATTTTAATTAAAACATTTTAAAAACACACAGTTTGGAACGGGACGTTTCACAAGAGTGGCATCCATGGCGCCAATTTATAATTGTAACGAATAGTATTTGAATTAAAACGTTTTAAAAATTTATACGCACTCGGGTAAAACCCGGGCGTTGCCCGGGCCATTCGTCTAGTATAATATAAAAAGCCAACAATGAAGAGTGAATGTAAGATAAAAAGCCAACAATGAAGAGTAAATGTAATATAAAAAGCCAACAGAGTGAATGTAAGATAAAAAGCCAACAATGAAGAGTGAATGTAATATAAAAAGCCAACAATGAAGAATGAATGTAAGATAAAAAGCCAACAATGAAGAGTGAATGTAATATAAAAAGCCAACAATGAAGAATGAATGTAAGATAAAAAAGCCAACAATAAAGAGTGAATGTAAGATAAAAAGCCAACAATGAAGAGAAATGTAATATAAAAAGCCAACAATGAAGAATGAATGTAAGATAAAAGCCAACAAAGAAGAGTAAATATAATATAAAAAGAAAACAATGAAGAGTGAATGTAAGATAAAAAGCCAACAATGAAGAGTAAATGTAATATAAAAAGCCAACAATGAAGAATGAATGTAAGATAAAAAGCCAACAATGAAGAGTGAATGTAATATAAAAAGCCAACAATGAAGAGTGAATGTAATATTAAATGCCAACAATGAAGAATGAATGTAAGATAAAAAGCCAACAATGAAGAATGAATGTAAGATAAAAATCCAACAATGAAGAATGAATGTAAGATAAAAAGCCAACAATGAAGAGTGAATGTAATATTAAAAGCCAACAATGAAGAATGAATGTAAGATAAAAAGCCAACAATGAAGAGTGAATGTAAGATAAAAAGCCAACAATGAAGAGTAAATGTAATATAAAAAGCCAACAATGAAGAATGAATGTAAGATAAAAAAGCCAACAATGAAGAGTAAATATAATATAAAAAGCCAACAATGAAGAGTGAATGTAAGATAAAAAGCCCACAATGAAGAGTGAATGCAAGATAAAAAGCCAACAATGAAGAGGGAATGTAATATAAAAAGCCAACAATGAAGAATGAATGTAAGTTAAAAAGCCAACAATGAAGAGTAAATCTCTATATATATATAAAAGTCAATTTCTGTCTGTCTTTCTGTTTCGCGATAAACTCAAAAACTACTGAACCAATTGGTACCAAATTTTGCATGTCGCTTTTTATAAACCTGAGGAAAATTTTCGGCTGCATTTTGATTAGTATTTTTGGCTATTTCTTTTTTTTAATTTGAAGAACTTTTTTTTACGCGGACAAATCCGGAATGGAATGAATACCTAAATATGGCCATTTTTTTAAGGATCGGTGGTTCAGTGGTAGAATGCTCGCCTGCCACGCGGGCGGCCCGGGTTCGATTCCCGGCCGATGAATTTTTTTTTTTACAATTTTTAAAACTCATTTATATTTTATCTTATATATATATAATTGAATGTCTGTCTGTCTGTGTCTGTACTCTATAGATTCAAAAACCATACATCCAATCGCCGTGAAATTTTGGGATATTATTAGGTATATCACCGGGAAGGTTTTTGAAAAATAATTTCATGAATATCTTGAATATCCTTAGAGTTATTTGCAGATTTGTATATTTAACTCGCAAGCAGCGCCCCCATTGTGACGATGATAACAAGTTTTCTTATCACTAAGTTTGTTATCTTAAATATTATTTATCAAACGTAAGATTATCTCAGGATGACACGGCAATTTATTTGCGACAAGAATAATGATACAATTTCAAGGCGAATATACTATTCCTTTAACTTCCAATTACCGAGGGAACCAATTAATATTGATTTTATTCAACTTATCGAGTATTTCTCAAGGGACCGGGAAAAAATGTTCACTAGATAAAACTATGATTTTCTAATGTAGAAAATTAGGAAAGAGAAAATTCAGGATGACAAGGCACACAGGGACCGGGAAAAAATTTCACTTTATCGAGAGATTCAAATTTACGAGTTTCAAATTATCAAAATATATCTTTTTTATATTTTCCAATAAGTTTTTAGAGAATTGTTTTAACAAATGTTCGCTAGACAAACCGTTACTCGGGTAAAACCCCGGGCGAAGCCGAGTACGTTTTATAAGTTTAAAGATAATTGTTTTAACAAATGTTCGTTAGACAAACATTCACTCGGGTAAAACCCGGGCGAAGCCGGGCACATCCGCTAGTTTTTTATATAAACAAACGATAAAAAACAACAACAATTAAATTTGCATCTTCGTTATTATAAAACAACAGCAAATTAAATTAACAATGTTAAAATATATTTTAACATTACAACATTTTAACATTTAACACAAAAACGTTACAATATTTTAAAAAATATATATTAATATTGAAATGCCAAGTTTTTTTACAACGTCTTTGGAATATTATATTACTATATTTCTAATTAAATTTATTATACTTGGAACACATTCTAGCATTTTTACAATTTATAAATGTAATTTCACCAGATACCGCGAGAGGAGCTGCTTGCGAGTGAAAGTAGAAAATTTGCAAATAAAATTGCAAAGAATATTTATATCAAATCGAATTCAAACCAGATATCTTCCCAGTAGTATAGTAAATATCTTCCTAAAGTTTCACGGCGATTGGATAATCTTACCTTTTAAAAACATTCAACGTGTAAACAAACCACGTGTTAATTATTAACCAATCAAATTCATTTATCCTCGCGACCAGTGCTGCGCTCAAGCGGTAAAAGGCTGGAACTATCGCTTGTTGTTTTTTTTTATTTAAAAAAAGCACATTAACTTTTTTATTTTTTGAATAGCCTATATGTTAAACGAAATCTTCAGCTACCTACATGCGAAATTTCATGATGATTGATTCAGTAGATTTTGCGCTACGCGATAACAAACATCGATTTTGGATTTCATTTTTATAGATATAAGGATATATAAAAGTCAATGTCTGTTGTCTGTTTCGCGATAAACTCAAAAACTACTGAACCAATTGGCACCAAATTTTGCATGTCGCCTTTTATAAACCTGAGGAATATTTTCAGTTACATTTTGATTAGTATTTTTGGCTATTTATTTTTTTCATTTGAAGAACATTTTTTGCGTGGAGTAAATACGAGGCGAAGTAACAACCCCAGGCCAATTAAGCGACCAATGAGCGTTCTGCTTTTTTTTTCAAGTTGCTTGTGTACTTTTTTGAAATATCGTTTTATGCGAGTGTTACCTTTTTTTTACAAAAGTATTGAGTATTGAGAGAGAATTTTATATTATTAACTAAGTTACGGTAAGTGCACACAATGCAATTCTAAAAAACTTTACAGTATGTAAATAATGGCTTTGGTATTTTTATTAATTTTTGTTCTGGCCTTGGTTTTTTTAATCTATTTAAAAAAATCGCTTAAAATGCAGTCGCAGTCATTAGCAAACAAATATGTTTGCCTAATTTATGTTGGCCTAGTTATATTTCAACACACTGACTTTAATTTAACACTGCCTTAAGTGTTGACAACTATATATCTTACAAAAATGTCCAATAACAGTGAATATGTTGTAATAAATTGAAAATAATCTTACCCTGTTTTAAAACAACCGAAATTTCAATCCTTTGGAATACGAAATAAGGTTGTGAGAAGATGCTATTATTGCAATGAAAATCGCATTTTCCACTTTGAATTGAATTACAACAATATATTTATCGTACATCACAATAGTAAAACCGTAATGGTTGTCAAAAGGAATTGGCCAAACAACACCAGTTTTAGATATTTTAGACATAAAGCCAACTTGAATACCATGGTTTCGGAATTCAGCCCTCATCAGTACATTAGTTGCATCAGTGTTCTAACCCCTCAGAGTGTAGGACTGTATTTACATATTGGAGCTACATATTTCCGTTCTATATGTCCCGTTGATCGGAACCTCAGTTCAGCATGCAGAATATCTAATAGAATTTGATCAATTTAAAACACGCGTTAATTTTAATTGAGAAGAGCTCCAGATAAATATTAATTACCAGAACCACCATTTAACAAATGGGTTGTTATCGCGGTAATTGTTGTGTCGCATGCCCTCACCGTGATGGCAATTATTTATTAGTAGTTAATAGCCTGATTAAAGCACATTTAATTATCCCAATTAAATATTAATGAAAATACGACTTTTATCTCTTCTAAGTTATGTGTATATAGTCTTTAATGGAGATGGATAATTTCCCAGGATATCTCTCAAGGAAGCTTTTACCTTTGCATGGAAGGAGGTTTAGGCTGGAATTTGCGAATTCAAATATATATTCAGATGCTTTCTTACGGAAAGAATGCCTTAATACTCTGTTTTTGCAAGAATAGTCTATGCAGACGTGCATTCTCTGCTTAAATAAAGTATGATAACTATTATATATTTTAGTGCTGCTATAACCAGTGGTGTAATCAAGATTTGTTGCGTAATACGGCCTATTGTGGACCAACATGGGTATAATCAAATATATTGCTATTTCTTTCTATATCCAGCGGTGTATCCATAATATTGCATAGCTTCGTACAATATGCAACACATATGTTGATTATTCAATTAATATATAAGTTTGTTGTTATAGACAAACATACTGGTATTTCTATATCCTGTGGTGTAATCATATTTATTGTATATCTTCATTCAATATGTTATTTCAAGAGGCCAAACATCTTGGTATTTCTATATCCAGTCGTGGTATCACATATTTTGCTCAACTTAGATCAATATGGAATTTTGAGGCTATAGACAAACATCTTGGTATTTTATATCCTGTGCTGTTATCATATTTTCTGTATAACATTTATCAATATGTATTTTGAGGTTATAGCAAAACATATTGGTGTTTTTATATCTGTAGTGGTATCATAATTCTTGTATAACTTTGATCAATTTTGGAATTTTGAGATTATAGCCATACATATTGGTATTTATATATCTATATTGTTATCGTATTTGTTGTATAACTTTTATCAATATGAGGATTCGAGTTTGTGTCCAAACATCTTGGAATACCGATATATCCAGGTATTCAATCTAACATTTTTCACATAATTCTGGCCAAAATATAGAAATTTGAGTTTAAAGTCAAACTTCTTGGTATTCCTATAGTTAATTAGTAATAAAAATTTGCTGTATGATGCTGGCCAACATGAAAATACAAGTTGTAGTAATAATATTTTTTGTACCTATAGCCAGTGATGTGATCCGTCATTTTTACATACTCTATTACTACTACTCATTACCACTCTTCATTTATTCACAAGGTAAGAATAGAATAACTTGCTATTTATACAAAGCAATAACGCGTAGTGGTGAACCCTCCCAGCGGTTTCGCCAATTTAATCTAACAGACCGATTCTTTAGAGATCTAATACGGTATTGGATCATTCTGTTAATATATGATACAATGAAGGGTGGAAGCTTAGAAATGATATTCAATAAAACTATGCATATAAGCTTTTAGCACAGTAGAATTACATTCAAACATTTGCATCGAGCAATGCTCATCCGCAAACAATAAAGACATGGCCAGTTAGGCCTAAATTGGTATTTATAAATCCCTTGTTGTAATTTGTTATATGTCACAAATATGGAAATATAAACTTATATTCGAACATCTTTTATATTCCTATATCTAGTGGTATAATCAATAACAATTGCAAATCGCAGGTCAATATGTAAAAATACACTCATACACAACACTTTAAAAAAAAATACCTTTTAGCATGTACACTGGTCCGCAAAATTAAAGGAACAACATATTATTTTCATTTATCTCAAATTTTATTGAACATTTATCAATGAAATTTTATACACAAATTTATTATTCCATTATTGATTAGAATACCCGAAATCAAATAATTCTAACACGTATTTTATGCAAATTAGCCGGTCAAGCAATGATCTTCTTGCAGTCAGTGCATAAATTTCTTGGATATTGTTGTTAATATGGGGTGTGATCGCTTTTAACTGATAAACAGGCTCTACATCGGTGACCCATACTAAGAATTAGGGAGTTTATCAGCTCCTGTGGAATCAACGCCCACTCTTGTTTTAAGGCTGTTTCTAGCTCATGAGTGTTTCTAGGAGGGGGTTGGAGGGATGAGATCCGCCGTCCTAGGTTGTCCCATACATGCTCAATGGTATTTAGGTCTGGGGATCGAGCTGGCCAATTCAACCGAGCAATTGCATGGTTTTGGAGAAAAGTGTCGACCACACCAGCCCTATGTGGACGGGTATTATCATCCATTATAAGAAGGTTTTCTACCATTTCTAATGATTGAGGCATCACATATGCTGCCAAGATCTCGTCCCGATACCTCTGTCCAGTTAGGGTTCCTTGCCGAAAAATGTGGAGTGCTGTGTGACCGCCCAAGAAGATTCCAGCCCAGACCATAAAACATTGGCTTCTGTAGGGATCCCTTTCAACCATATTTCGGGGATTATTTCTGGTTCCAACCTCTCTCCAGACAAAGACACGACGATAATAGTTGTTTAGAGAGAATCTGGACTCATCAGTGAACATTATATGGCTCCATTCATCTGGATTCCAAGCTACATGTTGTCTGCGCCAAAGTTCCCTTGCTCTCTTTTGAGGTGGTGTCAACGGCACACAAATTATTGGTCGTCGAGCATAGAGGCCCTTCATGTGAAGCCTTCTGCGTATTGTATCAGTTGAAATGGGAGAAAACTTTCTTCTAATGGATGATAATGCCCGTCCACATAGGGCTGATGTGGTCGAAACTTTTCTCCAAAACCATGCAATTGCTCGGATGAATTAGCCAGCTCGATCTCCAGACCTAAATCCCATTGAGCATGTATGGGACAACCTAGTACGGCGGATCTCATCCCTCCAACCCCCTCCTAGAAACACTCATGAGCTAGAAACAGCCTTAACACAAGAGTGGGCGTTGATTCCACAGGAGCTGATGAACTCCCTAATTCTTAGTATGAGTCACCGATGTAGAGGCTGTCTATCAGTTAAAGGCGATCACACCCCATATTAACAACAATATCCAAGATATTTATGCACTGACTGCAAGAAGAGCATTGCTTGTCCGGCTAATTTGCATAAAATACGTGTTAGAATTCTTTGATTTCGGGTATTCTAATCAATAATGGAATAATAAATTTGTGTATAAAATTTCATTGGTAAATAATGTTCAATAAAATTTGAGATAAATGAAAAAAATATGTTGTTCCTTTAATTTTGCGGACCAGTGTATATCGAAATTCAGAAAAAATTCTGTAAAATATTTGATAGACAGTCACCTTTATTGAAGACACACGAAATAACCCAGTGTGAACAAAATTGCCTCTGCTTCAAGATAACAGGCGACTGGCGATTCAAAGACTTTACACTTCCTTAAGTTTTGTCTATGAGTGTAAGTTTATAAAGCCAAACATATCTCTTTTGTTCTTTCTATATCCAGTAGTGTGATTCTAATATTTATTGTATACCGTAGGCAAATTGTGGACATATAAAACTATAACACAATATAATGCGGCTTATGATTGTAGAACGACGTTTGACAATTATCCCGCAAATGTTTCTTTTGAACGGATAATCGAAATTTATTTTAACGATAAATAACGATTATTTCTAACCTTAGGGATGAAGTATTGAAAGATGAATTGTGAAGAGTAATGATAAACGGAAAAATAAAGTATCCAGGGATGGGAATCGAACCCACAGTGTCCCGCTTACCTGGTAGATGCCATGTCCGCTAGGCTACCCTGGATTCTATTCACATCCCTGGACACTTTATTTTTCCATTTATTATTACTCTTCACAATTCATCCTTTCATACTTCATCCCTAAGTTAAGAAATAATTGTTATTTCTCCTTAAAATAAATTTCGATTTTTCGTTCAAAAGAAACATTTGCGGGATAATTGTCAAAGGTTGTTATATAGAACTATGCCTTAACATCTCGGTATTATATCCAGATGTAAAACCCACATTTTGCACATAACGCCGGAGAATATGCAAATATGGAGATTAATAATTAAGATAGATTAATAACGAGGAAGAGAGAGTGAAAAAGCTTCGTGTTTTATATTTAAAATTTAAATCATAAATTAAAGGGCCCAGAGTTCTAAATATTAAATAAATTTTAACAAAAGTTTAAATTATTCAACGAAGGAATATCGTCTGGAGTAATTTGAATATATTTGCATATACGGCGAGCATTGATTAACCTTCCCTCAAGTTGCATGCAGAAGACATTAGTTGCACATTAAATATTTCAGAAATCCTCTCTCATTTAGTTCTCATATGCAAATAGAGTATAAATGTGGACTGTATGTATGTTCAGTCGTATATATTTGTTGCATTTATGTTTCTGCGCATGTCGATTAAGGTTAATATATTTTGCACATATGTATATATAGTTTCAAGTACAAGTACTTGTATACATAAATGCGTCTAGACATGTATTTTTAAGGAGTGTTTCGTTATGTTTTATATGCGTATTTTATTCGTGGTTATTTTTAAAATAGTGTATTTTCAGTTATTTTATAAATATAATAATTTTAAATTATGTATTATATTTGGACAGATTATGTTTCATATTGTTATTATTATTCATATCTGCTATATATAAACATCACACACAAGCAGTGTTATTATAATTTTTATATTACTCCGAACTTTGGTGCTAGGAGAATCTGTTTTGGAAGAATCACTGACGAGAAGATATTTGGGATATCACAAGCGAAAGATAATATATGAAGTACATTGAAAAGTAAGTTCTTATTCACCTTTGTTTTATGATGGAGAATGGCTCGGGGAAAAGTATAAAACACGAGAGAGGAAAATATTACTTTCAATAAATCAGCCAATTCACAACCTGCTGTAACTTTATTTTGCCCCCCCCCCCTGATATATTTCTCTTAAATCACCAGTAACCGTAGAAGATTGATAACATACATTTGTCTTCCATATCAATCAATTGTGTCAATTCGCGATTCCACGATCAATAGACCTGTCTTCTACATTTAGCTCTAAGTTTATTGCAACAAATCATGCTACTGGCTACCACTCCAGTATTCACTGGGCTCTCCCCACTAGCGCGGTCTGGGCAAACTCTCGTTGACGGTCTCTTCCCGCGCCCACTTGTCGTGGTGACACAACTCCCATACGACAGGAACCTCCTTCAGTCCCCCGACTTCCCCATGTTTTCCCGTGGATTCACTGCCAGACTACTATATGTTGCGTCATTTGAATACATATATTGCACACATAGATAGTTCTTATACATAAAAAAAAAAAAAACAGAAACAAACCTATATGTGCTATCTGTTGAACTGTACTGTGTAATCTGTTCTGACTTTGAAGTTACAAGGTTTATAGAGCTCCATCTGGCTACTGGAAAATGTTAAGTGTGAGATTTGATGCAGGATCTTCATTATCGTCCATCAGCAGTCTGTTAAATAAACCGAAGCTCTGTGTAATTGGAAGATAAATATTGACTTCCATTCACCAATTGGTAGAGATTGGAATATTGATATATTGAATAGAGTTGGGCGTGTTTGTTTGTTGCACATTTAAATATTCTTTAGAATATATTCATATGAATAGCGTCCGAATATATTTTCTTTTGGACTGACTATCGCAATTATAAATCTTTGAATGGTACTTTTCGGATATTTTTATACTCATCCCTTCTCTTCTTGATTGCTAGCCCCTGTGGACCACAGCAGACTGCTCCAGGAGATGTGTTTATATTGTTTTAGTCCTAATCACTCAAGAACTACAGTAGACCTCTATAGGAGATTTTCTTTTATTGTTCTAGTCCTAACCATTCATGAACCATAGTAGACCGCTCAAGGAGATGTGCCTATATTGTTTTATTGTTGTGATCCTAATCACTCGTGAACCACAGTAGATAACTTCGTGAGTTGTGCTTATATTTTTCTGGCCCCAACCACTCATGAACCACAGCGAACCGCTTCAGAAGTTGTTCTTATATTTTTGTGGCCCCAACCTCTCATGAACCACAGTAGACAACTCCGTGAGTTGTGCTTATATTTTTGTGACCCCAACCACTCATGAGCCACAGAAAACCGCTTCAGAAGTTGTTCTTATATTTTTGTGGTCCCAACCTCTCATGAACCACAGTTAGGGCCTCCAATCCGGAGCCAAATAATGATCCCGAAATCCCGGGATTCTGCTCGAAAAATCCCGGGATTACAAAAATATATTCAAAAGAGAATTTTAAAAGAGCGATGCAATAAAACATTCTCAGTCCTCCAATATCTGCACAATCCGCAAGCACAGTTAGAAAAAAAGAAGATGGTCAAAGACTTTAGCGTGAAATTGCTTTTGCGTCTTAAACCGTTACAGAAACAAATGGCCGAAGTAAGAACTTCCTCAGAGTTTACAAGAACGCCATGAGCCATCACAATCGAATGACCATCTTACAATTGAGCGCCGATTGCAAGAAGCTATTGAGGCTGCCTCTTCAACTCCAATTGCAATACCTACACCAGACTCCGCATCCTACTCAACTATGATTAACTACGAACTTAATATTGCTGCTCAGTCAGGCAAACGAGGACCCCATTTAGAGAGTGTGTATCAATACTTGCTGACAATTCCTCCAACGTCTGTGGAATCGGAAAGAGTCTTCTCCTCCTCTGGATACTCTTGCAATAAGATACGTTCTAGTTTGCAAGATGACACTTTTGACAAATTATCTTTCCTACACTCAAATCTTTCTCAAAATTGAATTTTTATCCTTAAAATAAAGTAATTCATGGTTTTTAAAATGGTGCTGTCTTCTTTCTAAACATTAGTTGGGCAAAATGCAATAATGATTACATTTTCTATAATCACAATTGCAAATAATCATGATTACATTTGCTATAATTACAATTACAAGTAATTTTAATCACAATTGCTATCATTATATATAGAATTACGAGTATTTATGTTTACATTCTAATGCATTATTTTTTTTGCAAAGTAATGCATTGCAAAGTAATCGTAATTACAAGGTAATGTATTACTTTGAATAGATTACTGCCCAACACTGCATTAAGAGATGTGGTCTAAGAGTTCCAAGAACAGTAATTTTTTTCCAGATGTGTGTACAGTAATTGACAGATAATTTCAAACTGTAACCCAAAAGCAATGATTTAGTTCATAAGCAGGCGCAAAATATATGGCTTTCAGGTTGTTTTCATCGAAGTCAGTGCCACGTCAAAAGAAAAAATTAAAAATATAACGAACGAAACGATATACCTCTTGGCGTAGAAATGGAAAATGTTTTTCAAAATATGTACCGGGATTGGAAGCCCTAACCACAGTAGACAACTTCGTGAGTTGTGCTTATATTTTTGTGACCCCAACCACTCATGAGCCACAGCAAACCGCTTCAGAAGTTGTTATTATATTTTTGTGGTCCCAACCTCTTATGAACCATAGTACACAACTCCGTGAGTTGTGCTTATATTTTTGTGACCCCAACCACTCATGAGCCACAGCAAACCGCTTCAGAAGTTGTTCTTATATTTTTGTGGTCCCAACCTCTTATGAACCATAGTACACAACTCCGTGAGTTGTGCTTATATTTTTGTGACCCCAACCACTAATGAGCCACAGCAAACCGCTTCAGAAGTTGTTCTTAAATTTTTGTGACCCCAACCACTCATGAACCACAGTAGACAACTCCATAATTTGTCCTTATATTTTTGTGGATCCAACCTCTCATGAGCCACAGCAAACCGCTTCAGAAGTGGTTCTTATATTTTTGTGACCCCAATCACTCATGAACCACAGTAGACAACTCCGTGAGTTGTGCTTATATTTTTGTGACCCCAACCACTCATGAACCACAGTAGACAACTCCGTGAGTTGTGCTTATATTTTTGTGACCCCAACCACTCATGAACCACAGTAGACAACTCCATAATTTGTGCCTATATTTTTGTGGATCCAACCTCTCATGAACCACAGAAGACCACTCCAGAAGTTTTGCTTACATTAATGTGTTGGAAATGGAAGTATTGAACTTGCATGTATATGATGTTAGTATCATATATTGTTAGTTGAAAAGGAATGCATTTTGACGATTGGAGAAAATCCATTTTCCAATAATTAGTTTATATGTTAAAAATAAAATGAAAGTAAAATGACTACACACACAAGAAAAAGTATATAATATTTCCTAATATTGATTTTGTTTTTCAAGCACCTAATATATTTTCAATACCCTTCCTATCTCTTAAGTATAGAATAGGACACAAAATTTCATTATCACGGACTATGATTATACACTCTGTCCTGGACATCCACATTTTTAATTCGTAAAACAAGCACTACAAAAAGTAGTAAATTAGTTGGAAAATTCTTCACACAGTTCCACCGGTAGTGCTGACTTGATCATATATTTTTCAAGTGTTGTTTAAAGTGTTTATTAAATAAATATTCTTTTAAAACCCTTTATTGGGCGCCACCGCGCCGGAATTTTGATTTGTAGCTAATAATAAGTAGTACAGGGAGGAGGTGGACTGGAAGACGGCGTTCCCCGGGAGCAGGGCTGGGACTCCACGTGGCAGGAGCACGACCCCAGGCACCGGGACCTTCCCCAGGTCCCCTGTGCCCCGACGAGAAGCCCGGAAGACTCCCGATGTCCCCGGAGTCTCGGGGCACTTCTCCACGGGCAGCTACACGATGGGCCCAGCTGGCCAGGGTCTTCTATGGCGGCTGTCAGGAGTACAAACAACATCTTAAATTTTTCTGATTGGAATAACATTCTATTTCTTATCTTTTAAAGACAATAACATGAAATTGAATCAGAGAGCCTGGGAAATATCAGTCCTAAGAAGGGAACAACCCAGTAAAAGTAATCTGAAGCAGTTACCAGGATAACAAGCCAAACCTCAGTACATTGACAAAAAAGATGATTCTGTGATCTTAACAATTGAAGATACTAACAAATAAGTGTTATGTAAATATTGCAGGAATAAAGATTTCTGGTCTAAAGAAAGTCGTTATTACTGAATGTCTTACAGCAGGTAGTGAATTCAAATAGCGCCAAGCGTTTAATAGGTATTTGAATAAATTTCTTAATAGACTAAAACTATTGTTTCATACAAGATGGATTCTATAAAAACTGAGAGATAACAAAAATTTGGGGAGTTGAACCGCTATTTAAATTGGAGAGGAGACTGATAAAGAAAATACACACTTTTTCAAATAGAAAACCTAATTCTGTTCAATATTTAACTTTTTTAGCGAGGTGGTCACTAGGTAGAAGCTTTGTGCTCACAGGGATTCTGTAATAAAAATAGAAGGCATCATATCTCGGAACATCTTGCTCTAATTCATATAAGCCATTCCAAGCCATATAGAGGTAGCTGTCAAATGGAGAAAAGCTCTAACATGTTAGTAACCAGAAATCTACCATATAAAATAAAATTTAAAAGATCAATTCTTCAAGTATTATAAGAGTATTATATTGAAATCACAAATTAAATGCAACTTCAATAGTGTCTTATATATGTATTCAATCGTGACAATCCAATGTATTTTGCCAAAATGATTTATTTAAATATCTAAATCATCCTGTGGTTCTAGATTCCTGAATCAATCTTCTTTCAATAAATTGCAGGCAAAATTTTGTTAACTGAGGATTTCCGACTTATCTCAACAGCCTCCCAGGGTTCCTTCTGTCTCCACCTCACTCCCTGGAATACACAATTTACATTTATTAGGCATACAGGTGTAACTTGATCAGTATATGTAATTATTGTGAGGATAATAATATAAAAATCACCGAAAAATGTAAACCTCGAATATCAAATATCAGAAATTAATAGTTATCATAATATAGAGAAATATATTTCTTAAAACTAAATCAGGATATATACATAGAATTTTATATTCATATTTAATATATTTTTAATTCTAAAATATATAATACAGAAAATTCATTTTTAACTACTAGAAGGAGGGTTTTTATATTTTGTTGTTAAAATGATGAGAAAAAATATAAAAAAGATCAGGCGTTGGTACTTATTACATAAATATCAATAAACACATTCAGAGCAAGGTAGAAATGTAGGAACCTACCGCGCGGCCCGTAGACACCGGGGGACCAGGCAACGCAGCCACTTCCGGCCCCGCCTTGATACACCGCGATGTCTGAAATATTCTGAGATCCGTGAACAACTTACCGAGTCACAGGGGCTGGTGCTCCTCCTGGGGTCCTGGAACATAAAGTTTTTCTCAATATCTACGTGTAATATCTGGTAGTGTGATGTATGTTTCTTCATAAGGTGTCTCATTGTGGTCGGGAATTTGACAGACATTCATCACAAAAATGTCCCACAGTCACCACAAAGAGGTCACGCAATAATATTGTCACACACAAACAGCCATATTATACAGAAATAGATTACTTACATCTCAGCGCCAGGGGGCTCCACAGCAGGCCCAGCTGACCCGAAGGTCAACGCAGGCAGTTGCCGCTTGTAACAGCCCATGGATTTGATTACCAAATTATTGCTCCAAATCCAAATAAAGTTTTATTTACTCGAACAAAACCTGTGTGTATTACATTCGATATAATACAAATATCTGACATGTCTCATTTATTGCTCTTTTTACATAGACTCAGCATAAACTTCATTTTATAGAGAAACCTTGGAACCTCCCATTTTTAAAGAAATATAAAAGTAGCCATTTGACACATCGCATACAAGCATTCTATTAATAAGATGTTCATGTTTACATTTTCCTTCTAATTTCTAATCAGTTTAAAGGGAAGATGGAAGTGACCAACATCGAGTATTATTAATAAGAGTGTAAGTTAATATTGCCATGAATAAACTAATCGAGAAGGTTGATGCCAATACAAATATAAGCTGTTTAAACATTTAATTTCTCTTTTCATTTAGCTATCATTAATAATTTAGACAGCGCTATATTTATTCACATCCATTTAATTATATTCTAAATGAATTTTGAAACATTTTTTAATAATTATTTTTAGCGTCAGTAACCCGTTGACGACTTTTAAAGAACCAATATTTAATACACTGGTCCGCAAAATTAAAGGAACAACATATATTTTTCATTTATCTCAAATTTTATTGAACATTTATCGATGAAATTTTATACACAAATTTATTATTCCATTATTGATTAGAATACCCGAAATCAAAGAATTCTAACACGTATTTTATGCAAATTACCCGGTCAAGCAATGATCTTCTTGCAGTCAGTGCATACATATCTTGGATATTGTTGTTAATATGGGGTGTGATCGCCTTTAACTGATAGACAGGCTCTACATCGGTGACCCATACTAAGAATTAGGGAGTTTATCAGTTCCTGTGGAATCAACGCCCACTCTTGTGTTAAGGCTGTTTCTAGCTCATGAGTGTTTCTAGGAGGGGGTTGGAGGAATGAGATCCGCCGTCCTAGGTTGTCCCATACATGCTCAATGGGATTTAAGTCTGGGGATCGAGCTGGCCAATTCATCCGAGCAATTGCATGGTTTTGGAGAAAAGTGTCAACCAGACCAGCCCCATGTGGACGGGCATTATCATTCATTAGAAGATATTTTTCTCCCATTTCCAATGCTTGAGGCATCACATATGCTGCCAAGATCTCGTCCCGATACCTCTGTCCAGTCAGGGTTCCTTGCCGAAAAATATGGAGTGCTGTGCGACGGCCCATGAAGATTCCAGCCCAGACCATAAAACCTTGGCTTCTGTAGAGATCCCTTTCAACCATATTCTGGGTTTTATTTCTGGTTCCTACCTCTCTCCAGACAAAGACACGACGAGAATCGCTGGTTCAATACAAATCTAGTGGAGCGTAAAATTAGGACGCTTTGAGAAAGACTCAGGCACGTGGTGGAGGCGGAGTCAACGTAGACGGTGGTATTTTGCATATTGGGAACAACTTTATTTGTTTTTCTGTTTTACATTCTCTCTTAATTCATGGAAGCTTTTGAATATACCAAAACTTGATATATATCCCTTAATTTAATTTTTTTTTCTTAAACATGTGTTGTTCCTTTAATTTTGCGGACCAGTGTATTTCTGTATTTTTCTCTGAATAAACTTATATTTAAAAGCGTGAAGAGCGTCGATACTCCAACCTCAAAGAAATATAAATAGAGAATTCAGAATTCACACAAAATTAATAAACAATATGTAAAAAAAGGGTAAGATATAAATCATCTTTTAAAAGCCATTTTAAATTTTGTTATATCATTCCTTCTTTGAAATTTTTTCACATATTTTCCCTATTAGGCAGTTATAGTCTTTTGATACATCACTTTTCTCATCTAATTTTTCGTTTGTTTTTCCATATTTCTATCTCTCTCTAGAAAAAGTATCTTAGATGTTTATTGAATTGTATTTTTATGAACTAAAAGGGTTTATTTGCCTTAATAGAGAAAATAGGTGAACAAAAATAAAAAAGGTCAGAGAAAGAAAGAAACAACAAATTTGATATAAACCTCTTTAAATATATATATCATAATTCTCATTATGAATCATCTCATTCGGAATTTAATACAAAGTAAGCCATATCCTATAGTATTTTTTATAAAGGGCGACGACAGGTTGCCGAAAGAATAGAAATAAAATGTAAAAAAAGAATTGTGTAAAGAAAATTGACGTATAATTTGATTATGCAACCAACCTGTAAAAATGGTTTTTTCCATAATGCCATTGGTCCTTTCCAGTCAAGTCATTCATTGGTCTGATAAACTGTCAGATAAATCCAAAGATAAAGAAACTCTGACAAAAGGAGGATTTTGGCTGATCAAAATCAAAATACAGAGCAGATAGGTCATAACTGACAGTCATCTAAAAAGGAAACACTTTAATTTATAACCAAAATAGGCTTTTTAACCTTCAATTTCAAGTTTGATTACAAACCTGTACTTTATTATATGAGCTCCTATACACAGGATTATCTACTTGGTCATATCATGGAATGTGCTCTTATTTTAAGTTGAAAAGACGTTTCATGATGGCGGAATTCCATATCAGAAGTACAAACCATATTTCTCAAGATAAGGGGAGAGATGAATAACTCGTGTTAATATAAGCTGTTACTGAAAAATATATATAAATACAGTTCAACCGTTTTTAAAGATTTTCATTCCCGCCGTCTTGAAGAATACGGCTAACTTCCACTCTCTCTCAGAGAAATTGTGTATCTGAATTCATTAATTCACTTAAACCCACCATTTCAAGTACAGCTGATGTATATATATCATTTTTTAGCGAACTTCCAACCATAGCAAATGATTTCACCTTTTTTCTCTAGTTTTTTTTATATAATACAAATATTTTGAGTTATAAAAGACGTTGAAAATGATGGACCATATATTGAACTGGCATTGCGATCAAACATAATTATATCAAAGGAAATAACTTGAAATAAAATTGAACCAATTAGCACTTTTAACAAGAGAGTTGTAAACCCACTCAGCACTTTTTCTATTTCAAACTACCAAACCGTTAAAATAATGATATTGTTCACACACTCAATCTCTGTATATAAATCATATCATTGTTTTAAAGGTCTGGTAGATTATATATATATATATACATCATGCTACACTGATATGGTTCGCAATTAAAGCTTTATTATTGATGTTAGTGTTTAAACACGCATTTTAAAGGTCTGGTAGGTTGAACCAAGCAACTTAGATGGTTCACAATTAAAGAATTTTATTGAAGTTAGTGTTTAATCATGCTCGAAGATGAAATTATTGAATACAAAATATTTGTCTTTTTCATTCGTTCATAGATATATGAATTATTGAAGAAAGGAAACAAATACAATAACTTACTCACACAATATTTATATTAAAAGGAATCTATAAAAAAAAAACACTATAGTGTTGAGTTGAAACAATCTTGGTCTGATATGCGAATAAATTGAATAGAGAATATTTTCAAAATTGCGTCTCGATGAATGGGGCGTGACAGTTTTACAAATGGTAGTCTTCATTATTTTCCTGAATTTGTATTTAAGCATATTTTTGAATGAGGATATAAATAATAAATAGTTGTCAATCTATTTAATAACACGTTGTTACTTAACTCTTCCCCCTATATTAATCAACTCAATGGTGCTTTATAATTAGATATATTTAACTTTCCATAAATTGGGAAAATTTCCTTTAATCTTAGATTTGAATTCTTTCGCCGAAATGGCTATTTGATACTATCTCTTTGAACATTTGATCCAAAAATAGACTTTCTCCGAACTACATGATTAACAAACTTAATCACTTTCCATCCTACTAGCCACCAATCTTACTATATACTCATACTTGATGTGTAGACGATTAAACTGTAATTATTTGAAATATTTTGCGTTGAATAAAGATAGAGATAAAAATATGGTACTTGGGTATATATTTGTAACCAGGGTATATTAACCAATATTGAAATACGCCTTTTGATTATTTATATAACATTTTTCATTCTACGTATTATTTTATTGACCTCTAAGTGTATTTTCTTATTATTATAAAGATGAGTTTAATTTAACAAATATTACTTCTACAGAACTATATATATGGATATATTTAATTTAAATCAAGAAGTATCATTAAATTATATTTGACATTTATAAGTTTCTATTTTACACGCATCATAATATATAAATATTTAATTTTTAATTTATTGAAATATGTTTCAAATTTCCATCAAGAAATAGAAATGGTTGCTGAGAAAATAAGTCCCAATCGCTCTCAAAGGATAATTAATCCTATTAATGCAATAAAATAAGAAAGTATTTCGGCGATACATGTGGATAGAGGTTTCTCAAGAATCGTTTGTTGTTGAATTTAACCTCAAATTATATATATAAACTGATATATATGAGAAATAAAATTATTTAGGAAAACATTTACTAATTCTAAGAAACAGCAATATCCTTCCCTAAACTAACATTTCAAATATAAATATTTTATATAAATTTAGTCAGAAATTCCTATCAATTTGTAAACTATGAGTTTTCAAGAAATCACTCAAATTTGCCATTCTAGTGAGAGATGGAGAGATCCACTGCGTTATATGATCAGTTCAGCATAATTCCAAACATAATTATATACATTTATAACAGATTATTATCTAATTAAAATATATTCAGTTTATTAAATTTTACATATGCATATATAACAAATACAGTAGATAATGTATTAGTGGACACTCTTGTTGGTAGATGCCTCTATACATAGAGCAGTTTTCAAAATGAACTTTTTACAATTAGGCTGCTCTCCGATGAGAGGATTTTTGTTGCTAAATAACTATTTAGCTCTGAAATTAGATATTCTACATCAGATGAAGATTCTATTGTATTAGATATACAGAGAAAGGTAAAAGATGGACGATTGGTCCATCAAAATTTTGGATAAATAGAACTCATATTAAATGCAGAATAAGCCTTGTTTTTTTCAAATATATAGAATTGAGGGTCGGTTTATTTGAGGTATATAACAGAGGTTTAAACAGTGGCCTCTTATAAATAAGAATCAATATAGACAGTAGGTCTGACAGTTTGATATCAATTTGGTCAGATATACTATCTTATTGGAATATTCTGATGAACAATGAAATATTCTGGGTGATTCTTTAATGATCCAGTTTAAAATTTTCACCACTGAGAAGTTAAATCCTCTTTAAATCATAAATCCTTCAACTTCCAGGAAAGTGGGATAGTCAAATATTGCGAAAAACTTCAGGAAGATATCTTCAGTGGTGAAACAAGGAATTTCAATACAAAAACGAATGTTTTAAAAGAATTCAGGAAGCGCTCAATCTAAATTCAGATCACAAAGCAATACATATTACACAAATGGAGACCTAGATATTTCTTAAAATAATTACCAATTGGATATATCCTAATATTTACATTACCTAAATAATCTAAAATAATAGTTTTCTTATATTTATATATATATCTGCTATCAAAAGAAATTCGAATTGTTTGTTATTTTTAAATTTCTTCGAAAATTTCTTTTTTTATTAGAAATACATTATAGTAATTAGTTATAGATTAGAATGTGAGAGCAATTATCTTTTTTTTAATTGGTATAAAAGAACACAAATCAATTGAAATAGATTGTAAATTCTCATTTGAGAGACTCTAGTCAAAGAAAATATGGATAACTCCTGGTTTCTTATAACATTGGTCGTTCATTGGAGGTTAGATCAGATCAAACCACGTTGTGACCTCACATAAGTGGTCGCTCAAGAGATGATCAGTTATTAGATAGTTTGCACATGGGAGGGTCTTCTGGAAGGTTACATCAATATATTTGAGTGACATAGAGTGTCAATAGATGTTATCATTACATATTTCACACACCATCATATAAGAATAGGTTCTTTGGTGGAACTTGGACTCACCCAGGAAGACTTGGGGACAGAGGAGGGATGAGCCAGTAACCGCCCTTTTCAAAACGGAATTCTTCCTTTCTATCCAAGTAGGTTAGAACCTAATTTTGTTTTAAAAGGATTAGGTGCCATCCATGTGGGAGCTGAATGCTCAGAACTTGTACTGTGGAAATAAGAACATTCCTGATTGGGATAGTAAATTCTATTGTTGGGTAGCAAGGTTTACAGTGGGGATTGAAACAGACAAGACCTGATCATATTTCTGTTCTAAAACCATATTGAACACATACATGGATATGGAACTTTAATCATATGGTAGAAATATTTTATTGAATACTTCTAGCTCTCTCTGATTTTGTTATTTGTTGTTGTTGTTGTTGTTGTTGTTGTCGTGTCCAAAGAAGAGTCTCAGATGTCTCCATGCATCTCCATCACATCAGCAGCAATATCTACTATCTTGGGTGTGTAAAGCTGCTGCTCTGGGTCTAAGTCAATTTTCTGCAAGGCTGCGGCCATTGCTGGGAATGAGAATTCGGTTTTGCTCTTCATTGGAAAATAGGTGCCGTTGCCACGTTAGTCACCTTGGAAACGAACCAGAATTTGGTCGAATATTCCAAGGGTCCAGGGGGGACCGCAGGGAGGTGTGTTCGGACTTCTCCCCCCATTTTGTTATTTATATCACTTTATTGAAATTCGGGGGAGATAAAAAGGAATATAATTAATAACTTTAAAAAAGATTAAAAGTAATTTTAAAATTATATATTGCATATTGCAGAGCAATATCATAGAATATTGTGCAATGTATTTTTAAATAGATTGAATCTATATTCTATGTTGGTTATATGATTTATATATAACACATATTTGTGTTTAACGAACTATCTTCATCTTTGTTGTATAGTGAGATTTATTGAATATAGAATGAGGTTTCAGAGAGCTTCAAGGCAATATCACTAACGATACCTCTTGTAGTTATATTGAGGACATTTCACACTTTAGTGAAGATTAAATGTCAATAATTGGTTACTGTCCTCGTAATTATACGGAATGATAATTACGGTGAGTATGAATATTAAGTGCCTTTACTGTAAGTCCTTCACAAGTTTTTGAATAAAAATAGTACGACTTGCACACATATCAGAACCAAATTGGGTTAGTTATACTCACTGGTGGGGCGTTGGATTTACGCAAGGTTTGAAATCAATTTATCTTTTTAAAAACTGTTCAATTCGATATCCTGGTTAGCGGAAATCGAAGGCTTATACTGTATTCCTGCCACCATCTCCACTATTGGTTTTGTGGGGTGATATAAATGTCGGAACACATATATATTTCTTGAAAAAAATTTGATAGAATGCATTAATTGGGTTTATATTTCGAGATAGAATGGTCCATTCTAAGGGCCATAGTGTGTGTGTGACAATTTTGGACAATTGAAACATATTATATCGACTTCTTGTCAATACTTTATATTAAAATTGAAATAATGAATAAACTAATATAAAGATGATCATGCTGGGGATGTGCCTCGGCGGGTGAGCCTTCTTTCCCAGGCGATGAGCGGGTCCTCTGCTCCTCAGGTCAGCTTAACCTGTACGAAGTACCGGTAGATGATGGATTTGGCCGACGCCAGGATGGCAAGGTGTTCATCTTCGAGGCCAGACCTGAAGATCTAGGCCCGCAGGTCAGGGGGTCGCCCGAGGACACTGAAGGCTTCGATGATGAGGGGCCTGATACGCCTGCAGCTCCAGTAGCGATGGTCAGGGGAGCGATCCACGGTGTGTGTGTTTGTTCCTGAATATAACTAACCCAAAACCTAACCTCTGTGTTCCAACTTTTAAGGATGGAAGCATTCGGACTAAGAATATATATATGCTTGTAAGAAAATGCCAAAATGAAAGTAATGATTGAGTATTCCACGTGGAAAGACATTGAGGTCTGTATGTCCAAACACTTCAGATACATATATTGCATTCTCCAGTTGAATTTCTTTACTAATATTTGAGAAATTGTGATAATGTGTTCTTTGCGTATTCCAATCACTACACATATTTTAGTACTCTACAAGCTGAATCCATACCTACATGGGAATAATCACACGTTGTTGAACCAGCCGTACACTCTCCATCCAGTGATACCCTTTCAGCGGTAAATCACTAAATTGACGCTTTGCATAAAACACTTCATGAAATGTTGATGAATAGTGTCTAAGTTGATTACAAAAAAAAAGAAAAAAATATGATATTCCAGTTTATATGTATACTGAATCTGTAGTTCGCGGATTGGCGTCAAAATTTAGGAACTTCTGATAACAACTGGCCAGCTCTATGTGGCGTTGATCTGCTATCTGCCAATTAACCTCATGTCAATTAGTTAGAGGAGAAAACACTCAGAAATATATCCATGAAGCCTATTTTAGTAATAAATGTGTTTAATGCTTCAAGTTGAAGACGCATTTTAATTATATAAAACTTTCTCTTTTGCTTTTTACCTTGGAACAGGAAAAAGGCGATATATTTAATTCCTATCTACCGAATTAGTCGGAATGCGTTTAATCATTAAACTGTTCTCTGGTATCAGATAGACTCTATCATTTTAACAGTTCAAACATCTTTGTGGAAAATTCGCTCGATTTCATACCTCCTTCTGTAAGATGTAGAAAATTGAAGCCTCATTGCACTGATAAAGGCCATAGCCCAAATTCATAGCATACAGGATGGCATTTGTTGATTTGTCAAATATAGTATATGGGATATATTCATCGATCTGGGTCTATATGTTTGCGTGAACGGAGAATTGATTTTTTTTTAAATTAAACATTAAAAGATGTGGCAGTCACTACTTCTGGAATACCATTTATAAGTAAATTTAGAGATTTTAGGTATTTGTGTTAAATATGATATAAATCATTAATTATCTCTGCTGACCTCACTGCGACAAGAGGAAATATTATATCAGAGTGCTTGGATCATCAATGGTGAACGGTGATTCCACTGAATTATCCCCCCGACCGCTCTGCTATTGTACTAAACTGTTTTTTTTGTTTTATAATCATAAAGTGTATATTTTAAAATGAAATAATCTTAGCTAACCCGAGGTCATCGTTCTATAGAAATATGTAAACTTACTGGCATTTTAAGATATTGCCCTTAGTTCCCTTAATTACTATACTCAAAACCCACTTTGCACATTCGCATTAATAAGAAAAATAGTCCAAAATACACAAATAGACGAAACTTAAGGAAGTGAAACGTCTTTGATGTCTATTTATAAAAAGATAATTGCATTACTAAGGTAGCCATAATAGAAAGCCTGTAAATGTTGTTTTACATCAACCCACCGCTACAGAATGAAATGCGAATCCTACCGATTACCATTTTAATTCGAGAATAGCTAATTGACCTCAAAATATTTTTCTAAAATAAAAGTTGTTCACCCATTCATAGAAAGTGGGTATAGCTAGAAAATTAAAAATAAAAGAGGCATATCCTGAAAAATATATAACAAATTATTACTCACGTTTTTACCATGAATATCCGAATATTTTAAGTATTTGGAGTCCTCGAAAATTCTCCAAAGATGTAAATTTGAACAAATTTGAACTAATAGTTATAAAGTTACATATTTTGGATAAATTGATTCGAGAGTTGTCGTTATCGTGGGAATACTGAGAGTCCATCTGTCGTTCCTATGAGGTGACCAGGCCATGGCAGAGCTTGTGTAGGAACAGACAAGATGGACGTTGAAGTGAAGCCGGAACAAGCTCCCAACCCTGCAAGATCCAGTTAAAACTTATAAAAAGTAATCTCCTCAAACTGAGGTAAGCGCGTGAATGAACTGACAAGCCACAAGGCTTGAGTGCGGCCGTGTTGGTTTTTTTCCTTTAGGATTCATCTTTTATCACAAAATGTAAACAATATTTACGAATTGAAAACATTACTTTTAAAACTAGTTCTATTCACAATTTTCCCATAAATTATGATTCACGGCGCCTATATTGCATTTTTTAGGAAAAGGATATGATTATGAAAAAATATATAAATATATAAACATGGAAAATGGAAACATTAAAACACGAATGTTTGTTCTATACATAAAACAAACTTATGCTGTCCTCATTAAGAAACATTCGTGTCTTAATGTTTGCATTTCCTATGTATAGATAGCCGTTTTTACTATATATTAGTTCTATCTTATTTTACAAATAGGAGTGAATGATTGAAGTATTTATATAATCAGGTAAAGTCAATTTTTTAATTAAAAAAAATGTAGGCACAGGTAGGTGGTCCCTAAAGGCGTGATTTGCTGTAGTCTTAATTATTTTGAAATATATATTCCTCCATATAATGAAAAAATAAAGTTTAGTTCAATGTTTAATTATTATAATTGTAAATTTTTTAATGGTTCGTGTACCTTTTGCAACTCTTTCAGACCTGGAGGAAAATCTATATTTAAATAGAAGGTATCATCTTTGGAAGCTTTGGAAAATTTAGAACGCCCTCCTCGAGACTTTGGCTTCGAAAAGAAGCCTCGTCAGTCCGGGGCGAGCTTCGATTTCGTGATTTTTATAAGGAATTCGTGAATTTTTAAATAATTTAACCAAGATATGTCTAGATGATAAAGAGGCTCTGGATTATTGTTGCATCATGATTAATCCGCATATTTTTATAATTATTTATAATATTATTTTTCATATATTTCAAATTTGAATTTTGCATTTATTTATTTTTATGAAACAGAATATTATTATGAAAAATTATGTACTATAAAATCCTTTGTATTTTGATACACTGAATACCCAATCTTCTTTAAACTTTGATGTGATAAATAAAGAGAGATTCTAGGTGTTACCTTAAAATATAGTTGTCTTATTATTGACTCGTTTAACTTTGTAGAATGGTTGAGACACGTTCTGGAAAGATACAAGACGCGTCTGGGAAGAGGATCAAGACCGAAGAATCTGCCAAACCGCAGCCTGGTGCAACAATATTCACCTATAATTTTGCCGGAAATATGGCCTATCTATATTTTAAGACTGACTTCTTTTGGGAAATTCTAAAATATTCCACGAATTAATTTTAGATATCTAGAACATCAAAACTCGCTATGAACTGACAAGGCCATTTTCCAAAATCACAAGTTCTAGGTAGTAGGTACAAGTATCCAAACTGAACTCTGGAAAACTCGAAACGTGAAGTTTGAATGCTTCAATCGCTATAATATGAATATAGTTGCGAATAATCAGATGTATATACAACAAAAAAGATTTGTAAAGAGTTGAATATTTTTTAAAAGGAAAGAACAAGCTTTCACGCAGTCGGGTTTCATCAGGCTAATGGCTCGGCAAAAAGCGTTCAACAATAATGCAATATAGTTTCACAAAATTAAAATCAAAAACCTAAATAAATACAGTTTTTCACAGCTATATGGTTTAAGAACAATATGTGTTTATCTGTGGAACCTCTGAGGTAGATAAATTATTCTGTTTATGCTGTTATTGTCTTCAGAGATAAAAGATTCCAGTATGAGTCTATTGTGTGTTGGGAAAATACATTTTTTAAAAATTCAAATGTCATGTGACATCCTGTAGGTTGAAAACTTAAATTTTCGTAATAAAATATAAAGAATCTATTATCTAGGTTCCGATATGCTTATGATTATTGTGTCTATTGATATGTTAGTCTCTCCTATGTATGAAGTGTTGAACTTTGAAGTGGTATAAAGTATGTGGCGTTCTGCTTGCTTCTAGACGCTGATTATATCGCCCTATATCTGTCTTGGAAATTCACATTTTTAATTTATAAAACCTGCTTTACAAAAACAGGATGATCTCACTTAATTAAAATAATTTGTCATTCAGAGAGAGAGAAATCTAATAGAAGTTTTAAAATTATTTAAAAATAGGAATATTAGTAAGGAATATTCCTAAGAAAGGTTCATTAATAGTGATTTTCTGAGATATTTCTTTAATATAAATGTTATTTGAGGTGAAGTATTTATTATGAGGAAGTTTTTTAAAAAACCCTTTATTGGGCGCCACCGCGCCGGAATTTTGATTTGTAGCCAATGAGAAGAAGCGCAGGGAGGAGGTGGAGAGGTCCTGGAAGATGGCGTTCCCCGGGAGCTGGAGCAGGCCTGGGTCCCACGACGAGGACTCCACGTGGCAGGAGCACGAAGAAGACCCCAGGGACCGGGACATCAGAAGCCTCCAGGTCCCCCGTGCCCCGGCGAGAAGCCCGGAAGACTCCCGATGTCGGCGGCTCCCCGGAGTCTCGGGGCACTCCTCCACGGGCAGCTCCACGGTGGGCCCAGCAGCCAGGATCTTCTGTAGCGGCTGTCGGGAGGACAAACAACACTTCAGTATGTTTACTAGAACACCATTCTGATTTTTGCCTATTAGAGATTACCCTAAATTGAATCAAAGTATCTCGACCATATCATTTCCAAGAAGAGATAAATACAGTAATGGTGTTCTGAAGAAGCTTTCAGGAAGACAAGCCAATCCTTTAGTATTGTGACAAGATAATTCTGATAACAAATATTAAATATCATTCCAAAGGTCAAATGAAAACAATAATATAGAGGTCAGGCCAAAAGAGTCGCTATTATTTAAATTCCACAACAGGGGGTGAATTCTTTTAGAGTCTACTCATGTTTATGATAGGTAATTTAGCAGGGGCCATTTCAACATTTTAAAAAATATTAATCATAGTTTTTTCAGATTAAATAAAGTGAAAATGTTTAATGTGTATTTGGCTATATTTCAATATTATCTCAAATATATAATTTTGTGAGATAGCAGAAATATCGGGGAGTCATATGGAATGTGTGGAGTCAAACTACTTGCTAAATTGAAGAAGAAAATGATAAAGAAGGCAGACTGACTTTTCGAATAGATAATCCGACATTACAAAATATAACTTATTTGAGGTCTATAAGGTAGGTGAGCGGTGATATCGGGTTTATAGTAAAAAATGAAAGGCATTAATTTTTTTATTATCTTTCATTCACATTTAACTAATTGTATTTCCCTAATTATCTTCCAATTCCCATATATATCATCCTGTAGTTCTAGAGTTCTAAATTAGCTTTCCAATATTTTGCAGGCATCAATTTGTTAGTTGAAGAATATTTGACTAACCTCAACAGCCTCCCAGGGTTTCTCCTGTCTCCACCTCACTCCCTGGAATACACAATTTACATTGATTAGGCACACATGTGTCACTTGAGTAGAATATGCAATTTAGGTGAATATAAGAATATGAATAAGGGCAATAAAATGCAATACTTAAATTTCAAAGTCAGAATTTAATATTTGAAAGCATTATAATAACTAAATATATGTATGTGAAAATAAAGGAAATACACTGCACTATTTCATATGTGAAACTACAAAACATTTGACTCTACATTTCTCAAATCGATCTGAAAATAAAATAAATATAATTATATAAAATGTCTAAACATTCATTAGGAATGAACTTAAATGCCATTCCGGAGACAGAAAAGGTCTACCAAGAATATTGAAAGCTGAAACAGAAATCCTCTTTATAGAGATATATAGTTTTGGGTTAAGTTCCAATCCATTCAATCTAAGGACGATAATGAGAAAGCGTACCTGAATCAATATGGAAAAAAAAATCAAAATTAGTTTTATGGGTTCTCATTTCTTCTTTCTCAGCTTTTTATACTCCTTTTTAGAAATTAAACCCAGGTACGTTTTCTTTATCAAATTCAGAAATATAATAGACAAATCACAATGAACATGTTTAGATTGAGGTAAGAGTGAAGGAGATATGTGTGGAACTTACCGCGCGGCCCGCAGGCACCGGGGGACCAGGCGACGCAGCCACCTCCGGACTCGGCCCCGCCTGGAAACACCGCAATGTCTGAAATATTCTGTGGGTTGAAGTCTGTGGACAACTTACCGAGTTGGAGCCGCAGGGGCTGGTGCTCCTCCTGGCGCCCTGGAACATAGGTTTGTCTCAATATCTACTGGTAACATCTGGTAGTTGTATTATGTATGGTATAAAGTGTGGTTGAAAGTTTGTCCCTCAGTCAATACAAAGAGGAAACATAGTCATCACAAATATTTCCACCATCACCACAGAAATGACACAATCACTGCAAAGATGTCTGAGAGTCATCATAATGTCGTCACCCTGTCGTGTTGTCATACCCACCCTGTTGTCACACAAACAGCATAATCAAACAGAAATGAATTACTTACTCTTCAGCTCCAGGGGGCTCCACGGCAGGCTCATCCGACCCGAAGGTCAGCGCAGGAAGCAGCCGCCTATAACACCACATAACCCTCACTACTAATTCTCATCCTTGTACCAGTGTTTCTTGTAGTTTTACACCAGTTGAAGGACCGAAAAGTTCAAAAGCTCAGGACAAATTTAGAAGTAAATAAAATTTTCGCCTTCCAAATTTTCATCTTGGTGTATCATCTCGGCGATTATATTTATACACACCAACTTTATTGCTCAAGATTCGGAGAGAAAGTTATAATATCTCGAATTCAATAACAGTATAATATTCAGTTTATAGAGAAACCTTGGAATCCCCAGTTTTTCAAAACTATACAGAGTCAGTTATATAACGTCGCATATAAGAAATCTATTAATAACACATTTCCTCAATTATTTTTGTATTAAGATCATCTTTATATTGTACATAGAAGTATTTGCTCGTTGAAGAACAGACATTTTGCTCGGAATCTTACAAAATCAAAATTAAAAGAAATTCTTTACCTTAATATTATGTATTCTTCCTTTTTCAAATATTGATATATCTAAAGGCAATCCATTGTGTGTTTGAATATATTTATATGTACATAAAGAGACGTACCTGGGTTTGTAATGGGAAAAAACATTATTTATTCAAAATATTTCGAGGTATAGCCCTTCTCTGTATCTTTATCAATTTATAAACAATAAACTCAAAATTAGAAACTTTCAATTTTATTTTGCAATGATGAATGCAAAATATTGAGATAAAAAATAGTTTATTTTTCTTTCCCAGATAAGAGTACACCTACCTTTTTAAATATAAGATGTTTATGTTTAAATTCTACTTAATTTAATATCATTTTAACGGGAAGGTTAAAGATCAAAAGAAGAGAAGACGAAGTGAATATAGCAAATACGGCTTTTCGCCATAGAAAGTAAAAAAATCCAGGAGATGATGCTCTTTGGTCACAACTGACATCTCATTTAGATAGAAAAAACTTTGGGTTAAAACCAAATACGGTTTTTAAACTTTAAGATCAACTTTGATCACAAACCTGTACTTGATTAAATGAGCTCCTATATAGTATCATTCCTTTCGTCATATCATGGAATGTGTTCTTATTCGGAGTTGAAAAGAAATTTCATGATGGAGGAATTCAATATCGAAAATATATTAACCACATAACGATAAATGGTAATTAATCTCCATATCAAGTAAAGGGAAAAGATAAAAACTCGAGTTCAGTTTTAAATAGTGTTACATAGGTGAGATAGAAACTGTACGAGAATATAGATACATCAACCATTCTTAACCCTTTTATTCCCGCCATATGTATTTGATCAGGACGTCAATAATATATTGAATAACATTGTATTCAATGAGAGTTTGTTTCTTATTTTTTTTCGCCTATATTAATCATTCAAAAGGCGTTCTTCAAATTATTATATATTTTTAATTTAAGGATATAGATCTGAATTCTTGTAAACATAGATTGAAATTCCTTAGCCAACATGGTTCTTTTGTACAATATGTTTGATAACAAAATTGATATCTTTAAAGACTTCTAAACATCAATTCTATCAGTTCCTTATACCTGATGTAGGAATAATCAAACTGAAATTATTCGACACAACTTGAATCAATTTAAGATAGTGATAAAGCTAAATCTATAATAGTATCTGTGTATATGTTTAATCCCACTATATACAATAATCAATTAAAATATATGTTTTGGTTATTCATATAACATTTATCACCAAGGTATACTTTTGAACCCCTGTAATTATTTTATTATCATTATAAGGATAAGTTTGAATTATCAATGTTGAATTCTGGCGAAAATATGTGGATTGTTTTATTAAAATATTAAATATATCTTATAGAAGCTAAGGGCATATTTTAAATCAAGAATAATTTATAAATAGTTTTTTGGCATGTATAAGTTTCTATGACATTAATAAATAAATATCTATTTGTTAATGTATAAAAATATATTTTAAAGTTACTATTTTAATTTTGAAATAAAAGCATTTGATGAGAAAATATGTCCTATTAGCTTTCATAAAATAACTAATGATAATAATAATTTTCCAATAAAACTGAAATGTATTTTCCCGATTTCTGTTCGTATGAGTTTCTAAAAATTATGTTTTGTTAAAGTAAAACTTGATTTTGAAAACTTTATAATATGATATATATGGAATTAATTGAGAAAACGTTTACTAATTATAAGGAGAAGTTATCCTTATACTTATCGGGTCTCAAAAATCCTCCATTCTGGTTAGCAGCCCCGTGAATAAATATATTTATTTCCTTCCTTATACTTAAACTGAGATAATTAAAATCTGAATATGGCGTGTGAAATTAAACAAGAATTCATGTCAATTTGAAGAATTGGGTCTTCAAGAAATTACTCAACATTTTCATCATTGTGAAAGAGATGTAGAAATCAAATGGGTTATATGAAGTTCAAAATGTTTCTAAACATAATGCTATACCTATATAATAATAAATATTGAGCAAATATATGACATATCCAGTAGACCAGAATCAACAACAAGTCTCCAAGGATAAATCTCTTCTTTATTCCTTGGAAACTATTTGTAGATTCTGTTTGTGATCAAAGGATTCTAACCATTCAATATCCAGTAGATATTGTATTGGTAGACACTCCAACTAGTAGATAAACCTCAGTGCATAGCAAATTTTCACCGATAATATAAACATTTTAACTATTTAGCTGTTCTCCGGTGAGATGATATTTGTTGAAAAATGAAACTTTAGCTCTGATATTAGGCATTGCCATTAGATAGATATTCTACTGCTTTTATTTTATTTGACATATCGGACGCGATATCCCAGCTTGGGATACTTGCGCCTAAATACATTTTAGTACCTTATATATAATTCGTTTTATATACAATTCAAAAAAAAAAAGAGTAAAAACGAAATACTGTATTGTGGATGAGCTTTTATTTGGGTATTTAACAGAAGTTTAAACATTGGCCTTTGATGAAATAGAAATCTATTAACACAGAAGATCTGACAGTTTGATCTTAATGGGAAGATATATATTAGAAGGATATATATCCTGCAATTCATTAAAATATTCTGGGTAATTCTTTGATAATTCAGTTGAGAAATTTCTTCGCCGAGGAGTCAAATCCTCTTCAAAATTATGAATCCATAAACTCCCAGGAAAGTGTTGGATGACAAAATATTATTTTCAAAAGACTCCGGAAAGATATATTCACTAGGTAAAATTTGAATATCAACCCAAAAGCCGAATATATATATATTTTTTTAAATAAGGAAGAGTAATCTAAAGTAGGATCAATATTTAGGTTATATATTTTTCAAAAATGGGGACCTAGACAATTTTTTAAATAATAACTAAATTAATATGTTATAATATAGATGGTTATATCATTTCTTTTCTTAAATAAACAATAATATTAGTTTTTATATAGATTTTTTGACAATAAAAAATTCCAAATGTTTTTATGAATTTTTGAATTTTTTTGAAAAATCCATTTTTAGGAATATTTCGGAGTAATTAGTTATAGATTACAGAAAATGAGAGTAATTAACTTTATTAATGAATATAAAACAACAGATATCAATTAGAATATATATTAGAACCTCTCATGAGAAACCTTAATCAGAGATATATGGAGAAATTTTCCTGGTTTATAATAGCAATGATCCTTCATTGGATCTGATCAAACCACGTTGTGACTTCGCATGAATGGTCGCTTACGAAGGTGATAAATTATTATATAGGTCGTACATGGGAGGATCTTATGGAAGATTACATTAGTTTATTTGATGACATTAAAAATTATTTCATACACCATCATATATATTGATATAGGTTACTTGGTGGAACTTGGACTCACCCAGGAAGACTTGGGGGCAGAGGAGGGATGAGCCAGTAACCGCCCTTTTCAAAACGGAATTCTTCCTTTCTATCCAAGTAGGTTAGAACCAACTTTTGTTTGAAGAGAATCAGGTGCCATCCATGTGGGAGCTGAATGCTTAGCCATTGAAGTTTGGAAATAAGGACTTTCCTGTCTTTAGGTTTGCTTCGAAAACACATTTTCGCTTTTTTACTTTCCTTCTTGGCTTTTTTACTTTCGAGTGGAGTAGCAAGGTCGATTGTTGGGTACCAAGTGTTTCGGCAGGCCCTGAAACATACAAGACTTATATATGATATATTAACATATTGTACAAATACACATGAATATTGGACATTAAGCATTTGGTAGACTTCTTTTGTCAAATTCTTCTAGATGATATTACTATCTATATTAATTTGTCGAAATTGAAGAGATCGAGAAACAGAAAAATCAATATAATTGATAACTAGAAAAGAAGATAAAAATTATTTTTGAAGATCTATATATATATATGTACTATAAACACTTATTTTAATGTGTTTTTTCATTTGTAGTTATATTCGATATTGAATATAACATATATGATAGTTTGACTTCATATATTTATCTGCTTTGTATATTGAGATTTCTTCAAAATGTAATTGGTTTCCCAAGAACATAGATGCAGTAACCCAAACGATACCACGTACAGTTATATTGAGAACATCTCACACTCTAGCGGAAATGAATATCATGGATTGGTTACCGCGTCCCCATAATTACTTAGCATGTTAAATAATGATAGGTAGGAATTTGTAACTGCTCTCACTGTAAGTCCTTCATTTAATAAGTCTACATTTATATAAATTTGTTCGACTATGCACTAACAGAGTACCAGGGCCAAATATGTGTAGTTATACTCAATGATGGAGTTGGGTTTGAGCAAGTTGAGAGATATGGAAGTAATTTGTCTTTTGAAAAAGCTGTTCAATCCGATCCCAGATAGCGGACATCGAAGGTTTATACTGTCATGGAACCAGCTCCACCTTTGGTCTTGTGTATATGTGTGTCTAATATAAGTGTCTGAACATCTTGAGGAAGTGTTGGATAGAATTATCATATTTTGTTCAGATTGAGAGATAGAGTTGGCCATTTTGAGGACAAGAATGTTTGCTCTGAATTTAACTATCCTACAACCTGACCTCTGTGTTGTAAATATGCAGGCTGAGAGCGTTTGTAAATAATATTGGAATGAGAAAGTACGTGAGCTTCAAAGATATCGCCAATATGGGAGCATAGATTAGGGATTCTAAGTGGAAAAACATGTAGATTCATATGTCCGAAAACTTCAGATCCAAATTTTTCCTCCTCCATCTGAATGTCTTTCACTGATATTTGTGAAATGATAATAATGCCCTCCATGTGCGTTTGCCAATCAATGCATGTTGTATGTAGTTTATGCTGTTGAATGACTGTAATGTGGCATATTGGTTATAATCAGTCTTGGTGGTTGAGAGATGGTTGGTAAGGACACACAGGATACAGGTTCCAGGAGCAAAGAAATAGATCGGGGAGGAAAGATAGAAGGTCCCAGAACAACCCCTAGAACAACTGGCGTCGAGACGAACTTGGTGAGAACTGTCCCTTGATCATCACATCCAGCCGCTTTTAAACCGATTTGAATAAAATAAATCCCTTAGGGAAGAATGAAGACTTGACATTTTTTTTACCGAGGGGATTGTTTTTTAACCGGCTATCTTCCCTTGTACTCCCACACAGGCCATTTTATTTTATATTTCTGAATATTATGATATACACATATTTTAAAACCCTGCAAGCTGAATTGTAACTCAAATTGCAACAATGTATATTTTAATTGTTCTGAATACACTTTGTTGGACCGACCTAAAATCTATCCATCCTGTCACACACGTTGAGTAGTAAATCATTGATTTGACGCTTGGCATAAAACACGTTCACGAAATTCTGTCGAATAGTTTTGATTTATTTCAATGATATTTAGAAAATAGGACATTGATACTTCTATACTGACTTCGTATATTCTAATTGGTATCAAAATATAGAAATGGTTCCATTAACATCTGACAAGCTCTTTCTGGCGTTGAACTGATTTTAAAACTAATGTTTATTCATTATGCATTAGCGCGCCATCTGTTATGAGAAAATAAGCTATTTTCACAATAAAACCATTTTATACTGACCTTACTGCAAATACAAATTAATGAGAGGGCCTGGCTCATCAGGGGTGAATCCTCCCAGAACACTGTTTGGGAAAGAGCAATACTCGAAGCATATTATATATTTGAACGTAAATGTAGATTAAACTTGTGAAACCGCTGGGAGGATTCACAAACCGAGAGAGAGAGAAAGATGAGCCAGACCCTTTTCTCTAATTTTTCATTGCAGTATGGGCAGTTGAAAATTGTTTTATATCAAAAAGAATCATAAGCCATTAATCATTTAACAATTTAACTTTTAAATACTGTAAGTTGAAAACGCGTTTTGTTGAAAGACATGAATATAAATGAATAATTTGGTAAACGAAATAAAAGACACGAGATATTAAAATTGTATCAGCTCAATTAGCTAATAATGTGTACTCTGGTATAAGACCGACCCTACCATTTTATCAGTTCAAATATTTTGTGGAAGTTTCGGAAAATTCACTGACATCTCCGATAGGATGTTAAGAAATCGCCCTGTACTGTGAAAGCCTGAAATGATGGCATACACGATTGCATTTGTTGAATTTGACAAATACGATGTGGAATATTCATCGTTATGTGCGGTTTGTAGTGCGGAAAGGAATAAATACATTATAAAATTTAAAATAGTAATGAAAATTAAAGAGAAAAGATTTTTATTCAGATAAACGTGTGACAATCTTTCGGGCAGTCACGCCCTTCAACAGATAGCAAACTAAGGTAACAAAAGACTTTATATAGGAATCTATTTGAGGTATATTTACATATGTGATATATATAGTACGGCGAAAATACAATCCCGGTTAAAATTTGCATATCTAAATTACTGATATATAACAACTACGTAAGCATGCTAATCGTGTAATGTTAAAGAATTAAAAACGATACAAATTGCAGAATGGCTATGGTAAAACATGAATTCGGGAAAGTAACATGAATCTGCGCTAAAAAACTAAAATCTACGACAGAGTTCTCAAAACGCGTATTCATGGCCATATGCTATTATTACGGAGTCAAATTACCAGATATCAACCGTTCAACCCGCCATCAGCGGCCACACTAGACCAATAGACGGGGGGAGGGTCTATCCGTTTTTTAAGTTACTACATATATCATGATATTGGTCAGGTAAATCAATATGACTTAAATACTGTTTTTGGAAATGGATATAATGGCCTCTATAATTAATCTTTGGTGTTTACTGGGAATGTTAGTGTATAGGGTGGTGGGAGAAGCTAGATTGAAAGAATGGCCAGTATTAAGTGTGCGGTCGTATATGAGGGATCTTCTGTCTTTATTATTGATACATCTACCATGTTCGATCATCCTGATGGCCACGGACCTACCAGTCTCACCTACGTAGGTTGCACTACAATCGTTGCATGAGACCGAGTAGACCGAGCCACCAGACGATCGAACACTGGTAGGTCTCTGTATGCGGGTAATGGGGTGTCTAAGAATGGTGGCCAGGCTTATATTATTTTTAAAATAGGTATTGATGCCATGGGATTTAAGCATGCGGGCTATGGTAGCGGATTGTGGTGAATATGGCAAAATGCAGGTATTTCTGTGAGGTATAAGGGGTTTCAAAATAGCAGGGTTGTATTGGTATTTGTGTATGAAATGGTGAGGGGGTATTGGGAGAGGGCAAGCTGTTTTTTGATGTTGGAGAATTCTATTGACCTAAATATGGGCAGGGAGCAATGTGTGACCAATCTCTTGGTAAGTTTTCTGACTGTATTAATTTTATGGGACAAAGGTCAGAACACTTACCAAGAGATTGGTCACACATTGCTCCCTGCCCATAGTTAGGTCAATAGAATTCTCCAACATCAAAAAACAGCTTGCCCTCTCCCAATACCCCCTCACCATTTCATACACAAATACCAATACAACCCTGCTATTTTGAAACCCCTTATACCTCACAGAAATACCTGCATTTTGCCATATTCACCACAATCCGCTACCATAGCCCGCATGCTTAAATCCCATGGCATCAATACCTATTTTAAAAATAATATAAGCCTGGCCACCATTCTTAGACACCCCATTACCCGCATACAGAGACCTACCAGTGTTCGATCGTCTGGTGGCTCGGTCTACTCGGTCTCATGCAACGATTGTAGTGCAACCTACGTAGGTGAGACTGGTAGGTCCGTGGCCATCAGGATGATCGAACATGGTAGATGTATCAATAATAAAGACAGAAGATCCCTCATATACGACCGCACACTTAATACTGGCCATTCTTTCAATCTAGCTTCTCCCACCACCCTATACACTAACATTCCCAGTAAACACCAAAGATTAATTATAGAGGCCATTATATCCATTTCCAAAAACAGTATTTAAGTCATATTGATTTACCTGACCAATATCATGATATATGTAGTAACTTAAAAAACGGATAGACCCTCCCCCCGTCTATTGGTCTAGTGTGGCCGCTGATGGCGGGTTGAACGGTTGATATCTGGTAATTTGACTCCGTAATAATAGCATATGGCCATGAATACGCGTTTTGAGAACTCTGTCGTAGATTTTAGTTTTTTAGCGCAGATTCATGTTACTTTCCCGAATTCATGTTTTACCATAGCCATTCTGCAATTTGTATCGTTTTTAATTCTTTAACATTACACGATTAGCATGCTTACGTAGTTGTTATATATCAGTAATTTAGATATGCAAATTTTAACCTGAATTGTATTTTTGCCGTACTATATACATCACATATGTAAATATACCTCAAATAGATTCCTATATAAAGTCTTTTGTTACCTTAGTTTGCTACCTGTTGAAGGGCGTGACTGCCCGAAAGCTTGTCACACGTTTATCTGAATAAAAATCTTTTCTCTTTAATTTTCATTACCATTTTAAATAATCAATGGAGAAAGTTTTCATGTAGTTCTGACATTATAAAATTCAATTTAGAAAAAGTGACTTGGCCACCTTTTTTGAAACGCAATTTACATGGTTTAAAACGATAGTAATGAGCCTCATTTTTTCCCCACGCGAGATTCCCGCGCACACTTGCTCGACCGGTTGGAAGTGCTGGCGGAGACTCTAAAATTTCCAGCGACGCCAGATTCAGTTGTGTACAAGCTCTAGGAGCGGTGGAAGGTCATTTTTAGTGAACCTCCGCGCAGAGCCTCGTCATGGTTAGGATGGAGAGAATTTTGGAGCAATGCGATAGTATTTTGAGTCTAACTGAAAACACGGTGAAGGAAACGTTTGATTTGCTCACTCAGGCCTTTAAGGAAGATTGCTTGTAGTACTCGAAGGTCAAAAAGTGGCGCAAGCAATTTAAAGAAGGCCGGGAAGAAGAGGCCGATAAGGCTCTTTCTGGGTGTCAATCAACATCTCGAACGGACGAAAATGTCGCTCGTGTGCGAGATTTACTGAACAAAGACCGCCGAAAGAGTGGCCGTTTGATGTCAAAACAATTGGATTTGCCGAAAACAGATGTTCATCGAATTGTTTCCGAAGACTTGGCCATGTGTAAGATTTGCGCGAAACATATGCCAAAAATCTTGTCCGACGCTCAAAAAAAGCAGCACGAGGAAGTGTGCAACGAGTTGTTCGAAATCTATTAGGAAGACCCAACGGCGTCATCACAGGAGATTGACATGGATGTTTGAATACGTCACGGAGAGAATATAGAGTGCGGAGTGACATATGACCTCGTCAACACGTTATAAAAAAGAAAGAATGAGCAAGTCCCGCGTCAAGGTCATGGTCATCGTGTTCTTCGACGCTAAGGGATTCGAGCACCACGAGATTGTACCACCTGGGCACACCGTCAACAAGGACATAGATCAACAAAGAAGCTCTCAAAAGACCTAATCCCAGAGTCACCTACGTCCAGCCATAGATCTGGTCGTAATGGAGCCTCCAACATGACAGCTCGCCGAGTCACACCGTTGTCAACTCCTATCTGACCAGGATCGGTGTTTCAACGGTCCCACAGCCCGATGTAGCCCTGGCAGACTTCTTCTTGTTCCCAAGGGTGAAATACGAGCTGAAAGGAAAGTATCTAGAGACCCTCGACAACATTACAAAAACCACGACAAAGTGCCTTTGAAGAATTCTAAGAAGCGAGTTCCAGAGGACTTACAATTCATGGAAAACACGTTAACAAAGATGTATAGGCGCAGGAGAAAACTATTTTGAAGAGTATTAAGTTGTATTTCGAATGATTATATGCCGGCTATATATGCAGAACAGTCATATATAATATTAGAAAGGTATAGTAGATCAAACTGCCGAAACCGAAGGAAGGGTTTACCACTAATGAGCCAGGCCCATTTCCAATATTTTGTCTCGTTACAATAAGGACATAGAGAAGAATTTATTTATTTCAAAAGAAACATTCACGCAAAGTGAATAATTTGAATAATTATATATGTTATATATTTTAAAGGATATTGAGTTATGAAATATTACTACTGATAATGTTCTAAATATATGGACATATACAGATGAAATAAGAGATAAAAATATATTATAAATATTCATGAAAATAAATTTTCTAAGGAAGCCATAAGGATGACCTGTAAATGTTGTTTTACATCATCAAAATTTCGTGGAGTAAAACTTAACCTTTTACTGGCTGACATTTCATTTTCAGAGAATATCTAAATATCATTAAAATCGTTTATTTTCAAATAAAATTTAGTTAACCAGGTATAGAAAGTGGACATAATAGATTTAAAAAAATAAATTACTCACATTTTAATCATGGATATCCAAGAAATATAGATGTTTTGAATCTGCAGTAATTTCCAAAGCTGAATATTCTGAATATATTTGAATCAAAATTTGAAATTACATCTTCCTGGATAGGTTAATTTGAAGTTTGTCGTTGGGTCGTGGGACTGCTGGGAGTCCATCATATCTGTCGTTCCTATGAGGTGGCCCGGCCATGGCAGAGCTAGCGGGAACAGACGAGATGGACGTTGAGGTGTAGCCGGAACAAGCCTCCAACCAAGCGAGTTCCAATAAAAACGAATGAAAAGAGGAATCGACTCAAACTGTAGTGAGCGCGCGAATGAACTAAAGTAACTGTTTTGTTTCCCACTTGGCAAATACGCAAGGAGGAAAAGCAGAATGATTGTTTACAAAACAATTTGTTCTCGTTAGGCTTAATTGAATAGAATGTTTTATGTTACGATGCAATGAAGGCATAGAAGTCTTTTACCAACACCAAATCTCCAACCTTCAGGTTGGAAGAGGGTTTGTTCCATTTGGACCGTTGTTGCAGATTGTTTAGATATTCCCTGGACCATCTTTGCCAGAAAACATCTCTGGCCCTTCGAATTAATTTCCATCTAGTTAAGTAGTTGTCATTAGGGTGATAACTGGGCTCTGGGAGTGCTGTTAATGGTCTTCCAATCAAAAAATGTCCCGGAGTGAGAGGGTTGAAATCATTTGGATCCGAACTCATCGGATACAACGGGCGAGAATTCAAGCACGCTTCAATTTGACTTGTCAGAGTATTGAGTTCTTCAAAATTTAAAACTGCAGATTATACTAGCTTAAAGAAACAAATGTACTTATCTTTGGTCAGGCAATTATCCCAAGCTTTACAAATGAATTTATTTTAACTTTCTTTACAATAATTTTTTTAAAGAATTTACAAAAGAATTAAAGCCGCAGCTGAAAGGCATTGTTCTCTAGTGGCGAGCGTCCTTAGAATGTTCTAGAAGGTGGCGAGCTCCCTCTGGCGGCGCAGCCAGACGGCCTCCCATTGGTCAGCGATGACGTAGCTCTACCTTCACCGCCGCGCGCCGCCTTCTGCCACCTATGTTCAGAATAAAACTAAACATACTCCCCTCCTGTGGACGTAGTCCACACACAAGGCAAAAGAAAAGGATCACATAGTGTAGAAAGTTTTTTTTTTTTTTGAAGAAGAAGAATTAGAATGGCAGAAGTATAATATTCGAAATGGGTCTTATTAGATGATGTTTCTCTGTTTGAAGTTCCACAACTCGGACAATGCCATCCGCTCCAGGTGACACCTTGGTGATGCGGCCAAGGCTCCACTGCAATGAAGGCATAGAAGTCTTTTACCAACACCAAATCTCCAACCTTCAGGTTGGAAGAGGGTTTGTTCCATTTGGACCGTTGTTGCAGATTGTTTAGATATTCCCTGGACCATCTTTGCCAGAAAACATCTCTGGCCCTTCGAATTAATTTCCATCTAGTTAAGTAGTTGTCATTAGGGTGATAACTGGGCTCTGGGAGTGCTGTTAATGGTCTTACAATCAAAAAATGTCCCGGAGTGAGAGGGTTGAAATCATTTGGATCCGAACTCATCGGATACAACGGGCGAGAATTCAAGCACGCTTCAATTTGACTTGTCAGAGTATTGAGTTCTTCAAAATTTAAAACTGCAGATTTTAAACACCTTAGGAGATGATACTTCAATGATTTAATTCCTGCTTCCCAAATGCCGCCGAAGTTTGGAGCAGATGGAGGTATAAAATGCCAAGTGATGTGTTCATTAGCGACATAATTTTGAATTGAAGAATCCTTTACAAGTTGATGTATATTATTCAAAATATTCTTAGCTCCTTTAAAGTTAGTAGCGTTGTCGGTGAAAATATCAGAGGGTTTTCGTCGACGAGAGATGAATCTTCTAAAAGCAGCGAGGAAGGCAGGGGTTGACAGATCTGAAACTATCTCAAGGTGAATAGCCTTCGTTGAGAAACAAATGAATAATGCTATATATGATTTTAATGTTACTTTTGTTCTTATGACATTAGGTTCAGTTATAAATGGTCCTGCGAAGTCTATTACTGTTTTGCTAAAAGGGCTTGAGGGTATGATTCTATGGATAGGCAGATCTCCCATGATTTGTTTTGACACTTGGCGTTTCGTCTTGAAACATGTCATGCAACGATTAATGAGCTTTTTTACTAGAATTCTACCGGATGGAATCCAGTACTTTTGTCGGATGGCACACAGAGTTAATTGGAGACCAGAATGAAGATGCTCTACGTGGAATTGTTGAACAATCAATTCTGTAACGAAATGGTTGTGAGGAAGAATTATTGGATGCTTCTCATCATGACCGCCTCAAACTTTGAGTTTGATGGTAGTACTTTGCTTTGATTACAACATTGAAATTCAGTTTTAAATTCTGAACTTTGAATGATTTGAATAAGAGTTCGAATTGAATTATCGAGCTCATTAGAGGACAATTCTTTGTGTTTTATTTTGTCGCTGCTGTGTCTAGCATTGTGGATAAATCTTAGGAGCCATGCCGTAACTCTGCTCAGCTTCCTGAATGTTGAGAATTTAAAAATAAAGTCTAGAATAGGACAAGTAGCGAAATGAACAATCGGAACGGTCTTTCTTTTTTCATGACAAACTTCTTTTGGAAGTTCATATGTGATTGGTAGCGGATCTTGTAAACTTGAGTTTGATAGCCAATCAGGACTGTTGTATAGTTATTATTTAATTAAACATTACTCACCAGATGAAATTATTATTACTAATTATTTATTACACTTTATATTTATATTTTTACATCAACACGTTGTTTACATTATACATCGTAATTATTATTGTTTATGATGATGATCTATCATATATTAAAAACACAGAATACTACATTCCCTCCTTCCTTTAGATGAAAGGAATCATGTCTTTATATCTTGATGATGGCTTGACGACTCTTCCACTCCTGGTGATCACGGGTTCCTTGGTAGTCGGCAAGGGTGGAGAAACCTCTGGTGGCAACTGGTGAAGAGCCTCGGCATCAAGTCTATCTGAAACAACTGGGTTAAATGTAGACCCTGTTCTACTTGAACTTGGTCGGTTTAAAGAAGTGTCCTTGTCTTGGTTTGAGGAATTATCATCTGGTATTTGTACATCAGAAGAGTTGAGGTGTTCAATTCTTGTTGAATCTGAACTAAGATTTTCCTGGCTCTCTTCTGGAATCAAGTCAGAAATGTCTTGATTGGTCTCTTGAGTAGGAACATGTTTCAAATGTTTAGCATTTCTATGAATTATTTTCCCATTTTTAGTGTTGACTAATTTAAAAGAATTTATTGAAGTGTTTTCAAGAATGACATGATGTTCTGATCTGAAATTTGAATCAAGTTTTCCATTATTTGGATTTGCCACATAAACTAAATTTCCAATTTTAAAATTATGAGGACTAGCTTTCCGAATTATATCATTATATGTTTTCATTTTTTCTTTGTAGACCATATTGAATTCTTTGATGTTGGATTCATCTTCTTCTGCATCATTAACAAGTGAGCTTAATTTAGTTTTGATTTCTCTTGAAAATAATAGGAATGCTGGAGTCTTTCCTGTAGATCTGTTTGGAGTAGTTCGGTAAGACATTAAAATTCTGGATAAATCTTCTTTCCAATCTTTCCCTTCTTCAGAACTTGAATTGAATTGTTTCTTTAGAAATCTATGGAATCTTTCTATCTTCCCATTACTTTTTGGGTAATAGGGTGAGGCTTTGATGTGCTTGATTCCACATTCTTTTAAAAATCTTTCCATTGATGTACTTACAAACTGTAAGCCATTATCTGTTACAACTTCATGTGGATAACCATGTCTTGCAAAGAACTCCATCAATTTTTTAATAATTGTCTTGCTGGAAATGTCTTCTATTATCATTGCTTCAGGATATGAAGAATAGTAGTCGATCACTGTTAAAACATAATGATGGCCAATTGGACCAACTATGTCAATTCCAAGTTTCATCCAAGGTTTTGATGGTAACGGAACTATTTGCAATGGTTGATCATTTATCAATGGTTGATTCCTTACACAAATTGGACAGTTTCTAATCAAATTTTCAATGTCAAAGTCCATGTTTATCCAAAAATATTTTTCTCTTAACAGTTGTTTGGTTCTTGTCATTCCTTGATGTGTTTCATGTGCAATTCTCAAGACTCTCTTTATTAGTTTTGAAGGTAGCAAAATTCTACTTCCTTTTAAGATAAGATTATCAAAAATTGAGAGTTCATCTTTAAACTTATAAAAACATTTGAATTCTTCATTCAAAGGATATGGCCAAACTCCCTTTTGAACCATATCTTTCAGTTTTTGAAACAAAGGATCTTGCTCTGTACAAACTTTTATCTCTTTCAAAGACAGTGCTTGAAGCTCTTCAGAAGTGATGGATAAGACTTTATGAACATAGTCCTCCAGCCATTTTTCATCACTTGTGTTAGAAAGAGGTTGTCTTGAAAATATATCTGCAATATTTTGCTTTCCTCGAATGAATTCAATTTCAAAGTCATATATGGTTGTAATCTCCAACTCAATCTTTGAATTCTTGGAGGCAAAACAGCTCCATTTTTAGGATTCAGCATATAGATTAGAGGTTTGTGATCTGTTTTTAACACAAATTTCCTTCCCCAAATATAGGTGTTAAAATGTTCAATTGCCCATACACATCCCAATGTCTCTTTTTCTATTTGTGAATATCTTTTTTCAGTATCAGTTAAGGATCTGCTGGCATATGCAATGGGTCTTTTAATGCCATTTTGTTGTGTTTGTATTAATACTGCTCCAAGACCAATAGGGCTTGCATCTGTGATTAATTCAGTTGGTGAGTTCAAGTTGTAATATGCCAAGCATGGCTCTTTTGTTAGTGACTCTTTAAGATCCTGAAATGCTTTATTTGTTTTCAAATCCCAATTTCACCTAACATTTTTTCTAGTCAAATTATTTAGAGGTTCTGCCAATTTAGAAAAATTAGGTATGAATTTTCTTAAAAACCCACAAGTTCCTAAGAATGACCTTAACATCTCAATATTTTTTGGTATTGGAAAATTTAAGACTGCTTCTATTTTCCTATTATCAGGTTTAATACCTTCACTACTAACAATGTGACCTAAAATATCCAATTCTTCCATGGCAAATTTGCACTTATTCCTGTTGAGCCTAATGCCTACTTTATCAAATCTTTGTAAGACTTTTCTAAGCCTTTCTTCTAGTTCTTGTCTATCTTTGGCGTAAACAACGACATCGTCCAAGTAACAAATTACACCTTTCAAATCAAGCAAAATTGAATCCATTCCTTTCTGATATGCCTCTGGAGCACTTGATAGACCAAAAGGAACTTTACAAAATCTGTAACAACCACGGTGCGTGATGAAGGTTGTAAGGGGTCTTGATTGAGGGTCTAAGTCAACCTGCCAAAACCCTTTTTTTGCATCCAGCTTTGCAAATACTTTAGCACCTTTAAGGGCATGTAACATATTGTCAATTGTAGGAATTGGATGTCTTTCTCTCAATATTGCTTTATTCACTTCCCGAAGGTCTATGCATAGTCTAATTTCCTCACTATCCCTTTTTGGAACAACTATTATGTTAGAAACCCATTCAGAACCTTGATGCACTTCTTCGATGATTCCATTCTCTAGCATCTTATCAAGCTCTTGATTTACTGCTTCTACCATTGCATAAGGTATACGACGGCATCTCTGGGCAATGGGCCTATAGTTGTCTTTCAATGTCACTTTATGACTATAGCCTTTTATAGTTCCAAGTCCATGGAAAAGATGTTCATGTTCTTGAACAAGAGTTTCTATATTAGTAGACATTGATTCATTTACATGATTTACCCTTTTAATTATACCTAGTTCAAAACTAGCCTTGCCTCCCAACAAAGATTCAACTTTTTTATCAATCACAGAAATTTCTTCTGAAACTGAATTTTCTTTCCAAGAAATCACAGCATTGAAATAACCATAACATGGAAGAGGTCTATCTTGACCATAGGCAAAAAAGGTTCGGGTGGTGTCATGTAATTTTGGCATAATTTTATGGCCATATAATTCAAGCATCTTATTATAGCTTATGAAAGTTCTATCACTCCCTGTATCAATTATCATATTTATTTCACTACCATCTATTTGCACTTTTTCTTTATTTTCAGCACCTGTATAGTAGGTATATTCATCTGAACTTTCACCTACATCAGTCTTATTTTCTTCTTGTATGGTCTTAACTTTAGTTTGATTGAAATTTTTGTGGTTTCTATTATTATTTTGATTTGGGCGGTTCCTGCAAGCTCTAAAAAGATGTCCTAATTTATTGCAATATGAACAAGTCATTTTTTTAGCACCACATTCTTGTTCTGAATGTGTATCTAATCCACAGCGATAACATTTAGGCTTTGAGGCACCTGAAAATGATGGGGTACCTTGATTAGTGAATCTACCTTTGTTGAAATTATTAGCATTATAGTGCTTTTTAGGTTTATTTTGAACTCTATTTAGTGTTTGATCATTTTGAGGTTCAAGAAGTCTAATTTCTTTTCTAGAAATTTCTAACATTCTAGCAATATCAATGGTTTTTGACAGTGTCAAATTTTCTTGTTGCAACAATTTTTCTTTAAGTTTTTTTGTTGTTACATTTTAAAATTATTTGGTCTCTTATCATATCAGCTTCTAAATTCCCAAATTCACAAGATTTAGAAAGCTCTCTTAAAGAAATTAGGTAGTTTTAGATCGATTCATCATCTTTCTGGACTCTTTGTCTAAATTTAAATCTCTCAGTGACCACATTTTTATGAGGTGTGAAATATTTATCTAAAGCCATTTTAGTTTGTTCATAATTTTCCTTTTCATCTGGCAAGTTGAAAAATATACGCTGTACATTTGGCCCTAAACAATGCAATAGAGTTGCTCTCTTAATTTCATCCGATTTTTTTGAAATTCCAGATGCTATTTCAAAAATGGCATAGGATTCCATCCATTGCTTATATTCCGCAAATAAATTACTTGCATTTATATTCATGGGTAACGGTGGCGTCAGGTTGGCTGCCATACTTGTTTTTTTTTTTTTTTAGGGCTACAGGTATATTTTCAAATTCTCGTCGCCAATTTATGTTGTGATCAGACATGATAAGCCACGTTTGGAATATAAAAAGAGAGATTAAGAGGAACGTGGTAAGTTTCTTTATTAAGCAGTTTAGTTGTATTTATGTTGTATAGTTATTATTTAATTAAACATTACTCACCAGATGAAATTATTATTACTAATTATTTATTACACTTTATATTTATATTTTTACATCAACACGTTGTTTACATTATACATCGTAATTATTATTGTTTATGATGATGATCTATCATATATTAAAAACAAAGAATACTACAAGGACCATTCCACCAAAGTGAATGGTTTACTAGTTCTGAAGAAGTTATACCTCTGGAGGCGCAATCTTCAGGATTATCCTTGGTAGACACATAGTACCAAGAAGATTGCAGAGTTAGTCGCTGAATTTCTGCAATCCTGTTACCAACAAAAGGTTTCCAATGTTTTGATTCAGATTTTATCCAACATAAAACAATCTGGGAATCTGTCCACAAAATTACTCGGTCAATCTGCAACAGCAATGAGCTGCAAATGGAATCATATAAATTTGAAAGGAGAAGAGCAGCACAAAGCTCCAGACGAGGTATTGACGTTGCCTTCAAGGGAGCGACTTTTGTCTTGGCAGCAATCAATGTGACTTGAACATGACCAGATTTAAAACGAGATTTCATATAAACAACTGATGAATATGCAGATTCGGAAGCATCACAAAATCCATGGAGTTCTAAAGAGTGTATAAGTCCCTTGCAGGAAATATATCTAGGAATTTTAATATGATTTAGCATGGCCAAATCCATTTTCACTCTCCTCCAATGAGAACACAACGATTCAGACAAGGGATCATCCCAATCCAAATCCTGTTTCCACAAAGTTTGGAACAGAATCTTGAAGCTAATGATCACCGGTGATAGCCATCCCAAAGGGTCATAAATTCGAGAAATATCTGATAACAATTGTCTTTTAGAATATACGTCTTTTAGTGAATTGACTGTGATTGTGAAATTATCCGTGGATGGATTCCAATTTATCCCAAGAATCTTAACAGATGAATTATCTCCGATTTCATATGAATCATGTGCTTTCAGCGCTTCTGGTACCTCTGAAAGAACCTCAGGGACATTTGACATCCATTTTCTTATGCAAAAGCTACCAGTAAAAAGGATTTTCCGGATATCATCAATGAGAACTTTTGCTTCTTCGATTGTTGTTGCGCCAGAAAGTAGGTCGTCTACATAAAAATCAGTTTTTATGATTTTAGATGCCTCTGGGAACAGGAGTTCTTTGTCGGTGGCAAGTTGCATCAAGGTACGGATTGCAAGATATGGTGCACACGACATTCCATAAGTTACTGTGAGCAATCTATACTCCAATAAAGATTCCAATGGACTATTTCTCCAGAAGATTCTCTGAAAGTCGAGATCAGAAGAGTTCACTTTTATCTGTCTGTACATTTTCTCAATATCTCCCGTAAAAGCTATAGGATTAGTACGAAACTTCACGAGAATATTGAAAATATCATGCTGCAATTTTGGTCCAGTATGAAGAAATTCATTTAAGGAGTAATTGTTGCTCGTTTTGCACGATGCATCAAACACTACTCTTAATTTAGTAGTGCTGCTCTGCTCACGCAGAACGCAATGGTGAGGTATATAATAGTACTTGTCTGATGGTTTGTCACGTTCGTTTTTCGGAATGAGCTCCATGTGGTTGAAAGAAAGGTATTCCATCATGAAATCCTTATATTGCTGAAGAAGATTCGAAGATTTGTGCAATTTTCTCTCAAGAGCAATAAATCGTTTCATGGCATTCTGACGTGAGTCTCCGAGATTAGGCACAGATTTAAACGGTAGACCAACAGAATATCTTCCATCTGTTGATATGCAAGAGTTCTTGTCATAAATGTTCCCGCAACTCTTCTCCTCTTTAGTCAATGGAAGAGCGGCAGGAACCGATTCCAATTCAAAGAACTTTCGCAGATTATCATCTCCTTGGGATGTTGAGCATAATGAGATATAGCTGTTTCCAGTCTCAGAACTGGAAACATTTCCAGAAAGTATCCATCCTAACTTGGAACTACAGGCAGAGGGTCCTGGATGATTTTGGAATCGTAGTTTTCCTGTATATAAAAATGGGGCTAGGTCTGCACCAATTACTAAATCAATGGGACTTGTTTTATCAAAATTGGGATCTGCTAATAAAGTATTCGTAAGATAAGGCCAATTATCTCTTTTTATCAGAAAATTAGGTAAATCAACAGTGATTTGATCGAGTATTATGGATGAAATTTTGAATATTCTATCAGAAAAATAAGGCTTAAATTGAAGAAAAGTCTCACTAGCAGACTGCTGTATTGGTTGGTTACCAATTCCAAAAACTGTGAGTTGGCTCTTTTTAACAGGAAGATTCAACTTTTCACGACAATTTTCTGTTATCAGACTTCTTTGAGAACCAGTATCAATCAAAGCTCTGCATGGATGAAACGATCCATTTTCTGCTCTCACTCTCACGATAGCAGTAGATAATAAGATTGTCTCATTGGGCTTTGTTGTATCACTGAGAAAACATGAAACGCTAGATTGGGCAATTGGGCCTTTAATTGAAGTGGTATTCAAAGGTTCGGGTTGGAAGGAATGCAAAAGAGTGTAATGTTTTTTGTTGCATGATTTACAATGCATAGTGAATTTACATGACGTTACTCTGTGGTTGGATCGCAAACAATTGAAACAAAGGTTATTGGTTTTGACTATGTTCCATCTTTCAAGGAGAGAACTTTTATGGAACTTGTCACATTTGAATATAGGATGTGAATTTGTGCATAATAGGCATTTATCATCACCTTTTGAAATAGAATTATATACATGTGTTTGTTTCACTACAGATTTATCCTCTTTAGCATAACCTTTTATCGATTGCAAACTTTTTGCTTGTTTTTCAAGAAACATACTCGTAATAAAATTTTTGTAGGATGGAAAGCCATTATCTATCAACGTCAATTCCCATTGCCTTTTCAAATCATCACCTATCTTCCTTTGTAGGAAATGTATTAGAAAGATATCAACAAGTGTATTTCTTTCCAAACCCAGTGATTTCAAATTTCTCATGGCTTCATTACATATATCTAGTAGTTCGAAAATGGCCTTGGAATTTATTAGTTTTAAAGGTTTTAAAGTGAATAATTTTGTATATTGTGAAAAGGCAAGTTCTTTTTTGTTATCATATCTGGAGACCAATTGCTTGAAATGGCTGTACAAGATACTTTATTGATATTCGCCACTAAATTTCTAAGATTATCATTGTATTGCATAACTCTAGAAAAGTAAACTTCATCATCAAATTCAGAAAATGTTAAAAGATTACAATAAGTTTTTTCAATGTTAGATTTTATATCTGAAATATCTTGTTTAAATGTCTGTAAATTTGCATCATCCTTCGCTTCAATTATCTTGAGCGAAATTTGTTCAAAATAATCCACTTGTTTGAAATGAAATTCAAGAATATTTAAAGTAGCTTTAAATTTGGCAGCCATTTTGGCAGCCATCTTTAATTTTTGCTATTATTAATTTTAATAATATATTTCAAAAATGCTTTATAATTATTTATATTTAAATAATTATTTAATATATTTATTCCCGGGTTTCGGCACCAATGTTTTGTTTCCCACTTGGCAAATACGCAAGGAGGAAAAGCAGAATGATTGTTTACAAAACAATTTGTTCTCGTTAGGCTTAATTGAATAGAATGTTTTATACTAGCTTAAAGAAACAAATGTACTTATCTTTGGTCAGGCAATTATCCCAAGCTTTACAAATGAATTTATTTTAACTCTCTTTACAATAAATATTTAAAGAATTTACAAAAGAATTAAAGCCGCAGCTGAAAGGCATTGTTCTCTAGTGGCGAGCGTCCTTAGAATGTTCTAGAAGGTGGCGAGCTCCCTCTGGCGGCGCAGCCAGACGGCCTCCCATTGGTCAGCGATGACGTAGCTCTACCTTCTCCGCCGCGCGCCGCCTTCTGCCACCTATGTTCAGAATAAAACTAAACAGTAGCCACGCGACCTCTATGCTTCCTAGATGGGTTTTCTCTGTTAGGGGAGTTATCTTTCATCACAAAAATGTGAACATTATATAAATTTACAAATTTGGAAAACATTGCGTTGACAATACCTTACTCTCTTCCTACATTATTAAAATTTTCGAATAATTTATAAGAAGCGTCTATATTGCAATATTGAAGTTAATTGATATTATTAAGAAAAATATTAGAATACTTCCATCTCTTTCTTTCTCTCTAAGATTTAAAATGGAGGGAAATGATGGGAGGTTCAATGTGACTAAGTCAATTCAAATATTTAAATTTATTAAAATGGTCGCACAGGGAGGTTGTCTCTCATTGAACATTTGTTAGTCTTAGTTATCTGGAATTATCATCCTCCATGTAATGAAGCTGAAGTTTGATGATTCGCATACTTTGTTACTTTACCAAACTGGGGAAAATACCTGTTTAAAGAAGAAAGACGACCATTTTTGATTCTTTGGAAAATGTAGAACGCCCATCTGGAGTCTTTGTCTTCAAATATTTGATTCAATGAGATTTACATGAGAATCATAGACCTATATAAGGATGAATTTAGAACGCCCTCTTCGAGCCTTTGGCTTTGTCAGTCCAGAGCGAGTCTTAATTTCATATATATATAGGGAATTCATGATTTTTAAAGAATATGACAAGGTTATGTCTAGCTGATATAAAGAGGCTGAGGAAAATTAATCTATACTTTTGCCAAAAAGTATATACTTACATCTATACTTTTAGATTAACCCCTTTTGAGAAATTCTAAAAGATTCCGCGAATTACTTTTAGATTTCTAGAACATCAAAACTCGCTATGAACTGACGACGGCCATTTCCTAAAATCACAAGTTCTAGGAACTCCGCCTTTGCCGGTCCCAAGCCCGGATGAAAAAAGAGGAGGGGGAGCAGTAACAAGCTCACTAAAAAACCTGGGCTCAGTTGGCCCGGCTGATAGTACCCTGTAAGGGCTCCTGATCCAGGGATACAGGATTAGCAGCGTTTGTACTCCATGTTAGGAGCGGCTGCACATGGCGTCTGTTCCTCATGTCAGAGGCGGCCATTTCTTTTGGAGCTAAGTCGGCCTGCCACTGAGTAGTGCTCCCAGTCTTAATGACAAAGGCAGACGCATTCTAATTCACCCAATCATGATGGTTATCAACAGACACCATTGTAGGTTGTGAATATGTATAATTTTCGTAATACAATATAAAAAAATTATTATCTATGTTCCGATATGCATTTTGATTATTGTGTCTATTGATCTGTTAGTCTCCCCTATGTATGAAGTGTTTAACCTTTGGCGTGAAATGGAGTATGTGGCGTTCTGCTAACTTCTAGATTCTGATATTATCGCCCTATATCTGTGTGTGTGTGTGTCTTGGATATTCACATTACAAATATATAAAACCTGCAATACAAAAACAGGATAATTTAAATTAATTGAAATAATTTGTCAATTAGAGATCTAATAGAAGTTTTAAAATTATCAATAAAAATAGCACATTAGTAAAGGATGTTTCTAAGACAGGATCATTTGTAGTGGTAAACTGAGAGATTTATTAAATATAAATGTTATTCAAGGTGTGAAGTATTTATTATAGGAAAGGTTTTTTTTAACCCTTTATTGAGCGCCACCGCGCCGGAATTTTGATATGTAGCCAATGAGAAGAAGCGCAGGGAGGAGGTGGAGAGGTCCTGGAAGATGGCGTTCCCGGGAAGCTGGAGCAGGGCTGGGTCCCACGACGAGGACTCCACGAGGCAGGAGCACGAAGAAGACTCCAGGGACCGGGACATCAGAAGTCTCCAGGTCCCCCGTGCCCCGGCGAGAAGCCCGGAAGACTTCCGATGTCGGCGGCTCCCCGGAGTCTCGGGGCACTCCTCCACGGGCAGCTCCACGGTGGGCCCAGCAGCTAGGGTCTTTTGTAGCGGCTGTCGGGAGGACAAACAACACTTCAGTATGTTCACTAGAACACCATTCTGATTTTTGTCTAATAGAGATAACAACCTTAAATTAAATCAAAGTATCTTGACCATATCATTTCCAAGAAGAGACAAATACAGTAATGGTGTTCTGAAGCAGCTTTCAGAAAGACACCCCAAACCTTTAGTATGCTGACAAGATAATTCTGATAACAAATATTAAATATGATTTCAAAGGTCTGATAGAAACAAATATAGAGGTAAGGTCAGAGGGTTGTTATCATTGAAATTCTACAACAGCTGGTGGAATCTCCTAGAGTATACCTCATGTTTATGATATATAAGTTAGAAGCCCATTTTCTTACATCTGTAAAATAAATTTTAATCACACACACACACAACACATTGTTTATTATGTTGTATAAAATATATACACTTCGGTCAGTTAAAGTTTTATTTTCTCAACGTTTCAACAAAAATTATTTTATCTTTGTCAGGAGAAATAAATAAAAATAAAGCATTTGACAAGGGGTTAAAAATTGTTCTTTTATTGCTAACTGGCCGATGTGTCTATTTTTGACAGAAATATGAATGCCAGCCAGGCAACCTTCAAAATTTTTATTATGTTAAATAAAATAAAAGAGCCTAGTGTTAAATATTTATTTGGCTAAATTTCAATATTAACTAAAAATATATAGATAAATATGATAACAGAGCGTTATATAATGTGGAATGTGAGAAGGAGTTAATATAATATTATAGTTAAATCAAAGAAGAAAATCATTTATAAAGAGAGGAAACCACTTTTCAAATAAATATTCTGATTTCAAAATTTGATTTCTTTAGAGAGGTGGTTGCTAAGGTAGGTGACCGGTTTGTGGTGTTAAAAATGAAGGACATCATTCCTTGGAATATCCTTTTCGTAATTCATACAAACATCCCAAGGTATATAAAGGTAGCTGTTAAATAGAATAAAAAATATTTAAAAAGTTAGGAATATTAAATCTATTATAGAAATGGAAATTTAAAAGGTCATACAACAAATTATAAGCGTATTATAGTGATTTCACAAATTAGAATTCAACTTAAAGGTAATATTTTCAAATTTCTAGAATCGTTCATTATTTTACCCAGAAAAATGATTTCAAGGACAATATTTCATAGACATACACTGGAATGACACGGTATATTTGATACTTAGCAGATTATAACTCTAGCAGACTCACACACAGAGAGAAATTATATTCTGTTTTAATGTCAAATTCAAATGAGCTTCAACATAGATATGTTTTCAGAACTAATCCAAAAGAAACATCTGTTATGTCAAACTTCATAGTTGCAAGGCCTATACAGCTGTATACCTTTTGTCATAACATGGATAAAATATTTTGTAAGAGAAATGATGGCAAACCTCAGTACTTGATATAACTCTCAATATTGAAAAACCAAGACATTTATATCAAGTAATCAATCATTAAAAATAATATCCTAGCGAAGATATTTCGAGATTTATTTTAGAATTAATTTTATACATTGGATATTTTTAATGGCGTCTGAAACAAAATATCTGAAAGGTATTTCTCCAATATTTTATGCAGAGCTAGTCATTAATGGAAAATATCATTTTCTGATTTTTCTTAAATTAGAGAGAGATATTATCTTTTTGTCTCTATTCTCTCTATATATTATGTGAATGACTACCAATATGTGACGTTCTTTTCTTCTTACAAAATTTCAATTGAAATTTAGAAAGTTTTAATATTTCACATTATAATCAAACACATTTGGCTAATGGTATTTCTCAATATTCATTCAAATTTCCATATCATCCTGTGGTTATAGAATTCCAAATTAGCTTCAACCAAATATACTGCAGGCATCAAATTGCTAGTTGAAGAATATTCGACTTACCTCAACAGCCTCCCAGGGTTTCTCCTGTCTCCACCTCACTCCCTGGAATACACAATTTGCATTGATTGGGCACTCATATGCAACTTTATTAGAATATGCAATTTAGGTGAAGGTAAAAATATAAATAGGGCAATGAAATGCAACGCTTAAATTTCAGAGTCAGAATTTAATATTTGAAAGCGTTATAAAATACTGAATAAATGTATGGAAAAAAATAGGTGAAATACTACACTATTTCATATGTGAAACTACAAAACATTTGACTCTACATTCTTTGAATCGATTTGAAAATAAAATAAATATAAATATATAAAACGTCTTAGTTAGCATCCATCAGGAGTGAACTCAAAAGCCATTCCGGAGACAGAAAATGTCTACCAAGAATATTGAAAGCTGAAACAGAATTCCTCTTTATAGGTATACTAGCCGAATGACCCGGGCAACGCCCGTGTTTTGCCCGATTGAATGTTTTGATTCAAATACTATTTGTTACAATTATAAGTTGGCGCCTTAAATAATTGCATATGTTAGTTAATAACTATAGCCTATGTGCTTTATCTGTCTATGTACTGTTGGCTTCCGTAGGCGTCTCTTACTGGAAAAAAGAGAGGATTCCATTTGGTTATTATCTAATATATGCATTTATTTAGGGAGCGACCCGCTCCAACACAATAGTTACAAAGACGAAATAGCGAGTGGGGGGGGGGGGGCATGATGGGGGGGGCAAAGGTGGCGTGACCGTAGCCAACCAATAGGAGGGCGCCATTCCAAATAAAAAGCAAACGGTGACAAAGATGAAAACTGATGACTGATTGATTAGGAGATGAATGACGCTCGTAACTGTATATAGAATATTTTGGGTTAAGTTCCAATCCATTCAATCTAAGGACGATAATGAGAAAGCGTACCTGAATCCATATGGAAAAGAAATAATCAATAATAATTATATGGGTTTTCATTTCTTCTTTCTCAGCTTTTTATACTCCTTTTTAGAAATTCAAAACCAGGTACGTTTTCTTTTAAAGCTTCAGAAAATGTATTATACATATCATTAAACACACTAAGAGCAAGGTAGAAGTGTAGGATATGTGTGGAACTTACCGCGCGGCCCGCAGGCACCGGGGGACCAGGCGACGCAGCCACCTCCGGACTCGGCCCCGCCTAGATACACCGCAATGTCTGAAATAGTCTGTGGGTTGAAAACTGTGAACAACTTACCGAGCCTCAGGGGCTGGTGCTCCTCCTGGCGCCCTGGGACAAAGTTGGTTTTAATATCTACTGATAACATCTGGTGGTGGTATTATGTATGATTCATCATAAAGTGTGGTTGAAAGTTTGTCCCTCAGTCAATACAAAGAGGACACATAGTGATCACAAATATTTCCACCATCGCCACAAAAATGACACACAATGACTACAAAGATGTCTGAGAGTCATCATATTGTCGTCACCCTGTCACCATAAAGTTGTCACACCAACAGTGTCATTATACAGAAATGAATTACTTACTCTTCAGCGCCAGGGGGCTCCACGGCGGACTCATCCGACCCGAAGGTCAGCGCAGGAAGCAGCCGCCTATAACACCACATAACCCTCACTACTAACTCCTATTCTTGTACCAGTGTTTCTTGGAATTTTACAGCTGTTGATGGATCGAAAGGTTCGAGAGCTTAGGACACGAATTTAGAAATAAATAAACTTTTCGCCTTCGAAATATTTCTCTTGGTGTATCATCTCAGCGATTATATTTATACATAACAACTTTATTGCTCCAAATTCGGAGAGTAAGTTATAATATCTCGTATTCATTAATAGTATAATATTCAGTTTATAGAGAAATCTTGGAATCTCCAGTTTTTCAAAACTACAGAGTCAGTCATTTAACGTCGCATATAATAAATCTATTAATAACACATTTTATCAATTATTTTTGTACAAATATCTTCTTTATATTGAACACATAGAAGCATTTTTCCGTTGAAGAACGGAAATTTTGCTCGAGAAAGCTTGAAAAATCAATATTAAAAGAAACTCTTCATCTTAAATTTATGTATTCTTCATTTTTCAAATATATTTATATCTAAAGGCAATCCACTGTGTGTTTGAATATATTTATATATACATAAAGAGATGTACTTGGGTCTGTAAAGTTGAAGAATCATTTTTTATTCAAAATGTTTCGAAGTATTGCCCTTCTCTATATCTTTATCAATTTATAAACAATAAGCTCAAAACTAGAAACCTTCATGTTTATTTTGCAATAAATAAAAAAAGAACAATCCCTCAAAAGATTTGATATGAAAAATAGTTTTTTTTTTTCAGATAAGATAAACCTATTTGTGAAATATAAGATGTTTATGTTTACATTCTACTTAATTTAATATCATTTTAAAGGGAAGGTTGAAGATAGAGAAAAGATAAGATGAAGTGAATATAACAAAGGCGGCTTTTTGCTGAATAAAGTCAAAAGGCCCAGCAGTTGGTACTTTTTCCTCACAACTGATATCTCATCTAGATAAACTTTGGCTTAAAGACCCAAATACGGTTTTTACTCTTGAACTTCAACTTTGATTTAAACACATCGTCAAAATAGAAATCATATAAACAAAGCTACATAATTTATTTTATTATTCTTGTAGATGAGAACGAAAGAAATATAACAAGCTCTTTCTTATTTACTGAGACAGGATGTTGGCTTTTAAAAACTAAATATGAACTAAATCAAACAGGCAAGTTTAGGAAGACCAAAAGATGTTGGTATTGATGAGCTGGTTCAAAAATCTGAAGAGATTGTCACACGTGTTAAGAAAATAGTTTGACAGTAGTTAAGGAAAACATCGTCTCCTTCCATAACCCAGTAACTTAACAAAAGAAACAAATTATACTCAATAATCAATAATTATCTCGGTGCATATGGTGATGAACAAGGCGAGCGATTCCATCGAGACATGAAAGTGATGGAAGAGAAATATCAAGTTGTCTGGGACTGCCACATGATGGCAGATTACTGCTGGAATCTGTCCCGCGACCTGCCGAAATACACTTATAAGAGAAAATCAAAAAGGTTGAAATTCATGAAGAATTGACTTAACATTTAAATTTATTTTTGTATAGATTCGGGTTTCTTATACTACAGTAAATAAAATACCTTTTGGTATGACGTTCTCAGTTTTTATTTGTGTTCAATGTGTTTTCCGTACACATTTTATGGACTGATGTACCACATTGTGGCTTTAATATGTATATGTTATATCTCTAGAAATTGATGAGATACATGAAAACTAACATTATATTCGTGATCAGCACCTCAAATTAAGTCAGAAACTGATGCATTATCAAAAACATCTTTTTCAGGGTAGACCTGTGTTATCAATGTTGAATTCTGGTAAAAGTATGTGGATTCATTTTATTGAAATATTAAATATATCTTATAGAAGCTAGGGGAAAATTTTAAATCAAGAAATATTTATAAATAATGTTGTCTATATGTCAAGTTACAATTTTCATTTAGAAAATAAGTCCTATCCGCTGTCGTAAAATAACTAATGCTAAAAATGTATTTTCCTATAAAACTAGAGTGCCCGGTATCTGGGTGTAAAGTTTCTAAAGACTGTGTTGTTGAAATAAAACTTGATTTTAAAAACTGAATATATTGATATAAATGGAATTATTTAAGAAAACATTTACTGATTCTGAAGAGATGTTACCCTTACTGAAATTGAAATTTAAAATCTGAATAATGTGTGTGAATTTAAACAAGAATATTATTTCCAATTTGAAGAATTGTGTTAATAAATTACTCTGTCATTATAGTGAGAGAGAAGGAAAGATCCAATAAGTTATATGAAGAGCAAGATCATTCTAGACATAATGATATAAAACATCATAATATTTGATTAAAATTTCGTTTCTTAAATATATGACGTATCCAGTAGATATTGTATTGGTAGACACTCCTACTAGTAGATACACCTCAATACATAGGAATCTTCCAGCGATAAAATTAACATTTTAACTTTTTAGCTGTTCTCCGGTGAGAGGTGATTTGTCGCTAAATGAAACTTTATATCTGATATTAAACCTAGTCATTTAGATAGATATTCTACTGTTTTTATTTTATTTTTCATATCTGACGCGATATCCTAGCTTGGGATTATTGCGCCTAAATACATTTTAGCAGCTTATAAACAATTCAATGAACAAGACTGAAAACACTGTATTGTGGATGAGCTTATTTGTTAGGTATTTAGCAGAGGTTTGAACATTGGCCTTTGATAAAATAGAAATCTATAAATACAGAAGATCTGACAGTTTGAAATCAATGGGGAGATATACATTAGAAGTATATCATGCTAGACAATAAAAATATTCTGGGTTATTCTTTTATAATTCAGTTTGAGAAATTTATTCGCCGAGAAGTCAAATCTTCTTCAATATTATGAATCTTCAAACTTCCAGGAAGGTGTTGGATGACAAAATATTATTTTCAAAAACTTCGGAGAGATATATTCAGTAGGCAAAAGTTGAATTTAAATCCAAAAGCCGAATATATATTTTTTAAATAAGGAAGAGTAATCTAAATTAGGATCAAAATTTAGGTTATATATTTTTCAAAAATGGAGAGTCTCTCTAGACAATATTTTAAAATAATTACTAAATTTATATGTTATAATATTGATGGTTACATCATTTATTTTCTTAAATGAACAATAATATTAGTGTTTTTCTTATATAGAATTTTTGGCAATTAATATATAAATTTCAAATGTTTTATAAAATTTGAATTTCTGAAATAATCCATTTTTAGGAATACATCGGAGTAATTAGTTATATATTACAGAAAATGAGAGTAATTAACTTTATTAATGAATATTAAACAACAAAAATCAAATGGAATAGATTAGAACCTCTCAAGAGAGACCTTAGTCAGAGACATATGGAGAGATTTTCCTAGTTTATAATAGCAATGATCCTTCATTGGATCAGATCAAACCACGTTGTGACTTCGCAAGAGTGGTCGCTCACGAAGGTGATAAGATATTAGATAGGTCGTACATTGGAGGATCTTATGGATGGTTACAATAATATATTTGAGTGACATGGGGTTTCAATAGATATATCTTTACATATTTCATACACCATCATATTGATATACGTCTCTTGGTATAACCTGAAGATAGCTCACCCAGGAAGACTTGGGGGCAGAGGAGGGATGAGCAAGTAACCGCCCTTTTCAAAACGGAATTCTTCCTTTCTATCCAAATAGGTTAGAACCAACTTTTGTTTGAAAAGGATTAGGTGCCATCCATGTGGAAGCTGAATGCTTAGCCATTGAAGTTTGGAAATAAGAACTTTCCTGTCTTTAGGTTTGCTTCGAAAACACATTTTCGCTTTTTTACTTTCTTCCTTTGGCTTTTTTAACTTTTGAGTGGAGTAGCAAGGTCTATTGTTGGGTACCAAGTGTTTCGGCAGGCCCTGAAACATACAAGACTTATCATATATATGATATATTACCATATTGTACACATACACTTTAATATTGGACATTAAGCATTTGGTAGACTTCTTTTGTCAAATTCTTCTAGGTGATATTACTATCTACATTAATTTGTCGAAATTGAAGAGATTGAGAGACAGAAATTCAATATAATTGATAACTAGAAAATCAGATAAAAAATCATTTTTAAAATTATATATATATATATACTACACCTATTTTAATGTTTTTTTATTGAAATTATATTCGATATTGAATATGACAAATGTGTGAGTTTGACTTCATGTATTTATCTGCTTTGTATATTGAGATTTCTTCAAAATGGAATTGGTTTTCCAAGAACATAGATACAGTATCTTAAACGATACCTCGTACAGTTATATTGAGGACATCTCACACTCTAGCGGAAATGAATATCATTGATTGGTTACCGTCCCCATAATTACATAGCATGTTAATTATGAGGTATAGGAATATGTAACTGCTCTTACTGTAAGTCCTTCATTAATGGCTCTACATTTATATAAATTTGTCCGACTATGCACTAACAAAGTACCAGGGCCAAATATGTATAGTTATACTCAATGATAAAGTTGAATTTGTGCAAGTTGAGATATATGGAAGTGATTTGTCTTTTGAAAAAACTGTTCAATCCGATCCCAGATAGAGGACATCGAAGGTTCATACTGTCATGAAACGAGCTACACCTTTGGTGTTGTGTATATGTGTGTCTAATATAAGTGTCTGAACATATTGAGGAAGTGTTGGATAGAATTGTCATATTTTGTTCAGTATTAGAGATAGAGTTGGCCATTCTGAAGACAGGAATGTTTGCTCTGAATATAACTATTCCACAACCTGACCTCTGTGTTTAACTTTTCAGGAAGAGAGCGTTTGTAAATAATATTGGAATAAGAAAGTACATGAGCTTCAAAGATATCGCCAATATGAGATCGTAGATTAGGGATTCCACGTGGTAAGATATGGAGGTCTATATTTCCGAACAAATATGATCCAAATTTTGCCTTCTCCAGTTGAATTTCTTTTACTGATATTTTTGAAATGAATTTAAAAGAATTTAAATGAAACAAACTTATTTTAATTTCTCTCTCTCTCTCTCTCTGCATACATGTTGTTGGACCGACCTAAAATCTATCCATCCTGTGACACGTTGAGTGGCACATCAATGATTTGACGCTTGATGGTCCCTTGAAATAAGGTCGAATATTTTGACGCTTGGCATAAAACATGCTCATGAAATTCAAGGATTAGATTCAGTTGATTTCAATAAAATGCAGAAAATATGTCATTGCTATATCGATACCGACTCCGTAGATCCTAATTGATATCAAAATATATAAAGGGTTCCATAAACATCTGACCAGCTCTTTCTGATATTATTTCTATTAACTCATGATTATTTATTATGCATTAGCGCGCCATCTATTATAAGAAATTTAAACTATTTTTGAAATAAAAATTTCATACTGCCCTTACGGCAAAGATAAATTTATGAGAGGGCCTGGCACATCAGGGGTAAACCCTCCCAGCGGACTGTTTGGGAATGGGTAATGCTCGTAGCAGATTATATATGTGTACGTCAAATTGTAGATTGAACTTTCGAAACGGCTGGGAGGGTTCCCCACTGATGAGCAAGGCCCTTCATTTTAATTTATCATTACAATATGGGCAGTGAAAATTTGTTTTATTTCAAAAAGAATTATAAGCAATTATTATTTTAAATATAGAATGAAAAAACCCTGTACAATTTATAAACGAAAACGATAAAGCATCAAGGGCTGCGTATCCTTATTAAAACGACGATTTACGAGCTTTCGAGCACATACGCCCTTCTACAGGAATTATTAATACAATTGTCGCGTTCAGCGGCGTAGCGCCCAGGCTCTATTTTGCCCAGACGCCCGAAGTCTCTTATTCTGGTCCCGGGGAGGAAAAAAACCGTGGAATCTCAAAGGTAGAGAAGAGCGATTCCCAAGAAGTCAAATCTACGGAAGTGTCTAAGGCAGGTATCAACCAAGGCGTAGACCTCTCGAGAGCGAGAAACCACACAACTCTAACCAGTCAACATAATATTTTATTTTTTGTCACGAATATATATACATATAAATATTTACATATGACAAATATGTTTCTTATAATGGATTAAATTTACATATATTTAGAAAAATATAAATCTATAAGAAAATTAACATTCTATTCCCAACATACTCCCACCTTGAGTTTTTTCTACAGAAACTCAACCAATAGTTGGGAAACGACCGTTCATTCCAGTTCTTTAGGACCGGGCCATCTTCGCAGGGTCTTCACTGGCCTCTCCCCGGGAGCCTCCCCGGCGTGGTTCCGACTGTATACTCCTCAAGGTACTCCCCAGATCGGCGGGTATCTCTAAATTGTAGAGCCGTTGAACAGGCCTAATCTGGACGCCCTTGCTGGTTCTCAACTTGGCGACCCTCACAGGTCCATCTCGGCCAGGGTAGACCTCCACAACTCTCGCCAAAGGCCAATTGACTCGCTTAGCGTTATCTTGTCCAATCAACACCAGATCTCCCACCTTGATAGGTCTTGTCTTCGAGCGTCTTCTAGTCTCTTGTCTTAAGAATCCAAAATACTCCGTCCGGAATCTCTTCCGCAGATCTTCTCTTAACCTTTGTCTAAATCGGTATCTCTTCTGAAGACTAGCCCTTTCAATAGAGTCCAGATCTGGAACTCCTATTTCTTTGAGGTCGTGCAAGAACAAGGCAGGGGTTAATGGACGTGAGTTCATCAAAGACTCTGTGTCACAGATAATGGTGTAAAGTTCCTCAAATTCCAAACGAGCTTGACCAAGAATCTTCCTAAGGAGTTGTTTCAGCAAACCAATCAATCTTTCCAGATCTTGTCTCCTACTTATTTTAGTTTTGACCCTCAACAATCCCAAAGAATCGCAGCATAACTTGAAATCCTTCAACCTCTTGTCCTCTGGTCCAGTGAAGGATTCCCGTTGGATAACTCTCACCAGCATCAGTTCCGCCCTTTTAATTTCATTCACAGTAAGATCACCTTTCACTCGCTGACCTATTGTTCCTCTCGCATTTGTTAAAAACCGGTTCATCCAGGCAGTTACTCTCAATATCTTGTAGTAGTTTGAAAAGCGATAGTAGTACTGATCTTTTTCCCTTTCAATACATGTTGATGTTAAAACAATCTTTCTCTTTTCCGAGTTCACAATATCTGGGTCAGGGTATATTTCCCTATGGGGCCAATCTCTTCTTGGTCTTCTCAACCAACTCGGGCCCTCCCACCACTTCGATCTCTCCAGAGAATCGGCTAAGCACCCCCGTGATGGTAAATCCGCTGGATTCAAACATCCTGGTACACGATACCAATCCTCTGTCTCACTGAGAGATCGCATCTCCATAACTCGATTCATTACAAAAGTCGCCCAGTTATCTTCCATTGCAATTTCTGGAACCTCTTGAGAACATTGAGCTTTACATCCTGAAGAATCAGGATCTTATGCCGAGGCATCGTCTTTAGGCTTAGAGGTATCGTCTGAAGGCCCAGAGTTATCGTCTGCAGGCCTACAGACGTCATAGGACTCTGAACTCTTCCTTAGAGATCTCAAACCACTCAATATAATAGTCCTATGATCTACAGGATTCGCAATCCTTTCCGGTCTAGCACTTTCACCAGACTTTCTGGAGACTTGTCTCCCAAATTAAGACCTTTTCGCTGGAGTAGGCACTTGCCCCTTTGGAGAACTGGCCGGAGTATATAACATTGGAGTTACTGCAGCTCCAGAAACAGTTTCCTTCGATACAAGTTACATTCCATTGCTTGGAAGATATTTGCCAATTGAACCTTTTTCTATTGGTTCTCTCCTCACATAGGTGATCTGGACAGTGCAACCCTGCTTAGAAAGCGTTTCACCTTCTCCAACCATGCATCATCCTTCAACCATTTACTTTTCTTCCGGATTTAGAGGCACGGGCACTCAACCAAAATCGTCTACAACGATTTCCCGCTCAAAACCATCAGTTGTCCATCTTTTTTTTTTCCAAAGAAATTTGAGGTAGTCCCAATCATTATCTCTGATGGCGATCATCTGGAAATATCTTTTCAGGTCGGCCACAACTCCGAACTTATTCCTCCGAAGCTTTATCCTTATCTCAGGGATTCTTCTCAGCAGACTGTGTATCCTCTTCATATATCGCTTCAACGAGAATCCGTTTCGTCCTCGATAGGAAGCGCCGTCTTTCGCTGGCCGTACAGGCGCAGCCCTGGAGTCACACCCACATACAGGGCGATCAGGCAAATAGTATCCCTTTACTTTAAATTCCGCATCTCCTATCTGTCCTGCTTCCATCAATTTACTCGATGCTGGAACTCTGACAACTCTTTCCTCAATATCATCAATGGACTCAGCCTCACCATCTGCAATCTCCACTTGATCCGCGCCTTCAGCTACCGCTTTAGAGTTGCTCACCGATTCACAAGCCTCAATTGCAGTTCCAGAATCCTCCACTTCATTATCCTTGGTTTCAGCTTCAGAATCCTTTACTCCGTCGCCCTTAGGCTCATTTTCAGAGTCTTGTACTCCGTCTTCCTTAGGCTCATTACCTTGTTCTGCATATGGCCTTTCTGCCATCCTTAAATCGGTACCTTGTTTTACATAGAGCAGCTTCACTTCTTCGGTGTTCTTTGAATCCATTCCTTGTTCCACATCCAGCACTTTCTCTTTATCTGCTTCAACGGATTCTTTCTCAACTTCAGCCCTATTACTTTCATCAACTTCTACAACAGACTTCTTCTTGACTTGAGCCTTTTCACCGTCTTCAGCACAGCGCTCTCTTACTACTTGAGCCTTATTACTTTCTTCAACAGCAATCTGCTTGGATGGCTCCTTTACCATTTGCTCGGATGATACCACCATCTCAGCATCTTCCTTAATAGAAGCTGGATCAACTCCTTTCATCAGGGTAACTCCGACAACACTTGGCTTCTCACTCATCCCGATTTCCAAACTGCTTCCATCGCAGATCCTCATATCCATTCCTTGTTCCACATCCAGCACTTTCTCTTTATCTGCTTCAGAGACATTCAAAAAACCAGCAGCCGTGGGCAGGGGATTCCTCTTATTTCTTCGATACTTCACGATAGAGCTTTGTGACTGAGGGTGCTCATTTGATGGTTGGCCGGCTGTTATTTCGTCCCGCGTGCCGAACGTGCTTTCTAATGCAATCAATTGTCTCTCCAAAAATTCAATCAAATCTCCAAGAGAAAAAGCTCCTGTGAATTCCCGATGTAATTCAAGCTTTAAGTCTGATGGCAATAGCTTGAGGAGTAAAGGGCACAATAAGTTACCGTAGCTATCAACGACAACACCCAATGACTCCAAACTTCTAATCTGCACCAGGATTCTGCCGTACAATTCTCTGAAAGCCCCCACGTCCTTTGTCACTCTAAGTGGTTTCAAGGCCAAGAGGTTGTTCATATGCACGTCGATCAACCTTTCCCTTTTTCCGAAGCGTTTCTTCAACAATTCAACGGCCTTATCGTAATTTTCCTCAGATAGGCAAAATCCTTCCACAGTTTGGGCCGCCGTTCCACCCAAGTAGGCTTTAAGATAGTTAAATTTATCTATCTTGGTCAAGTATTCATTCTTATTGATTGATGAATCGAAGGCATTCCAAAAAGTTAACCACTGGCTAATTTCCCCGTAGAATCTTTCCATTGTTAATTTGGGTAACTTAACCATCCCAGTTAGAGTCGGTCGACTGATTTCTCCTGGATATTCCTTCTTCGTGGCAGTTGCAGTTTCCCTCTGCATTCCTTCCGCTACCACCAGACTTCTTTTCTTTAGCAAATATTTCCACGCCACGGCCTTTTCCCGGTATTCCTCTACCATCTTTAGATCTTTCTCTAGATCTTTGATGTCAATCAGCTTACCGATTTCTTCGTCTACCCGCCTCAGTTCTTCGTAGACATCCGAAAGCTGCCCCAGCAGTTCCTCGTGGTCACACTCCTTATGCACGTCATATTCCTCTATTCTTTTCCCGTACTTGGATAAAGACGTGCGGAGTATGGTTCTCTTCTTCTTGAGTCTCTCTAGTGCTTCTTCTCTCTCCATCTTCTAATCCAAAATGGTTCCAAATATAGGCACGGCTTTCTCCTCGCGTCCCGGCTGGGATGCCAAATGTCGCGTTCAGCGGCGTAGCGCCCAGGCTCTATTTTGCCCAGACGCCCGAAGTCTCTTATTCTGGTCCCGGGGAGGAAAAAAACCGTGGAATCTCAAAGGTAGAGAAGAGCGATTCCCAAGAAGTCAAATCTACGGAAGTGTCTAAGGCAGGTATCAACCAAGGCGTAGACCTCTCGAGAGCGAGAAACCACACAACTCTAACCAGTCAACATAATATTTTATTTTTTGTCACGAATATATATACATATAAATATTTACATATGACAAATATGTTTCTTATAATGGATTAAATTTACATATATTTAGAAAAATATAAATCTATAAGAAAATTAACATTCTATTCCCAACAACAATAATAATCCAAACTAGTTTGAAATATAACTTATATACATATAGCTATTGTTTTGCATATCTGCTTAACTAGAATAATATTAAAATGATTGAATTTACATGTAGGTATAATAATTTGGAAAACTAATTCTAAAATATATGAGGTAATATGATACATTAAAGTAAACTTATTTTGTATTTTACAAATTTTACAACTTGCAAGGAATCCCATTAGACATGTGATATCTTATGCTAAGAATGAATCTGTATTATCTTATTGTATTTAAGTCTATTGAATTATATGCTTCTGGTAAATCTATTTTGCGATTTATACTATTGTATTGCTTGGACACTATTGCTTCAATTATTAATCTTTGATATTTGTTACTGATATTGTTGTAATGTGCTTTAGGTTCATTTAAGTTGAATGTATGTCCTGTTGAATTAGAGTGCTGTACTATTAAAGATAAAGGGTCATTTCTGTTTATATTTCTTCTGTGTTCAATGATTCTATTATATAATTTTCTTCCTGTCTCCCCCACATATCTGGCATTACAGTTATTGCATTGTATGGAATAAATTACTTCTTTTCTGTGTGATATGTGTTCGGTTTGCCTGTTTTTTGTTATCGGGTTTCTTAAGATATCTGATAAGCTGGGAGAGTTACTATAAAAGGTTTTTATTCCAAATTTATCTAATGTTCTGGAAATATGGATAGATTTCGGGGAATATGGAATGTAACAATTTTGCCTGTATATTTTAGTTTTTTGTGCTATCATGTTAGATGTGACCTGTTCCTGATAGAAATGTTTTAATATAAATGTTTTAGGGTAACCAGCTGAAGTTAAATTCTGGATAACTGTCTGTGTTTCATGATTTTTGTATAGATTTAGTGAACAATGAGTATAAATTCTTTTAGTCAACGTTTTCACTGTGTTAATTTTATGACTGATGGGGCAAAATGAAGAAAACTTTATATAATTAGGGGTGAATGTAGGTTTGTAGTAAACTGTAGTTTGCAATCTATTATCTATTTTCATTATTTTAATATCTAAAAATGGTAATGTGCAATTATCTTCTTTTTCTATTGTAAAGTGTAAGCTATTGTTGTAAATGTTGAGAGAGGCTAAGATGTTGGGAATCTGTTTTTCGGTACAAATGCAAAATATGTCATCTATATATCGTCTGTATAATATGATATATGCGCGGTAATAATGAAGTGATCCATAAATCTAATTCTCTCATTACTATTTCGGCTAATGGAGTTGACAATGGGCTTCCCATAGGAGAACCCTTAATTTGTTTATACTGTTTCTGGTCAAATGTGAAAATGTTAACTCTAAGACATAATGTGATTAAACCTATTATTTTATCTATTGTTATAGGGTCTATCTTATTATTATCCAAAAAGGTTATTATTTTAAATGTTGCAAGTTGAAAACGTGTTTTGTATAGAGACATGAATGTATGCTATATATTAATAATTTGGTACAAGAAAGAAATGCACGAGATATTAAAATTATATCAGCCCAATTAGCTAATAATGTGTACTCTGATATAAGATCAACCCTCCCATTTCATCAGTTCAAACATTTTGTAAAATTTCGGACTATTATAGGATGTTATGAAATCGAATTCGCCCTGTACTGTGAAGATCTGGAATGATGGCACACATGATTGCATTTGTTGATTTGACAAATACGGTGTGGAATATTCTTCGATATGTGCGCTTCGCGGAAATGGGGAAATATCTTTTTAAATTCTTTTTTAAAGGTGATACGCGTCTACTTTTTCTTGTTTGTTCCAAAGGTAATGAGCCTCATTTATCCCACGCGAGATTCCCGCGCATCCCTGCTCGACTGGTTGGAAGTGGTGGTGGGGGGACTCTAATCTTGCCAGTGACGCCAGGTTCAGTTACATAGAAACTCTAGGAGCAGTGGAACGTCAATTTTAGGCGCAGAGCCTCGTCATGGTTGAGATAGGCGATAAAACTTTGAGTCAAATTTCGAAAGACGGCGAAGGAAACGTTTTAAATGCTCACTCATGCCTTCAAGGATGATTGATTGTCGTACTGGCAGGTCAAAGAGTGGCACTAGTTGTTCAAGGAAGGCTATTTCTGGGCGTCCATCAACATCGCGAACGGACGATAAAGTCACTCGTGTACGAGAATTACTGAACAAAGACCGCCGAATGAGTGTTAGATGTTAGAATAATTGAATTTGCCGAAAACAGGTATCCATCGAATTGTTTGCGAAGACTTTGCCATGTGTAAGATTTGCGCGAAACTTATGCCAAAAATCTTGTTCGACGCTCAAAATCAGCAGCGCGTTAAAGTGTGCAACGAGATGCTTGAACTCTGTGAGGAAGACCCAAAGTTCCTTAACAGCGTCATCACAGGAGATTGACATGGATGTTTGAATACGACAGGAAGAGGATACAGAGTATGGAGTGACCTACGGCCTCTCGACTCGCTATAAAAAAGAAAGAATGAGCAAATCCCGCGTCAAGGCATGGTCATTGTGTTCTTCGACGCTAAGGGAATCGAGTTTGTACCACCTGGGCAGACAGTCAACAAGGACTTATACGAAGAAGCTCTCAAAACATCAATCACAGAGTCACCCATGTCCGGCAGAGATCTGGTGGAGGCTCCAAAATGACAGCTCGCCGAGTTACACCGTTGTCAACTCCTATCTGACCAGGATCGGTGTGTCTACGGTTCCACAGTCCCCCTATATCCCCGATGTAGACCTGGCAGACTTCTTCTTGTTCCCAAGGGTTAAATACGAGCTGAAAGGAAAGTATCTAGAGACCCTCGACAACATTCCAAAAACCACGATTAAGTGCCTTTACAGAATTCTGAGAAGCGAGTTCCATATGGCTATGATTCATGGAAAACACGTTAACAAAGATGTATAGGCGCGGGAAAAAGGTATTTTGAAGAATATTAAGTTGTATTGCGAATGTTTCTATGCCGGCTATATAAGCAGAACAGTCATATATAATATTAGAAAGGTATAGTAGATCAAACTGGCGAAACCGAAGGAAGGGTTTACCACTAATGAGCCAGGCCTACTTCCAATATTTTATTGTAGCAATAAGGACATAGAGAAGAATTTATTTATTTCAAAAGAAACATTCACGCAAATTGAATAATTTGAATGATTATATATGTTATATATTTTAAAGGATATTCAGTTATGAAATATTAATACTGAAAATGCTCTAAATATAAACATATATGTGCCCGAAAGCTCGTATATATTTGTTTTAATAAAGAAACGCAGCCCTTGATGCTTTGTTTTATTTACTTATAAACATATCTGGACATATACAGTTGAAATAAGAGATAAAAATATATTATAAATATTAATTTAAAAATAAACAATACTGAAGAAGCCATAAGGATGGCCTGTAAATGTTGTTTTACACCAACAAAATTTGGCGTAGTAAAACTTAGCCTCTACTGGTAACATTTTATTTAAAGAATACCTAAATAATATGAAAACCGTTTTCTAAAATAAAAATTGTTTAACGAAGTTGTTGGAAATGAACATAGATTAGAAAAATAATTACTCACATTTTAATCATGGGTATCCAAGAAATATAGAATTTGTTTAGAAAATTTAGAAAATGTTTTGAATCCGCAAGAATTTTCCAAATATGAATATTTTGAAGATATTTGAACCAAAATTTGAAATTACATCTTCCTGGATAGGTTAATTTGAAAGTTGTCGTTGGGGCGTGGGACTGCTGGGAGTCCATCACATCTGTCGTTCCTATGAGGTGGCCCGGCCATGGCAGAGCTAGCAGGAACAGACCAGTTGAACGTTGAAGTGAAGCCGGAACAATACTCCAATTCAGCGAGTTCCAATAAAAACGTATGAAAAGAGGAATCTCTCCTCAAACTGAAGTGAGCGCGCGAATGAATCAAAGTAGCCACGCGACCTCTATGTTACCGAAACGGGGTTTCTCTGTTAGAAGATTTATTTTTCATCAAAAAAATGTGAACATCATATAAATTAACCAATTTGGAAAACATTACGTTGACAATTCCCAAACCCTCTTTCTACATTATAACAATTTTCGCATAATTTATAAGAAGCGGCTATATTGCAATATTGAAGTAAATTGATATATTATTAGGAAAAAGAAGAAAATACTTCCATCTCTCTCTTTCTCTCTAATATGTAAAATGGATAAATAATGGGAGATTCAATATAATCAGATCAAGTCAAATATCGAATTTGTAAAAATGGTCACACAGGGAGTTCTTAGTTGTCTTAGTTATCTGTAATTTTCATTCTCCATGTAATGAAGCTAAAGTTTGATGATTCGCATACTTTGTTACTTTACCGCACTGGGGGAAATACCTGTTTATATATAAAGAAGAAAGACGACCGCTTTGAAATCTTTGAAAAATTTAGAACTCCCACCTGGAGTCTTTATCTTGATATATTTGATTCAATGAGATTTACATAAGAATCATAGACGTATATAAGGATGAGAAATATACGTATAGCTAATAAAAGGTGTCTGGAAGTGCTTCTATTTTTGCCCAAAGGTTTAACTTATCACCTTTTTATTAAGTTGACTATTTTTTGGAAATATTTAAAAATATCACAAGTCAGTTTGGATCTTCTGACCATCAAAACTCGCTATAAACTGACGAGTCATAACTCAATATCACAGACTAGTTAGAGAGTGTGTAAACCCAAACGATGATTTCGTACCTTGAAAGTGTAAATGTCGAACTACTCGCTACATTTGTCGACAAGGTCTGCACTTACAGTAAAACGAAACGCTATTTTTATATAAATATAATACATTAACAACGGACATCTTTTAATAGGAATTTGAACTATTTATAGGTGAGGTGTTTGATTGTTTAAAATAAATCCATTGCCCTTTCTACTGCTCTTACTGCAATGATCAAAATAATGGGAGAGCTTGGCTCATTATTGGTGAACCTTCCCAGCGGTTTTCTCTTTTTAATCTACCATGCCGCTCTATTTTTGTATTTTATTTTATACTAATCCTGAAATTAGACTCCTATAAGAAAAGGTATCTTGAACAGAAAACAGCTAAATACAATAATAGAGAGGTAGGATAAATTTAACTGCAGATACCGCAGGGAGGATTGGTCCTACCAATATTTTTAACATTATTAAAATGTGTTTATTTAAAAAGATCATAATTCTCCTGAATATTTGAACTCTTTGAATCAATAACATAAACCAGAAATTTCTAAAAATTTGAAAAGAAGCAATTAATTATATATGGTATATGAAGATAATTCTAGCCTTGAACAATCCATTTTAAAATATACAATTAAGGTTCAAATAGAGAATATAGAAAAATTAAGGGAATGAATTCAATAGATCATATAACACAGCAACCACTCCGGTACATTAGCGTATTGGAAATGAAGTATTGAACTTAAATTATGTTAGAGCAGCATATATTAATAATTGAAATAGCATGCACTGGTGATTCGATAGGAAAGCGAACATTTATAGTTAAACAATCACAAGTAAAAAAGACAGATTAGCGAGGAAAATTATTAATACTGATTTACTTGTAGTGGTGACCTTAGAACTCTCTTTTTAATTTAATTATTGTTTAAAAAAGATGAAGTGTTTATTAATAACATATTTAAAAAAAAACTTTATTGGGCGCCACTGCGCCGGAATTTTGATATGAAGCCAATGAGAAGAAGTGCAGGGAGGAGGTGAACTGGACTTCCCCGGGAGCTGGGCTGGGACTCCACGTGGCAGGAGCACGACCCCAGGGACCGGGACCTCCTCCAGGTTCCCCGTGCTCCGGAGAGAATCCCGGAAGACTCCTAAAATATATTAGACCTCTCATGAGAGACCCTAGTCACACAAACATAGATACATCCTTTCTATCCTGGAGGTGGTCGCTCAGTGGATTAGGGATCAGTAACGTTATGACTTCACATAACTGGCTGGTCAAGAAAGGGATTAGTTATTAGATATGTCGTACATGAAAGGAACCGCTAAGTGATTTCAATAACATATCATTTCTCAGGCTAATGTTTCGGCAAAATGCGTGCAACATTCATGCAATTTAGTTTCACAAAATAAAAATTAAAAACCTAAAGAAAAACAAATATTTCACAGCTATATGGTTTAGGAATAATTTCTATGTCTTTATCTGCGTTGAATATTCTGGAACCTCTAAGGTAGATAAATTATACTGTTTATGCTGTTATTGTCTTCAGAGATAAAAGATTCCAGTATGAGTCTATTGTGTGTTGGGAAAATACGCTTTTTTTTAAATGAAAATGACATGTGACATCCTGTAGGTTGAAAACGTATAATTTTCGTGGTGAAATATTTGAGATCTATTATCTTGGTTCTGATATGCTCTTTGATTATTGTGTCTATTGATTTAATAGTCTCTCCTATGTATAAAGTGTTGAACCTTTGGCGTGAGATATGGAGTATGTGGCGTTCTGCTTGCTTCTAGACTCTGATTATATCGCCCTATATCTGTCTTGAAAATTCACATTTTCAATTTTTAAAACCAGAACTACAAAAACAGGATAATCTCAATTAATTAAAATAATTTGTTATTCAGAGATCTGATAGAAGTTTTTAAATTGATAAAAAATAGGAACATTAGTAAGGAATATTCCTAAGAAAAGTTCATTAATAGTGATTTTCTGAGAGTTTTATTTAATATAAATGTTATTTGAGGTGAAGTAGTTATTTTAAGAAAGTCTTTTTTTAAAAACCCTTTATTGGGCGCAACCGCGCCGGAATTTTGATATGTAGCCAATGAGAAGAAGCGCAGGGAGGAGGTGGAGAGGTCCTGGAAGATGGCGTTCCCCGGGAGCTGGAGCAGGGCTGGGTCCCACGACGAGGACTCCACGTGGCAGGAGCACGAAGAAGACTCCTAGGACCGGGACATCAGAAGCCTCCAGGTCCCCCGTGCCCCGGCGAGAAGCCCGGAAGACTCCCGATGTCGGCGGCTCCCTGGAGTCTCGGGGCACTCCTCCACGGGCATCTCCACGGTGGGCCCAGCAGCCAGGGTCTTCAGTAGCGGCTGTCGGGAGGACAAACAGCACTTCAGTATGTTCACTAGAACACCATTCTGGTTTTGTCTATTAGAGATAATAACCCTGAATTGAATCAAAGTATCTCGGACATATCATTTCCAAGAAGAGGCAACCCTGGTAATGGTGTACTGAAGAAGCTATTCAGGAAGACAAGCCAAACCTTTAGTATGCTGACAAGATAATTCTGATAGCAAATATTAAATATCATTTCAGAAATCTGATAGAAACAATGCAATAATATAGAGGTAAGGTCAGAGAATCGCTATCATTGAGATTCTACAACAGCTGGTGAATTCTCCTAGAGTATACCTCATCTTTATGATAAATAAGTTAGAAGCCCATTTTCTTACATTTGTAAAATAAATTTTAATCACACAAACACAACACACACAACATTTTGTTTATTATGTTATATATAAATAGACACTTCGACCAGTTTTTTTTTTTCTCAACGTTTCAACAAATATATTTTGTCTTTGTCAGGAGAAATAAATAAGAATGAAGCATTTGACGAGGAGTTAAAAATTGTTCTTTTATTGTCAACTCTCTCTGGCCGATATGTCTATTTTTTACAAAAATATGAATGCCGGCCATACAACCACTATCTTTTAAATTGTTTATTATGTTATATAAAATAAAAGATCCTAGTGGTAAATATGTATTTGGCTAAATTTCAATATTAACTAATATATATAGATATATATGATAACAGAGCGTTATATAATGTGTGGAATGTGAAGGAGTTAATATACTATCAAAGTTAAATCGAAGAAGAAAATTATTTTAAACATAGAGGAAACAACTTTTCAAATAAATATTCAGATTTCAAAATTTGATTTCTTTAGAGAGGTGATCGCTAAGTAGGTGACCTGTGTTCTCAGGGTTTTTGGTTTTAAAAATGAAGGACATCATTCTTTGGAATATCCTTGTCCTAATTTATATAAACATTCCAAGGTATATAAAGGGAGATGTTAAATAGAATATTTTTTGAAAATTAGGAATATTAAGTCTACTTTAGAAATGAAAATTTAAAAGATCATTCATTAAATTATAAGCGTATTATATTGAAATCACAAATCACAAATTTTCTAGAATCGTTCATTATTTTACTCGTAAACATAAATACTAAAACAATATTTCATATCGAGATTTAATTTAGAATGATTTTTGTACATTGAATATTTTGAAATGCACCTGAAACAAAAATTCTGGAAGTTATTTCTCCAATAATATATATAGAGCTAGCCATTAATGGAAAATATAATTTTCTGATTTTTCTTAGATGAGAGAGATATTATCTTTTTGTCTCTCTCTCTCGATAATATGTGAATGACTACCAATATGTACAGTTCTTTTCTTCTTAAAATATATATATTTCAATTCAAATTAGAAGGTTTTAATTTTATATTATAATCAATCACATTTGACTAATGGCATTTCTTAATATTCTTCAAATTTCCATATCTTCCTAAGGTTATAGATTTCTAAATTAGCTTTCCAATATTGCAGGCATCAATTTGTTAGTTGAATAATATTCGACTTACCTCTACAGCCTCCCAGGGTTTCTCCTGTCTCCACCTCACTCCCTGGAATACACAATTTACATTGATTAGGCACACATGTGTCACTTGATTAGAATATGCAATATAGATGAAAGTAAGAATATAAATAGGGAAAGGAAATGTAATACTTAAATTTCAAAGCTCAGAATATAATATTTGAAAACGTTATCAAATACAAAATAAATGTATGTGAAAATAAGTGAAATACTACAATATTTCATATGTGAAACTACAATACATTTGAATCAAAATATTTGAATAGATTTGAAAATAAAATAAATACATGTAACATCTTAACAATCATTAGGAGTGAACTTAAATTCCATTCTGAAGACAGAATGAGTCAACCAAAAATATTTAAAGCTGAAACAGAAATCCCGCTCTAATAGATATATAGTTTGTGTTTAGTTCCAATCCATTCAATATAAGGACGATAATGAGAAAGCATTCCTGAATCAATGTGGAAAAAGAAAGATTCAAAATTAATTCTATGGGTTCTCATTTCTTCTTTCTCAGCTTTTTATACTTCTTTTTAGAAATTCAAAACCAGATACGTTTTCTTTATCAACTTTAGAAATATATGATAGACAAATCAATGAACAGGTTTAGATTGAGGTAAGAGTGAAGGAGAAGTGTGTGGAACTTACCGCGCGGCCCGCAGGCACCGGGGGACCAGGCGACGCAGCCACCTCCGGACTCGGCCCCGCCTGGATACACCGCGATGTCAGAAATATTCTGAGGTTTGAAGTCTGTGAACAACTTACCGAGCCACAGGGGCTGGTGCTCCTCCTGGCGCCCTGGAACATAAGTTTGTCTTAATATCTACTGGTAATATCTGGTGGTGGTATTATATATGATTCATCATAAAGTGTGGTTGTAAGTTTGTCCCTCAGTCAATACAAAGAGGACATATAGTCATCACAAATATTTCCACCATCGCCACAAAAATGACACACAACGACTACAAAGAGGTCTAAGAGTCATCATAATGTCGTCACCCTGTCACCATAAAGTTGTCACACCAACAGTGTCATTATACTGAAATGAATCACTTACTCTTCAGCGCCAGGGGGCTCCACGGCGGACTCATCCGACCCGAAGGTCAGCGCAGGAAGCAGCCGCCTATAACACCACATAACCCTCACTACTAACTCTTATTATTGTATCAGTGTTTCTTGTAATTTTACATCAGACGAAGGACCGAAAAGTTCAAAAGCTCAGGACACAAATTTAGAAGTAAATAAAATTTTCGCTTCCCAAATTTTTATCATGGTGTATCATCTCGGCGATTATATTTATACGCACCAACTTAATTGCTCCAGATTCGGAGAGAAAGTTATAATATCTCGAATACAATTATAGTATAATATTCAGTTTATAGAGAAACCTTGGAAACTCCAGTTTCTCAAAACTACACAGAGTCATTCATATAACTTCGCATATAATAAATCTATTAATAACACATTTTCTCAAGTATTTTTGTATAAATATCATGGTACATAGAATATGGTACATTATATGGTACTTTATAAGGTACATAGAAGTATTTGCCCGTTTAAGAACAGAAAATTTGCTCGAAAGCTTGAAAAATCAATAATAAAAGAAACACTTTTTTCACCTTAATATTATGTATTCTTCCTTTTTCAAATATGTTTATATCTAAAGGCAATCCATTGTGTGTATGAATATATTTATGTATACATAAAGAGACGTACCTGAGTTTGTAAAGGGGAAAAAAACTTTTTTTCAAAATATTTCCAGGTATTGCCCTTCTCTATCTTTATCAATTTATGAACAATAAACTCAAAACTAGAAACTCTCAAGTTTATTTTGCAATAAATAAAAAAGAGAACAATCCTTCGAAAATTATGAGATGAAAAATAGTTTATTTTTCTTTCTCAAATTCAAGTAAACCTATTTTTTAAATATAAAATGTTCATGTTTACATTCTACTTAATTTAATATCATTTTAAAGGGAAGTTTGAAGATAGAGAAAAGAGAAGATGAAGTATATACAGGGTGTGGTAGATAAGTAATGAGACTGGCCGCCGCGCGGCGCCCAAGTCGCTCGCAGTGCGTTCTCCACCTGCAGGTCACGTGGTGGGGGATCTGAGCTAACAATAGAACCGGTTCGCAGTCGCGTCGTAGCTCTGGCGCAGTGAGGGTCGAGCTTCGCGTATTACGTTGTTTGTGTGCCCGTGACACTTGTGAAAACTATGAAGATGGATCGCTCGATTGAACATCGGTATGCAATCAAATTTTGCTTTCGCTTGGGCAAAACTGCTTCGGAAACTTTTGCTATGATTACGGAGGCCTACAAAGAGGACGCCCTAACAAAAGGTCAAGCGTTCCGGTGGTTTAATGAATTTAAAAACGGGAGGGAATCCGTTGAAGACATGGAACGATCTGGACGCCCTTCAACGAGTCGTGTGGATGAAACGGTGGCCAAAGTGAAAGAACTCCTGGACTCCGACCGTCGTTTAAGTCTCAAAATGATCGCCGATGAGGTCTCCGTGAATAAATTTAAGGTTCACCAAATTGTTACGCAAGATTTGATGATGAGAAAACTTTGCGCAAAATTGGTTCCCCAGGTGCTCACCGCCGAACAAAAGCAACGACGAGTGGACGTGGGCCGTGAGATGTTGAATGAATTGGAAAATAATCCCGAATTATTTTTTAGACAACGCAGTAACAGGCGACGAATCGTGGACATTCCAATACGACCCGGAGACGAAAGCCCAGAGCTCGGAGTGGCACACACCGGCATCCCCGCGGCCGAAGAAAGCAAGAATGTCAAATCCCGAGTCAAGACAATGCTGATTGTGTTTTTCGACAAGCGAGGTTAATTCACAAAGAGTTTGTCCCTCAGGGGAAAATAGTTTGACAGTAGTTAAGGAAAACATCGTCTCATTCCATAACCCAGTAACTTAACAAAAGAAACAAATTATACTCAATAATCAATAATTATCTCGGTGCATATGGTGATGAACAAGGCGAGCGATTCCATCGAGACATGAAAGTTATGGAAGAAAAATATCAAGTTGTCTGGGACTGCCACATGATGGCAGATTACTGCTGGAATCTGTCCCGCGACCTGCCGAAATACACTTATAAGAGAAAATCAAAAAGGTTGAAATTCATGAAGAATTGACTGTAACATTTAAATTTATTTTTGTATAGATTCGGGTTTCATATACTACAGTAAATAAAATACCTTTTGGTATGACGTTCTCAGTTTTTATTTGTGTTCAATGTGTTTTTGGTACACATTTTATGGACTGATGTACCACATTGTGGCTTAAATATGTATATGTTATATCTCTATAAATTGATGAGATACATAAAAACTAACATTATATTCGTGATCAGCACCTCAAATTAAGTCAGAAACTGATGCATTATCAAAAACATCTTTTTCAGGGTAGACCAGTGTCATCAAATGAAGAATTCTGGCGAAAATTATGTGGATTAATTTCATTAAAATAGTAAATATATCTTATAGAAGCTAGGGGTAAATTTTAAATCAAGAAATATTTATAAATAGGTTTGGCTATATATGTTTCTATGACAATAAGAAAGAAATGGCCATTTGTTAATGTATAAAAATATTTTCAATTTACAATTTTCATTTAGAATATAAGTCCCATCCTCTGTCGTAAAATACCTAATGCTAATAATGTATTTTCCTATAAAACTAGAATGCCCGGTATCTGGACGTAGAGTTTCTTAACACTGTGTTGTTAAAGTAAAACTTGATTTTGAAAACTGAATAATATGATATAAATAAATTATTTAAGAAAACATTTACTGATTCTGAAGAGAAGCTATCCTTACTGAAACTGAGATTTAAAATCTGAAAAATGTTTGTGAATTTAAACAATAATTATTTTCAATTTGAAAATTGTGTCAAGAAATTACTCCACTTTGTCATTATATTTCTTGAAAAGATACTTCGGCCAGTATAAAACTTTTCATTACCTCGACGTTTCGACAAAAAGCTTTTGGCCTCGTCAGGAGCAAACAAAAATTAAAACATATAGCAAGGCGTTAAAAATTATTCTAAGGCTCTAAGGGCGTTCTCACGCGATATTATATGTCATTATAGTGAGAGAGAAGGAAAGATCCAATAAGTTATATGAAGTTCAAGATCATTCTAAACATAATTATATATACCTATAAAATATAATAATATATAATTAAAATTTTCGTTTCTTAAATATATGACGTACACAGTAGATATTCTATTGGTAAACACTCCTACTAGTAGATACACTTCAATGCATAGGAATCTTTCACCGATAATATGAACATTTCAACTATTTAGCTGTTCTCCAGTGAGATGAGATTTGTCGCTAAATGAAACTTTATATCTGATTTTAGGCCTAGTCATTTAGATAGATATTCTACTGTGTTTATTTTATTTTTCATATCTGACGCGATATCCCAGCTTGGGATACTTGCGCCTTAATACATTTTAGTACCTTATATACAATTCAATGAACAAGACTGAAAACACTGTATTGTGGATGAGCTTTTTGTTGGGTATTTAGCAAAAGTTTAAACATTGGCCTTTGATACAATAGAAATCTATAAATACAGAAGATCTGACAGTTCGGCATCAATGGGGAGATATACATTAGAAGGATATCATGCTAGACAATAAAAATATTCTGGGTTATTCTTTTATAATTCAGTTTGAGAAATTTATTCGCCGAGAAGTCAAATCTTCTTCAAAATTATGAATCCATAAACTCCCAGGAAAGTGTTGGATGACAAAATATTATTTTCAAAAGACTTCGGAAAGATATATTCACTAGGTAAAATTTGAACATCAACCCAAAAGCCGAATATATATATTTTTTAAATAAGGAAGAGTAATCTAAAGTAGGATCAATATTTAGGTTATATATTTTTCAAAAATGGGGACCTAGACAATTTTTTAAATAATAACTAAATTAATATGTTATAATATAGATAGTTATATCATTTCTTTTCTTAAATAAACAATAATATTAGTTTTTATATAGATTTTTTGACAATTAAAAATTACAAATGTTTTTATGAATTTTTGAATTTTTTTGAAAAATCCATTTTTAGGAATATTTCGGAGTAATTAGTTATAGATTACAGAAAATGAGAGTAATTAACTTTATTAATGAATATAAAACAACAGATATCAATTAGAATATATATTAGAACCTCTCATGAGAAACCTTAATCAGAGATATATGGAGAAATTTTCCTGGTTTATAATAGCAATGATCCTTCATTGGATCTGATCAAACCACGTTGTGACTTCGCATGAATGGTCGCTTACGAAGGTGATAAATTATTATATAGGTCGTACATGGGAGGATCTTATGGAAGGTTGAATTAGTTCATTTGAGTGACATGTGGTTTAAACTTTACATATTCCACACACCATCATATATATTGATATAGGTTACTTGGTGGAACTTGGACTCACCCAGGAAGACTTGGGGGCAGAGGAGGGATGAGCCAGTATCCGCCCTTTTCAAAACGGAATTCTTCCTTTCTATCCAAGTAGGTTAGAACCAACTTTTGTTTGAAGAGAATCAGGTGCCATCCATGTGGGAGCTGAATGCTTAGCCATTGAAGTTTGGAAATAAGGACTTTCCTGTCTTTAGGTTTGCTTCGAAAACACATTTTCGCTTTTTTACTTTCCTTCTTGGCTCTTTTACTTTCGAGTGGAGTAGCAAGGTCGATTGTTGGGTACCAAGTGTTTCGGCAGGCCCTGAAACATACAAGACTTATATATGATAACTTACCATATTGTACAAATACACATGAATATTGGACATTAAGCATACGGTAGACTTCTTTTGTCAAATTCTTCTAGATGATATTACTATCTATATTAATTTGTCGAAATTGAAGAGATCGAGAAACAGAAAAATCAATATAATTGATAACTAGAAAAGAAGATAAAAATATTTTTGAAGATCTATATATATATATATGTACTATGAACACTTATTTTAATGTGTTTTTTCATTTGTAGTTATATTCGATATTGAATATAACATATATGATATAGTTTGACTTCATATATTTATCTGCTTTGTATATTGAGATTTCTTCAAAATGTAATTGGTTTCCCAAGAACATAGATGCAGTAACCCAAACGATACCACGTACAGTTATATTGAGAACATCTCACACTCTAGCGGAAATGAATATCATGGATTGGTTACCGCGTCCCCATTATTACATAGCATGTTAATTATGATAGGTAGGGATTTATAACTGCTCTCACTGTAAGTCCTTCATTTAATAAGTCTACATTTATATAAATTTGTTCGACTATGCACTAACAGAGTACCAGGGCCAAATATGTGTAGTTATACTCAATGATGGAGTTGGGTTTGAGCAAGTTGAGAGATATGGAAGTAATTTGTCTTTTGAAAAAGCTGTTCAATCCGATCCCAGATAGCGGACATCGAAGGTTTATACTGTCATGGAACCAGCTCCACCTTTGGTCTTGTGTATATGTGTGTCTAATATAAGTGCCTGAACATCTTGAGGAAGTGTTGGATAGAATTATCATATTTTGTTCAGATTGAGAGATAGAGTTGGCCATTTTGAGGACAAGAATGTTTGCTCTGAATTTAACTATCCTACAACCTGACCTCTGTGTTGTAAATATGCAGGCTGAGAGCGTTTGTAAATAATATTGGAATGAGAAAGTACGTGAGCTTCAAAGATATCGCCAATATGGGAGCGTAGATTAGGGATTCTAAATGGAAAAACATGTAGATTCAAATGTCCGAAAACTTCAGATCCAAATTTCTCCTCCTCCATCTGAATATCTTTCACTGATATTTGTGAAATTATAATAATGCCCTCCATGTGCGTTTTCCAATCAATGCATGTTGTATGTAGTTTATGCTGTTGAATGACTGTAATGTGGCATATTGGTTATAATCAGTCTTGGTGGTTGAGAGATGGTTGGTAAGGACACACAGGATACAGGTTCCAGGAGCAAAGAAATAGATCGGGGAGGAAAGATAGAAGGTCCCAGAACAACCCCTAGAACAACTGGCGTCGAGACGAACTTGGTGAGAACTGTCCCTTGATCATCACATCCAGCCGCTTTAAAACCGATTTGAATAAAATAAATCCCTTAGGGAAGAATGAAGACTTGACATTTTTTTACCGAGGGGATTGTTTTTTAACCGGCTATCTTCCCTTGTACTCCCACACAGGCCATTTTATTTTATATTTCTGAATATTATGATATACACATATTTTAAAACCCTGCAAGCTGAATTGAGACTCAAATTGCAACAATGTATATTTTAAATGTTCTGCATACACCGTGTTGGATCGACCTAAAATCTATCCATCCTGTCACACACGTTGAGTAATAAATCATTGAATTGACGCTTGGCATAAAACACGTTCACGATATTCTGTCGAATAGTTTTGATTTATTTCAATGAAATTTAGAAAATAGGACATTGATACCTCTATACCGACTCTGTATATTCTAATTGGTATCCAAATATAGAAATGGTTCCATTAACATCTGATCACCTCTTTCTGACGTCGATTTGATTTCTATTAACTCATGATATTTTTCATTATGCATTAGCGCGCCATCTATTATAAGATATTTAAACATTTTTTGAAATAAAGCCATTTTATAGTGCCCTTACGGCAAAGATAAATCAACGAGTGGGCCTGGTTGTTCAGGGGTGAATCCTCCCAGCACACTGTTTGCGAAAGAGCAATGCTCGAAACAGATTACATATATGTACGTAAAACTCTAGATAAAACTTGTGAAACCGCTGGGAAGGTTCACCACTAATGAGCCAGGCTTTCCCTTTAATTTATCATTGCAGTATGGGCAGTCGAAAATTGTTTTATTTAAAAAGAATCATTAGCAATTAATATTTCAAATGCTTCAAGTTTAAAACGCGTTTTGTTTAAAGACATGAATATAAATGAATAATTTGGTACAAGAAATAAAAGACACGAGATACTAAATTTGTAACAGCCAAATCAGCTAATAATGTGTACTTTGGTGCAAGACCGACCCTAACAGTTCATCAGTTCAAACATTTTGTTAAAGTTTCGGACTATTTCCTGACATCTCCCATAGGATGTTAAGAAATCGAATTCGCCCTGTACTGCGAAAGCCTGAAATGATGACATACACTATTGCATATGTTGAATTTGACAAATACGGTGTGGTATATTCATCGTCATGTGCGATTTCTATGTGCGTAAAGAATGAAATATATTTTTAAAATTCATTTTTTAAAAGGTGACTTGGCCACCTTTTTTTAGAAACGCAATTTACAGGGTTTGTGCCGAAAGTTATGTACCTTATTTTTTCCCCACGCGAGATTCCCGCGCACACCTGCTCGACCGGTTGGAAGTGCTGGTGGGGACTCTAAGCTTGCCAACGACCCCAGGTTCAGTTACGTACAAGCTCTCGGAGCGGAGGGACGTCATTTTCAGTAAACCTCCGCGCAAAGCCTCGTCATGGTTAGGATGGAGAGAACTTTGGAGCAATGCGAGAGTATTTTATGTCAAAACACGGCAAAGCAAAGGTTTGAATTTCTCACTCAGGCTTAAAGCATGATTGCTTGTCGTACGTGCAGGTCAAAAAGTGCTACAAGTCGTTCAGCGTGCGAGATTTACTGAACATAGACCGCCGAATGAGTGTCTGTTTGAGATCAGAACAATTGAATTTGCCGAAAACAGATGTCCATCGGATTGTTTCTGAAGACTTAGCCATGCGTAAGATTTTCGCGAAACTTATGCCATAAATCTTGTCCGACGCTCAAAAAAGCAGCGTGTGGAAGTGTGCAACGAGATTTTTGAACTCTATGAGAAAGGCCCAAATCTCCTTAACAGCGTCATCACAAGAGATTGACATGGATGTTTGGATATGACACGGTGTCGAAAATACAGAATGCGGAGTGGCACGCGACCTCGTCACCGCGTCTTAAAATAGAAAGAATGAGAAAGTCCCGCGTCAAGTCCATAGTCATCGTATTCTTCGACGCTAAGGGAATCGAGTTTGTACCACATGAGCAGACAGTCAACAAGGACTTATACGAAGAAGCTCTCAAAAGACTCAATCACAGAGTCACCCATGCCCAGCCAGAGATCTGGTGGAGACTCCACCATGACAACCCGCCGAGTCACACCGTTGTCAACTCCTATCTGACCAGGATCGGTGTGTCAACGGTCCCACAGTCCCCCTATAGCCCCGATGTAGCCCTGGCAGATTTCGTCTTGTTCTCAAAGGTGAAACACGAGCTGAAAGGAAAGTATCTAGAGACCCTTGACAACATTACAAAACCCACGACAAAGTGCCTTTACAGAATTCCGAGAAGTGAGTTCCAGACAACTTACGATTCATAGAAAACTCGTTGACAAAGATGTATAGGCGCAGGAGAAAACTATTTTGAAGAGTATTAAGTTACATTGCGAATGTTTCTATGCCGGCTATATATGCAGAACAGTCATATATAATATTAGAAATATATAGTAGATCAAACTGGCGAAACCGAAAGAAGGGTTTACCACTATTGAGCCAGGCCCACTTCCAATATTTTATCGTTCCAATAAGGACATAGAGAAGAATTTATTTATTCCAAAAGAATAATTCACGTAAAGTGAATAATTTGAATGGTTATATATGTTATAAATTTTGAAGGATATTCAGTTGTGAAAAATTACTACTGGAAATGCTCTAAATATATATCTACATATCTGGACATATACAGATGAAATAAGAGATTAAAATACATTATAAATATTTATAAAAAAAAACATTTTAAGGAAGCCATGTTGTTTTACATCATCAAAATTTGGTAATAAAAAAACTTAACCTCTACTGGCTATCATTTTATTTTGAGAATAATTAAATAATATGAAAAAAATATATATTTTTTAAATAAAATTTAGTTAACCAGATATAGAAAGTGGACAAAATAGATTTTAAAAATTACTCACATTTTAATCATGGGTATCCAAGAAATTTAAGTGTTTTGAATCCGCAGGAATCTTTCTAATGATAAATATTTTGAAGATGTTTGAATCAAAATTTGAAATTACATCATCCTGGTTAGGTTAATTTTAGGTTTATCTTTGAGGCGTGGGACTGCTGGGAGTCCATCACATCTGTTGTTCCTATGAGGTGGCCCGGCCATGGCAGAGCTAGCAGGAACAGACGAGATGGACGTTGAGGTGTAGCCGGAACAAGCCTCCAACCCAGCGAGTTCCAATAAAAACTTATGAATCGACCCCCAACTGGAATTAGCGCGCGAATGAACTAAAGTAGCCACGCGGCCTCTATGTTACCGAGACGGGTTTATTTTCTGTTAGAAGATTCCTCTCTCCTAACAATATTAAGCTGAAAACATTAGGAATATAACGTACTTGCCAAGCTTTACAGTTACAAAAGGATGCAAGGGATTTGTTTCCTCCTCAAAATTGAAATTCAAATTGCTCTTCGATAAATATTACTTTTAAGCCTAATTATATTTTTATATAATAACATTTAATTGTATTTAATCTCATATACTGTATAAAATTATATATCTTATTTAATCTCAGAATATATATACCCATCAAAAATATAGAGCGAAGATATGATGTCAAGTAACAAGCCATCAGGCGTGAAACGAAATCGCTCCGAGATGGACTCTGACCCTAAACATCTCGATTTCAAGTTCGGTCAAATCTCTTGCGCCTTCAACACCGGCGTGAATCAAATAAATACGCTCGCTACCAAGGCTGAATTAAATGAAGATCTACGCAGAAGCCTCATAAAAACTCTTCACTCCGCTCTGACCTACGCTGAGCTGGCTCTCCAGGATGCCTACACTGGTATCAACCTCGCACTGTCTCGCCCCAAGCCAATGGCAGAGACACCATCCAGACCCTCATATGCTGAAACAGCAGACATGACCAAACCCCCAGCGCCTGTCTCCTCGAAGGTTAAACCAACCTATAACAACCTGGCAAGAGACTTTGAATCCCATGTCGTAATTAAATCCATAAATCCTACTAAGGAATCTCGAGAAATCCTCCGCGAAGTAAAGTCAAAAAACCCTTCTCTCTTTGCCTCAAACGAGGTAGCTGCTTCAGTGAAAGGTAAAGGGAAGCTGGTCATCCACACTAAAACCAAACATGTTGCCGCTGAGCTAGCATCCAAGCTGAACAATGCAATGCCATCCGAACTGTCTTGTCAGGAACGTCCAACGATCCACCCCAGATACTGTATCTTTGGGGGTAGAAGACAGCACCAAAAATGAAGAAATCATTAAAGGTCTGGAAAACAACCCATCATTCAAGAATCTACCAGGGAAAAGACACTTCAGAATTGCACATCGACCCAAACCCAATCCAAAAGGTTATACCACAGTATTCGTCGAAGTGGACGATGACGCCGCCAAGACTCTGCAACAACGTGGCAAGATCCCCATCGCAAGCTTAATACACCGTTATGAGAAAAGCTATTCTCTGAAGCAGTGTTACAGATGCTGCGGTTTCAACCACCGCGCATCGGCCTGCCAAGCCGCCAACCCCATATGCTACAAATGTGGTACAACAGGACACGAGGGACATGAATGCCCAAGCAACACACTGAAATGTCATAACTGCCCCAAAAAGGTAGGAACCTCATCTGAAGCACTAACCCACCAAGCCACATCCCGCGCATGTCCCTTGGTTTAAGCACAAATATCCAAGATTAGAAAATATGATTAAACCCCTCAAGGTTCTACAGGCCAACCTCAGAAAGTCACCAGATGCTGTTCTGGAACTTTTCCAAATGGCAATCAAAACACAAGCAGACGTAATCCTGCTCCAGGAACTCCCCCGAAACTTCAGATGGCCCAATAACACATTTCTAACGTTTGCTCCACCTGGTAACTACATCCCCTCGGTATTAGTTATTCGCGCCAGCCTTCATCCTGTACAGGTTGATTCCTCCGACCCAAACATCACTGCTGCGAAGGTCTGGCTAGGCAAACAAGCCCTCTTAGTTTGTTCAGCCTACTGGCACCATGATACAACAGAATATGACTTTCTTCCGACCCTCGAATCCATCATTACCACATGTGCCATACCAAGTGTTTTAGGCATGGACGCCAACGCCCACTCCCCTACCTGGGGTCTCGGTGCAGTCCGTGATGCTCGAGGCGCTAGTCTGGAAGCATCTTCTATGCTCACAAACTTACACTTTCTGGGAGCTCCTGTGCAATACACTTGGAGCAACGGACACCAGTCTTCCTCCATCGATGTAACCTTGGCTTCCAGTTCCCTAGCCGCCCGAGCAACTAGAACATGCCTCCCTGAAATGGCATTCACAGACCATTTACCGATCCTCACCACAATCCAAGATACAATATCCCCAGCGCAAAATACTTCCTGGGCTGAATCGACGTGTGTGGAAAGCGCCTTCACTGCATTCCTTGGCCCCTCTCTGCAACATGCAGTCTCACGTCTCCATGCCGCATCAACACACCAGGATATAGATGATGTGGTGCATATTCTTACCAAAATCCTTCAAGAGGCCTGCAACATATCCATGAAAAGGAAAAAGAAAGACAACAGACCATCAAAACCCTGGTGGAATAAAGACTTAGCAAAACTCCGCAATGTAGTAGTTTCTCTAAGGCGCCTTTCGCAGTGCACATCCACGCCCATTAGAAACTTCTTCAAAGGGCTCTACAGAGCATGTCACAACAGGTTGAGAGCCGAGATAAGACGAGCCAAACACCTATCATGGATAAACCTCTGTCAAGAAGTATCCTCAGCCGCTTAGAGCTCTGTCCACAAATATATTTCCAAAGGACGAAGCACCCAAAGAGGACCTCCACTGCTCAAAAAATCTGACGGAACCCCCTTATACACCAGAGGAAACCTGTGAAAAAATCTTGCAGCACTTTTGTCTGCCTGACACACCAATATCTCAGCCTCGGCCCTTAATACAGTTTGCTGGCCTCATTGAGCCAGACTTCACCGACGCTGAAGTACTTCGGGCCATCAAATGCTGTGGACTCAAGAAATCTCCAGGCCCTGATCGACATGGAGCAAAGTGCCTTCAATTAGGAGGTCCTCCCCTACATAAACTACTTGCAGGACTTTTTAACAAGTGTTTAAGATTCAGCCATTTTCCATCATCCTGGAAAATCGGCCTTTTAGTCCTCATACCCAAACCGGACAGCACAGCAGAAAACCCACTGGAAAGATTCCGCCCAATTGCTCTCCTCAACACCCTAGCCAAGGTATTTGAGCGTTGCATTTTGGCACTACTATAATGGCTAGCAGACCGGCACAATTGGTTTTCACCCCTCCAATTTGGATTTGTTCCTTGCCGTTCGGCCGAAAACGCCCTAGCTGCAATAAACCAATTCATAGACAGGGACATGGAAGAGGGGGAGAAAACACTAGTTATCAGCCTAGACATTAGAAGAGCCTTCGACACCGTACATAGGTATTCTATCATTGAAGCCCTACGAGAGGTTAGCTGCCCTGAGGAATTACTACAACTAATTACCAGCTATTTAATAAATAGAAAATGGCCTATAGCGTATGGGGACACACTGCTCACATTCTGTCACTCCGTGGAGTCCCACAAGGAGCGGCTTTAAGTCCCTTCCTCTTCAATATGATTGCAAGAAAAGCATTTACTTTGCAAAAACCTAGAAAGAGCGAATTAGTGGGCTTCGCAGATGATTTCACACTAATGGTGCAGGTGGCCCCAAAGCTTCCTAAATGTCAAATAAACAACTTTCTTGAAAATTTCTCACAATGGTGCAGAAGGCATGGAATGTTGGTAAATCCCCACAAGACTCAAGCATGCATGTTTTACAGAAACAAACCAAGATGGCCAAACAAGGACAGCATCCGATTTCTTGACCAGCCCATTGCAATCAACAAAACAATTAAAATCCTTGGTATTACCTTTGATTCAAAGAGACAATCTATTAAACATCTCAATAACAGTTTACTCAAATACTGATGGATACTCCCAAGGCTCACTAGCACCATAAAAGGGCAATTTGGTTCAACCTTCAGTTCCGGACACAAAATTTACAAGAGAGTCGTTCTCCCAGCGCTACTGTATGGCTCTGGTGTCTGGGGAAAACGTGCATATGACACAAATGGGGCTCGCAAGCTACGTAGTCTCCACTACAAATATGCGAAATCAATAATAAGAGGTGGTCCATGCACACCGACAATACCAGCTATTTCATTGACGGGTTGTCCCCCACTCGATATCTCTATAAAGGCCCACATAGAATATTTAAAAACTTTGAAAACGGGCCACTACGAATCACGCCCAAGTCCTTCCTTTTTTACCCTATCCTCCATTACGGAAGATAATCTATTTTACCAAATCACTGCAACTAAATGTCACCACCATTTACACAGACGGATCCCAATCATCAGAAGGAGTTGGGGCTGGAGTCATCCTACCACCTCCTCTACAAACCATACAACTTAAACTCCACCAGGAGTGCTCAGCGTTCCAGCTGAACTGCTCGCCATTCTTTACGCAACAAAAACCACCATGAATTTCCCGAAAGAACACTTTATCATTGCCTCAGACTGCCAATGAGCTCTATCAGCCATATGTAGGTCTTGACCCCCAAGAACACAACTAATTGCGGAAATAATCTACAACCTGCATTTTTCACCAAATGTGCAACTCTGCTGGATCAAAGGCCACAGCAGTATTCCAGGAAATGAACTGGCGGATCAGGCGGCAAAGGCTGCAGCACATTCTAATCTGCCACTATCCTTCACCACCCTCCCAAAGAGCGTCGCGCGCGGTAAAAGAACAGATAGCCCTCAAAATGTGGACAGACCTCTACACCCAATATTACTCCACCAGAAATCTACGAAGATTTGCTGCTACCCCGAAACTACTCCTCCAAATACTTCGAAACATCAAGCATGGATCTACCTCCACAACAATCTTGACCGGCCATGGTTACATTCAGGCAGACCTTGCAACGGTATCGAAAGAAGACCCAACTTGCCCCCACTGCCAAGATGAAGACCAAACCGTAGACCACCTCCTCTTCACTTGCCCAACCTTCCAATACCAAAGATTCCAGACAGCCACTCTCCTAGGTATCACCAACATATGTCCAGCATCCCTAGAAAATCTCCCAAGAAAGAAATCTGCCTGGCGACACCTCATTAATTGGACTTCCACTGGCATTGTATATAAATCCAAGAAGACTTAGGTCAGAAGGACATCCCGGGTAGTTGGTGACTTCTGTACGCTCCAGGAACCTGGGTTACTTAAATAAATAATAAATTAGAAGATTTATCTTTCATTAAAAAATGTAATTATTATACAAATTTACAAATTTGGAAAAAAATACGTTGACAATACCCTAATCTCTTCCTACATTATTACAATTTTCGTATAATTTATAAGAAGCGGCTATATTGCAATTTTGAACTTATTGATATTTTTGAGAAATAGAAGAAAATAATTCCATTTATCTCTTTCTCTCTAATATGTAAAATGGGGGAAATGATGGGAGATTCAATATAATCAGATCAAGTCAAATATTGAATTTATAATAATGGCCGCACAAGGAGGTGGTCCTTCATTGGATATTTGTTAGTCTTAGTTATCTGTAATCATCATCCTCCATGTAATGAAGCTAAAGTTTGATGATTCGCATTCTTTGTTACTTTACCAAAGTGGGGAAAATGCCTGTTTAAAGAAGAAAGACGACCGCTTTGAAATATTTGGAAAATTTAAAACGCCCACCTGTAGTCTTTATCTTCATATATTTGATTCCATGAAATTTACATGGGAATCATAGACGTATATAAGGATGAAAAATATAGGTACAGCTAATATATAGTGTCTGAAGTGCTTCTATAATGTGGCGAAAGGTTCAACTTATCACTTCTTCATTAAGTTGACTATTTTTTGTAAAATTGTAAAAGTATCACAAATCATTTTGGATCTACTGACCATCAAAACTCGCTATGAACTGACGAGTCATAACTAAATATTACACTTTTCTATTTAGCCAGGGTGACAATCCAAAAGGTCATTTCGTACCTTGTAATTGTAAATTTTGAACTACTATCTACTTTGTTGACATGGGGTGCACTTACAGAAATACTAATCGCTATTTATATATAAAGATAATACATTAACAAGGAACATCTTTTAATAGGCATTTGAACTATTTATATGTGACGTGTTTGACACTTTAAAATAAACCCATTGCCCTTTCTACTGCTCTTACTGCAATGATTAAAATAATGGGAGAGCTTGGCTCATTATTGGTGAACCCTCCCAGCGGTTTTGCCAGTTTGATCTACCATGCCGCCCTATTTTTGTATTTTATTTTATACTAATCCTGCATATAGACTCCTATAAAAGGAATCTTGAACATAAAACAGCTAAATACAATAATAGAGAGGTAGGGCAAATTTAACTGCAGATACCGCAAGGAGGATTGGTCCTACCAATATTTTTAACATTATTAAAATGTGTTTATTTAAAAAGATCATAACTCTGCTAAATAGTTGAACTTTCCATATCAATAACACAAACCAGAAATTTCTAAAAATTTGAAAAGAAGCAATTAATTATATATGGTATATGAAGATAATTTTAGCATTGAACAATCCATTTCGAAATATACAATTGAGTTCAAATATATAATTTCCAAAAATTTATGGAATAAATCCAATACATCATAGAACACAGCAGACCACTCCAGAAGTTGTGCTTACATTAGCGTGTTGGAAATGAAGTATTGAAATTGAATTATGTTAGCAGCATATATAAATAATTGAAATAACACGTTGTTGTAATGAGTGTTATCATAACAAGACTAGCTCCGGCTTATAAGTTGAACTGAATCTTTATTTAATCTAGTAATCCCCTTTTATACAAGATAGAGATAAAAAGGAAATAGTTTACATAAGTTTAAAAACAATTGACAAATGGCATGATTTTGCATAGTCAATAATAGATAAATAAATATAAAACGTAACATATGTTATTTAACATGTCACAACATGTTTCCCCTCTGCTTAAAAACAAAATCTTTGTGTTTTTCTTAATTCTCTTCCGAACCTTGAAAACCGGGGCCTTCCGGATGGTTCTGGTGAAATCCCAGCGGAAAACGCGACGTTTTCCTTCTGGTTAATATTGGTCTCTTCACTTGACCGCTGTATCGGGGTTGTGGATGACTCTCCCATCGTTGGACTGTCGTAATGCAGATGTTGAGCTTTTGGGGAGCCGGGAATTGGTTCTAAAGATAACTGCCTTTTTTCGTTGACTCCATCTTTCGGCCTAATAAATTGTTGATTTCTTATTAACCTATTTCCTGATGGTGTTACGACTTCAAAGCTCTGAGGAGAATTAGCCTGCGCTGAAATCTTCACCGGTGTCCATGTCTCTTTTTGATGTATTTGACACCATGCATCCTCACCTACATTACCTTGGGATAGCTTTTACTGTTTCTGTCATAATGTTCTTTCATTGAGTTCTGTCTTTTTCTTTTGGCATTCTCTATACTTCTCCAATTAGTTTGATAAGGTTTATACAGCGGTGTAATTCTGGGGATTTGACATCGAAGGCTCCTCGATAACCATAGCTGTGCGGGTGAAGGTAGGTCATTTTTTGGTGTATTCCTATATGTTAGAATAGCCAGATATGGGTCTGACCCTTCATCTCTACATATAATTAATTGATTTTTCACTGTTTGAATGTTTCTTTCGACCAGACCATTAGATATATGAAGGTGTGGACTTGATAATAGCTGTTTTATACCCCATTTTATACAGAAGTCAGTCATAATTTCTGAGCGAAACGGTGGTCCATTGTCGGACATCATAGTTTCCGGAATCCCGAATCGTGCAAATGTTTCTCTCAATTTATTTTTTACATTAATCGCCGTAGGTGGGTTTAATGCAAATACCTCCGGGTAGCCACTATATCTGTCGACCACCAACAAATTGGGCTTTTTCTGAATGTAAAATATGTCCAATGATACTGTCTGCCATGGATAATCTGGAACTGGGAAGGGTTTTAACGGCTGCCGTATTTTCGATTTCTGATATTTTTGACAAATTTCACAATTTCTTACTTTTCAGCAATGTCGATGGACATTCCCGGCCAAAACAAAGATTCTCGCGCCAAACCTTGAATTGCAGATATCCCTTGGTGCGATTGGTGCAACAACTTGAGCATATTATTCCTTTGTGTCATCGGAATCACTATGGCCGATCCGATACATAATAGATCATTCCATAAATATAAACGGTGTCTGAAATCGAAAAATGCTTTGACATCTTCATCGACGTCTTTTTTGCATATTGGCCACCCTTCAATCACATAATCGATTTCTTTAACTAAAGCAGGATCCTCTCGGGTATATTTCTGGAGCGTTACCAGTTTTTCGTCCGATATATTAACACATACCATCTTGACCATTCTTTTGTCCTCAAGAAAAGGCGTTGGTAGTTCGTCCATGGCGTGAGTATCCCTGGATAAGGTATCAGCCACAATCAAATATTTTCCTGGCTTGTACTGCAATTTGAAGTCAAATGCTATAAGCTTCATTACTAATCTTTGTAGACGCGGAGATATATCACTCAGCGGTTTTTTGACTAGAGGCAACAAAGGCTAGTGATCCGTCTGGACAACGAAAGTGTGTCCTGATAATAGATATACAAACTTTTTGTATCCATAATAAACACTCAGTAACTCCTTCTCAATCTGAGAGTACTGTTTCTGCGAGTCGCTAAATGACGCGGATGCGAATGCTAGAGGTCGATCTTCCTGTAGCAGAGCAGCTCCCATTGCATCTTTGCTGGCGTCACATTGTAAGATCAACATCTTGCTTTTGTCAAAATGTGCAATGAAGGAGCATTCCTAACGCATTCCTTAATATGATCGAATTCCCAGTCCTGTTTAGGCCCCCAATGCCAGACAACATTCTTTCTTAATATTCCTCTTATATTGGATGTGGACGTAGCTAAATTCGGAATGAATTTTCCAAAGTAATTTATAAAGACCCATGATTCTTTGAAGTGACTTTTTATCCTCTGGCTTTTTAAAGGTAATTAATTTATCAATATTATTTGGCTCTGGATCAATTCCATTTTGTGAAATCACATGGCCCAAGAAACGAACCTTCGTTAGACATATTTGAGCCTTTGTTAAATCAATACTATAGCATAAAGCGATAGGAGAAAATAATTTGTTAAATCAAATTTGATATTTTTTTCTTTTGCTTTTTCTAGAATTCCCTTCAATATTTTATTGTGCTCTTGAATGGTATCCGCATATATCAGCAAATCGTCTACATATGTAATATTTTGAAAGCTATCCCTAAAGATATTCGTCATTTTCTCAACAAAAATTTGTGCAGATATTTTCAAACCAAATGGCAATCGATTATATCTGAATTTACCAAATGGCGTGGTCATCACCAACAGATCTCTGCATTCCTTTGCAACCGGAATATGCCAATAGGCTGATTTCACGTCTAACACGGTATAATACTTAGATTTTGGTATCTCGTGCAATAGTTCAGCTGGAGCCGGAGTCTGAAAGTGTCTTCCCACAAGGGCCTCATTTAATTTACGAGGATCCAGGCATATTCTGATTTTACCAGATTTTTTTTACAACGACCATAGGATGAGACCACTCTGTTTAATGCTATATTTTTGTAATGATTCCTTGCTTCACCATTTTTTTCCAATTCAAACTGAACTTCGGCTCCGAGGCTTGTTGGGATGCGCCTGGGAAGGGCTTGCACAGGCGAATATTCAGGCTTTGTGTAAATCTTACTTTCCGAGTTGATTAATCCTCTTTGAAACACTTCGTGGTATTGTTCGAGGATTTTTTGAGTTTCAGAACACAATTTCATTTCATCCGTGTTTATATGATTAATTCGCCTCAATATTTCAAGCTTCTTGCAAGTATCGCCCGTGATAAGTGTCTGCGCCTCTACATCGGCTACGATAAATTCAAACATTCCATTCTTTTCACCATATTGGCATAGCACATTGAATTTGCCGACGATAGGCAATTCTGTATTTCCATATGCGAACGCCTTTAATGACGTGGGTCTGATTTCTGTTCTTGATGACCATTGGTCTATTACTTTATGAGGAAGCACATTGATCTATGCGCCAGTGTCCAAATGTACCATGGTCTTCTTGCCATTAATGGTTATCACCGCGGACCACTTGTCCGACCCAACAGTCTTTACAACAACTTCATTTAAATTTATATCGTCACAGGACTCTTCAGCTTCACTTTCCGCTAAGAGATTTCTGATACGTTTTGTTCGGCAAACTACTGCGAAATGATTGGTTTTCCCGCATGCATTGCACTTCTTCCCATACGCTGGGCACTTTCCATAATTGTGTCGTTGTCCACACCACTTACATGGTTCTATTATTCTTTCTCTTCTCGGGTTTATAACCCTTGGTCCTGCTTCTGAATTCTCCATTCGAATTCTATCTTTCACCCAATTACGTTTTTCAATTTTTTCAATCATTGTTTGCTCATTCAACGATGCTACTTGTGAGCATGTTGACTCGGAGATCATAGCCATCGAAATTGCCCTCGGTAGTGTCAACTGTGGATCTTCCAACAACTTTCTTCTCAATTTCCGGTCAAGTATTCCAATTATAAGACGATCCCTTATGAGAGATTCTGTTAAATTCTCGAATTCTCATTCTTGTGCCAGATGCTTCAATTCTGTGATAAATTTCATGATTCCTTGCCTTTCTTTTTGTACACAGGTAAAAAATGCATTTCTCCTTTGAATCGTATTTTTGAAGGGCTTAAAATGCTTCGTTAACATATCAAGCATTTCCTTTACACTTGGGTAATTATCATTTTCACTTATGTGAAATGTCTTGTATATCATCATTGTTTTCTCACCAGCAATATGCTTCAAAATTGCTCGCTGACGCACCAGCGGCATGCTTTCTAAATTTACCGCTATTGCAAAAATTTCAAACGACTCTCTCCAGGTCTCCCATTTTTTCTCGTTGCTGTATGGGACAAATTCTGCCGGCGGCTTGATTCCTTCCATTCTACTCACTGTTGAATTGATCTATTTTAATTAGATACTTTTCTTGTCATAATCCGGAATCATCCTGTCGTCTGCGCCATGTTGTAATGAGTGTTATCATAACAAGACTAGCTCCGGCTTATAAGTTGAACTGAATCTTTATTTAATCTAGTAATCTCCTTTTATACAAGATAGAGATAAAAAGGAAATAGTTTACATAAGTTTAAAAACAATTGACAAATGGCATGATTTTGCATTGTCAATAATAGATAAATAAATATAAAACGTAACATATGTTATTTAACATATCACAACACACGTTCTGATGATTTAATAGGAAAGCCATTTCCCCAATATACATTTATAGTTAAACAATATTCACAACTAAAAAAGGACAGAGAAGCGAGGAAAATTATTAAGACAGATTTATTTGTAGTGGTGAACTTATAACTCTATCTTTTATTTAATTATTGTTTGAGGTGAAGTGTTTTTTGCTAAAATATAATTTTGAAATAAAATTTATTGGGCGTCACTGCGCCGGAATTTTGATATGTAGCCAATGAATAGAAGAAGCTCAGGAAGGAGGTGGAGTGGAATTCCCCGGGAGCAGGACTGGGACTTCACGTGGCAGGAGCACGACCCCAGGGACCGGGTAATCTTCCAGGTCTCCCGTGCTCCGGCGAGAAGCCCGGAAGACTCCTAAAATATATTAGACCTCTCATGAGAGACCCTAGTCACACAAACATAGGTACATCCTTTCTATCCTGGAGGTGGTCGCTCGGTGGATTTTGGATCAGTAACGTTATGACTTTACATAACTGGCCCTCAAAAAAGGAATTAGTTATTAGATATGCCGTAGATGAAAGGAACCGCTAAGTGATTTCATTAACATATCATCAGGCTAATGGCTCAGCAAAAGGCGTGCAAGATTCATGCAATATAGTTTCACAAAATAAAAATTAAAAACCTGAAGAAATACAAATATTTCACAGCTATATGGTTTTGGAGTAATTTCTATGTCTTTATCTGCGTTGAATATTCTGGAACCTCTGAGGTAGATAAATTATTCTGTTTATGCTGTTATTGTCTTCAGAATAAAATATTTCAGTATGAGTCTATTGTGTGTTGGGAAAATACGCTTTTTTTTAAATGAAAATGACATGTGACATCCTGTAGGTTGAAAACGTATAATTTTCGTGGTGAAATATTTGAGATCTATTATCTTGGTTCTGATATGCTCTTTGATTATTGTGTCTATTGATTTAATAGTCTCTCCTATGTATAAAGTGTTGAACCTTTGGCGTGAGATATGGAGTATGTGGCTTTCTGCTTGCTCCTAGACTCTGATTATATCGCCCTATATCTGTCTTGGAAATTCACATTTTCAATTTATAAAACGTGCACTACAAAAAGAGGATAATTTCAATTAATTAAAATAATTTGTAAATCAGAAATCTAATAGAAGTTTCAAAATTAATAAAAAATAGGAACATTAGTAACGAATATTCCTAAGAAAAGTTCATTAATAGTGATTTTCTGAGAGATTTATTTAAAATAAATGTTATTTGAGGTGAAATATTTATTATAAGGAAGTTTTTTTAAAACCCTTTATTGGGCTCTACCGCGCCGGAATTTTGATAAGTTGCCAATGAGAAGAAGCGCAGGGAGGAGGTGGAGAGGTCCTGGAAGATGGCGTTCCCCGGGAGCTGGAGCAGGGCTGGGTCCCACGACGAGGACTCCACGAGGCAGGAGCACGAAGAAGACTCCTAGGACCGGGACATCAGAAGCCTCCAGGTCCCCCGTGCCCCGGCGAGAAGCCCGGAAGACTCCCGATGTCGGCGGCTCCCTGGAGTCTCGGGGCACTCCTCCAAGGGCAGCTCCACGGTGGGCCCAGCAGCCAGGGTCTTCAGTAGCGGCTGTCGGGAGGACAAACAGCACTTCAGTATGTTCACTAGAAAACCATTCTTGTTTTGTCTATCTACTTATATATTTGCCTTATTCTGTCTGTTTGTCTGTTTGTCTGAAGCTCACGGATAGAATGCGCGCTCATTGGCTGCCAGGAAACACGTGTCCTCCCTGCCCCCCTCTAGACAACCCTGTTATTCAAAAACCATACATCCAATCGCCATGAAATTCTGGGATATTATTAGGTATATCCCCGGAAAGGTTTTCGAAAAATAATTTCTTGAATATCTTGAATATCCTTAGAGTTATTTGCAGAATTGTAGATATAACTCGCAAGCAGCGCCGCCAGACGGTGATAGGCTTAAGCTTGCTGCTCCACCCCTGTTGACCTTGGGTCATCGTGTGAGTCACAGCATGATGCAACAAAAACACTCTCTCTGGGGATTGCGGCGTCGACAACCTGTAAGTTGGCCTCTCTCATAAACCTGTCTATACAGACCACCCTGACTATAGCGACCACTCTAGACAACCCTGTTATCAGCTGCCTGTCTATACAGACCACCCTGTCTATAGCGGTCACCTTAGGCAACCCTGTTATCAGCAGTGTGATACATCCACCTGTCTATACAGACCACCCTGTCTATAGAGACCACTCTAGACAACCCTGTTATCAGCTGTGTGATACATCCACCTGTCTATACAGACCACCCTGTTAATAGCGACCACCCAAGTCAACGTTTTTAAAATATATTCGCACTCGGGTAAACCCCGGGCGTTGCCCGGGCCATTCGTCTAGTTAGAGATAATAACCCTGAATTGAATCAAAGTATCTCGGACATATCATTTCCAAGAAGAGGCAACCCTGGTAATGGTGTACTGAAGAAGCTATTCAGGAAGACAAGCCAAACCTTTAGTATGCTGACAAGATAATTCTGATAGCAAATATTAAATATAATTTCAAAGGTCTGATAGAAACAAATATAGAGGTAATATAGAGGTAAGGTCAGAGGGTTGTTATCATTGAGATTCTACAACAGCTGGTAAATTCTCCTAGAGTATACCTCATGTTTATGATATATAAGTTAGAAGCCCATTTTCATACATTTGTAAAATATATTTTAATCATTGTTTATTATGTTGTATAAAAATACACACTTGGGCCAGTTAAATATTTTTTTCTCAACGTTTCCACGAATAAATTTGTCTTCGGCAGGAGAAATAAATGAAAATAAAGCATTTGACAAGGGGTTGTAAAATGTTCTTTTATTGTTAACTGGCCGATGTGTCTTTTTTTTACAGAAATATGAATCCCCCCCCGGCCAGGCAACCTCTATCTTTAAATTGTTTATTATGTTATAAAATAAAAGATCCTAGTGGTAAATATGTATTTGTTCAAATTCCAATATTAACTAAATATATAGATATATATAATAACCGAGCGTTATATACTGTGTGGAATGTGAAGGAGTTAATATACTATTATAGTTAAATCGAAGAATAAAATTATTTTAAAAAGAGGAAACCACTTTTCAAATAAATATTCGGACTTAAAAATTTTATTTCTTTAGAGCGCTACGTAGGTGACCGGTGTTCTCAGGGTTTGTGGTATTAAAAATGAAGGACATCATTCCTTGGAATATCCTTGTCCTGATTTATACTAACATTCCAAGGTATATATAGGTAGCTGTTAAATAGAATAATAAAATATTTAAAAAGTTAGTATTATTAAATCTACTATAGAAAAAAAAATTCAAAAGATCATACATTAAATTTTTAAGCGTATTATAGTGAAATCACAAATTAGAATTAAACTTAGAGAGAATATTTCTAATTTCTAGAATCGTTCATTATTTTACCCTGAAAAATAAATTCAAGCATAATATTTCATAGACATACACAGCAGTTACACGGTATATTTGAAACTTCAGAGAATTATAACTCTAGCATATACCCAGACAGAGAGAAATTATATTCGTTTTTATGTCAAAATCAAATGAGGCTCAACATAGATTTGTTTTGAAACTAATCCAAAAGAAACAATCTTTATGTCAAACTTCATAGTTGCAGAGGCCCATATATAGCTATTATCCCTTTGTTATATCATGGATAAAATTAATTGTAGAAAAATTGGGGGCCAATCTCAGTACTTAATATAAATCTGAATGTTGATAAACCAAGACATTCAGATCTGGTAATCAATCAATAAAAATAACATCCTAACGCGCTGTGGCATAGCAAGGTTCCCTGATTTACATAGAGGATTTCTCGATTTATTTTAGAATTAATTTTTATACATTGGATATTTTTGATTGGCATCTAAAACAAATCATGGCAGTACGTTCTCCAACAGTTTATACGAATATAGTCAATGGGTCAGATATTACATTTCTATTATTCCTCTTTTTTCCTGTATAAGAGATTCTAGTAGTTGATCTCTGTACTAAGGTAATGACTACCAATATTTCCAGTCCTACTCTTCTTTCATATTTTAATTCGAATTAGAAAGTTTTTTTTAAAATTATATTTCAGTCACATTTGATCAATAACATTTCTTAATATTCTTCTTCAAAATTCCATTTCATCCTGTGGTTATAGAATTCCAAATTAGATTTAGTTCAATATATTGCGGGCATCAAATTGTTATGTGAAGATTTCCAACTTACCTCAACAGACTCCCAGGGTTTCTTTTGTCTCCACCTCACTCCCTGGAAGACACAATTTACATTTATTAGGCACGCATGTATGACTTGACTAGAATATGCAATTTGGGAGAAGGTAAAAATATAAAAGAGGGCAATGAAATACAACGTTTAAATTTCAAAGCTCAGAATTTAATATTTGAAAGCGTTATAAAATACTGAATAAATGTATGGAAAAAAATAGGTGAAATACTACACTATTTCATATGTGAAACTACAAACCATTTGACTCTACATTCTTTGAATCGATTTGAGAATAAAATAAATACATAAAACATCTTAGCTAGCATTAGGAGTGAACTTAAATGCCATTCTGAAGACAGAATAAGTCAACCAAGAATGTTGAAAGCTGAAATAGAACTCTTCTGTTCCATCCTTCAATCCATTCAATTTAAGGATGATAATGAGAAAACGTACCTGAATCCATATGGAAAAAGAGAGAATAAAAAATAATTATGTAAGTTCTCATTTCTTTATTCTCAGCTTTTTATACTTATTTTCATAAATTCAGAACCAAGTACGTTTTCTTTATCAACTTCGGAAATATAATAGACAAATCAATGAACAGGTTTAGATTAAGGTAGAAGTGAAGGAGATGTGTGTGGAACTTACCGCGCGGCCCGCAGGCACCGGGGGACCAGGCGACGCAGCCACCTCCGGACTCGGCCCCGCCTGGATACATCGCGATATCAGAAATATTCTGAGGTTTGAAGTCTGTGAACAACTTACCGAGCCGCAGGGGCTGGTGCTCCTCCTGGCGCCCTGGAACATAAGTTTGTCTTAATATCTACTGGTAAAATCTGGTGGTGGTATTATGATTCATCATAAATTTGTGGTTGAAAGTTTGTCCCTCATTCAATACAAAGAGGACACATAGTCATCACAAATATTTCCACCATCGCCACAAAAATGACGCACAATCACTGCAAAAATTGTCTGAGAGTCATCATATTGTCGTCACCCTGTCACCATAAAATTGTCACACCAACAGTGTCATTATACAGAAATGAATTACTTACTCTTCAGCGCCAGGGGGCTCCACAGCAGGCTCATCCGACCCGAAGGTCAGCGCAGGAAGCAGCCGCCTATAACAGCACATAACACTCACTACTAACTCTTATGCAGTGATAGAGATTCACGGAGACATCTGAGGCTCTTCATTGGACACGACAACAACAACCAACTCTTATTCTTGCCCTAATAAATTTACATCAGTTGAAGGACCGAAAAGTTCGAAAGATTAGGACACGAATTTAGAAATATATAAACCTTTCGCCTTCGAAATATTTCTTTTGGTGTATCATCTCAGCGATTATATTTATACATAACAACTTTATTGCTCCAAATTCAGAGAGAAAGTTATAATATCTCGAATTCAATAATAGTATAATATTCAGTTTATAGAGAAACCTTGGAATCTCCAGTTTTTCAAAACCATACAGAGTCAGTCATATAACGTCGCATATAAGAAATTTATTAATAACACATTTTCTCAATTATTTTTGTATAAAGATCATCTCTATATGGTACATAAAAAGTATTTGCCCGTTGAAGAGCAGAAATTTTGACCGAAAGCTTGGGAAATCTTTGTGTATATACTCTATCTTATGATAACTTTGTTAAGTTTAGAACTATTTGTACAATAATTTACAAAACACTACTAATCCATCGTGTAAATAATTAATCATATATATGTAAATAATACTGGCACAGCACAATAGTCCTTTCGACTTCGTGCTTTTTGTAACAATAAATAAAAATAAATTGGGATATTCAAAAATTAAAAGAAACTCTTTACCTTAATTTTATCTATTCTTGCTTTTTCAAATATATTTATATCTAAAGGTCATCCATTGAATGAATATATTTATATATACATAAAGAGACGTACTTGGGTTTGTAAAGGGGAAAATATATTTTTATTCAAAATATATCGAGGTATTTCCCTTCTCTGTATCTTTATCAATTTATAAACAATTAACTCAAAACTAGAAACCTTCAAGTTTATTTTGCAAAAAAAAAAAAAAAAAGAGAACAATCCCTTGAAATTTTGAGACAAAAAATAGTTTTTTTTCTCTTTTAGATAAGAGTACACCTATTTTTTAAAGTTGTTTATGTTTACATTCTACTTAATTTAATATAATTTTAAAGGGAAGGTGTTAAAGATCGAGAAAATAGAAAATGAAGTGAATATAACAAAGGCGGCTTTTTGCTGAATAAGGTCAAAAGGCCCAACAGTTGGTACTTTTTCTCACAACTGACATCTCATCTAGATATGGAAAACTTTGGCTTAAACACCCAAATACGGTTTTCAAACTTGAACTTCAACTTCGATTGAAATAAATCGTCAAAATAGAAATCATATAAATAAAGCTACATAATTTATTTTATTATTCTTGTAGATGAAAACGAAAGAAATATAATAAGCTCTTCCTTATTTACTGATGACATGATGATGGCTTTTAAAGACTAAATATGAAATTAATCAAACAGGCCAGATTAGGAAGACCAAAAGATGTTGGTATTGATGAGGTGGTTCAAAAGGTTGAAGAAATTGTCACACGTAATAAACAAATTGTTTGGCAGTAGTTAAGGAGAACATCGTCTCATTCCATAACCAAGTAACTTAACAAAAGAAACAAATTATAATCAATAAACAATAATTATCTCGGTGCATATAGTGATGAACAAGGCGAGCGATTCCATCAAGACATAAAAGTGATGGAAGAGAGATATCAAGGTGTCTGGGATTACATCATGATGGCAGATTACTGCTGGAATCTGTTCCGCGACCTGCCGCAATACCCTTATAAGAGAAAATCAAAAAGGTTGAAATTCATGAAGAATTGACTGTAGCATTTTACATTTTTGTATAGATTCGGATTTCTTATACTACAGTAAATAAAGTACCTTTCGGTATGACGAAGTTTTTATTTGCGTTCAATGTGTTTTCGTACCGCTAATATGGACTGATGCATTATCAAAAAAATATTTTTCAGTGTAGACCTGTGTTATCAATTATGATTTCTGGCGAAATATATGTGGATTAATTTCATTAAAATAGTAAATATATCTTATAGCAGCTAGGGATATATTTTAAATCAAGAGATATTTATAAATAGGTTTGGCTATATATAGGTTTCTATGACATTAAGAAAGAAATAGCCATTTGTTAATATATAAAAATATTTTCAAGTTACAATTTTCTTTTAGAATATAAGTCATATCCGCTGTCGTAAAATAACTAATGCTAATAATGTATTTCCCTATAAAACTAGAATGCCCGGTATCTGGGTGTAAAGTTTCTAAAGACTGTGTTGTTAAAATAAAACTTGATTTTAAAAACTGAATATCTTGATTTAAATGAAATTATTTAAGAAAACATTTACTGATTCTGAAGAGATGTTACCCTCACTGAAATTGAAATTCAAAATCTGAATAATGTGTGTGAATTCAAACAAGAATTATTTTCAATTCGAAGAATTGTGTCAATAAATTACTCAACTTTGTCATTATGATGAGAGAGTAGGAAAGATCCAATAAGTTAAATGAAGAGCAATATCATTCTAAACATAATGATATACCTATATAATATTAAATATAGATGGAAATTTTGCCGGGAGGAAATTATTTAAAGAGACAAGTTTCGCTTCTCCAGTCAAAATAAACGTCTAAAACCAGACGCCATCTATTGACCGTCGCCGCAACTAGCGGCCTCGAGTCGGTAACAAAGCCACAACACACAAATGTGTGACACCACAAATATATGACATATCCAGTAGATCAGAATCAACAACAAGTCTCCAAGGATAAATCTCTTCCTTATTACTTGTAGACTTGTTGTTTATTCTGTTTGTGATCAAAGGATTCTAACCTTTTAATATCCAGTAGATATTGTATTGGTAGATACTCCTACTAGTAGATACACCTCAATACAAAAGACAGTTTTCAACGACAAAATGAACATTTTAACTATTTAGGTTTCTCCAGTGAGAGGAGATTTATCGCTAAATAAAACTTTAGATCTGATATTAAGCCTAGTCATTTAGAAAGATATTCTACTGTTTTTATTTTATTTGACATATCGGACGCGATATCCCAGCTTGGGATACTTTTGCCTAAATACATTTTAGCAGCTTATAAACAATTCAATGAACAAGACTGAAAACACTGTATTGTGGATGAGCTTAATGTTAGGTATTTAAGAGAAGTTCAAACAATGACCTTTGATAAAATATAAATCTATTAACACAGAAGATCTGACAGTTTGATATCAATGGGGAGATATATATTAGAAGGATATCATGCAATACATTAAATATATTCTAGGTAATTCTTTGATAATTCAGTTGAGAAATTTCTTCGCCGAGAAGTCAAATCTTCTTCAAAATTATGAATCTTTAAACTTCCAGGAAGGTGTTGGTTGACAAAATATTATTTACAAAAACTTCGGAAAGATATATTCAGTAGATAAAAGTTGAATATCAACCCAAAAGCCGAATATATATATTTTTAAATAAGGAGGAGTAATCTAAAGTAGGATCAAAATTTAGGTTATATATTTTTAAAAATGGAGAGTCTAGACAATTTTTGATAATAATTACTTAATTAATATGTAATAATATAGATGGTTATATCAATTCTTTTCTTAAAATAACAATAATTATAATTTTTCTTATATAGAATTTTTGGCAATTAATATAAATTTCAAATGTTTTTATGAATTTTTGAAATTCTTTGAATAATCCATTTTTAGGAATACATCGGAGTAATTAGTTATAGATTAGAGAAAATGAGAGTAATTAACTTTATTAATGAATATTAAACAACAAAAATCAACTAGAATAAATTAGAACCTCTCAAGAGAGACCTTAGTCAGAGATATATGGAGAGAATTTCCTGGTTTATAATAGCAATGATCCTTTATTGGATCAGATCTAACCACGTTGTGACTTCGCATGAGGTGGTCGCTTACGAATGGAAGGTTACATTAGAGTTTATTTGAGTAACATGGGGTTTCAACATTACATATTCCACACACCATCATATATATTGATATAGGTTCCTCAGTTGATCTTGGACTCACCCAGGAAGACTTGGGGGCAGAGGAGGGATGAGCCAGTAACCGCCCTTTTCAAAACGGAATTCTTCCTTTCTATCCAAGTAGGTTAGAACCAACTTTTGTTTAAATAGGATAAGGTGCCATCCATTTGGGAGCTGAATGCTCAGCCATTGAAGTTTGGAAATAAGGACTTTCCTGTCTTTAGGTTTGCTTCGAAAACACATTTTCGCTTTTTTACTTTCCTTCTTGGCTTTTTTACTTTTGAGTGGAATAGCAAGGTCGATTGTTGGGTAACAAGTGTTTCGGCAGGCCCTGGAACACACAAGACATATCATATATATGATATATTACCATATTGTACACATACACTTTAATATTGAACATTAAGCATACGGTAGAATTCTTTTTGTCAAATTCCTCTCGATTATATTACTATCTACATTAATTTGTCGAAAATGAAGATATTGAGAAACAGAAAAATCAATATAATTGATAACTAGAAAAGAAGATAAAAATTATTTTTGAAGATCTATATATATATATGTACTATAAACACTTATTTTGATGTGTTTTTTCATTTGTAGTTATATTCGATATTGAATATAACATATATGATAGTTTGACTTCATATATTTATCTGCTTTGTATATTGAGATTTCTTCAAAATGTAATTGGTTTCCCAAGAACATAGATGCAGTAACCCAAACGATACCACGTACAGTTATATTGAGGACATCTCACACTCTAGCGGAAATGAACATCATGGATTGGTTACCGCGCCCCATAATTACATAGCATGGTAATTTTGACGGGTAGGAATCTGTAACTGCTCTTACTGTAAGTCCTTCATTTATCAAGTCTACATTTATATACATTTGTTCGACTATGCACTAACAAAGTACCAGGGCCAAATATGTATAGTTATACTCAATGATGGAGTTGGGTTTGTAAGATGCAAATTTCATAAGTGTTGTTCACTAAAAACTTTCGTTACAATGCATTAATTTCGACCAAATTTTCAACATTTATGTAAAACGAGATGGAGCAGGTTTTGCTTAACATCAAAATATTTTTCCTAACTTTAACATGCGTAACTTCGCTGTTATCGATTAAATACAAAAAAAAATCAACAGAGTTAATTTTATTTATATATAAATACAAAAAAAATTCAGCAATTCATTCAACTCAATTTAAAAAAATATTCAAAACAAGCAATTTTAAGATAACACCATATGTAAAACAGTCGGCCAAGAAAACAACAACGATATTACATCTTTCTCACATATTCACACACAATCTTGATTAATAATTAAAACTAATCTTTAACATTGTTTATTATACTTCATAATATATAATATTCGTTAGGCAAACTTTCACTCGGATAAAACCCGGGCGAAGCCGGGTACACATCCGCTAGTATATATATATACTACACCTATTTTAATGTTTTTATTTATTGAAATTATATTCGATATTGAATATGACAAATGTGTGAGTTTGACTTCATATATTTATCTGCTTTGTATATTGAGATTTCTTCAAAATGGAATTGGTTTCCCAAGAACATAGTTGTAGTATCCCAAACGATACCTCGTACAGTTATATTGAGGACATCTCACACTCTAGCGGGAATGAATATCATTGGTTGGTTACCGTCCCCATAATTACATAGTATGTTAATTATGATGGGTAGGAATTTGTAACTGCTCTCACTGTAAGTCCTTCATTTATCAAGTCTACATTTATATAAATTTGTTCGACTATGCACTAACAAAGTACCAGGGCCAAATATGTATAGTTATACTCAATGATGGAGTTAAGTTTGTGCAAGTTGAGAGATATGGAAGTAATTGGTGTTTTGAAAAACTGTTCAATCCGATCCCAGATAGCGGACATCGAAGGTTTATACTGTCATGGAACCAGCTCCACCTTTGGTGTTGTGTATATGTGTGTCTAATATAAGTGTCTGAACATCTTGAGGAAGAGTTGGATAGAATTATCATATTTTGTTCAGATTGAGAGATAGAGTTGGCCATTATGAAGACAAGAATGTTTGCTCTGAATATAAATATCCCACAACCTGACCTCTGTGTTGCAACTTTGCAGGATAAGGGCGTTTGTAAATAATATTGGAATATGAACGTACGTGAATTCTAAATATACCGCCAAAATGAGATCGTATATTAGGGATTCCACGTGGTAAGACATGGAGGTCTATATTTCCGAACAAATAAGATCCAAATTTTGCCTTCTCCAGTTGAATTTGTTTCACTGATATTTTTGAAATGATAAAAAATGCTATCCATGTGCGTTTTCGAATCAATACACATATTTAAAAACAAAGCTGAATCGAGAATTCAATTAAAACAAACTAATTTTAATTGTTTTCTCTGCATACATGTTGTTGGACCGACCGAAAATCTATCCATCCTGTGACACACGTTGAGTGGCACATCAATGATTTAACGCTTGATGATATCTTGAAATAAGGTCGAATATTTTGACGCTTGACATAAAACATGTTCACGAAATTCTGACGATTAGATTCAGTTGAAATATAAAAAAATGCAGAAAATAGGACATTGCTACATCGATACCGACTCCGTAGATCCTAATTGACATCAAAATATAGAAAGGGTTCCATAAACATCTGGCCAGCTCTTTCTGATATTATTTCTATTAACTCATGATTATTTATTATGCATTAGCGCGCAATCTTTTATAGGAAATATAAACTTTTTTTGAAATAAAAATTTCATACTGCCCTTACGGCAAAGATACATTTATGAGAGGGCCTGGCACATCAGGGGTGAACCCTCCCAGCGGACTGTTTGGGAAAAAGTAATGCTCGAAGATGATTATATATGTGTACGTCAAATTGTAGATTTAACTTTCGAAACGGCTGGTAGGGTTCACCACTGATGAGCCAGGCCCTTCATTTTAATTTATCATTACAATATGGGCAGTAGAAAATTGTTTTACCTCAAAAAGAATTATAAGAAAATATTATTTTAAATTTTGCAAGTTGAAAATGCGTTTTATATAGAGTCATGAATATATGCTATATATGACTAATTTGGTACAAGAAAAAAAGAAACGAGATATTAGAATTGTATCAGCCCAATTAGCTAATAATGTGTACTCTGGTATAAGACCAACCTTACCAGTTCATCAGCTCAAGTTCGGACTATTATAGGATGTTATGAAGTCGAATTCGCCCTGTACTGAAGGCCTGGAATGATGGCACACATGATTGCATTTGTTGATTTGACAAATACGGTGTAGAATATTCTTTGGTATATGCGCCTTGCGGAAATAGGGAAATATATTTTAAAATACATATTTAAAGGTGAGTTGCGTTCACTTTTTTGTTTGTATCAAAAGAAATGAGCCTCATTTATCCCACGCGAGAATACAGCGCACACCTGCTCGACCGGTTGGAATTGGTGGTGGGGGGACTCTAAACTTAACAGCGACGCCTGGTTCAGTTAGGTAGAAGCTCTAGGAGCGGAGGAACGTCATTTTTAGTGAACCTCTGCGCAGAGCCTCGTCATGGTTGTGATAGAGAGAATTTCGGAACAACGCTATGCGATAAAACTTCGCGTCAAACTTCAAAATATGACGATGTAAACGTTTGATTTGCTCACTCAGGCCTTCAAGGATGATTGCTTTTAGTATTCGCAGGTCAAAAAGGGGCGCAAGCAGTTTTAAGAAGGCCGAGAAGAAAAGGCCGACAAGTCTCTTTCTGGGCGTTTATCAACATCTCGAACGGACGATAATGTCACTCGTGTGCGAAATTTACTGAACAATTACTGCTGAATGAGTGTTCGTTTGATGTCAGAACAATTGAATTTGCCGAAAACAGATGTTCATCGAATTGTTTACGAAGACTTAGCCATGTGTAAGATTTGCGCGAAATTTATGCCAAAAATCTTGTCCGACGCTCAAAACAAACAGCGCGTGGAAGTGTGCAACGAGCTGCCTGAACACTATGAGGAATACTCAAAATTCCTTAACAGCGTCATCACAGGAGATTGACATGGATGTTTGGATACGACACGGAGTCGAAAATCGAAAGTCGAAAATCACGACCTCGTCACCGCGTCTTAAAATAGAAGAATGAGCAAGTCCCGCGTCAAGTCCATGGTCATCGTGTTTTTCGACGCTAAGGGAATCGTGCATCATGAGTTTGTACCACCTGGGCAGATCGTCAATAAGGAATTATACGAAGAAGTTGTCAATCACCCATGTCCAGCCAGAAATCTGGTCGTAATAAAGACTGACTCAAAAATGACAACTCGCCGAGTCACACTGCTGTCAACTCCTATCTGACCAGGATTGATGTATCAACTGTACCACAGCCCCCTATAGCCCCGATTTAGCCCTGGCAGACTTCTTGTTCCCAAGGTTGAAATGCGAGCTGAAAAGAAAGTATCTAGAGACCCTTGACAACATTCCAAAAACCACGACGAAGTGCCTTTACAGAATTCCGAGAAGCGAGTTCCAGAGGGCTTATGATTCATGGAAAACACGTTGACAAAGATGTATGGGCGCGGGAGAAACCTATTTTTAAGAGTATTAAGTTGCATTGTGAATGTTTATATGCAGACTATATCTGCTGAATAGTCGTATATAATATCAGAAAGATATAATATATCGAACTAGCGAAACCGAAGTTAGGGTTTACCACTAATGGGCCAGGCCCACTACCAATATTTTATCGTTACAACAAAGACATAGAGAAGAATTTATTTATTTCAAAAGAAACATTCACTTAAAGTGAATAATTTGAATAATTATATGTGTTATATATTTTGAAGGATATTCAGTTATGAAATATTACTACTAGAAATACTCTAAATATATTTATACATACCTGGAAATATACATATGAAATAAGAGATGAAAATATAATACAATATAATATACTGCGGTCTGTGATTGTGTAACTGCGGTGTAACTTCAAGTGTCGTTTTACAGATAAAAAAATATTATAAATATTAATTTAAAAATAAACATTACTAAGGAAGCTATATGGATGGCCGGTAAATGTTGTTTTACATCATCAAAATATCGCAGGAAAACCTTTACCTCTACTGGCTAACATTTTATTTAGAGAATAATTAAATAATATGAAAATCATTTTTTTTTAAATAAATTTTAGTTAACCAGGTATAGAAAGTGAACATAGATATATTGAAAAAATATACTCACATTTTAATCATGGGTATCCAAGAAATATAGATGTTTTGAATCCGCAGGAATTTTCCAAAGATGAATATTTTGAAGATATTTGAACCAAAATTTGAAATGACATCTTCCTGGATAGGTTAATTTGAAGTTTGTCATTGGGGCGTGGGACTGCTGGGAGTCCATCACATCTGTCGTTCCTATGAGGTGGCCCGGCCATGGCGGAGATAGCAGGAACAGACCAGATGGAGGTTGAAGTGAAGCCGGAACAACCCTACAACCCTGCGAGTTCCAATAAAAACTTATGAAAAGAGGAATCTCTCCTCAAACTGGAGTGAGCTCGCGAATGAACTAAAGTATCCACGCGAACTCTATGCTGCCGAGACGGGTTTTCTCTGTTGGGACATTTATATTTCATAAAAAAATGTGAACATCATATAAATTTACAAATTTAGAAAACATTACGGTTGACAATTCCCTACCCTCTTCCTACATGATTACAATCTTCTAATAAATTTAAAGAAGCGGCTATATTGCAATATTGAGGTAAATTGATATTATTAGGAAAAATAAGAGAATACTTTCATCTCTCTCTTTCTCTCTAATATGTAAAATGGGGGAAATGATGGGAGATTCAATATAATCAGGTCAAGTCAAATATTGAATTTATAGAAATGGTCGCACAGGGAGGTGGTCCCTCATTGGACATTTGTTAGACTTAGTTATCTGGAATTATCATCCTCCATATAATGAAGCTGAAGTTTGATGATTCGCATACTTTGTTACTTTACCAAAGTGGGGAAAATACCTGTTTAAAGAAGAAAGACAACCGCTTTGAAATCTTTGGAAAAATTAGAACGCCCACCTGAAGTCTTTGGCTTCAAATATTTGATTTCATGAGATTTACATGGATATCATATAAGAATATAAGGATGAAAAATATAGGTATAGCTAATAAAAAGTGTCTGGAAGTGCTTCTATAATGTGGCCAAAGGTTTAACTTATCACTTTTTATCAAGTTAACTATTTTTTGGAGAATTGTGAAAATATTACAAATCATTTTGGATCAACTGACCATCAAAACTGACTAGTCATAACTCAATATCACAGTTTATAGTTAGCGAGTGTGAGGATCCAAAAGGTCATTTCGTACCTTGTAAGTGTGAATGTCGAACTACCTTCTGCATTTGTTGACAATATAATAATGTAAACCATCATTGACAATCATTGTCTGTACTATATTTACTGGGAAATGTAATCCAATATTTTTTTTTCTCAAAAATACTTTTAAAAAGACTATTTCTGAAATTTATAAAATTTTGAAAAATCAATTAATATAATATATAATTAAATTAATGAAATATGATATGTGAAGATAATTTTGGCACTGAACAATTCATTTTGAAATAGACAATTGAGGTTCAAATAGAGAATTTTTTCAAAAATTTAGGGAATAAATTCAATAGATCATAGAACACAGCAGACCACTCCAGTACATTAGCGTGTTGGAAAAGAAGTATTGAACTTGAATTATGTTAGCGCAGCAATATTAATAATTGAAATAACACGCAATGATTATTTGATAGGAAAGCCATTTCCCAAATATTCATTTATAGTTAAACAATCACAAATAAAAAAAACACAGATTAACGAAGAAAATTATATAATACTGATTTACTTGTAGTGGTGAACTTAGAACTCTCTCTTTAATTTAATTATTGTTTGAGATGAAGTGTTTATTGATAAAATATTTTATAAAAAAAACCCTTTATTGAGCGCCACCGCGCCGGAATTTTGATATTTAGCCAATGAGAAGAAGCGCAGGGAGGAGGTGGAGAGGTCCTGGAAGATGGCGTTCCCCGGGAGCTGGAGCAGGGCTGGGTCCCACGACGAGGACTCCACGTGGCAGGAGCACGAAGAAGACTCCAGGGACCGGGACATCAGAAGCCTCCAGGTCCCCCGTGCCCCGGCGAGAAGCCCGGAAGACTCCCGATGTCGGCGGCTCCCCGGAGACTCGGGGCACTCCTCCACGGGCAGCTCCACGGTGGGCCCAGCAGCCAGGATCTTCTGTAGCGGCTGTCAGGGGGACAAACAACACTTCAGTATGTTCACTAGAACACCATTCTTTTTTTTGTCTATTAGAGATAATAACCCTAAATTGAATCAAAATATTTCGGACATATCATTTCCAAGAAGAGACAAATACAGTAATGGTGTTCTGAAGCATCTTTCAGGAAGACAAGCCAAACTTTTAGTATGCTGACAATATAATTCTGATAGCAAATATTAAATATCATTTCAAGGGTCTAATGAAGACATTGCAATAATAAAGAGGTCAGGTCAAAAGAGTCGCTATTATTTAAATTCCACAACAGGTAGTGAATTCTTTTAGAGTCTACTCATGTTTATGATAGGTAAGTTAGCAGGCCATTTCAACACTTTAAAAAATATTATTCATAGTGTTTTCAGATTAAACAAAGTGAAAATGTTTAATATGTATTTGTCTATATATCAATATTATCTCAAATAAATAGTTTTGTGAGATAGCAGAGATATCGGGGAGTCATGTGGAATGTGAGGAGTCAAACTACTTGCTAAATTGAAGAAGAAAATGATAAAGAAGGCAGACTGACTTTTTCAAATAGATAATCCGACATTACAAAATATAACATATTTGAGGTCTCTAATGTAGGTGAGCGGTGATATCGGGTTTATGGTAAAAAAATGAAAGGCATTAATTTTTTTATTATCTTTCATTCACATTTGACTAATTGTATTACCAAATTAGCTTCCAATTCCCATATATATATATATCATCCTGTAGTTCTAGATTTCTAAATTAGCCTTCCAATATTGCAAGCATCAATTTGTTAGTTGAAGAATATTCGACTAACCTCAACAGCCTCCCAGGGTTTCTCCTGTCTCCACCTCACTCCCTGGAATACACAATTTACATTGATTAAGCACACATGTGTCACTTGAGTAGAATATGCAATTTAGGTGAATATAAGAATATGAATAAGGGCAATAAAATGCAATACTTAAATTTCAAAGTCAGAATTTAATATTTGAAAGCATTATAAAGTAATAAATATATGAATGTGGAAATAAAGGAAATACTACACTATTTCATATGTGAAACTACAAAACATTTGACTCTACATTTCTCAAATCGATCTGATAATAAAATAAATATAAATACAGTGGCACCTCGACATACGAGTTTAATTCGTTCCGCAACCTTGCTCGTATCTTGAATTACACGTATCTCGAAGCAAATTTCCCCATACAAAACAATTGAACTACCATTAATCCGTTCCAACCTCCAAAATGTCACCCCAGTTATTTTTGTTACGTGGTTTTAAATAATAAAAACGTATTTATAAATATCAAATATTTATTGCACAAAAACAAAAAAGAGAATGTAAAGAAATAAATTAGATATCCTCACTGGTCTTTGCCTTTTTCGCTACATTTTTCTCGCTTTCACCTGTAGGCCGTTTAGAAAAAAAAAACATTGATAATAGTTTTAGCATCAGGCGGCGTTATAGTTTCTCGATATATTGTATATGTTTCTCCTGTAGAAGGGCGGACAAGCCCGAAAGCTTGAGAAGACCAGAATAAAAGATACTCATCTCCATAAACGTTTTACTTTGATATAAAAAAAAAAAAATGTCCAAGGAGGTTTGTTTCTTCCTCCCTCTCAGAATGTTCTGGAAATGAGTTAGGCAAGTGTCATTAAAAAGGTCAGATGCACGACCTGTTGCAACTTTTCATGGAACATATCAGGGACGTACTACGGCCATACTGCCTCGACAAGTCAACAACTGGAACACCTTGCTCATGTTTATCTATAATTTCACGTTTTAATTCAATACTCATCATCTTTTTCTTAGCACTTGACTTTTTACAAACTTTCTTCCGATCCATGGTTATAAAAATAAATGAACTAAAACTGTAAATGTAAACGCAACACAAAACGCGAACACAAAACACAACTTATCACAGCGGAAGCACGCTGCTAACTGATCGTGATGGCGCGACTGCGTATTACTACCTGTTGTGTTTTAACTTTAAAAGCACACAAAAATATGATAAACTTGAATTTGTTTATTCAAGTCTCAAAAAACAAAGCTTTGCATATAGAACAAATAATAATGAAGAAGAAGAAAGAAATATTTTAGGAAAAGCAAAAACAAAACAAAAGTACTGGTCAAAAAGAAACATTTAAAATCACAGATTAATATCTTCAACACTACCGAACCGAACTCGTATCTCGAATTTCGCTCGTAACTAAAAGCAAAAAATCACTTGCTCGTCGGCTCGTATCTCGAAAAACTCGTATGTTGGGGCGCTTGTATGTCGAGGTACTACTGTTTATAAAACGTCTAAACATTCATTAGGAGTGAAATTATATGCCATTCCGGAGACAGAATGAGTCAACCAAAAATATTGAAAGCTGAAACAGAAATCCTCTTTATAGATATATAGTTTTGAATAAGTTCCAATCCATTCAATCTAGGACGATAATAAGAAAGCGTACCTGAATCTATATGGAAAAAATAATCAAAATTAATTCTATGGGTTCTCATTTCTTCTTTCTCAGCATTTTATACTCCTTTTTGGAAATTCAAAACCAAGTACGTTTTCTTTATCAACTTCAGAAATATAATAGACAAATCAATGAACATGTTTAGATTAAGGTAAGAGTGAAGGAGATGTGTGTGGAACTTACCGCGCGGCCCGCAGGCACCGGGGGACCAGGCGACGCAGCCACCTCCGGACTCGGCCCCGCCTGGAAACACCGCAATGTTGAAATATTCTGAGGTTTGAAGTCCGTGAACAACTTACCGAGTTGGAGCCGCAGGGGCTGGTGCTCCTCCTGGCGCCCTGGAATATAAGGTTGTCTCATTATGTACCTGTAATATATGGTGGTGGGATATATGTTTGATTCATCATAAAGTGTGGTTGAAAGTTTGTCCATCAGCCAATACAATGAGGACACATAGTCATCACAAATATTTCCAGTATCACTACAAAAATGACATATAATCACTGCAAATATGTCTGAGAGTTATCATAATGTCGTCACCCTGTCACCATAAAGTTGTCACACCAACAGTGTCATTATACAGAAATGAATTACTTACTCTTCAGCGCCAGGGGGCTCCACGGCGGACTCATCCGACCCGAAGGTCAGCGCAGGAAGCAGCCGCCTATAACACCACATAGCCCTCACTACTAACTCCTATCCTTGTACCAGTGTTTCTTGTAATTTTACAGCTGTTGATGGATCGAAAGGTTCGAAGGCTTAGGACACGAATTTATAAAAAAATAAACTTTTCGCCTTCGAAATATTTCTCTTGCTGTATCATCTCAGCGATTATATTTATACATAACAACTTTATTGCTCCAGATTTGGAGAGAAAATTATAATATCTTGAATTCAATAATACTATAACATTCGGTTCATAGAAAAACCTTGGAATCTCCAGTTTTTCAAACCTATACAGAGTCAGTTATATAACTTCGCATATAAGAAATCTATTAATAACACATTTCCTCAATTATTTTTGTATAAAGATCATCTTTATATTGTACATTGAATTATTTGCTCGTTGAAGAACAGAAAATGTTCTCAAAAATTCGAATAATCAATATTAAAAGAAACTCTTCACCTTAAATTTATGTATTCTTTCTTTTTCAAATATGTTTATATCTAAAGGCAATCCATTGTGTGTATGAATATATTTATATATACATAGAGAGCCGTACCTGGGTTTGAAATGAGAAAAAGAAACATATTTATTCAAAATATTTCGAGGTATAGCCCTTCTCTGTATCTTTATCAATTTATAAACAATAAATTCAAAACTAGAAACTTTCAAGTTTATTTTGCAATGATGAATGCAAAATTTTGAGATAAAAAATAGTTTATTTTTCTTTCTCAGATAAGAGTACACCTACATTTTTAAATAAAAGATGTTTATGTTTACATTATACTTAATTTAATATCATTTTAAAGGGAGGGTTAAAGATCAAAAGAAGAGAAGACGAAGTGAATATAACAAAGACGGCTTTTTGCCGTAGAGATTAAAAAAAACCAGAGGATGATGCTCTTTGGTCACAACTGACATCTCATCTAGATAGAAAAAACTTTGGTTAAAACTAAATACGGTTTTTAAACTTTACCTTCAACTTTGATCACAAACCTGTACTTGATTAAATGAACTCCTATATAGTATCATTCCTTTCGTCATATCTTGGAATGTGTTCCTATTCGAAGTTGAAAATACATTTTATGATGGAGGAATTCAATATCGAAAACATATTTACCATATAATGTGATATAATGTTAATTATTCTCCATATCAAGTAAAAGGAAAAGATAAAACTCGAGTTCAGTTTTAAAGAGTGTTACATAGGTGAGATAGATACATCAACCATTCTTAACCCTTCTATTCCCGCCACATGTGTTTGATCAGGACGTCAATAATATATTGAATAACATTGTATTTAATGAGAGTTTGTTTCTTAACTTTTTTCGCCTATATTAATCATTCAAAAGGCGTTCTTCAAATTATTATATATTTTTAATTTTAGGATATAGAGCAGAATTCTTGTAAATATAGATTGAAATTCCTTAGCCAACATGGTTCTTTTGTACAATATGTTTAATTACAAAATTGATATCTTTAAATACTTCTAAAAGCCAATTCTATCAGTTCCTTATGCCTGTTGGAACAATCAAACTGAAAATATTCAACACAACTTGCATCAATTAAAGATAGTGATAAAGCTATATATAATAGTATTTGTGTATGTGTTTTATCCCACTGTATATAATAATCAATTGAAAATATAGATTTTAGTTATTCATATAACATTTAGCACCGAATTATACTTTTACACCCCTTTAATTCTTTTACTGTTAATATAAAGATGAGTTTGAAATATCAATGTAGAATTCTGGGAAAAATATATGATTTCATTTTATTAAATATATCTTATAGAAGCTATATTTTAAATCAAGAATAATTTATAAATAGTTTTTTGGCATGTATAAGTTTCTATGGCATTAATAAAGAAATAGCCATTTGTTAATGTATAAAAATATATTTTTTTAATTATTCTTTTAATTTTGAAATAAAATTGGTTGATAAGAAAATATGTCCTATTCGCTTTCAAAAAATAATTAATGATAATAATAATTTTTCCAATAACACTGAAATGTATTTGCCTGATTTCTGTTCGTATGAGTTTCTAAAAAATTGTGTTTTGTTAAAGTAAAACTTGATTTTTAAAACTTTATAATATGATATATATGAAATTATTTGAGAAAACGTTTACTAATTATAAGGAGAAGTTATCCTTATACTTATCGGGGCTCAAAAATCCTCCATTCAGGTTAGCAGCCCCGTAAATAAATATATTTCCTTCATTTCTTTTACTTAAACTGAGATATTTAAAATTGCGTGTGAAATTAGACAAGAATTCATGTCAATTTGAAGAATTGGGTCTTCGAGAAAAATACTCAACATTTTTATCATTGTGAAAGAGATGAAGAAATCAAATGGGTTATATGAAGTTCAAAATGTTTCTAAACATGATGCTATACCTATATGATCTTAAATTTTGCACAAATATATGACATATCCAGTAGATCAGAATCATCAACAAGGCTCCAAGGATAAGTGTCATCTTTATTCCTTGGAGACTTGTTGTAGATTCTGTTTGTGATCAGAGGATTCTAACCATTTAATATCCAGTAGATATTGTATTGGTAGACACTCCTACTAGTAGATACACATCAATTCATATCAATTTTTCAACGATAATATGAACATTTTAACTATTTAGCAGTTCTTCGGTGAGATGATATTTGTTGAAAAATGAAACTTTAGCTCTGATATTAGGCGTTTTCATTTATATAGATATCCTACTGTATTAAATTTATTTGACATGACGCGATATCCCAGCTTGGGATACTTGCGCCTAAATACATTTTAGCAGCTTATATACAAATCATTTCCAATACAATTCAATAAACAAGAATAAAAACAAAAATACTGTATTGTGGATGAGCTTATTGTTAGGTATTTAGCAGAAGTTTAAACATTGGCCTTTGATAAAATAGAAAAATATTAACACAGAAGATCTGAAAGTTTGACCTCAATGGGGAGATATACATTAGAGGGATATCATGCTAGACAATAAAAATATTCTGGGTTATTCTTTTATAATTCAGCTTGAGAAATTTATTCGCCGAGAAGTCAAATCTTCTTCAAAATTATGAATCTTTAAACTTCCAGGAAGGTGTTGGATGACAAAATATTATTTTCAAAAACTTCGGAAAGATATATTCAATAGGTGAAGTTGAATATCAACCCAAAAGCCGAATATATATTTTTTTAAATAAGGAAGAGTAATGTAAAGTAGGATTAAAATTTAGGTTATATATTTTTCAAAAATGGAGACCTTGACAATTTTTTGAAATAAATACTAAATTAATATGTTATAATATAGATGGTTATATCATTTCTTTCCTTAAAATAACAATAATATTAGTTTTTTATATAGGTTTTTTTGGCAATTAAAAAATTCTAAATGTTTTTATGAATTTTTGAAATTCTTTGAATAATCCATTTTTAGGAATACATTGGAGTAATTAGTTATAGATTACAGAAAGTGAGAGTAATTAACTTTATTAATGAATATTAAACAACAAAAATCAAATAGAATAGATTAGAACCTCTCATGAGAGACCTTAGGCAGAGATATATGGATAAATTTTTCTGGTTTATAATAGCAATGATCCTTCATTGGATCAGATCAAACAAAGTCGTGACTTTGCACGAGTGGTCTCTTACGAAGGTGATAAGTTATTAAATAGGTCGTACATGGGAGGATCTTATGGAAGGATATATAAGTTTATTTGAGTGACATGGGGTTTCAACATTACATATTCCACACACCATCATATATATCGGTATAGTTTCCTTGGTGGAACTTGGACTCACCCAGGAAGACTTGGGGGCAGAGGAGGGATGAGCCAGTAACCGCCCTTTTCAAAACGGAATTCTTCCTTTCTATCCAAGTAGGTTAGAACCAACTTTTGTTTGAAAAGGATTAGGTGCCATCCATGTGGAAGCTGAATGCTCAGCCATTGAAGTTTGGAAATAAGGACTTTCCTGTCTTTAGGTTTGCTTCGAAAGCACATTTTCGCTTTTTACTTTCTTCCTTGGCTTTTTTACTTTCGAGTGGAGTAGCAAGGTCTATTGTTGGGTACCAAGTGTTTCGGCAGGCCCTGAAACATACAAGACTTATCATATATATGTTATATTACCATATTGCACACATACACATGAATATTGAACATTAAGCAGGTGGTAGATTTCTTTTGTCATATTCTTCTCGATGATATTACTATTTATATTAATTTGTCGAAATTGAAGAGATCGAGAGATAGGAAAATCAATATAAATGATAACTAGAATAGAAGATAAAAATCATTTTTAAAATTCTATATATATATATATATACTACACCTATTTTAATGTGTTTTTTATTGAAATTATATTCGATATTGAATATGACAAATGTGTGAGTTTGACTTCATATATTTATCTGTTTTGTGTATATTGTAATTTCTTCAATACGGAATTGGTTTCCCAAGAACATAGATGCAGTATCCTAAACGATACCACGTGCAGTTATATTGAGGACATCTCACACTCTAGCGGAAATGAATATCATGGATTGTTTACCGTCCCCATAATTACAAAGCATGTTAAGTATGATGGGTAGGAAACTGTAACTGCTCTCACTGTAAGTCCTTCATTTATCAAGTCTACATTTATATAAATTTGTTCGACTATGCACTAACAAATACAAAGGCCAAATATGTGTAGTTATACTCAATGATGGAGTTGGGTTTGTGCAAGTTGAGATATATGGAAGTAATTTGTCTTTTGAAAAAACTGTTCAATCCGATCCCAGATAGCGGACATCGAAGGTTTATACTGTCATGGAACCAGCTCCACCTTTGGTGTTGTACATATGTGTGTCAAATATAAGTGTCTGAACATCTTGAGGAAGAGTGGATAGAATTATCATATTTTGTTCAGTATTAGAGATAGAGTTGGCCATTCTGAAGACAGGAATGTTTGCTCTGAATATAACTATCCCACAACCTGACCTCTGTGTTGTAACTTTGTAGGATAAGAGCGTTTGTAAATAATATTTGAATAAGAAAGTACGTGAGCTTCAAAGATATCGCCAATATGAGATCGTAGATTAGGGATTCCACGTGGTAAGACTTGGAGGTCTATATTTCCGAACAAATATGATCCAAATTTTGCCTTCTCCAGTTGAATTTGTTTCACTGATATTTTTGAAATGATAAAATATGCTCCCAATTTGCGTTTTCGGATCGATAAACATATTCAAAAACAAAGCTGAATCGAGAATTCAATTGAAACAAATTATCTTTTCATTTTTCTCTCTACATACATGTTGTTGGACCGACCTAAAATCTATCCATCCTGTGACACGTTGAGTGGCGCATCAATGATTTGAAGCTTGATTATCTCTTGAAATAAGGTCGAATATTTTGATGCTTAGCATAAAACATGTTCATGAAATTCTGACGAATAGATTCAGTTGATATCATTAAAATGCAGAAAATAGGTAATAGCTACAACGAAACCGACTCCGTAGATCCTAATTGACATCAAAATATAGAAATGGTTCCATAATCATCTGACCAGCTCTTTCTGACGTCGATTTGATTTCTATTAACTAATGATTTTTCTTTATGCATTAGCGCGTTTTCTGTTATAAGAAATTTAAACTTTTTTTGAAATAAAAATTTCATACTGCCCTTACGGCAAAGATAAATTTATGAGAGGACCTGGCACATCAGGGGGAACCCTCCCAGCGGACTGTTTGGGAAAAAGTAATGCTCGAAGATGATTATATATGTGTACGTCAAATTGTAGATTTAACTTTCGTAACGGCTGGGAGGGTTCACCACTGATGAGCCAGGCCCTTCATTTTAATTTATCATTACAATATGGGCAGTAAAAAATGGTTTTATTTCGAAAATAATTATAAGCAATTATTATTTTAAATTTTGCAAGTTGAAAACGCGTTTTATATAGAGTCATGAATATATGCTATATATGACTAATTTGGCACAATAAAAAAATGCATGAGATATTAAAATTTTATCAGCCCAATTAGCTAATTATGTGTACTCTGGTATAAGACCAATCCCTACCAGTTCATCAGTTCAAACATTTTGTAAAAGTTCGGATTATTATAGGATGTTATGAAGTCGAATTCGCCCTGCACTGTGAAGACCTGGAATGATGGCACACATGGTTGCATTTGTGATTTGACAAAAAAGGTGTGGAATATTCATCGATATGTGCGCCTTGCGGAAATGGGGAAATATCTTTTTAAATTCTTTTTAAAGGTGAGTTGCGTCCAATTTTTTTGTTTGTCTCAAAAGTAATGAGTCTCATTTATCCCACGCGAGATTCCCGCGCACACCTGCTCGACTGGTTGGAAGTGCTGGCGGGGAGGACACTAATCTTGCCATTGACGCCAGGTTCAGTTACATAGAAGCTCTAGGAGCAGTGGAACGTCATTTTTAGGCGCAGAGCCTAATCATGGTTGGGATAGAGAAAATTTTGGAACAACGCTATGCGATAAAACTTTGAGTCTAATTTCAAAAGACGGCGAAGATTACGTTTTAAATGCTCACTCAGGCCTTCAAGGATGATTGCTTGTAGTACTGGCACACACACACACAGGTCAAAAAGTGGCGCAAGTAGTTCAAAGGAAGGGTGGGAAGAAATGGCCGATATGGCCCTTTCTGCGTGTCCATTAACATCGCGAACGGACGATAGTGTCACTTATGTGCGAGATTTACTGAACAAGGACCGCCGAATGAGTGTTCGTTTGATGCCAAAACAATTGAATTTGCCGAAAACAGATGTTCATCGAATTGCTTCCGAAGACTTGGCCATGTGTAAGATTTGCGCGAAACTTATGCCATAAATCTTGTCCGACGCCCAAAACAAACAGCGCGTGGAAGTGTGCAACGAGCTGCCTGAACTCTATGAGGAAGACTCAAATTTCCTAACAGCGTCATCACAGGAGATTGACATGGATGTTTGGATATGACACGGAGTCGAAAATCGAAAGTCGAAAATCACGAGCTCTTCACCGCGTCATAAAATAGAAAGAATGAGCAAGTCCCGCGTCAAGTACATGGTCATCGTGTTTTTCGACGCTTAGAGAATCGAGGACCACAAGTTTGTACCTCCTGGGTAGACTGTCAACAAGGCCTGCCACAAAGAACCTCTTAAAAGACTCAATTACAGAGTTACCCATGTCCAGCCAGAGATCTGGTGGAGACTCCATTATGACAGCTCGCCGAGCCACACCGTTGTCAACTCCTATCTGACCAGGATCGGTGTTTCACCTGTATCACAGTCCCCCTATAGCCCCGATGTAGCCCCGGCAGACTTATTTTTGTTCCCAAGAGTGAAATACGAGCTGAAGGGAGAGTATCTAGAGACCCTTGACAACATTACAAAATTCCGAGAAGTGAGTTCAAGAAGGCTTACGATTCATGGAAAACACGTTGACAAAGATGTATAGTCGCAAGAGAAAACCATTTTGAAGAGTATTAAGTTGTATTGCGAATGTTTCTATGCCGGCTATATATGCAGAGTAGTCATATATAATATTAGGAAGGTATAGTAGATCAAACTGGCGAAACCGAAGTTAGGGTTTACCACTAATGAGCCAGGCCCACTTCCAATATTTTATCGTTCCAAAAAGGACATAGTGAATAATTTATTTACTTCAAAAGAAACATTCACGTAAAGTGAATATTTTGAATGGTTATATATGTCATAAATTTCGAAGGATATTCGGTTATAAAATATTACTACTAGAATAGTAAAACCTCAGAACAATTCGAACGCCTTGCCAAATGCTCTATTTTTATTTACTTCTCCTTACGAAGACAAATTGTTTTGTCGAAACGTTGAGAAAATAAAAAAAATAACTGGCTGAAGTGTCTATTTTGCATATAAATTACTACTTGAAATACTCTAAATATATTTCATAAACATATCTGGACATATACAGATGAAATGATGAATTTATTTTGTATTATAAAAAAAAAAACATTTCTAAGGAAGCCATAAAAATAGGCCTGTAAATGTTGTTTTACATCAAATATTATGGCGGAGTAAAACTTTACCTCTACTGGCTAACATTTTATTTAGAGAATACCTAAATGACATGAAAATCCTTCTCTAAAATAAAAGTTTTTTAACGAAGTTAAGTTATTGAGAGTGAACATAGATAGATTAGAAAAAAATTACTCACATTTTAATCATGGATATCCAAGAAATATAGATTTTTTGAATCCGCAGGAATTTTCTAAAGATGAATATTTTGAAGATATTTGAACCAAATTTTGAAATTACATCTTCCTGGATAGGTTAATTTGAGGTTTGTCGTTGGGGCGTGGGACTGCTGGGAGTCCATCACATCTGTCGTTCCTGTGAGGCCATGGCAAAGCTAGCAGGAACACATCAGTTGGACTTTGAGGTGAAGCCGAAACAAGCCTCCAACCCAGCGGGTTCCAATAAAAACTTATGAAAAGGAATCGACTCAAACCGAAGTGAGCGCGCGAATGAACTAAAGTAGCCACGCGGCCTCTATGCTGCCGAGACGGGTTTATTTTCTGTTAGAAAAGATTTATCTTTCAACACAAAAATTTTAATATCATATAAATTTACAAATTTGGAAAACATTACGTTGACAAATCCTTACTCTGTTCCTATATGATTACAATTTTCGCATAATTTATAAGAAGCAGCTATATTGCAATATTGAAGTAAATTGATATTATTAAGAGAAAGAAGAGAATGCTCTCATCTCCCTCGTTCTCTCTAATATGTAAATTGGCGAAATAATGCGAGGTTCAATATAATCAGATCAAGTCAAATATTGAATATATACAAATGGTCGCACAGGAAGGTGGTCCCTCATTGGACACTTGTTGTTCTTAGTTATCTGGATATATCATCCTCCATGTAATGAAGCTAAAGAGAGTTTGATGATTCGCATACTTTGTTACTTTATCACGTCTGTGGATAGGATCAATGAGGAGAAATGAAGAATCTGCCAAACCGCAGCCTTGTGCGACAATATATACTTTTAATTTGGCCAAAAATATGGCCAATCTACATTTTTAGATTGACTTCTTTAAGGAAATTCTAAAATATTCCACGAATTACTTTTATAAATTTGGAAAACATTACGTTGACAATACCTTACTTTCTTCTCACATGATTACAATTTTCGCATAATTTATAAGCGGCTATATTGCAATATTGAATTAAATTGATATTAAATTGAAAAAAAAAGAGAATAATTCAATTTCTCTTTTTCTCTCTAATATGTAAAATAGGGAAAATTATGGGAGATTCAATATAATCAGTTCAAGTCAAATATTGAATTTATAGAAATGGCCGCAAAGGGAGGTGGTCCTTCATTGGACATTTGTTAGTCTTAGTTATCTGGAATTATCATCCTCCAGGTAATGAAGCTGAAGTTTGATGATTCGCATACTTTGTTACTTTACCAAAGAGGGGAAAATACCTGTTTAAAGAAGAAGACTTGGATCTACTGACCATCAACACTCGCTATGAACTGACGAGTCATAACTAAATATTACACTTTTCTATTTAGCCAGGGTGACAATCCAAAAGGTCATTTCGTACCTTGTAATTGTAAATTTTGAACTACTATCTATACATCTGTTGACATGGACTGCACTTACAGTAAAACGAAACGCTATTTTTATATAAAAAAATAATGCATCAACAAGGAACATCTGTTAATAGGAATTTGAACTATTTATATGTGACGCGTTTGATTGTTTAAAAAAACCTATTGCACTTTCTATTGCTCTTACTACAATGATCAAAATAATGGGAGAGCTTGGCTCATTAGTGGTGAACCATCCCAGCGGTTTTATCAGTTTGATCTACTATGCCGCTCTATTTTTGTATTTTATTTTATACTAATTTTGCATATAGACTCCTATAAATAGTAATCTGAACATAAAACAGTTGAATACAATAATAGAGATGTAGGGCAAATTTAACTGCAGATACCGCAAGGAGGATTGGTCCTACCAATATTTTAAGCATTGTTAAAATGTGTTTATTTAAATAGATCATAACTTTCCTAAATAGTTGAACTTTCCAAATCAATAACACAAACCACAAATTTCTAAAAATTTGAAAAGAAGCAATTAATTATATATGGTATATGAAGATAATTTTAGCATTGAACAATTCATTTCGAAATATACAATTGAGTTCAAATATAGAATTTCTAAAAAATTATGGAATAAATTCAATACATCATAGAACACAGCACCACTCCAGAAGTTGTGCTTACATTAGCGTGTTGGAAATGAAGTATTGAACTTGAATTATTAGGAGTACAAATAAGTTTTGAGGGATTTTTTTATATATTCGAAGCTTTATTCAGAGAAATCAGTACAATATATTTCATTCAAAGTATTGTCCATCTTTAGCTACGCCTTTTTCCCATCTTTCAGGCAGCATACGGATTCCGTGTCGAAAATATTCCTCGTCTTTTGAGGCGATCCAAACATTGACCCAATTTTTCGCCTCTTCGTAAGAAGTGAAGTGCTGCTCGGCCAGGCCATGTGTCATCGAACGGAACATGTGGTAGTCTGAAGGAGCAATGTCTGGTGAATACAGCGGGTGGGGTAGGACATCCCATTGAAGCGCCTCCAAAGTCTCCTTGACAACTTTTGCAACATGTGGCCGAGCGTTGTCGTGCTGATAGATCACCTTGTCATGTCTTTTGGCATATAGTGGGCGTTTAATCTTCAATGCTCGGCTTAATCGCATCAATTGTTGTTGGTAACGTTCTCCAGTGATGGTTTCTTTAGGCTGAAGTAGCTCAAAGTAGATCACTCCGAGCTGATCCCACCAGATGCACAGCATTAGCTTCTTGCCATGAATATTCGGTTTGGCCGTTGAAATTGATGCATAACCGGGCTTAACCCACGATTTTCTGCGCTTTGGGTTGTCGTAGTGAATCCACTTTTCGTCCCCCGTCACGATTCGATGCAAAAAACCCTTCCGATTTTGTCTTTTGAGCAGTAGTTCGCACATGCAAATATGGCGCTCGATGTTTCCTGGCTTGAGTTCATATGGAACCCAAATTTCTTGTTTTTGCACCATACCCATGACCTTGAGACGGTTCGAAATCGCTTGTTGAGTCACTCCCAAGGTTTCAGCGAGCTCCTCTTGAGTTTGGCTTGAATCTTCGTCCAATAAAGCCTCCAACTCAGCGTCTTCGAACTTTATTGGCCTCCCTCCGCGTTCTTTGTCTCTGGTGTCAAAATCGCCACTTTTGAAACGCCGAAACCAGTACTCACATGATTTTATTGATAGAGCATGTTCACCATATGCCTCACACAGCAATCGATGTCCATCAGTTGCACTTTTCTTCAAATTAAAACAAAAAAGCAGCGCTTCCCGCAAATTGTGTTTTGTTGGCAAAAAGGTTGACATGGTTAGAGCACCAAAAAAAAAAGTTCCTTACACTTGAGTGAAAAAACTTCTTCTGATTTTTTTGGGGAAATGATGAAGCCTTAACATGAAACCTTACAAGGTCCGATGCTATTTATATAATATTTGTTGTGGCTTCTTTTGCAAATCCCTCAAAACCTATTTGTACTCCCAATATGTTAGCAGCATATATTAATAATTGAAATAACACGTTGTTGTAATTAGTGTTATCATAACAAGAATAGCTCCGGCTTATAAGTTGAACTGGATCTTTATTTAATCTAGTAATCTCCTTTTATACAAGATAGGGATAAAAAGGAAATAGTTTACATAAGTTTAAAAACAATTGACAAATTGCATGATTTTGCATAGTCAATAATAGATAAATAAATATAAAACGTAACATATGTTTAAAATACAATATAACGCGGCTGATGATTGTAAAACGAAAATTGAAATTAAACCGCGAATGTTTCTTTTATAAAAATCGAAATTTATTTTCAAAGAGAAATAGCGACATTTCTAACTTTGAGGATGAGGTATGGAAAGGTGAAACATGAAGAGTAATGGCGAACATATGTTATTTAAAACGAAAATTGAAATTATACCGCGAATGTTTCTTTTATAAAAATCGAAATTTATTTTCAAAGAGAAATAGCGACATTTCTAACTTTGAGGATGAGGTATGGAAAGGTGAAACATAAAGAGTAATGGCGAACGGAAAAATAAAAAGTGTCCAGGGGGGGGAATCGAACCCACACCCTTCTGCTTACCGGGCAGGTGCCTTGTCCACTCAGCTACCCTGGACGTATTTTTCCGTTCGTAACTAACACTTAAAGTAACATTTAAAATACAATATAACGCGGCTGATGATTGTAAAATAAAAGAAACATTCGCGGTATAATTTCAATTTTCGTTTTACAATCATCAGCCGCGTTATATTGTATTTTAAATGTTACTTTGAGTGTTAGTTACGAACGGAAAAATACGTCCAGGGTAGCCGAGTGGACAAGGCACCTGCCCGGTAAGCAGAAGGGTGTGGGTTCGATTCCCCCCCCTGGACACTTTTTATTTTTCCGTTCGCCATTACTCTTCATGTTTCACCTTTCCATACCTCATCCTCAAAGTTAGAAATTTCGCTATTTCTCTTTGAAAATAAATTTCGATTTTTATAAAAGAAACATTCGCGGTATAATTTCAATTTTCGTTTTACAATCATCAGCCGCGTTATATTGTATTTATACAGGGTGTACCAGGTAAATTGGGACTAACTTTGACAGTCCATAAAACAAAAACTACTTGAGATTAAAAACTTGTTTTTTGTTTCATTACGTAGCCATATTCATGTAAAATGCAACAGTACATGTGTGCGCAGTGTAGTGATGAAGAGTAACCGAGAATTTGAAAATCGAGCTGCCATCATCGTTGCTCTGCGCGCCGGAAGGAGCCCCAAAGAGATAGTGGATTTTCTTAAGTTGCCCAAAACCACTATTTATCGTGTCAAGAAGCAGTTTGATGAGGCCGACAGTAACAAAGAGGGGATAGCTACAAGGAAAAAGCACTCGCGTCGATCGGACAGGGTAAGAGGCGAAGAATTTGTCAAAAATGTCAAGGAGAAGATTGATGGAAACCCTGGGAAGAGCATGAGGGCCATAGTCAAGGAAATGGACGTTGGCTCTATGACAATTGTCAGAACTATCCATGAGGACCTTGGTCTCAAGTCTTATGCCCTTCGGAAAGGTCAGTTGCTGACTGAGAATATGAAGAATAACAGAAAAGGAAAGGCTGCTGCCCTCCTCAACAACCTGAAACACGACTCTTTTGGCATGCTAAGGTTCTTCTCTGACGAAAAGAACTTTGACGTGGACCAAAAGGTAAATCCCAGGGATGATCGCTGGATCTGTAAAGACCCCTCAGAGATACCTGTCGTGATGCACACGAAATTTCCTGCCTCCGTAATGGTCCTTGGCGTTATCAGCAGTGAAGGTGATGTCATGCCTCCCCATTTCTTTGAGAAGGGCCTTAGGATGAACGCTGACACCTACATCAATGTTCTGGAGACCGTTGTGAAGCCTTGGATGGACATGGTGGCCGCAGGAAGGAAGTATGTCTTCCAACAGGACTCAGCTCCAGCCCATAAGGCAAAAAAGACACAATCGTGGCTGACACTTAACGTCCCTAGTCACTGGGGTCCTGATATTTGGCCCCCTAATTCTCCAGATTGCAATCCCCTCGACTACTATGTATGGGGCGTTGTTGAGAGAGATGTCAACAAAGCTCCTCATACCACCATCCAGTCTGTCAAGAAAGCAGTTCACACGGTGATGACCCAAATGGACAAGGTCATCGTCGCCAAGGCCTGTGCTTCATTCCGCACTCGCCTCGAGACTGTTGTAGCTAATAATGGAAACTACATTGAATAAATAAAAACTATATCCTTTTATCTACTACTGTGTCAAATTTCATTCGGATATTTTAATTTTTACTTGCAAAAAATTTCAGTTATAATACCATTGTTGAAATTCCCAATTTACCTGGTACACCCTGTATGTTATTTAACATATCACAACATGTTTCCCCTCTGCTTAAAAACAAAATCTTTGTGGTTTTCTTAATTCTCTTCCGAACCTTGAAAACCGGGGCCTTCCGGATGGTTCTGGTGAAATCCCAGCGGATGCATTTTCCTTCTGGTTAATATTGGTCTCTGCACTTGACCGCTGTATCGGGGTTGTGGATGACTCTCCCATCGTTGGACTGTCGTAATGCAGATGTTGAGCTTTTGGGGAGCCGGGAATTGGTTCAAAAGATAACTGCCTTTTTTCGTTGACTCCATCTTTCGGCCTAATAAATTGTTGATTTCTTATTAAGCTATTTCCTGATGGTGTTACGACTTCAAAGCTCTGAGGAGAATTAGCCTGCGCTGAAATCTTCACCGGTGTCCATGTCTCTTTTGGATGTATTTGACACCCTCACCTACATTGACCTTGGGATAGCTTTTACTGTTTCTGTCATAATGTTCTTTCATTGAGCTCTGTCTTTTTCTTTTGGCATCCTCTAAACTTCTCCAATTAGTTTGATAAGGTTTATACAGCGGTGTAATTCTGGGGATTTTACATCGAAGGCTCCTCGATAAACATAGCTGTGCGGGTGAAGGTAGGTCATTTTTTGGTGTATTCCTATATGTTAGAATAGCCAAATATGGGTCGGACCCTTCATCTCTACATTTAATTAATTGATTTTACACTGTTTGAATGTTTCTTTCGGCCAGACCATTAGATCTATGAAGGTGTGGACTTGAAAATAGCTGTTTTTTACCCCATTTTATACAGAAGTCAGTCATAATTTCTGAGCGAAACGATGGTCCATTGTCGGACATCATAGTTTCCGGAATCTCGAATCGTGCAAATGTTTCTCTCAATTTATTTTTTACATTAATCGCCGTAGGTGGGTTTAATGCAAATACCTCCGGGTAGCCACTATATCTGTCGACCACCAACAAATGGGACTTTTTCTGAATGTAAAATATGTCCAATGATACTGTCTGCCATGGATAATCTGGAACTGGGAAGGGTTTTAACGGCTGCCGTATTTTCGATTTCTGATATTTTTGACAAATTTCACAATTTCTTACTTTTTCAGCAATGTCGATGGACATTCCCGGCCAAAACAAAGATTCTCGCGCCAAACCTTGAATTGCAGATATCCCTTGGTGCGATTGGTGCAACAACTTGAGCATATTATTCCTTTGTGTCATCGGAATCACTATGGCCGATCCGATACGTAATAGATCATTCCATAAATATAAACGGTGTCTGAAATCGAAAAATGCTTTAGCATCTTCATCGACGTCTTTTTTGCATATTGGCCACCCTTCAATCACATAATCGATTACTTTAACTAAAGCAGGATCCTCTCGGGTATCTTTCTGCAGCGTTACCAGTTTTTCGTCCGATATATTAACACATACCATCTTGACCATTCTTTTGTCCTCAAGAAAAGGCGTTGGTAGTTCGTCCATGGGGTGAGTATCCCTGGATAGGGTATCAGCCACAATCAAATATTTTCCTGGTTTGTACTGCAATTTGAAGTCAAATGCTATAAGCTTCATTACTAATCTTTGTAGACGCGGTGATATATCACTCAGCGGTTTTTTGACTAGAGGCAACAAAGGCTGGTGATCCGTCTGGACAACGAAAGTGTGTCCTGATAATAGATATTCAAATTTTTTGCATCCATAATAAACACTCAGTAACTCCTTCTCAATCTGAGAGTACTGTTTCTGCGAGTCGCTAAATGACGCGGATGCGAATGCTAGAGGTCGATCTCCCTGTAGCAGAGCAGCTCTTATTGCATCTTTGCCGGCGTCATATTGTAAGATCAACATCTTGCTTTTGTCAAAATGTGCCAATGAAGGAGCATTCCTAACGCATTCCTTAATAGGATCGAATTCCCCATCCTGTTTAGGCCCCCAATGCCAGACAACATTCTTTCTTAATATTCCTCTTATATTGGATGTGGACGCAGCTAAATTCAGAATGAATTTTCCCAAGTAATTATAAAGGCCCATGATTTTTTGAAGTGACTTTTTATCCTCTGGCTTTTTAAAGGTAATTAATTTATCAATCTTATTTGGCTCTGGATCAATTCCATTTTGTGAAATCACATGGCCCAAGAAACGAACCTTCGTTAGACATATTTGAGCCTTTGTTAAATCAAATTTGATATTTTTTTCTTTTGCTTTTTCTAAAATTCCCATCAATTTTTTATTGTGCTCTTGAATGGTATCCGCATATATCAGCTAATCGTCTACATATGTAATATTTTGAAAGCTATCCCTAAAGATATTCGTCATTTTCTCAACAAAAATTTGTGCAGATATTTTCAAACCAAATGGCAATCGATTATATCTGAATTTACCAAATGGCGTGGTCATCACTAACAGATCTCTGCATTCTTTTGCAACCGGAATATGCCAATAGGCTGATTTCACGTCTAACACGGTATAATACTTAGATTTGGGTATCTCGTGCAATAGTTCAGCTGGAGCCGGAGTCTGGAAGTGTCTTCCCACAAGGGCCTCATTTAATTTACGAGGATCCAGGCATATTCTGATTTTACCAGATTTTTTTTACAACGACCATAGGATGAGACCACTCTGTTTCATGATATATTTTTGTAACGATTCCTTGCTTCACCATTTTTTCCAATTCAGACTGAACTTCGGCTCCGAGGCTTGTTGGGATGCGCCTGGGAAGGGCTTGCACAGGCGAATATTCAGGCTTTGTGTAAATCTTACATTCCGAGTTGATTAATCCTACTCCTTGAAACATTTCGTGGTATTGTTCGAGGATTTTTTGAGTTTCAGAACACAATTTCATTTCATCCGTGTTTATATGATTAATTCGCCTCAATATTTCAAGCTTCTCGCAAGTATCGCCCGTGATAAGTGTCTGCGCCTCTACATCGGCTACGATAAATTCAAACATTCCTTTCTTTTCACCATATTGGCATAGCACATTGCATTTGCCGACGATAGGCAATTCTGTATTTCCATATGCGAACGCCTTTAATGACGTGGGTCTGATTTCTGGTCTTGATGGCCATTGGTTTATTACTTTATGAGGAAGCACATTGATCTGTGCGCCAGTGTCCAAATGTACCATGGTCTTCTTGCCATTAATGGTTATCACCGCGGACCACTTGTCCGACCCAACAGTCTTTACAACAACTTCATTTAAATTTATATCGTCACAGGATTCTTCAGCTTCACTTTCCGCTAAGAGATTTCTGATACGTTTTGTTCGGCAAACTACTGCGAAATGATTGGTTTTCCAGCATGCATTGCACTTCTTCCCATACGCTGGGCACTTTCCATAATTGTGTCGTTGTCCACACCACTTACATGGTTCTATTATTCTTTCTCTTCACGGGTTTATAACCCTTGGTCCTGCTTCTGCATTCTCCATTCGAATTCTATCTTTCACCCAATTACGTTTTTCAATTTTTTCAATCATTGTTTGCTCATTCAACGATGCTACTTGTGAGCATGTTGACTCGGAGATCATAGCCATCGAAATTGCCCTCGGTAGTGTCAACTGTGGATCTTCTAACAACTTTCTTTTCATTTTCCGGTCAAGTATTCCAATTATAAGACGATCCCTTATGAGAGATTCTGTTAAATTCTCGAATTCACATTCTTGTGCCAGATGCTTTAATTCTGTGATAAATTCCATGATTCCTTACCTTTCTTTTTGTACACAGGTAAAAAATGCATTTCTCCTTTGAATCGTATTTTTGAAGGGCTTAAAATGGTTCGTTAACATATCAAGCATTTCCTTTAAACTTGAGTAATTATCATTTTCACTTATGTGAAATGTCTTGTATATCATCATTGTTTTCTCACCAGCAATATGCTTCAAAATTGCTCGCTGACGCACCAGCGGCATGCTTTCTAAATTTACCGCTATTGCAAAAAATTCAAACGACTCTCTCCAGGTCACCCATTTTTTCTCGTTGCTGTATGGGACAAATTCTGCCGGCGGCTTGATTCCTTCCATTCTACTCACTGTTGAATTGATCTATTTTAATTAGATACTTTTCTTGTCATAATCCGGAATCATCCTGTCGTCTGCGCCATGTTGTAATGAGTGTTATCATAACAAGACTAGCTCCGGCTTATAAGTTGAACTGGATCTTTATTTAATCTAGTAATCTCCTTTTATACAAGATAGAGATAAAAAGGAAATAGTTTACATAAGTTTAAAAACAATTGACAAATGGCATGATTTTGCATAGTCAATAATAGATAAATAAATATAAAACATATTTAACATATCACAACACACGTTCTGATGATTTAATAGGAAAGCCATTTCCCCAAAATACATTTATAGTTAAACAATAATCACAAGTAAAAAAAGACAGAGAAGCGAGGAAAATTATTAAGACAGATTTATTTGTAGTGGTGAACTTATAACTCTATCTTTTATTTAATTATTGTTTGAGGTGAAGTGTTTTTTGCTAAAATATAATTTTGAAATAAAATTTATTGGGCGTCACTGCGCCGGAATTTTGATATGTAGCCAATGAATAGAAGAAGCTCAGAAAAGAGGTGGAGTGGAATTCCCCGGGAGCAGGACTGGGACTTCACGTGGCAGGAGCACGACCCCAGGGACCGGGTAATCTTCCAGGTCCCCCGTGCTCCGGCGAGAAGCCCGGAAGACTCCTAAAATATATTAGACCTCTCATGAGAGACCCTAGTCACACAAACATAGATACATCCTTTCTATCCTGGAGGTGGTCGCTCAGTGTATTTTGGATCAGTAACGTTATGACTTTACATAACTGGCCTCAAAAAAGGAATTAGTTATTAGATATGCCGTACATGAAAGGAACCGTTAAGTGATTTCAATAACATATCATCAGGCTAATGGCTCAGCAAAAGGCGTGCAAGATTCATGCAATATAGTTTCACAAAATAAAAATTAAAAAGCTAACGAAACACAAATATTTCACAGCTATATGGTTTTGGAGTAATTTCTATGTCTTTATCTGCGTTGAATATTCTGGAACCTCTGAGGTAGATAAATTATTCTGTTTATGCTGTTATTGTCTTCAGAGATAAATACTTTCTTCAAATGGCATGTGACATCCTGTAGATTGAAAACGTATAATTTTCGTGATTAAATATTTAAGATCTATTATCTAGGTTCTGATATGCTCTTTGATTATTGTGTCTATTGATTTTTAGTCTCTCCTATGTATAAAGTGTTGAACCTTTGGCGTGATATGGAGTATGTGGCGTTCTGCTTGCTTCTAGACTCTGATTATATCGCCCTATATCTGTCTTGGAAATTCACATTTTCAATTTTTAAAATCAGAACAACAAAAACAGGATAATCTCAATTAATTAAAATAATTTGTTATTCAGAGATCTGATAGAAGTTTTTAAATTGATAAAAAATAGGAATATTAGTAAGGATTATTCCTAAGAAAGGTTCATTAATAATGATTTTCTGAGAGATTTATTCAATATAAATGTTATTTGAGGTGAAGTAGTTATTTTAAGAAAGTATTTTTTAAAAACCCTTTATTGGGCGCAACCGCGCCGGAATTTTGATATTTAGCCAATGAGAAGAAGCGCAGGGAGGAGGTGGAGAGGTCCTGGAAGATGGCGTTCCCCGGGAGCTGGAGCAGGGTTGGGTCCCACGACGAGGACTCCACGTGGCAGGAGCACGAAGAAGACCCCAGGGACCGGGACATCAGAAGCCTCCAGGTCCCCCGTGCCCCGGCGAGAAGCCCGGAAGACTCCCGATGTCGGCGGCTCCCCAGAGTCTCGGGGCACTCCTCCACGGGCAGCTCCACGGTGGGCCCAGCAGCCAGGATCTTCTATGGCGGCTGTCGGGAGGACAAACAACACTTCAGTATGTTCACTAGAACACCATTCTGAATTTTGTTTATTAGAGATAAAAACTTTAAATTGAATCCAAGTATCTCGGCCATATCATTTCCAAGAAGAGACAAATACAGTAATGGTGTTCTGAAGAAGCTATCAGGAAGACAAGTCAAACCTTCAGTATGCTGACAAGATAATTCTGATAACAAATATTAAATATGATTTCAATGGTCTGATAGAAACAATACAATAATATAGAGGTAAGGTCAGAGAGTCGCTATCTTTGAGATGCTACAACAGCTGGTGAATTTTCCTAGAGTATACCTCAAGTTTATGATAGATAAGTTAGAAACCCATTTTCTTACATTTGTAAAATAAATTTTAATCACACACAACATTGTTTATTATGTTGTAGAAAAATTAGACACCTCGGCCAGGTAAACTTTTATTTTATCAACGTTTCCACAAAAATATTTTTTCTTCGTCAGGAGAAATAAATGAAAATGAAGCATTTAAAAAGGGGTTAAAAATTGTTCTTTTATTGTTAACTGGTCGATATGTCTATTTTTTACAGAAATATGAATGCCGGCCAGGCAACCTCTATCTTTAAAATTGTCATTATGAAATGTAAAAATGTAATGTAAATAATATAAAATAAAAGGGCCTTGCGTTAAATAATTATTCGTTTAAAATAATTTCAATATAAACTAAAATGTATAGATATATATGATAACAGAACGCTATATGATGTGTGGAATGTGAGAATTAAATATAATAGTTAAATCGAAGAAGAAAATGATTTAAAAAAAAAGAGAGGAAAACATTTTTCAAATAAATATTCAGATTTCAAAATTTGATTTCTTTAGAGAGGTGGTCGCTAAGGTAGGTGACCGATGTTCTCAGGGTTTGTGGTATTAAAAATGTAAAGTAACTTTCTTTGGAATATCCTTGTCCTGATTTATACTAACATTCCAAGGTATATAAAGGGAGATGTTAAATAGATTTTTTTTTTTAATTAGGAATATTAAGTCTACTATAGAAATGAAAATTTAAAAGATCATTCATTAAATTATAAGCGTATTATATTGAAATCACAAATCACAAATTTTCTAGAATCGTTCATTATTTTACCCGTAAACATAAATACAAAAACAATATTTCATATCGAGATTTAATTTAGAATGATTTTTGTACATTGGATATTTTGAAAGGCACCTGAAACAAATATTCTGGAAGTTATTTCTCCAATAATTTATATAGAGCTAGCCATTAATGAAAAATATCATTTTCTGATTTTTCTTAGATGAGACAGATATTATCTTTTTGTCTCTCTCTCTCGATAATATGTGAATGACTACCAATATGTACAGTTCTTTTCTTCTTAAAATATATATATAATATATATATTTCAATTCAAATTAGAAGGTTTTAATTTTATATTATAATCAATCACATTTGACTAATGGCATTTCTTAATATTCTTCAAATTTTCATATCTTCTTAAGGTTATAGATTTCTAAATTAGCTTTCCAATATTGCAGGCATCAATTTGTTAGTTGAATAATATTCGACTTACCTCTACAGCCTCCCAGGGTTTCTCCTGTCTCCACCTCACTCCCTGGAATACACAATTTACATTCATTAGCCATATGTGTCACTTGATTAGAATATGCAATATAGATGAAAGTAAGAATATAAATAGGGGAGGAAATGTAATACTTAAATTTCAAAGCTCAGAATATAATATTTGAAAGCGTTATCTAATACAAAATAAATGTATGTGAAAATAGGTGAAATACTACAATATTTCAAATGTGAAACTACAATACATTTGACTCAAAATATTTGAATAGATTTGAAAATAAAATAAATACATGTAACATCTTAACAATCATTAGGAATGAACTTAAATGCCATTCTGAAGACAGAATGAGTCAACCAAAATATTGAAAGCTGAAACAGAAATCCCGCTCTATAGATACATAGTTTGTGTTTAGTTCCAATGCATTCAATCTGAGAACGATAATGAGAAAACGTACCTGAATCCACATGGAAAAAGAAAGATTATAAATTAATTCTATGGGTTCTCATTTCTTCTTTTCAGCTTTTTATACTCCTTTTTAGTTTCTTTATCAACTTTAGAAATATATGATACACAAATCAATAAACATGTTTAGATAATGGTAGAAGTGAAGGAGATGTGTGGAACTTACCGCGCGGCCCGCAGGCACCGGGGGACCAGGCGACGCAGCCACCTCCGGACTCGGCCCCGCCTGGATACACCGCGATGTCAGAAATATTCTGAGGTTTGAAGTCCGTGAACAACTTACCGAGCCGCAGGGGCTGGTGCTCCTCCTGGCGCCCTGGAACATAATTTTGTCTTAATATCTACTGATAACATCTGGTGGTGGTATTATGTATGATTCATCATAAAGTGTGGTTGAAAGTTTGTCCATCAGTCAATACAATGAGGACACATAGTGATCACAAATATTTCCACCATCGCCACAAAAATGACACACAATGACTATAAAAAGGTCTAAGAGTCATCATAATGTCGTCACCCTGTCACCATAAATTGTCACACCAACAGTGTCATTATATAGAAATGAATTACTTACTCTTCAGCGCCAGGGGGCTCGACGGCAGGCTCATCCGACCCGAAGGTCAGCGCAGGAAGCAGCCGCCTATAACAGCACATAACCCTCACTGCTAACTCTTATTCTTGTACCAGTGTTTCTTGTAGTTTTACAGCTGTTGATGGATCGAAAAGTTCGAGAGCTTAGGACACTAATTTAGAAATAAATAAACCTTTCGTCTTCGAAATATTTCTCGTGGTGTATCATCTCAGCGATTATACTTATACATACCAACTTTATTGCCCCAAATTCGGAGAGTAAGTTATAATATCTCGTAATCATTAATAGTATAATATTCAGTTTATAGAGAAACCTTGGAATCTCCAGTTTTTCAAAATTACAGAGTCAGTCATTTAACGTCGCATATAATAAATCTATTAATAACACATTTTCTCAATTATTTTTGTACAAATATCATCTTTATATTGTACATAGAAGTATTTGCCAGTTGAAGAACGGAAATTTTGCTCGAGAAAGCTTGAAAAATCAATATTAAAAGAAACTCTTCATCTTAATTTTATGTATTCTTCATTTTTCAAATATTTTTATATCTAAAGGCAATCCATTGAATGAATAAATTTATGTGGGAACACGTGTGCAAAATCTTTTGGTATTGTTTGATGATTGTTTTGAGCGCAGTCGTTTGAGTGGACAAGTCTGCATACAGGGGAAAATAACGAGGTCAAAGGGTTGATTGGGTTGGGAAAAAAGGCTTGCAATCTAGGGAGAAGAAGGAGATGGGGATTGAGCGAAGTTGACTAGCGACTATTCTATTGCATGATTGAGCAATTGACTTATCTGAGATTTGGGGGAGATGGGATATTGCTCCAGGCTGGTCTCAAGGCTCCAAGGTCCATGTCCTAACTCGATGGTGTCCAGCCGTTAACTAACTATTCTGTGTTCTCGATTTAAGAAGAAAACTCTTCTGATTGCTCATTGGCTGAGCATTCGTGACGTGTAAGCTCGCTATAGGTCCTTGACTAATGAGCTGTTTTCTGGTTGGTCTTTGCTAATTTCTTTGTCCTTTGGACTTGTTTTAACCTGACCAGGAAGTGCTAGGTTCTTGAACTCAAGTTTTTATGAGTTCCGGGATAATAAAACCCTGCTAATGATTATCCTCTTCTAGGCCTTCTCTCTCCAGATTGTTAAGCCTTGTTCTTTATTAAATCTTTTAAAACATACATTTCATACATATTGGGTCGGGTTTGCATCCAGTTATGTACAAATTATGACATTTATATATACATAAAGAGATGTACTTGGGTATGTAAAGTTGAAGAATCATTTTTTATTCAAAATATTTCGAAGTATTGCCCTTCTCTGTATCTTTATCAATTTATAAACAATAAGCTCAAAACTAGAAACCTTCAAGTTTATTTTGCAATAAATAAAAAAGAGAACAATCCCTCAAAAGATTTGAGATGAAAAATAGTTTATTTTTCTTCCTCAGATAAGAGAAAACCTATTTTTGAAATATAAGATGTTTATGTTTACATTCTACTTAATTTAATATCATTTTAAAGGGAAGGTGTTAAAGATTGAGAAAAGAGAAGATGAAGGGAATATAACAAAGGCGAATTTTTGCTGAATAAGGTAAAAAGGTCCAACAGTTGGTACTTTTTCTCACAACTGACATCTCATCTAGATATGGAAAACTTTGGCTTAAACACCCAAATACGGTTTTCAAACTTGAACTTCAACTTTGATTAAAACACATCGTCAAAATAGAAACCATATAAACAAAGCTACATATTTTCTTTTATTATTCTTGTAGATGAAAACGAAAGGAATATGAAAAGCTCTTTCTTATTTAATGATGACATGAAGTTGGCTTTTAAAGACTAAATATGAAATAAATCAAACAGACAAGTTTAGGAAGACCAATAAATGTTGGTATTGATGAGATGGTTCAAAAGGTTAAAGAAATTGTCACATGTGATAAGTAAATTGTTGACAGTAGTTAAGGAGAACATCGTCTCATTCCATTCCTACCAAGTAATTTAACAAAAAAGAAACAAATTATAATGAATAATCAATAATTATCTCGGTGCATATAGTGATGAAAAAGGCGAGCGATTCTATCAAGACATAAAAGTGATGGAAGAGAGATATCAAGGTGTCTGGGATTGCCATATGATAGCACATTACTGTTGGAATCTGTCCCGTGACCTGCCGGAATACACTTATAAGAGAAAATAAAAAAGGTTGAATTCATGAAGGATTGACTGTAGCATTTTACATTTTTTTGTATAGATTCGATTTTCTTATACTACAGTAAATAAAGAACCTTTTGGTATGACGTTCTCAGTTTTAATTTGCGTTCAATGTGTTTTTCGTACCGCTTATATGGACTGATGTACCACATTGTGGCCTAAATATATATATGTTATATCTCTTAAAATTGATGAGATACATAGAAACTAACATTATATTCGTGATCAGCACCTCTAATTAAGTCAGAAACTGATGCATTATCAAAAAAATATTTTTCAGTGTAGACCTGTGTTTTCAATTATGATTTCTGGTGAAAAATATGTGGATTAATTTCATTAAAATAGTAAATATATCTTATAGAAGCTAGGGATATATTTTAAATCAAGAAATATTTATAAATATATTTGGCTATATATAAGTTTCTATGACATTAAGAAAGAAATAGCCATTTGTTAATGTATAAAAATATTTTCAAGTTACAATTTTCATTTATAAAATAAGTCCTATCCGCTGTCGTAAAATACCTAATGCTAATAATGTATTTTCCTATAAAACTTGAATGCCCGGTATCTGGACGTAGAGTTTCTAAAAACTGTTGTTAAAGTAAAACTTGATTTTAAAAACTGAATATATTGATATAAATGAAATTATTTAAGAAAACATTTACTGATTCTGAAGAGATGTTACCCTCACTGAAATTGAAATTTATAATCTGAATAATGTGTGTGAATTCAAACAAGAATATTATTTTCAATTTGAAAAATTGTGTCAAGAAATTACTCTGTCATTATAGTGGGGAGATATACATTAGAAGGATATCATGCTAGACAATAAATATATTCTGGGTTATTCTTTTATAATTCAGCTTGAGAAATTTATTCGCCGAGAAGTCAAATCTTCTTCAAAAATATAAATCTTTAAACTTCCAGGAAGGTGTTGGATGACAAAATATTATTTTCAAAAACTTCGGAAATATATATTCAGTAGGGGAAGTTGAATATCAACCCAAAAGCCGAATATATATTTTTTTAAATAAGGAAGAGTAATCTAAAGTAGGATTAAAATTTAGGTTATATATTTTTCAAAAATGGAGCCCTAGACAATTTTTTGAAATAATAACTAAATTAATATGTTATAATATAGATGGTTATATCATTTCTTTTCTTAAATAAAAGATAATATTAGTTTTTCTTATATAGATTTTTTGGCAATTAAAAAATTATAAATGTTTTTATGAATTTTTGAAATTCTTTGAATAATCCATTTTTAGGAATACATTGGAGTAATTAGTTATATATTACAGAAAATGAGAGTAATTAACTTTATTAATGGATATTAAACAACAAAAATCAACTAGAATAGATTAGAACCTCTCTCTCTCATGAGAGACCTTAGTCAGAGATATATGGAGATATTTTCCTGGTTTATAATAGCAATGATCCTTCATTGGATCAGATCAAACAAAGTCGTGACTTCGCATGAGTGGTCGCTTACGAAGGTGATAAGTTATTATATAGGTTGTACATGGGAGGATCTTCTGGAAGGTTACATTAGTTTATTTGAGTGACGTGGGGTTTTAATATATTTATAATTACATATTTAACACAACATCATATTGAAATATGTTGTATTGGTTGAACTCGGAGATAACTCACCCAGGAAGACTTGGGGCCAGAGGAGGGATGAGCCAGTAACCGCCCTTTTCAAAACGGAATTCTTCCTTTCTATCCAAGTAGGTTAGGACCAACTTTTGTTTGAAGAGGATCAGGTGCCATCCATGTGGGAGCTGGATGCTCAGCCATTGAAGTTTGGAAATAAGAACTTTCCTGTCTTTAGGTTTGCTTCGAAAACACATTTTCGCTTTTTTACTTTCTTCTTTGGCTTTTTAAACTTTTGAGTGGAGTAGCAAGGCCGATTGTTGGGTACCAAGTGTTTCGGCAGGCCCTGAAACATACAAGACTTATCATATATATGATATATTACCATATTGTACACATACACTTTAATATTGAACATTAAGCAAGTGGTAGACTTCTTTTGTCAAATTCTTCTAGATGATATTACTATCTACATTAATTTGTCGAAATTGAAGAGATCGAGAGATAGGAAAATCAATATAAATGATAACTAGAAAAGAAGATAACAATCATTTTTAAAGATCTATATATATGTACTATTAACAGCTATTTTAATGTGTTATTTAATTGAAATTATATTCGATATTGAATATGACATATGTGTGAGTTTGACTTCATATATTTATCTGTTTTGTATATTGAGATTTCTTCAATGTGGAATTGGTTTCCCAAGAACATAGATGCAGTAACCCAAACGATACCTCGTACAGTTATATTGAGGACATCTCACACTCTAGCGGAAATGAATATCATTGGTTGGTTACCGTCCCAATAATTACATAGCATGGTATTTATGAAAGGTAGGAATTTGTAACTACTCTCACTGTAAGTCCTTCATTTATCAAGTCTACATTTATATAAATTTGTTCGACTATGCACTAACAAAGTACCAGGGCCAAATATGGATAGTTATACTCAATGATGGAGTTAAGTTTGTGCAAGTTGAGAGATATGGAAGTAATTGGTGTTTTGAAAAACTGTTCAATCCGATCCCAGATAGCGGACATCGAATGTTTATACTGTCATGGAACCAGCTCCACCTTTGGTGTTGCGTATATGTGTGTCTAATATAAGTATCTGAACATCTTGACGAAGAGTTGGATAGAATTATCATATTTTGTTCAGATTGAGAGATAGAGTTGGCCATTATGAAGACAAGAATGTTTGCTCTGAATATAACTATCCCACAACCTGACCTCTGTGTTGTAACTTTGCAGGATGAGAGCGTTTGTAAATAATATTGGAATATGAACGTACATGAGCCCAAATATATCGCCAATATGAGATCGTAGATTAGGGATTCCACGTGGTAAGACATGGAGGTCTATATTTCCGAACAAATATGATCCAAATTTTGCCTTCTCCAGTTGAATTTCTTTGATATTTGTGAAATGATAAAATATGCTCCCAATTTGCGTTTTCGAATCAATACACATATTCAAAAACAAAGCTGAATCGAGAATCCAAATCAAACAAACTAATTTTAATTTCTCTCTCTCTCCATACATGTTGTTGGACCGACCTAAAATCTATCCATCCTGTGACACGTTGAGTGGCACATCAAATATTTAACGCTTGATGATCTCTTGAAATAAGGTCGAATATTTTGACGCTTGGCATAAAACATGCTCATGAAATTCAAGGATTAGATTCAGTTGATTTCAATAAAATGCAGAAAATATGTCATTGCTATATCGATACCGACTCCGTAGATCCTAATTGATATCAAAATATATAAAGGGTTCCATAAACATCTGACCAGCTCTTTCTGATATTATTTATATTAACTCATGATATTTTTCATTATGCATTAGCGCGCCATCTATTATAAGAAATTTAAACTATTTTTGAAATAAAAATTTCATACTGCCCTTACGGCAAAGATAAATTTATGAGAAGGCCTGGCTAATCAGGGGTAAACCCTCCCAGCGGACTGTTTGGGAAAAAGTAATGCTCGTAGCAGATTATATATGTGTACGTCAAATTGTAGATTTAACTTTCGAAACGGCTGGTAGGGTTCACCACTGATGAGCCAGGCCCTTCATTTTAATTTATCATTACAATATGGGCAGTAGAAAATTGTTTTACTTCAAAAAGAATTATAAGCGATTAATATTTTGAATTTTGCAAGTTTAAAATGCGTTTTATATAGAGTCATGAATATATGCTATACATGACTAATTTGGTACAAGAAAAAAAAACACGAGATATTAGAATTGTATCAGCCCAATTAGCAAATAATGTGTACTCTGATATAAGACCAACCCTACCAGTTCATCAGTTCAAGCATTTTGTAAAAGTTCGGACTATTATAGGATGTTATGAAGTCGAATTCGCCCTGCACTGTGAAGACCTGGAATGATGGCACACATGATTGCATTTGTTGATTTGACAAAAAAGGTGTGTAATATTCTTCGATATGTGCGCCTTGCGGAAATGGGGAAATATCTTTTTAAATTTTTTTTATAGGTGAGTTGCGTCCAATTTTTTTTGTTTGTCTCAAAGGTAATGAGACTCATTTATCTCACGCGAGATTCCCGCGCATACCTGCTCGACTGGTTGGAAGTGCTGGCGGGGGGACACTAATCTTGCCATAAACGCCAGGTTCAGTTACATAGAAGCTCTAGGAGCAGTGGAACGTCATTTTTAGGCGCAGAGCCTCATCATGGTTGGGATAGAGAAAATTTTGGAACAACGCTATGCAATAAACCTTTGAGTCTAATTTCAAAAGACGGCGAAGGATACGTTTTAAATGCTCACTCAGGTCTTCAAGGATGATTGCTTGTCGTACTGGCACAGGTCACAAGGTGGAGTAAGCTGTTTAAAGAAGGCCGGGAAGAAGAGGCCGATAAGGCTCTTTCTGGGCGTCCATTAATATCGCGATTAATGTTAATATTAATGTTACTCGTGTACGAGATTTACTGAACGACGACCGCCGAATTAGTGTTCGTTTGATGTCAGAACAATTGAATTTGCCTAAAACAGATGTTCATCGAATTGTTTCCGAAGACTTGGCCATGCGTAAGATTTGCGCGAAACTTATGCCAAAAATCTTGTCCGACGCTCAAAAACAGCAGCGCGGGGAAGTGTGCAACGAGATTCTTGAACTCTATTAGGAAGACCCAAATTTCCTCAAAAGCGTCATCACAGGAGATTGACATGGATGTTTGGATACAACACGGAGAGAATATAGGGTACGGTGTGACACACGACAAGAATGAGCAAGTCCCGCGTCAAGTCCATGGTCATCGTATTCTTCGACGCTTAGAGAATCGAGGACCACGAGTTTGTACCACCTGGGCAGACTGTCAACAAGGACTGCCACAGAGAACCTCTTAAAAGACTTAATTACAGAGTTACCCATGTCCAGCCAGAGATCTGGTGGAGACTCCACCATGAAAGCTCGCCGAGTCACACCGTTGTCAACTCTTATCTGACCAGGATCGGTGTTTCACCTGTATCACAGTCCCCCTATAGCCCCGATGTAGCCCCGGCAGACTTATTCTTGTTCCCAAGAGTAAAATACGAGCTGAAGGGAGAGTATCTGGAGACCCTTGACAACATTACAAAACCCACGACAAAGTGCCTTTACAGAATTCCGAGAAGTGAGTTCCAGAAGGCTTAGGATTCATGGAAAACACGTTGACAAAGATGTATGAGCGCGGGAGAAAACTATTTTGAAGAATATTAAGTTGTATTGCGAATGTTTCTATGCCGGCTATATATGCAGAGTAGTCATATATAATATTAGGAAGGTATAGTAGATCAAACTGGCGAAACCGAAGGAAGGGTTTACCACTAATGAGCCAGGCCCACTTCCAATATTTTATCGTTCCAATAAGGACATAGAGAAGAATTTATTTACTTCAAAAGAAACATTCACGTAAAGTGAATAATTTGAATGGTTTTATATGTTATAAATTTTGAAGGATATTCAGTTATAAAATATTACTACTAGAATAGTAAAACCTCATAACAATTCTAACGCCTTGCCAAATGCTTTATTTTTTTTTACTTCTCCTTACGAAGACAATATGTTTTGTCGAAACGTTGAGAAAATAAAAAAATTAACTGGCTGAAGTGTCTATTTTGCATATAAATTACTACTTGAAATACTCTAAATATATTTCATAAACATATCTGGACATACACAGATGAAATGATGAGTTTATTTTGTATTATAAAAATAAAACATTTCTAAGGAAGCCATAAAGATGGGCCTGTAAATGTTGTTTTACATCAAGTATTATGGCGGAGTAAAACTTTACCTCTACTGGCTAACATTTTATTTAGAGAATACCTAAATGACATGAAAATCCTTCTCTAAAATATAAGTTGTTAAACGAAGTTAAGTTATTGAGAGTGAACATAGACAGATTAGAAAAAAAATTACTCACATTTTAATCATGGATATCCAAGAAATATAGATTTTTTGAATTCGCAGGAATTTTCTAAAGAAGAATATTTTGAATAATTTGAACCAAATTTTGAAAATACATCTTGTATAGGTTAATTTGAAGTTTGTCGTTGGGGCGTGGGACTGCTGGTAGTCCATCACATCTGTCGTTCCCATGAGGTGGCCAAGCCATGGCAGAGCTAGCAGGAACAGACTAGACGGACTTTGAAGTGAAGCCGAAACAAGCCTCCAACCCAGCGTGTTCCAATAAAAACTTATGAAAAGGAAACGACTCAAACTGAAGTAAGCGCGGGAATGAACTAAAGTAGCCACGCGGTCTTAGGCTGCCTAGACGGGTTTATTTTCTGTAAGAAGATTTATCTTTCATAAAAAAAGTGAAAATTATATAAATTTACAAATTTGGAAAACATTACGTTGACAATTCCTTACCCTCTTCCTACATGATTACAATTTTCGCATCATTTATAAGAAGAGGCTATATTGCAATATTGAAGAAAATTGATATTATTAAGAGAAAGAAGAGAATAATTCCATCTCTCTCTTTCTATCTGATATTCAAAATGGGAGAAAATGATGGGAGGTTTAATGTAATCAGATCAAGTCAAATATTGAATTTGTAAAAATGTTCGCACAGGGAGGTGGTCCCTCATTAGACATTTGTTAGTCCAAGTTATCTGAATATATCATCCTCCATGTAATTAAGCTAAATTTTGATGATTCGCCTACTTTGTTACTTTACCACAAAAAGGGGAAAATACCTTTTATATATAGAGAAATGAGACGACCGCTTTGAAATCTTTGGAAAATTTAGAACGCCTCCTGGAATGTTTTGCTTCAAAATTTGATTCCATGAGAATCATAGACGTATATAAGGATGAATTTAGAACGCCACTTCGAGCATTTGGCTTCGAATATGATCCTCGTCAGTCCAGGGCGGGCCTTAATTTCATATATATATAAAGAATTCATGATTTTTAAAGAATATGACAAAGTGATGTCTAGCTGATATAAAGAGGCTGGGGAAAATTCATCTATACTTTTGCCTAAATTATGTCCTTCCAATATTTTTAGATTGACTTCTTTTGGGAAATTCTGAAAGATTCCGCGAATTACCTTTAGATATCTATAACATCAAAACTCGCAATGAACTGACGACGACCATTTCCTAAAATCACAAGTTCTAGGAACTCCGCCTTTGCCGGTCCCGAGTCCGGATGAAAAAGAAAGAGGGGGAGCAGTAACAAGCTCACTAAAAAACCTGGGCTCTACTGGCCCGCCTGATGAATTCTGTAAGGGCTCCTAACCCCGGGAACAGGATGAGCAAGTTTGTACTCCATGTTAGGAGCAGCTGCACATGGCGTCTGTTCCTCATGTCAGAGGCGGCCATTTCTTTTGTAGCTATGTCGGCCTGCTACTGAGTAGTGCTCCCTGTCTTAATGACAAAGGCAGACGCATTCTACTTCACCCAATCATGATGGATGTCAACAAACATCATCAAAAGTCTCAAGCCCGACAAGCTTGACACCCTAATATGACAATTGACAATTAAAAATAGTTTATTGACATCTAGTCAACGGTTGAGAGAGAGTTTACAGAGTTTAAAATAGTAGAGAAAATATATACACCAGACAAGGCTTTCTCCGAAGGGACGTCTGGATCCTATCAATTCAGACAGGCCCTTGCGAGTTATGGAATCTGTGTCCCCAGGGGCTGAGGCTTTCATCGTTCATTTGTTCGATTATGTCCATTAACTGAGTCTCACGTTCCATTTCCTGAGCCTCTTGGAGCTCAAGGGTCGTCAGGGCAGGTATTAGAGGCGGAGGGGCCACTACGGCTGGAGCTGACTCCTCCTCATGGGGAGTAGGCGGCGCTGGTTCAGCAGGCTGAGGCGTAGTGAACCGACGGGGCGAAGTTTGGGCCGTGGGATCATCATTTGGCACCTACACAGATGGAGCAGGGAGCGCTGGTGCTTGAGTGGTGCTAGCTGTCTGGGCAGCTTAGGCGCGGTCGGTGATGTGACATCGGTGTGAGAGGGTGGTGAAGCTTGCCTGGGGCCGGTGGACTGCCTAGCAAGCATGGGGCAGTTGGCTCTGCGATGGCCTAGGCTGTGGCATTTGGAGCACCTGATCCCGAAGGTCAGGAACGCCGGCCAGGTGTCGTCTTTGGTCTTCATATCGAGGCGGGTAGGAAGCCTCTCGATGTTCATGCCGTCGTGGAGGAGAATATAAGCCTCACGGCGGCCGTCAGTGTAGCCGTACTCGCCAGCCTTGAGTTGTTTGGGGGCGATGGAGGCAACACGCCCATAGGGCGAGAGGCCGTCGATGACGACGGCATCCTCTACGTAGAAGGGGAGGTTCCCGATGGTAATTTTTTCCGACCTTTTACGGAAAGGGAAGGTCCTGAGGATCGCGCCTTCGATTTCGAGGCCTTCCTCAATAATGCGTTCCGCTAGGTTCTTGCTGGCCAGGCCCACCAGGACATGGCCATTCATCCTAGTGAGCTGGATTATGTGCCTGGCCCCTCCGACCACTCTGTCGATCGCCTTCGGGTAATGGTAAGGCGCGAAGTCAGGGCAGTGCTCTACGAAGACGCACTGCTCCTGTTTGGAGGACACTTGCCGCGCCCTGGCTTCCGCGATGTGTGCCCTCGTGGCTTTCACCTCCTGCACGCGCGGTATCCATCCTGCCGAAGATCGCTGTCTCCGAGTAGTGATTCTGGCACTGTTGGAATTTGCGGCCGTGACGCCCGAAACTCCCGAGTCGCGGCGTCTCTTCTTGCTCTGTACGACGGTATAGCCGTCGCCAATTTCAGGATCTTCATGCTCCGGTAAGTCTGCCCAGTTCTTATGAACATTTACAGCGCCAATTGAAGGTGTCTTAGTCGCGAACTCGTGCGACGTGGCCAAATTTGCAGAGTTGCCGCCAGAAGGCGAATTCTAATTGTTAGCAGTTTCCTGCATTTCAATTGTAAATTTGTTCTGAAAATCGATTTTCGCAGATAACTCTGCAACAGTTGAAGGCTCGATGCTGTACCTTTCAGGTACATGGTCAGCTTTCAAAGGGCTATCAGCCCGTATCAAATTCGGTATATCAGCACAGTTAGCAGTTAGCCATCCGCCAGGGCGGAAAACAATATTATAAATCAGTTATTCAGGGTTAACCATAAATACTCTAATATGATTGAGTGTAGATAAGAAAGAAGAAGAAGACAAGTTATGAGTAGTAGGTACAAGTATCCAAACTGGATTCTGGAAAACTCGAAAACGTGAAGTTTGAATGTTTCAATCGCAATAATTTAAATATAGTTTCGTACAATTAGACAGGATAAACAACAAAAAATTTGTAAAGAGTTTATTGTTTTTTAAAAGGGAAATGAACAAGCTTTCACACAGTCGGGTTTCATCAGGCTAATGTCTCGGCAAAAAGCGTTCAACATTCATGCAATATAGTTTCACAAAATTAAAATCAAAAACCTAAATGAAAACAATTTTTTCTTAGCTATATGGTTTAAGAACAGTCTCTTTGTCTTTATCCGAGTTGAATATTATGGAACCTCTGAGTAGATAAATTATTCTGTTTATGTTGTTATTGTCTTCAGAGATAAAATATTCCAGTGTGAGTCTATTGTGGGTTGGGAAAATATGTTTATTTTAATTCAAATGGCATATGACATCTTGTAGGTTGAAAACTTATAATTTTCGTGATGAAATATTTAAGATCTATTATCTTGGTACTGATAGGCTCTGTATTTATTGTGTCTATTGATCTGTTAGTCTCTCCTATGTATGAAGTGTTAAACTATTGGCGTGATATGGAGTATGTGGCGTTCTGCTAACTTCTAGACTGATTATATCGCACTATATCTGTTTCTTGGATATTTACATTTTTAATTTATAAAACCTGGAATACAAAAAATCAGGATAATTTAAATTAATTAAAATAATTTGTCATTCAGAGATCTGATAGAAGTTTCACAATTAATAAAAAAAGGAACATTAGTAAGGAATATTCCTGAGAAAGGTTGATTAATAGTGTTTTTCTGAGAGATTTCTTTAATATTAATGTTATTCAAGGTGTGAGGTAGTCATTTAAAGGAAGTTTTTTAAAAACCCTTTATTGGGCGCTACAGCGCCGGAATTTTGATATTTAGCCAATGAGAAGAAGCGCAGGGAGGAGGTGGAGAGGTCCTGGAAGATGGCGTTCCCCGGGAGCTGGAGCAGGGCTGGGTCCCACGACGAGGACTCCACGTGGCAGGAGCACGAAGAAGACTCCAGGGACCGAGACATCAAAAGCCTCCAGGTCCCCCGTGCCCCGGCGAGAAGCCTGGAAGACTCCCGATGTCGGCGGCTCCCCGGAGTCTCGGGGCACTCCTCCACGGGCAGCTCCACGGTGGGCCCAGCAGCCAGGGTCTTCTGTAGCGGCTGTCGGGAAGACAAACAACACTTCAGTATGTTCACTAGAACACCATTCTGATTTTTGCCTATTAGAGATAACCCTGAATTGAATCAAAGTATCACGACCATATCATTTCCAAGAAGAGACAAATACAGTAATGGTGTTCTGAAGAAGCTTACAAGAAGACAAGCCAAACCTTTAGTAAGCTGACAAGATAATTCTGATAACAAATATCAAATATCATTTTAAAGATCTAATGGAAACAATGCGATAATAAAGAGGTCAGGTCAAAAGAGTCGCTATTATTTAAATTCCACAACAGCTGGTGAATTCTTTTAGAGTCTACTCATGTTTATGATAGATAAGTTAGCAGGCAATTTTAACACTTTAAAAAATTATAAAACTATTTTAGAGGCGTACTATTCTTTTTAAAATAAAACAATTTCCACTGTCCTTACTGCAATGGAAAAATTAAAGGGAGGGCCTGGCTCATCAGTGGTGAACCCTCCCAGCGGTTTCGCCAGTTTAATCTACCATACCGCTGTTATATTACATTTTTGAAACTTCCTTTTATAGTTGACTGTTGTAAGACTCTTGGAATGGGTATTTTAGAAGAACTATGGACATAAGCTTTTAGGACAGCAGAATTAAATATAATTATAAATATATAATTTTAAATCATAGTTTTTCCAGATTAAACAAAGTGAAAGTGTTTAATGTGTATTTGGCTATATATCAATATTGTCTCAAATATATAGTTTTGTGAGATAGCAGAGATATCGGGGAGTCATGTGGAATGTGAGGAGTCAAACTACTTGCTAAATTGAAGAAGAAAATGATAAAGAAAGCAGACTGACTTTTTCGAATAGATAATCCGACATTACAAAATATAACTTATTTGAGGTCTATAAGGTAGGTGAGCGGTGATATCGGGTTTATAGTAAAAAATGAAAGGCATTAATTTTTCTATTATCTTTCATTCACATTTGACTAATTGTATTTCCCAAATTATCTTCCAATTCCCATATCATCCTGTAGTTCTAGAGTTCTAAATTAGCTTTCCAATATTTTTCAGGCATCAATTTGTTAGTTGAAGAATATTCGACTAACCTCAACAGCCTCCCAGGGTTTCTCCTGTCTCCACCTCACTCCCTGGAATACACAATTTACATTGATTAGGCACACATGTGTCACTTGAGTAGAATATGCAATTTAGGTGAATATAAGAATATGAATAAGGGCAATAAAATGCAATACTTAAATTTCAAAGTCAGATTTTAATATTTGAAAACATTATAAAATACTAAATATATGTATGTGAAAATAAAGGAAATACACTGCACTATTTCATATGTGAAACTACAAAACATTTGACTCTACATTTCTCAAATTGATCTGAAAATAAAATAAATATAAATATATAAAATGTCTAAACATTCATTAGGAGTGAACTTAAATGCCATTCCGGAGACAGAAAAGGTCTACCAAGAATATTGGAAGCTGAAACAGAAATCCACTTTATAGATATATAGTTTTGGGTTAAGTTCCAATCAATTCAATCTAAGGACGATAATGAGAAAGCGTACCTGAATCAATATGGAAAAAAATCAAAATTAGTTCTATGGGTTCTCATTTCTTCTTTCTCAGCATTTTATACTCCTTTTTATAAATTCAAAACCAAGTACGTTTTCTTTATCAACTTCAGAAATATAATAGACAAATCAATGAACATGTTTAGATTAAGGTAGGAGTGAAGGAGATGTGTGTGGAACTTACCGCGCGGCCCGCAGGCACCGGGGGACCAGGCGACGCAGCCACCTCCGGACTCGGCCCCGCCTGGATACACCGCGATGTCTGAAATATTCTGAGGGTTGAAGTCTGTGAATAACTTACCGAGCCGCAGGGGCTGGTGCTCCTCCTGGCGCCCTGCAACATAGGTTTATCTCAATATCTACTGGTAACATCTGGTGGTTGTATTATGTATGGTATAAAGTGTGGTTTCAAGTTTGTCCCTCAGTCAATACAAAGAGGACACATAGTCATCACAAATATTTCCACCATCACCACTGAAATGACACAATCACTGCAAAGATGTCTGAGAGTCATCATAATGTCGTCACCCTGTCGTGTTGTCATACCACCCTGTTCTCACACAAACAGCATAATCAAACAGAAATGAATTACTTACTCTTCAGCGCCAGGGAGCTCCACGGCAGGCTCATCCGACCCGAAGATCAGCGCAGGAAGCAGCCGCCTATAACACCACATAACCCTCACTACTAACTCTTATCCTTGTACCAGTGTTTCTTGTAGTTTTATATCAGTTGAAGGACCGAAAAGTTCAAAAGCTCAGGACACAAATTTAGAAGTAAATAAAATTTTCGCCTTCCAAAATTTTATCTTGGTGTATCATCTCGGCGATTATATTTATACACACCAACTTTATTGCTCCAGATTCGGAGAGAAAGTTATAATATCTCGAATTCAATAACAGTATAATATTCAGTTTATAGAGAAACCTTGGAATCTCCAGTTTTTCAAAACTATACAGAGTCAGTCATATAACGTCGCATATAAGAAATCTATTAATAACACATTTTCTCAATTATTTTTGTATAAAGATCATATTTATATTGTACATAGAAGTATTTGCTCGTTGAAGAACAGACATTTTGCTCGAAATCTTACAAAATCAAAATTAAAAGAAATTCTTTACCTTAATATTATGTATTCTTCCTTTTTCAAATATATTTATATCTAAAGGCAATCCATTGTGTGTTTGAATATATTTATATATACATAAAGAGACGTACCTGGGTTTGTAATGGGAAAAAAACATTTTTTATTCAAAATATTTCGAGGTATAGCCCTTCTATTTTACTTTATCAATTTATAAACAAAAAACTCAAAATTAGAAACTTTCAATTTTATTTTGCAATGATGAATGCAAAATTTTGAGATAAAAAATAGTTTATTTTCTTTCTCAGATAAGAGTACACCTACCTTTTTAAATATAAGATGTTTATGTTTAAATTCGACTTAATTTAATATCATTTTAACGGGAAGGTTAAAGATCAAAAGAAGAGAAGACGAAGTGAATATAGCAAAGACGGCTTTTTGCCATAGAAAGTAAAAATTCCAGGAGATGATGCTCTTTGGTCACAACTGACATCTCATCTAGATAGAAAAAACTTTGGTTTAAAACCAAATACGGTTTTTAAACTTTAACTTCAACTTTGATCACAAACCTGTACTTGATTAAATGAGCTCCTATATAGTATCATTCCTTTCGTCATATCATGGAATGTGTTCTTATTCGGAGTTGAAAAGAAATTTCATGATGGAGGAATTCAATATCGAAAACATATTAACCACATAACGATAAATGATAATTAATCTCCATATCAAGTAAAGGGAAAAGATAAAAACTCGAGTTCAGTTTTAAAGAGTGTTATATAGGTGAGATAGAAACTGTACGAGAATATAGATACATCAACCATTCTTAACCCTTTTATTCCCGCCATATGTATTTGATCAGGACGCCAATAATATATTGAATAACATTGTATTTAATAATAGTTTGTTTCTTAATTTTTTTCGCCTATATTAATCATTCAAAAGGCGTTCTTCAAATTATTATATATTTTTAATTTTAGGATATAGATCTGAATTCTTGTAAACATAGATTGAAATTCTTTAGCCAACATGGTTCTTTTGTACAATATGTTTGATAACAAAATTGATATCTTTAAAGACTTCTAAACATCAATTCTATCAGTTCCTTATACCTGATGTAGGAATAATCAAACTGAAATTATTCGACACAACTTGCATCAAATTAAGATAGTGATAAAGCTAAATGTATAATAGTATCTGTGTATATGTTTAATCCCACTATATACAATAATCAATTAAAATATATGTTTTGGTTATTCATATAACATTTATCAACAACGTATACTTTTTGAAACCTTTAATTATTTATTTTCATTATAAAGATAAGTTTGAATTATCAATGTTGAATTCTGGCGAAATATATGTGGATTGTTTTATTAAAATATTAAATATATCATTTAGAAGCTAAGGGCATATTTTAAATCAAGAATAATTTATAAATAGTTTTTTGGCATGTATAAGTTTCTATGACATTAAGAAAGAAATATCTATTTGTTAATGTATAGAAATATATTTTAAAATTACTATTTTAATTTGGAAATAAAAGCATTTGATGAGAAAATATATCCTATTAGCTTTCATAAAATAATTAATGATAATAATAATTTTTCCAATAAAAAGGAAATGTATTCGCCCGATTTCTGTTCGTATGAGTTTCTCAAAAATGTGTTCTGTTGAAGTAAAACTTGGTTTTTAAAACTTTATAATATGATATATATGAAATTATTTTAGAAAACGTTTACTAATTATAAGGAGAAGTTATCCTTATACTTATCGGGGCTCAAAAATCCTCCATTCAGGTTAACAGCCCCGTAAATAAATATATTTCCTTCTTTCCTTATACTTAAACTGAGATAATTAAAATATGAATATTGCGTATGAATATAGACAATAATTCCTGTCAATTTGAAGAATTGGGTCTTCAAGAAATTACTCAACTTTTTCCTTATTGTGAGAGAGATGGAGTAATCAAATGAGTTAAATGAAGTTCAAGATGTTTCTAAACATAATGCTATACCTATATAATCTTAAATATTGAAGATATATATGACATATCCAGTAGATCAGAATCAACAACAAGGCTCCAAGGATAAGTTTCTCCTTTATTCCTTGTAGACTTGTTGTAGATTCTGTTTGTGATCAAAGGATTCTAACCATTCAATATCCAGTAGATATTGTATTGGTAGACACTCCAACTAGTAGATAAACCTCAGTGCATAGCAAATTTTCACCGATAATATAAACATTTTAACTATTTAGCTGTTCTCCGGTGAGATGATATTTGTTGAAAAATGAAACTTTAGCTCTGATATTAGGCATTGCCATTAGATAGATATTCTACTGCTTTTATTTTATTTGACATATCGGACGCGATATCCCAGCTTGGGATACTTGCGCCTAAATACATTTTAGTACCTTATATATAATTCGTTTTATATACAATTCAAAAAAAAAAAAGAGTAAAAACGAAATACTGTATTGTGGATGAGCTTTTATTTGGGTATTTAACAGAAGTTTAAACATTGGCCTTTGATGAAATAGAAATCTATTAACACAGAAGATCTGACAGTTTGATCTTAATGGGAAGATATATATTAGAAGGATATATATCCTGCAATTCATTAAAATATTCTGGGTAATTCTTTGATAATTCAGTTGAGAAATTTCTTCGCCGAGGAGTCAAATCCTCTTCAAAATTATGAATCCATAAACTCCCAGGAAAGTGTTGGATGACAAAATATTATTTTCAAAAGACTCCGGAAAGATATATTCACTAGGTAAAATTTGAATATCAACCCAAAAAAGCCGAATATATATATATTTTTTAAATAAGGAAGAGTAATCTAAAGTAGGATCAATATTTAGGTTATATATTTTTCAAAAATGGGGACCTAGACAATTTTTTAAATAATAACTAAATTAATATGTTATAATATAGATGGTTATATCATTTCTTTTCTTAAATAAACAATAATATTAGTTTTTATATAGATTTTTTGACAATAAAAAATTCCAAATGTTTTTATGAATTTTTGAATTTTTTTGAAAAATCCATTTTTAGGAATATTTCGGAGTAATTAGTTATAGATTACAGAAAATGAGAGTAATTAACTTTATTAATGAATATAAAACAACAGATATCAATTAGAATATATATCAGAACCTCTCATGAGAAACCTTAATCAGAGATATATGGAGAAATTTTCCTGGTTTATAATAGCAATGATCCTTCATTGGATCTGATCAAACCACGTTGTGACTTCGCATGAATGGTCGCTTACGAAGGTGATAAATTATTATATAGGTCGTACATGGGAGGATCTTATGGAAGGTTACATTAGTTTATTTGAGTGACATGGGGTTTCAACATTACATATTCCACACACCATCATATATATCGATATAGGTTCCTTGGTTGAACTTGGACTCACCCAGGAAGACTTGGGGGCAGAGGAGGGATGAGCCAGTAACCGCCCTTTTCAAAACGGAATTCTTCCTTTCTATCCAAGTAGGTTAGAACCAACTTTTGTTTGAAGAGAATCAGGTGCCATCCATGTGGGAGCTGAATGCTTAGCCATTGAAGTTTGGAAATAAGGACTTTCCTGTCTTTAGGTTTGCTTCGAAAACACATTTTCGCTTTTTTACTTTCCTTCTTGGCTTTTTTACTTTCGAGTGGAGTAGCAAGGTCGATTGTTGGGTACCAAGTGTTTCGGCAGGCCCTGAAACATACAAGACTTATATATGATATATTACCATATTGTACAAATACACATGAATATTGAACATTAAACATGTGGTAGAATTCTTTTGTCAAATTCTTCTAGATGATATTACTATCTACATCAATTTGTCGAAATTGAAGAGATCGAGAAACAGAAAAATCAATATATTTGATAACTAGAAAAGAAGATAAAAATTATTTTTGAAGATCTATATATATATATATGTACTATGAACACTTATTTTAATGCGTTTTTTCATTTGTAGTTATATTCGATATTGAATATAACATATATGATATAGTTTGACTTCATATATTTATCTGCTTTGTATATTGAGATTTCTTCAAAATGTAATTGGTTTCCCAAGAACATAGATGCAGTAACCCAAACGATACCACGTACAGTTATATTGAGAACATCTCACACTCTAGCGGAAATGAATATCATGGATTGGTTACCGCGTCCCCATAATTACATAGCATGTTAATTATGATAGGTAGGGATATATAACTGCTCTCACTGTAAGTCCTTCATTTAAAAAGTCTACATTTATATAAATTTGTTCGACTATGCATTAACAGAGTACCAGGGCCAAATATGTGTAGTTATACTCAATGATGGAGTTGGGTTTGAGCAAGTTGAGAGATATGGAAGTAATTTGTCTTTTGAAAAAGCTGTTCAATCCAATCCCAGATAGCGGACATCGAAGGTTTATACTGTCATTGAACCAGCTCCACCTTTGGTCTTGTGTATATGTGTGTCTAATATAAGTGTCTGAACATCTTGAGGAAGTGTTGGATAGAATTATCATATTTTGTTCAGATTGAGAGATAGAGTTGGCCATTTTGAGGACAAGAATGTTTGCTCTGAATTTAAATATCCTACAACCTGACCTCTCTGTTGTAAATATGCAGGCTGAGAGCGTTTGTAAATAATATTGGAATGAGTAAGTACGTGAGCTTCAAAGATATCGCCAATATGGGAGCGTAGATTAGAGATTCTAAGTGGAAAAACATGTAGATTCATATGTCCGAAAACTTTAGATCCAAATTTTTCCTCCTCCATCTGAATGTGTTTCACTGATATTTGTGAAATTATAATAATGCCCTCCATGTGCGTTTGCCAATCAATGCATGTTGTATGTAGTTTATGCTGTTGAATGACTGTAATGTGGCATATTGGTTATAATCAGTCTTGGTGGTTGAGAGATGGTTGGTAAGGACACACAGGATACAGGTTCCAGGAGCAAAGAAATAGATCGGGGAGGAAAGATAGAAGGTCCCAGAACAACCCCTAGAACAACTGGCGTCGAGACGAACTTGGTGAGAACTGTCCCTTGATCATCACATCCAGCCGCTTTTAAACCGATTTGAATAAAATAAATCCCTTAGGGAAGAATGAAGACTTGACATTTTTTTACCGAGGGGATTGTTTTTTAACCGGCTATCTTCCCTTGTACTCCCACACAGGCCATTTTATTTTATATTTCTGAATATTATGATATACACATATTTTAAAACCCTGCAAGCTGAATTGAGACTCAAATTGCAACAATGTATATTTTAAATGTTCTGCATACACGTTGTTGGACCGACCTAAAATCTATCCTGTCACACACGTTGAGTAGTACATCAATGTTTTGACGCTTGGAATAAAACATGCTCACGAAATTCTGTCAAATAGCTTTGATTAATTCCAATGATAGGTAGAAAATAGGACATTGATACTTCTATACTGACTTCGTATATTCTAATTGATATCAAAATATAGAAATGGTTCCATAAACATCTGGCCAGCTCTTTCTGGCGTCGATCTGATTTTAAAACTAATGTTTATTCATTATGCATTAGCGCGCCATGAGAGGGCCTGGTTCATCAGAGGTGAATCCTCCCAGCAAACTGTTTGCGAAAGAGCAATGCTCGAAATAGATTATAAATTTGTACATAAAACTCTAGATAAACTTGTGAAACCATTCGGAAGGTTCACCACTGATGAGCTAGGCCCTTCCCTTTAATTTATCATTCCTGTTTGGACAGTAGTAATTGTTTTATATCAAAAAGAATCATTAGCAATTAATATTCTAAATGCTACACGATTGCATTTGTTGAATTTGACAAATACGATGTGGAATATTCATCGTTATGTGCGGTTTGTATATGCGGAAAGGAATAAACATATTTTAAAATTCATTTTTAAAAGGTGACTTGTCAGCTTTTTTGAAACGAAATTTACAGGGTTTGTGCCGAAGGTAATGAGTCTCATTTTTGTCCACGCGAGATTTCCGCGCACACTAAGTCGACCGTTTGGAAGTGCTGGCGGGGACTCTGAGCTTTCCAGAGACGCCAGGTTCAGTTACTTAGAAGCTCTAGGAGCAGTGGAAGGTCTTTTTTAGTGAACCTCCTCGCAGAGCTTCAAGAGTGCAGAGTGCCTCAGTGCAACGAGATGATTGAAATCTATGAGGAAGACCCAAATTTTTTCAACAGCGTCATCACAGAAGATTGACATGGATGTTTGAATACGACAGGGAGAGGATACAGAGTACGGAGTGACCTACGACCTCTTTACCGCGTCATAAAAAAGAAAGAATGAGCAAGTCCCGCGTCATGTCCATGCTCATCGTGTTTTTCGACGCTAAGGGAATCGAGGACTACGAGTTTGTACCTCCTGGGTACACCGTCAACAAGGAAATAGATCAACAAAGAAGCTCTCAAAAGACTTAATCCCAGAGTCACCCACGTCCAGCCATAGATCTGGCCGTAATGGAGCCTCCACCATGACAGCTCGCCAAGTCACACCGTTGTCAACTCCTATCTGACCAGGATCGGTGTGTCTACGGTTCCACAGTCCCCCTATAGCCCCGATGTAGACCTGGCAGACTTCTTCTTGTTCCCAAGGGTTAAATACGAGCTGAAAGGAAAGTATCTAGAGACCCTCGACAACATTCCAAAAACCACGACTAAGTGCCTTTACAGAATTCCGAGAAGCGAGTTCCAGAGGACTTACAATTCATGGAAAACACGTTGACAAAGATGTATAGGCGCAGGAGAAAACTATTTTGAAGAGTATTAAGTTGTATTGCGAATGTTTCTATGCCGGCTATATATGCAGAGTAGTCATATATAATATTAGGAAGGTATAGTAGATCAAACTGGCGAAACCGAAGGAAGGGTTTACCACTAATGAGCCAGGCCCACTTCCAATATTTTATCGTTCCAATAAGGACATAGAGAAGAATTTATTTATCCCAAAAGAAGCATTCACGCAAAGTGAATAATTTGAATTATTATATATGTTATATATTTTAAAGGATATTCAGTTATGAAATATTACTACTGGAAATACTCTAAATATACAATTGTATTTATACATATTTGAACATATACAGATGAAATAAGAGATAAAAATATATTATAAATATTTATAAAAATAAACATTTCTAAGAGCCATAAGGATGGCCTGTAAATGTTGTTTTACATCATCAAAATATAGCAGGAAAAAACTTACCTCTACTGCCTAAAGTTTTATTTAGAGAATAATTAAATAATATGAGAATATTTTTTAGAAAAATAAAATTTGGTTAACCAGGTATAGAAAGTGGGCATAGATATACTTTTAGAAATTACTCACATTTAATCATGGGTATCCAAGAAATTGAGATGTTTTGAATCCGCAGGAATCTTTCTAATGATAAATATTTTGAAGATATTTGAATTAAAATTTGAAATTACATCTTCCTGGATAGGTTAATTTGAAGTTTGTCTTTGGGGCGTGGGACTGCTGGGAGTCCATCACATCTGTTGTTCCTCCGAGGTGGCCCAGCCATGGCAGAGCTAGCAGTAATAGATGAGATGGACGTTGAAGTGAAGCCGGAACAAGCCTCCAACCCAGCGAGTTCCAATAAAGCTTATGAAAAGGAATCGACTCAAACTGAAGTAAGCGCGCGAATGAACTAAAGTAGCCACGCGGCCTTTATGTTACCGAGACGGGTTTATTTTCTGTTAGAAGATTTATCTTTCATTATAAAAATGAGAACATTATATATATAAATTTACAAATTTGAAAAACATGACATTGATAATTCCTTACACTCTTCCTACATGATTACAATTTTCGCATAATTTATAAGACGCGGCTATATTGCAATATTGAGGTAAATTGATATTAATAAGAAAAAGAAGAAAATACTTCCATCTCTCGCTTTCTCTCTATATGTAAAATGGGAGGAAATGGTGGGAGATTCAATAAAATCAGATCAAGTCAAATATTGAATTTATAGAAATGGCCGCACAGAGAGGTGGTCCCTCATTGGACATTTTTTAGTCTCAGTTTTCTATAATTATCATCCTCCATGTAATGAAGCTAAAGTTTGATGATTCGCATTCTTTGTTACTTTACCAAAGTGGAGAGAATACCTGTTTAAAGAAGAAAGACGACCACTTTGAAATATTTGGAAAATTTATAACGCTCACCTGGAGTCTTTTGGTCTCAAATATTTGATTCCATGAGATTTACATGAGAATCATAGACTATATAAGGATGAAAAATATAGGTATAGCTAATAAAAAGTGTCTGGAAGTGCTTCAAATTTTGGCCAAAGGTTTAACTTATCACCTTTTTATTAAGTTGACTAATTTTTGGAAAATTGTAAAAATATTAGAAATGATTCTAGACTTACTGACACTCAAAACTCGCTATAAACTGACGAGACATAACTCAATATCTCAGTTTATAGTTAGAGAATGTGTGGACCCAAACGATGATTTCATACCTTGTAATTGTAAATGTCGAACTAATTTCTACATTCGTCGACATGGTGTGCACTTACAGTAAAACGAAACGCTATTTTTACATAAAGATATTGCATTAACGAGGGACATCTTTTATTAGGAATTTGAACTATTTATAGGTGAGGTGTTTGATTGTTTAAAATAAACCTACTTGCCCTTTCTATTGCTCTTACTGCAATGATTAAAATAATGGGAGAGCTTGGCTCATTAGTGGTGAACCCTCCCAGCGGTTTTGCCAGTTTGATCTACTATGCCGCTCTATTTTTGTATTTTATTTTATACTAATCCTGCATATAGACTCCTATAAATAGTATTCTGAACATAAAACAGCTAAATACAATAATAGAGAGATAGGGTAAATTTAACTGGCGATACCTCAGCGAGGGTTCACCACTGACCCTCCCAATATTTTCAACACCGTAGTACCAGGGTAATAGAAATTGTCACATCTGAACGCCAACCTTTTTCAAGGTATTATAACATATCAATGTGTGTCAACAACAAACTCAGCGCGACATAACGTCGATAGAAATAATTTTTTTAAAGAAATGTTTTGCCTATATTCAAAATGGGGAGAAAAGTTTATAAATCTTTTTATTGTTTTATCGTCAAAATATTGGATAAAAATCCACAAACATTTATATGTATTGAAATTATTTTGAAGATAATAAAAAAACGACAAGAGAAAGAGAGTTTAACTTGAAAAAAAAAACTGTTATTAAATTCCTTAATATTCATTTACCTATTCTATAGTTACAAATAATAAATGTTGTCTTACCAGCTTAGTTGTCATTTTTGCGGAATAACATTGCTCAATACATTATATCTACAGTCCTAGAAGCATATTTCCAAGGTTTATTCAAAACATCACTTTACTGTATTCAATAACAAGTGCAGGGTATATAAGAATTCGGTCCAATGAATTAATGAAGCTGTCTGGAGATTAAAATGGCGAAACCGCTTGGAGGGTTCACCACTGATGAGCCATACCCTCCCTCTTTCAATTTTTAATGATTGTAGGATTTTAATGATTGTAGGATAAGGATTGTAGAAATAATTTTAATTGCATTTAAAATAAAATTATCGTTAAAAGTATTTTTATAATTTTCATCTATAGATAAATTAATGATGACATTTGACACAATATAATCTCCCAAGATATAATACTGTTAAATGAGAATTATTAAATTTCAAAAATAGAGCTAATTAAAAATGTTTGTCTATAACTGCAATATAATGGTTAATAAATTTACTTTAACATAGATGAAATTATATATAATACTAGCGGATGTGTACCCGGCTTCGCCCGGGTTTTATCCGAGTGAAAGTTTGCCTAACGAATATTATTGATAATAATATTCGGGAACACACAGAATATTATGATAATAATGATAATATAATTCGTTACGTCATATATTCATATAATATATGAAATTTATTTTTCGAGCAAACATATCCTCTCTCTACTGAATAGATTTTTAAAAAGATATATATAAATAAAAATATCTAGAGATATACTACATGATCTTAGCCAAAAGGCCGAGAAACAATATTTTATATATAGAGATGACCTGGCTTCGTGTGTTTCCTGCTCGAGTGAATGTTTCGCTGGTAGAATTTTGTTCCTGCCTACTATTAATCATTATCTGGCTTCGCCCGTGGTCTGCTTTAGTGAATATTTTCCAAAATAATTTTTTAATGCAATCAAGCAAGATACGGCAATATTGTCATCATCATTTCTGACAAAAAAAATATTGTTGCTCAGTACTTGGTTAAATATATTTTTTCTTGGTTTAAGTGCGACAAAAAAACTCTTCCAGATTTAACTCTCTGTCCTGTTCAAATTTCAGCGAGATTATTTACATATTGAGGGCGTGCATAGCCGACACACACATATAAATATGTTCCCGGCTTCGCCCGATTTTTACCCGAGTAAAAGTTTGCTTAACAAACATTTGTTAAAACGATTCTAGCAAACATCCAATCCCTACTGAATCTATACTTGTCTGCCCTCTCGATATTTTTCCCGGTCCCTTGAAAAATACTCGATAAGTTGAAAAAATTCAGTATTAATTGGTCCACTCGGTAATTTGAAGTTGAAGGAATAGTATCTTGCCACAAACGAAGATTTGTAAATAACTGTATTTAGCGAATGTACCCGGATTTGCCCGGTTTTTATCCGTGTAAAAGTTTGCCTAACGAACATTTCTACTGTTTCTACTAACAAAATTTCAAATGTTATATCAAGGACAACAAAAAACCAAAATAAATTTGAGTTAGAGAAGACAAAACGCTCCGAATGGGAGGCTATAAAGAAATTAAAAAATGATGACGACATAGTTATAACTAGAGCAGATAAAGGAGGCAAGACAGTCGTGATGAAGAGAGAAGATTACAATGATAAGATAAAGAGCCTTCTCAACGATAATAATACATATGAAGAAATTCGCGAAGACCCTACTAAAAAGATAAAACTCAAAATATCAAAATTCATCAAAAACATGAAGTCTAAGGACATTGATAAAAGAAAAATGAAGCTAGAAGATGTTGCCGCACCTCTCTTTAAAGGACTACCAAAGATCCATAAAGAAGGAGTTCCCCTACGGCCCATTGTGTCAGGATTCAAGGCCCCCACCAGACATGTAGCGGACTGGCTTAAAAAACAGGTACCGAGTACAAGTAAAATTTCCGGGTTAGAGATTAGAAATAGGAAAGAGCTTTTAGATATCGCTAAAAATTTGAAGTTAAATGACCATGAAATAATGGTATCCTTTGATGTCAAATCACTTTTCACCAATATCAATAGAACTCTAGCTCTAAAAGAAATAAGGGAATATTTTGAGGTGAAGAGACAAGATTGCGAAAAGAAGGGATTAGAAATCAACGAAATGATAGAAGGCTTTAGGTTATGTTTAGATAATATTTACTTCAGATATGGGAATAAATTTTACAAGCAAAAAGACGGCACTGCTATGGGTTGCCCTACAAGCATGATCATTGCTGACATCGTAATGGCATCAGTAGATAAAAAGGCAATCTTGATTGAGGGAATAAGAATCTGGGGCCGATATATAGATGATGTTTTTGCAGTGATCCGCAAAGAAAATCTTACTGAAATCATGGTCATGTTGAATAATTTAGAAAGAGGAATAGAATTCACGGTTGAAAAAGAAAAGGAGGGATTTTTATCATTCTTAGATGTAGGACTAACTCGCAAAGAAGATGGTTCAATTTTAACCAGCGTTTTCAGAAAGCCAACAGACTGTGGTATACATCTAAATTTTAATTCCAATAATCCTATGATACATAAAAGACAGGTGATAAAATCTCTTGTACAAAGAGCCAAACAAGTATGCACAGACCGAGATATTTATAAAAAAGAGATAATGAAAATTCGAGCAGAACTAGAACAATCTGATTATCCAGTTGGTTTCACAAACAAATGGATTAGAAGATATGAAATAGATAGGCCAAATTCAAATAGGAATAAAGATGATTGCAATAATATAATTATTCCATATTTGAGAGATATAGATAACGAAATATCTAGAATTTTGAGAAAATTTAAATATATAATATTTGGTATAGTACGGGGACAAAATGGGAATTTTTAACTAGAAATAGAATAATGAAGGATAACATAGACACATTAAAACCAAGTAATGTAATTTATGGAATTAAATGCACACAATGTGACAAAATTTACGTAGGAGAAACAGGCCGTAATTTAGAGACTAGGATTAAAGAACACCAACAGGGTTTAATGGGGAGAAGGGCGTTAAGCAAAATTGGGGAACATGCATTATATTCAGGACATAGGCCAGATTGGAATGATATTGAGATATTTCATAGGAATATAAAATTTAAAAAAGAAAGATTATTTTTAGAGGGGTGGGTATCACGGGAAATGGGGAAAAGAACTTTAAATGTATATGAAGATATTCCGCTACAATACAATTTATTTTTAAATTTAAAAAAGTAGTTAGGGGTGAGTATAAATTGTACATAATAGATATCGATTAATATATACTATTGTGAAATCTTTTAAATGTTATTATTATTTTTATATTTATTTTTGTTTATAATTTCTTAATATATATAAATATGTATATCATAATTTTATTTCAAAGATCGTAGTCTTTGTGAGTTAAATATTTATTTTTTGACTCGTGCTTTGGATGTTGTACAAAATTTCAAATATCGCGTGAGAACGCCCTTAGAGCCTCAGATTAATTTTTAGCGCCTTGCTATATGTTTTAATTTTTATTTGCTCCTGACGAGGACAAAAGCTTTTTGTCGAAACGTCGATGTAATAAAAAGATTTATACTGGCCGAAGTATCTCTTTTTTAAAGAAATATGAATGCCGGCCAGGCAGCCTCTATCTTCACGATAACGAACATTTGTTAAAACGATTCAAGAAAATATCCAACCCACCTATATATTGATTTATAAACGTATTTTTATGTGCGTTTAAATATATATTTGAAACACATAAATTTTGAAAACATTTATTATATTTTAAATAAAATATTGTCACTTTTGTGAATTTAATAATAATTTCTTTTTTCAATGAATTATATATATTAATTTAAAATTTAATTTTTGTCATCATCATCACATACAATGTAATTTTTTTTATATAAACAAACGATAATAAATAACAACAATTCGGGGCTCAAAAATAATTTATTATGTGGTTAGTAGCTCCGTAAATAAAGATATTTTCACAACAACAATTAAAGTTGCATCATCATTTTTATAAAACAACAGCAAATTAAATTAACAATGTAAAAATATATTTTAACATTACATTTTAACATTTAACACAAAAACGTTACAATTTTTTCTTTAAATATATATTAATATTGAAATGCCAAATATTTTTACGTCATTGGAATATTATATTACTAAATTCTGAAATTAAATTTATTATACTTGGAAAATATTTTAAGCATTGTTACAATTTATAAATATAATTTCACCAGACACCGCTAGAGGCGCTGCTTGCGAGTGAATGTAAAAATTTGCAAATAAAATTGCAAAGAATAATTATTTCAAATCAAATTCAAACCAGAAATCTTCCCAGTAGTATAGTAAATAACTTCCTAAAGTTTCACGGCGATTGGATAATCTTACCTTTTAAAAACATTCATCGTGTGAACAAAACTAACATTCATCGTGTAAACAAACCACGTGTTAATTATTAACCAATCAAATTCATTTATCGTCGCGACCAGTGCTGCGCCCAAGCGGTAAAAGGCTGGAACTAACGCTTTTTGGTTTTTTATTTTTAAAAAAAGCACATTAACTTTTTTAGTTTTTTGAATAGCCTATATGTTAAACAAAATCTTTAGCTACCTACATGCGAAATTTCATAAAGATTTATTCTGTAGATTTTGCGCAACGCGATAACAAACATCGATTTTGGATTTCATTTTTATAGATATAAGGATGTTAAAACTACAAAGCATAGTGTATAATATAAAACCAGTAATAGGTGAGCGTAGATAGAAAGATATTACAAAAAATATACTAACGTTTTACCATGGGTATCCGAGAAGGTTAAATGTTTGTATACGGAAAAAATTATATGATTTTAACATTCTATTAGAAAAAAATTGAACTGATATTTAAGGTTACACCTTTCTTTCTGGATATGTTAATTTGAGGGTTGTCGTTGGCGTGAGACTGCTGGGAGTACATACGTCAAGCTCTGTAATGATATTTGCTGAATAACAGTTTTAATATATATATTTAAATTGAACATAACGATTTGTTTAATATATTTTCATCAGAAATGACAGGTAAATTTAGTGTGATCATTTTATTCTTCTCTATCAATTTGCTTTCATAAATCGTGTGCACTAGACTGTGTCAATATGCCGATGCGTTGCATTAATATTCCTGATATTTTCTGTTACATTTGTGGGGAATTAACTTTCAAATTTCAAAGACGAAACTTTACACCGCTCATCAAAAAGTGCTAACAACTTTATTTTGGCTGTAAAGTCGGTGACCAAGATAAGACTTGTGCTCCTCATCATTATTGTGAAATTTGTGCTCGACGTCTTACAGGGTGGATTAAAGGTGAACGTCATATGCCTTTTGCGGTTCCAATGATATGGAGGGACCCTAAAGGCCATTCTTCAGACTGTTATTTTTGTTTGACAAAGACTACAGGTATTACATCCAAATCAATATATACAGTTGAATATCCAGATTTGCCTTCTGCTATGAGACCGGTTTCTCATAGTGATATTTTACCTGTGCCACAGCCTCCTGAAAATGTAATATTTAGTGACGATGATTCTAATAGACGAGAGCAACAGTCGGATGACACAAAATTTGAAGCAGGTGCTTCATCTGAACCTCATTTGTTAACCCAAGGAGATTTGAACGATTGCGTACGTGATTTAGATTTATCCAAAAAACAGAGTGAACTTTTAGGCTCTAGGTTAAAAGGCTGGAATCTGCTGCATAAAGACATAAAAGTATGCTTTTTTAGCAAGCGTCAAGATAAATTTCAAGACTTATTTTAACGAGAAAATGATTTAGTATATTGCAATGATGGTGTTAGTCTAATGGAAGCGCTTGGTCATGACCATGATACAGATGAGTGGCGTGTATTCGTTGATTCTTCAAAAATTAGTTTTAAAGCTGTTCTCCTTCACAACGGAAATAAGTTCCTATTTAGACTTTTATCTGTTCACCGAACTTTCATAGTACAACTGTGTCTTCGATTTTGTATGGACATTCCCAAGTCTTCCACTCTGCCTCGACCACGACTGCCTATACTCTGTGAGAACTGTTAAAGGTTTTCCAAGGTGCAGAGAAGTACTGGAAAACTCTCCACATCCTGACTGTTCCTCTCGGTTAACACAGTATAGCGAGAGTCGACAGGATCGCACACCTTAGATTAAGTTGACTGGATACCTCACCATATATATATATATATCAGAGTAGAAGGAGAGTGGTGACTATCAGTACTTTAAATACCCCACTATCTACATATGTAGTATCAGGCTATGGTAGAGGTATTTGTGACTGCTGTAAGTAACCCACACTTGTAGAATCGAACCATACTCTGTAGAGGCCTCTGATTGCCAGTACCTAGGTATACCAAACACAACAGAAAACTGAGGAATTAATAGCCACACTGATAACAACCCTGTTGATAATAAATATTTACATACAAATATAAGGAAATATTCATTAAGACTTTCGAACACAACAAAAACGATAGCGATCAAACACGGCCACACATACATTCACGGACACAGACAATTTTGTTCACACTTGGTTATCTCGTGTGTCTTCAATAGTGGCCAATGTGTGCCAAATATATTTCAGAGTTATTGTCTGAATACCGATATACATGTTAAAAAGTAAAACATCCACAAGTTTTGTCAATGAGTGTATGTTCGAGAAAACTATATGTTTTTAATTAGACAGACATCCACAAATGTTAACAGAATAGATTCATTATGCGATTACATTTTCAAATCGAATTTTTTCTATTAATATATAAAATTTTTAAAATAGATAAATCCATATTTAAATCTTTAGATAATAAAATAGACGTATTGGATTGAAAAAAAATATATTTATCCGTTATTCTGTTATATAAAACGGTCTTTTTCTTGTGTTTTTAAATATATTTTTAATGAAAAATATTATATGAATATGATATTTCAGAAATATAGAAGGTAGAATCATATCTTAAGCGAAACACCTGTGGTTAAAGTGAAAGTATAATTTCCAACTGTAAACATAGTCGAATAGTATTATTAGAAAGGAGAAAAAAAACTTTCAAATGTGCGCGTGTGACAGAATAGGCAAATAAACATCTTCATTCAATCCAGTATATGCCTTTATATCTATAATATCAAGGTTGAGTAGATATCAGAGCAGATAAATAGACAAAAACCAGTTATCAATAATAAGAAAAAAACCTCCGAGAATATGTTTCTTACTTTATTCATATATTCCCTAAGGTTCCGGGTATTATAAACCTTTCTACACTTTTTTCTTGTCAAATAATCCTGTAGAAAGGTTTACAATACCTGAAAGCTTGAGAGAATATATAAATAAAGCAAGAAACATATCCTCGGAGGGGGGCCGTTTTTTTATTATTATTTACATTAAAAGAGGATTCTATCTTTCGAATTTATAGAAACCAGTTAGATAGAAATATCGATTTTATATGTATACAACTCAATATATATATGTCAGTATTTGATGCTGATGCTTTGGAAAAATACAAGATAATTCAACAAAAAAATAAAACAAGATCAAATATGCGAAATAAAATATGAGAGAAGAATTACAAAAACTATAACAAGACTTAGAACAAAACACTATAAAGGAATGACAATATATCCAGATGGTACAAGAACCTACAGGACATGCAACAATTGTCCTGGGGTGGAACTAACACCTCCCACATATTCTAATGCCCAGCAATGGCCGCAGCCTTGCAGAAAATTGACATGGATCCAGAGCAGCAGCTTTACACATCCAAGATAGTGGACATTGCGACTGCTGTGATAGAGATGCCTGGAGACATCTGAAGTTCTCCATTGGACACGACAAAAACAAAAATATATTTAAAGAAATAAAATGTAATGAGATTAAAATTTGAAGAATAAGATCAACTAACACACACTCTCATAGCATCCAGCCATTATGTTTTTTATTTACCTTTTCAGAGAGTCAGAAAGCATTCCTCCTATAGAAATAATGGCGAAGGGAGTATGTTTATAGAGAGAATCGCTCTATTTATTCAATAATTTATTAAATTTTGACCATATAACCAGCACCTAACAAGAATTCTATACCTATTAAGGAAGAAATCTGATGATTTCAAACCAATTTATTAATTGAATTCAAATTACTTTGCCAAAGGCTTCTAAATATAAAGAGATGGGATTAAATTTTCTCCATTTACACATTAGGAAATATGCGAGCAGCCGCCTCTATCTTATAAATTAGATATCGTATTTATTTATCCATTAATATTTCAACATGAGCGCATTTATTCCTCTATTGCTTACTTGGATTATTTAATTTTTGATCTAGTTTTGACGAATATAATATATTCTAGTTTACCATATAGTCATAAGTTTGTTTGAAATTACTTTTGATCTTTTTTTATTCTATCCAAGGTCTTTTTGAATATTTTTGACCTGGCTTCGAATTCGTTTTAGTTTTAATTTTAGCTAAATCCTTCTGACATTTAATGTATTGTTTGAATATATTTTCTTTCTGATCTAGTACAAAGTTTGGTTTAATATATTCTGGATTTTTCTTATTTTTCAGGCATGTGCTGATCGTCCTGAGGTACCACTAATATTGACTGGTGTATTTTCTATTGTTTGAAGTCTCTTTAAGGATTTTGAATTATTTGAGATAATTGTTTCTCTCAACGAGCCCCTTTTATGTTATTCGAGACGGTCTGATGCACGCTGTGCCGTTCCGCACAGTGGCAGTTCTGGCCTTTGTTCACGGTCTCCCCGTCAACCCATTTCCCGGCCTCCCGTCTATTACCACTAATGATTTTGCTGAATGCCCCCAGCTCTGATCATTTCCCTTTTCTCCCCCACATCTATAAACTCTGTCCCCCGGGGGTTGGGGGGACCAGGAGGGGTGGGAATGGCCAGGGGTGCTGAGCTAGTACTGTAGAACATACAGGCTGCTTGATGAGGAGATGGACTTGATGAGAAACCTGGCGTGATTCAGTTCCTACCCATCATAGTGGACTTCCATTTATTTGATTGAATCCATGAGAAATATAGTGTCTGCATAGCGAGTATGTTAGTACTATTTATCCTAGGTGGTATAGATCATGATAATCATGGGAAATATTGATCAATGACTATTTATATAATATAATGTTATATATTTAAAATCCATGTATTATTAATGAGCCAGTCAATTGAAAGTACAATATAAAAGAGAATATATGAAAGAGCGAGAAAGAAGTATGCAATTTTTTTTAATCACCCATTAAGTGATGCACTAACTTCTCTCCTTGCGGAAGGTCATTAACATGGGGCCTCCTTGAAATCCTTGGGTACAGAGTTCATTGCTCGATTTTACTGTAGGACACAGTTATATAAACTCTTCAAATATATCATTAGAGGAATATTCTTAGACGCTGTCTCCGCGTCACCCCACCTGTTTCGGATACGATCACTGCCTCACTCACAAAGCTCGGAAAGCTTGCCGCATCCTGGATGTCTGGCCTTATCTAAATGGTTGTGGCAGAGCTTCTGTATCTTCTTGCCAGACTTCTTCTTGTCTCCAACCGAATTGAAGCCTATATGCTTCCTTAAAAGTGCCCACAACACTAGAAAGGCTACCCTGATGACACTAATGATTCACCAACACCCGATTGTTACTGACACACTTTTATTAAACTAACGCATCCTTATATACACAATTATATTTACAAATATGTAAATCTCCCTGAATAGGCAAAAAAGAGAGAAATTTACATAACCGGCGTCTCCACCACTTCTACCTGACTGCGGGCATCTTTGTCGCTCACTTAATCCTTGCAGATTCTTGCTCCGGAATCCTGCTTCACTCCAAAACAACACATTTATTTGTAATTCAACATTTTGCTCTTAAGATATAACGAGGACCATATTTGAAGCCAAAGAATCCAGGTGGGCATTCTAAAATTTCAAAAGCTTCCTAAAAAGTCAACTTTTTTGTTTTTATATAAAAAATAGACACTTCGGCCATATTTTATTTTCATTCATTGATAGTTCTACTTGTTTTTGACCATAGTTTTAGAACACGCCGACTTTTATATACTTGTTTTAAATATGTAGTTATCTAACCTATTTTTGAAATTCACTAATATAGAATTCATTTCATAAATTCTATATATAGTCTTATAAAATGTCTTATTGTAATTTTCTTCAAGTAATTTAAAATAAAAACTACTTGATATTAAATTAAAAAAAAATAAATAAATAAAAAATAAATAAAAGACTCCAACTGGCCGAAGTGTCTATTTTTTATATAAATATGAATGCCGGCCAGGCAACCTCTATCTTTTCGATTTTTTGTTTTTATATAAAGGTTTTCTTTCCCACAGTCGGTGTACATAATTTCAAATTATATGATTCATTAAACCGTAGCTTCATAATTCTAGATAACAAAGACTACAGCAAATTACTCCATGAAGGACCACCTCTCTGTGCGACCATTTTTATAAATTCACAAATTGACTTGAGCTGATCACACATCGAGGTTCCAATCAATTTCCTCTATTTTAAAAATTAGACCGAGCTTATTTTCTTTTTTTCCGAATAACATAATTTTCTTTTAAAATTTCAACATGGTCGTGTACATTATTGGAAATTGGTATTTATATGGATAAGGTGAGAATTTCTTAACGGAATGTTTTCAATTTGTAAATAAGTATAATTATTTCCTACCTTTTTGCGATGAAAGATGAATCCTAAAGGGTAAGAAATCCATCTTGTCAGCAAATAGGTTCTCATGGCTACTTCAGTTCATTCGTGCGTTTACTTCAGTTTAAGGAAATTCATTTCATAATTTTTTTATTGGAACTCCTTAGGTAGAGGCTTGTTATGGCTTTACCTAAAAGTTCATAGTTACATATGGCCTGTTCCTACACAAGCTCTGCCATGGCTGGACCACTCCATAGGAACGACTGATGTGATGTACTCCCAGCAGTCTCACGCTAACGACAACCCTTAAATTAACATTTGTAGAAAGAAAGGTATAACCTTAAATATCAGTTCAAATATTTCCTAACAGAATGTTCAAATCATATAATTTTTTCGATATACAAACATTTAATTTTTTCGGATACCCATGGTAAAACGTTAGTATATTTTTTGTAATATCTTTTTATCTACGCTCACCTATTACTGGTTTTATATTATACACTATGCTTTGAAGTTTTAACATATTATATATAATTTCTTCAATGTTAAAATAGATTTATTAACCATTATATTGGAGTTATAGACAAACATTTTAAATTAGCTCTATTTTTGAAATTTAATAATTATATTTCAACAGTATTATATCTTGAGAGAGTATATTGTGTCAAATACCATCATTAACTTATCTATTGATAAAAATTATAAAAATACTTTTAACGATATTTTTTTTATTTTAAAATGTAATTAAAATTATTTCTACAATCCTTATCCTACAATCATTAAAAATTGAAAGATGAAGAGCCTGGCTCATCAGAGGTGAACCCTTCAAGCGGTTTCGCCATTTAAATCTCCAGACCGCTTCATTAATTCATTGGACCGAATTCTTATATACCCTGCACTAGCTATTGAATACAGTAAAATGGTGTTTTGAATAAACCTTGGAAATATGTTTCTAGGACTGTAGATATAATGTATTGAGCAATGTTCTTTCGCAAAAATGACAACTAAGCTGGTAAGACAACATTTATTATTTGTAACTATAAAATATGTAAATGAAATATTAAGGAATTCAATAACAGTTTTTTTAAAGTTAAACTCTCTTTCTATCGTCGTTTTTTATTATTATCTTCAAAATAATTTCAATACATATAAATGTTTGTGAATTTTTATTCAATATTTTGACGATAAAACAATAAAAAAGATATATAAAATTTTCTCCCCATTGAATATAGGCAAAACATTTCTTTTAAAAACTTAATTCTCTTGACGTTATGTGGCACTGAGTTTGTTGTTGACACACATTAATATGTTATAATACTTTGATAAAGGTTGGCGTTCAGCCAACTGAAATATTGGTAAAATAAATTATATGTTGATTCAATATATGCCTTTTTAATTAAAAAAAATATATATATATATGTAGTAATCCCGTTGTGGAATGTGCTGAGCAGTCGTGGTAGTGGGTGCATGATGGGATTCCCGCACTGGGACAGCAAGAGACAGAGGCAGGTCTAGATGGTAACTCCAAGAGGAAGAGGTAGACCACGGACGAAGGCAGCGGACCACGGGCGCCACGGATGCCCAAAGCCTACATCGCGGATAGAAGGGGGGGTGAGAGATCCCACCTACCGTATAACGGCGTCGCTCTGAAAACAACTCTACCTACTTCAAAATATACTACAGAATGTGTCCCCGGTGATGAAGGTTTGGTTGGGGGAATGACATGTAATGAGTGATGACCTAACAAACCTATTATAAAAAAAAATTAAAAGAAATAATTTGTATACAAATTAGGTAAAGTTATTATAAAGTTACAAGTTAAAAAGAGAAAGATGTTGTAATGGTGGTGTATCAATAAAAATCAAGGTTATAAAAATAAAAGCGCACAAAATGAATGATAAAAGATTAAGAGAAAGTATATAATAAAAAATGGTAAATATGGTAAAATGAATCGTACAAGGAAAATAATGTCTTATTGCATTAAAGATGAGAGCAAAAAATGAAGTTAGTTTATTGACTGAACGCATAATGTGACGCTAAGGTTGAAAAGGGGAAAGGGGTATCTGAGCATGTTTCTGCAAAGTAGTATCCCAAACATTCTGCAATGCAATGCGAACTTGTTTAAGTGAGGCATTGTTTTCATTAACAGAAGGCCTAAGATATTCCGTCTGCATCATTAGCTCAGACAGCGAAAAGAGATGGGAAGATTGATGGAGGTAAAAGGGGGAGGTAGAGGTAAGAGGGATCCCTGTTGTCCATAATGATTGTGCCCGGTTGAATTGTGAAAAAAAAAGTGAAAAGTTGAAAAAATGATGAATTGATATGATGCGTCGGGCGATGAGAAAAAAAATAAAAATATCGCGCTGGATATCCTGAACTCATTATCGGGAATGGTATAGCGAGGAAGGATTGTTCCAGACGGATTAATCAATGAAAAAAAAAAACAAAAATGTTCGGCGAACTGGAATCCCTTGGAAGGTAGTTGGAGGTTTGAAGGATGCGGAAAAGGGGAGGTGGATGTAAGAGAATTATTGCTGTCAATTTTGATTGTGTCCGGCTTGTGTGGTGAAAAAAAAAAGTTGAAAGATGAAAAAATGATGAGCCGGACGATGAGAGAAAAAAAAATAAAACCTAACTGGGTCTCCTGAGCTCACTGTTGGGAAATGTACAGCGAGGAAGGGTCTTCTAGTTAGTTAATCAACAAAAAAAAAAGAAAAGGTTGACGAACAATAATCTCTTGATGGCTGTAAAAAGTTGGGAGGAAAGGTTCATGGGATAGAGTTAGAGGTTGTAAGGGAAGCGTCAAAAATAACATTTTGAAAATCTATTAAGAAAAATAAAATGATAAATGTGTTATATGTTTAAGAAATATTATAAATATTGTTAGGTGTAGGTTTTTTTTTAAATAGTGTCTAAAATAGTTGAAGTTGTAACATTCTAAATCTAAACATGATGAAAAAAGAAAATAAAATATTAAAGGTAATAATATATAAAGGGTTGATTGGTAATTGATGGCATTAATTTTGATGGTTAATAAACAAAATGATATATTTGATTAATATTGAAATATTTTATCTACATCTGTAAGTTAAAAAACAAAGTCCAACACCACAAAACTAAGCAAACTGTAAGTCTATCTACAATAAATGAGAGAAAAGTTAAAAGAAAACAAAAAACATTCGTTCCTGAAAAAAGGGAACATATTTACACACAGAATAGCGAAAGTAAATATTTGGGAAAGTTGGTATATTAGTTACAGTTTTTTGTTACTTAAGGTGCCTTGAATATTTACAACATAGTTTCAGGGATGTAATACAGGAAGGAGGAGAAGTAGAGATAATAAAAGTAAAATAAAATATAAAAGAAATTTGACTTAAGCACAAGGTTTGCGATAGGTAGTGACGCAGTGAGGAATAAAGGAAGAAGGTCTGAATTGGTTTCTGCAAAGGACATCTCAGGAATCCTGCCCTGCAATACGAGCTTAGAAGCGAAGTATTGTTTTCAAGGTTCAGCAATCTCAAGATGTTCTGTAAGTAGCATTAGATCAGATAGGCAAAAGGCGTGAAGATCGAAGGAGAGGTAGGTAATGGGGGAATATGGGAAAGAATTTTTTTCTAAGAGAGGTTAAAAAGAGATGGTGTCTCAAGAGTTGCACTGCTGTCGGTGATTGATTGAACCCGGGTTTGAGGAAAAAGGAATGAAATAAAGAATGCTGGGACGACGACCTGGGTGTGAATAAAAAAAGTCGGCAAACAGGAACTCTGCGATGGACGAGGGGTGGTTAGAACGAAGGCATAGAAGGCCAATGGAAAATGATCAAGAGACGAGAGAAGCATGGAAGGCCTATAATTGAATGATTGACAGGTAAGAGTGTTGAAGTAGGAAGGACTATCTCTGCTAATGATGGATGCTAATGATGTAACAATGTCATTCCACCCCTTTAGAAGTAGGGATGGGGAAAGACGAAGCAGAAGAAAAAAACAATTAGGGGGGAGTTCAGCGCGTCCTTGAGCTGTCGTTGGGATAAAGACTGGAATTAATTATTCTTTAATGTAGGCCAAGATGACGTCTCATATGGTGTCATGTACAGGATCGATTTTTAGAGATGGTGGGGACCTAATTTTTAAACGGGGTTGACAAAATTATATACTATCCTATAACATTATAAAGTTAAGATTTGGTATAAAAGGGATTTTATATAACTTTCCTATCCGTTTTAATCTGGCAGGTTCCTCTGTTAGAAGGATATTAAATTTAATCTGTAATGTTGAAATCGTGGGTGTGAATAATTGGGAAAAGGTAGGCTATAAAAGAATTAATTAATTAACTAGTGTATAAATAAATGTGTTATGATTATGCGAAATGTGTTAATGGGATATGGGATATGCGAGAGGAATTAAAATTGATGTGAACAATGTAGAAGTGCGAAATAAAAATGTATTTAATACGTAAATAACAATTTAACACAGGCAGGAAGGAAATGCAATGGGGTATGGAAATTTTATGGTATGATATTTAGTTTTCGCATATTACATTTATAGTTGCATTTGTAATTGTGGGAAAAATGGGAGGCACATTTTGAGATGAGATAATTTAAAATTGATATTTATAAAAATACAAATCTAGGACTAGTTTTTAAAACTTTTAAAATATTGAGAAATATAAATTTGAATAGTAATAGGTCAAGTAAAATAATGAGCGTAATAAATTTAATTATTAATACTATGGCCATAAATAAGGTATTAAAAAAACACACAAATAAGTTTAGAAAATATGATTTGAGTAATTAAAATATAATATGATTTTTTACGTAAAATTTAAAGTAATGAATTAAAATTTAAAAGTTGCTTAAAATAAAGTAAAAATTGATAAATGAGGGTGTACAAGATTTAAAATTTGAATTGAAATGTTATAAAAATTGCAAAATTTGATTTAAAATGATTACCGTGAAAATAAACATTAAATTTATGGAGAATCAAGTTGTTTTTAAAAACTCACATTTTTGAGGATTGTTCAGTCAGGAGACTTGGTCTTTAGTTGTTGTCCCGCTGATGGGGCCTTGTGGTCACTTTTTGCGATGGTTGCCATGGGACATCGTCGATGCTGGTTGGCGGGGCAATGCCAGGATTTCTCTATGAATCTTGTCTGCCTGTTCGAGCTGAGGGAGGAAGATGTTCGTGGCGCAGGAGATGTTGATGGGGGCATTGATGACCTTCTCGGTGCGAGGTGCAGCTAGTTCTCGCATGGCGTCTTTTAGGCGGTTTACTCGGTCTTCGCAGTGGGGCTGCATGTTGGTGAGGGCATCCGCGACGTATTCGCCTCCGACCTCCGTCATCCTCTGCATGCTGCTGTCCTCAGTTATCCTGTCGACTTTAACGGATTCTGTAGTAATCCCGTTGTGGAATGTGCTGAGCAGTCGTGGTAGTGGGTGCGTGATGGGATTCCCGCACTGGGACAGCAAGAGACAGAGGCAGGTCTAGATGGTAACTCCAAGAGGAAGAGGTAGACCACGGACGAAGGCAGCGGACCACGGGCGCCACGGATGCCCAAAGCCTACATCGCGGATAGAAGGGGGGGTGAGAGATCCCACCTACCGTATAACGGCGTCGCTCTGAAAACAACTCTACCTACTTCAAAATATACTACATATATATATATATATATATATATATATATATATATATTTACACACGACCCTTTCATTTTTATGCAATTCAAACAATCACACATGTATATATACAGAATGTACCATATAATATAAAATATACTTTTATTTATAAAATATATTTATAACCTCATCTGATAAATATAAATAGATATATATTTAAATAACTTGTATTATTATAATTAAACACTACAGTATATATATATTATATATTTCTCTAGTAGTTTAGAAAGAAGAATATCCTCATTATATGTATTTGTAGATTTTTAAAAAATTTAAATACAAGTGAATATAAAATTCGATGTACTCCTGATTTAGTTTTTAAAAGATATTTATATTTATTTCATATATTTTGTCTCTCTTTCAAATATTAATTTCTGAGCTTTGAAATGTGAGGTTTGCATTTATATACTCTCTTTTATATTCTTATCCTCACCATAATTACATATAATAATCGAATCACATATGTATGCCTAATCAATTCAAATTGTGTATTCCAGGGAGTGAGGTGGAGACAAAAGGAACCCTGGAAGGCTGTTGAGGTAAGTCGGAAATCTTGCAGTCAACAAATTGATGCCTGTAATTATTTGAATGAAGTTCTAATTTGAGAATCTGTAAACACAAGATGATAGGGTTATTAAATTAAATAATTTTGGAAAAAGGAATTAGTTTTTTGAGAATAAAACATAATAAGAAAAGTTAAGACCTAGTTTTAAATTAAAATTGACAAGTACACAGATGGACCATGCATATTTGTAGAAGTAGTAAAAAAAGAACACATCGGGGGGCAGAATAAACTTATTATAGACACCAGAAGATTGTATCCATGATAGACCCAGGAAGAAGTGAATAGTGTATTTAATAAAATCACAAGCAATCCAAGTTTCTTTACTATTTTATACCTCTAGCTCTGGGGCCAACATGCAATCAACAGGTTAACTAGAATTATAACTTCCAGCTAACTATAGTTAATTGTTTATAGAGTTCTATAGAGTATAGTTAGCTGAAGGTTCTAGTTCTTCTGTTGAAGGCCTTGTTGGTCCGAAAAATGAAGAAATAAAAATAGCAAAGAAACTTGGCTCTGGAATTTCTTGGTTTTCTATTAATTTGTAAAATCAGGGATAAACATGTATTATACAAAATATCGAGTGACTAATTCCGTATAAAACGTTAAAGAGAGAATAACCAGAATTTGTTTCAGATGCCATTCAAAATTTCCCATATTTAAAATTCATTCTGGAATAAATCGATAAACCTTCAATCATTATTTCTAAAACATTTCGCGCGAGAATATTATTTTTATTGATAGGTTACCTAAACCTAGTGCCATGCTGTGTCAACATATGATTCAATCATAATTACAGAAGGTGACAATCAATTTTCCTGCCAGAATATTTATCCAGGATATGACATACGGTATAAGGGCCTCTTCATCAATAAAGTTTAATTTCAAAATTGTCTCTTTTGAATTGGTTGCATTTCAAGGCTATGATAAGCCTTGTATTCTTTTTTGGAAAGAATTGTAAATGTTCTTTCTCTCTCTGAGGTATTCTACCAAATAATCTACCAAAATTTACAAATATGAAGACGTCCATGTTACTACTGTGAATGTCTTTGCTGTCTTGCCCTAAAATTAATATTTCTTGGAATATTATTAAACGATGCAATGGATTAAAAACCTTCTTACAGAAGTTTGATTTGTGATTTAGATATACGCTCATAATTTAAAGTATGATATTTTAAATTTCCAATTTTATAATGGATTTCTGGCTACTAACTCGTTGAGTCTTTTTCTCTCTATTTAAAATCTACCTTCCTATATACCTTCGGATTCTTGTATGAATTAGGAGAAGATGTTTGAATGAATGATGCCTTTCATTTTTGATACCATGAACCCTGTAACCATGTCACCTACCTTAGCCACACGCTCCCTAAAGAAGTCTAAATATTTTGAAATAAATTAGATTATTTTATTTGAAAAGTGTGTATTTTATTTATCAGGCTCCTAATCATTTCAGCCATTGCTGTGACTCACAGTTTCTATAGCTTACCATTTCTAATAAACTATAAATTAAGTCAATATTAATATTCAAACACACAGACATAGTATAATCTATGCGCTCTCACTTCATGTTTAATCGGATTAAATAATATCAGAGCTTAGTTTTCTCAAATATTGAAATTGTTGCCTAAATTTATTTCTCAGAAAATGAGTTGAACTCCTCCGAAGAATTCACAACCTGTTGTAAGTTTATTGATAGCGGATCTCTTGACTGGACCACTGTATTAATGCAATATTTCCACACACACACCATATTTGTTGTTAATATTCTAAGTTTGAGATCAAAATCAACTTATTTGTCAATATACTTGAAGGTTTGGTTAGTCATCCTGCTAACTATTTCAGAAACACTTACTGAGTTGTTTCCTTCCTAGAACTGATATGCCCATGACCCTTTGATTCGATCATTCTCAGGGTTACTATCCCAAATAGAGGTATCCTCCCTGTTATCATCTTAAAGTGTTGGGTGACAGCCGCCACAAAAGACCCTGGCTGCTGGGCCCGCCGTGGAGGAGTGCTCCGTGACTCCGGGGACATTGGGAGTCTTCCGGGCTTCTCGCCGGGGCACGGGGGACCTGGGGGAGGTCCCGGTCCCTGGGGTCGTGCTCCTGCCACGTGGAGTCCCAGCCCTGCTCCCGGGGAAGTCCTGTCCACCTCCTTCCTGCACTTCTTATCATTGGCTTCATATTATAATTCCGGCGCGATGGCGCCCAATAAAGGGTTTTTCAAAAATAGATTTTATCAATAAACACTTCACCTCAAACAATACTTAAATAAAAGATAGAGTTATAAGTTGACCACTACAAGTAAACCTGTCTCAATAATATTTCTCACAAAACTGATGTTTACTTGTTATTTAACTCTAAAAGAATATTTGAGAAATGGATTTCCTAAAGAATCATCAGTGCGTGCTATTTCAAATATTCATATATGCTGCGCTAACATAATTCAAGTTCAATACTTCATTTCCAACACGCTAATGTAAGCACAACTTCTGGAGTGGTTTGCTGTGTTCTATGATATATTGAATTTATTACATAAATTTGAGGAAATTCTCTATTTGAACCTTGATTGTATATTTCAAAATGGATTGTTCAATGCCAAAATTAACTTCATATATCATATTTTATTATATATTATATCAATTGATTTTTTTCAAAATTTTATAAATAGAGAGTCTTTTAAAAGGGTATTTTGAGAAAAAAATATATTGGATTACTTTTCCCAGTAAATATAGTACAGACAATGATTATCAATGATGGTTTACACCATTATATTGTCATCAAACGTAGAAAATACTTCGAAATTTATACTCACAAGGTACGAAATGACCTTTTGGATCCTCACACTCGCTAAGTATAAACTGTGATATTGAGTTATGACTCGTCAGTTTATAGCGAGTTTTGATTGTCAGTAGATCCAAAATGATTTGTAATACTTTTACAATTTTCCAAAAAATAGTCAACTTAATAAAAATTGATAAGTTAAACCTCTGGTCAAAATATAGAAGCACTTCCAGACACTTTTTATCAGCTAAACCTTTATTTATCATCCTTATATACGTCTATGATTCCCATGTAAATCTCATGGAATCAAATATTTGAAGATAAAGACTCCAGGTGGGAGTTCTAAATTTTCCAAATATTTCAAAGTGGTCGTCTTTCTTCTTTAAATTTAAACAGGTATTTTCCCCACTTTGGTAAAGTAACAAAGTGTGCGAATCATCAAACCTTAGCTTCATTACATGGAGAATGATAATTACAGATAACTAAGATAACTAAGAACTCCCTGTGTGACCATTTTTACAAATTCAATATTTGACTTGATCTGATTATATTGGATCTCCCATTATATATATATTATTTTTCCATTTTACATATTATAGAGAAAGAGAGAGATGGAAGTATTTTCATCTTTTTCCTCATATATATCAATTTACTTCAATATTGCAATATAGCCGCGTCTTATAAATTTTGCGAAAATTGTCATAATGTAGGAAGAGAGTAAGGAATTGTCAATGTAATATTTTCCAAAGTTGTAAATTTATATAATGTTTACATATTTTTTTGATGAAAAAAAAAATATCTAACAGAGAAACCCTGTCTAGGCAGCATAGAGGTGCGTGGCTAGTTCATTCGCGCGCTTATTCCAGTTTGAGGAGAGATTCCTCTTTTCATAAGTTTTTATTGGAACCCGCTGGGTTGTAGGCTTGTTCCGGCTTCACTTCAACCTCCATCTGGTCTGTTCCTGCTATCTCCGCCATGGCCGGGCCACCTCATAGGAACGACAGATATGATGGACTCCCAGCAGTCCCACGCACCAACGACAAACCTCAAATTAACCTATCCAGGAAGATGTAATTTCAAATTTTGATTAGAATATCTTCAAAATATTCATCATTGGAAAATTCCTGCGAATTCAAAAAATCTAAATTTCTTGGATACCCATGATTAAAATGTGAGTAATTTATTTTTTTAATCTATCTAGGTCCACTTTCAATAACTTAGTTAAACAACCTTTCTTTAATGAAACGATTTTCATGTCATTTAGGTATTCTCTAAATAAATTGTTAGCCAATAGAGGTTAAGTTTTTCTCCGCCAAATATGATGATGTAAAACAACATTTACAGGCCCTCTTTATGGCTTCCTTAGAATATTTTTTTTTATAATATAAAATAAATTCATCATTTCATTTCTTATTTCATCTGTATATGTCCAGATATGTTTATGAAATATATTTAGAGTATTTCTAGTAGTAATATTTCATAACTGAATATCCTTCAAAATATATTTTTAAAAACATATATAATCATTAATATTATTTACTTTGCGTGATTGTTTCTTTTGGAATAAAGTGGTAAACGCTTCCTTCGGTTTCGCCAGTTTGATCTACTATACCTTTCTAATATTATATATGACTATTCTGCATATATAGCCGGCATAGAAACATTCGCAATGTAAATTAATACTCTTCAAAATAGTTTTCTCCCGCGCCCATACATCTTTGTCAACGTGTTTTCCATGAATCATAAGCCATATGGAACTAGCTTCTCAGAATTCTGTAAAGGCACCTCGTCGTGGTTTGTGTAATGTTGTCAAGGGTCTCTAGATACTTTCCTTTCAGCTCGTATTTCACCCTTGGGAACAAGAAGCAGTCTGCCAAGGCTACATCGGGGCTATAGGGGGACTGTGGGACCGTAGACACACCGATCCTTGTCAGATAGGAGTTGACAACGGTGTGATTCGGTGGTTTGTCATTTTGGAGTCTTCACCAGATCTCTTGCTGAACACGGGTGATTTTGGGATTGTGTCTTTTGAGAGCTCCTTTGTAGATGTCCTTGTTGACTGTCTACTCAGGTGGTACAAACTCGTGGTCCTCGATTCCCTTAGGGTTGAAGAACACGATGACCTTGGACTTGACGCGGGACTTGCTCATTCTTGATTTTTTATGACACGGTGACGAGGTCGTGTGTCACTCCGTACTCTGGATCTTCTCCGTGTCGTATCAAAACATCCATGTCAATCTCCTGTGATGACGCTGTTAAGCAAATTCGGGTCTTCCTCATAGAGTTCAAGCATCTCTTTCCATGCTTCCACGCGCTGCTTATTATGAGCGTTGGACAAGATTTTTGGCATAAGTTTCGCGCAAATCTTACGCATGGCCAAGTCTTCGGAAACAATTCGAAGAACATCTGTTCTCGGCAAATTTAATTATTCTGAACCCAAACGGACACTCATTCGGCGGTCTTTGTTAAGTAAATCTTGCACACGAGCGACATTATCGTCCGTTCAAGATGTTGATGGACGCCCAGAAAAGGCCTTATCGGCCTCTTCTTCCCGGCCTTCTTTAAACTGCTTGCGCCTCTTTTTGACCTGCGAGTACTACAAGCAATCTTCCTTGAAGGCCTAAGTGATTACTCAAACGTTTACTTCGCCGTTTTTCGAAGTTTAACGCAAAGTTTTATCGCATAGCGTTGCTCCAAAGTTTTCTCTATCCTAACCATGCTGAGGCTCTGCGTGGAGGTTCAATAAAAATGACGTCCTTCCGCTCTTAGAGCTTCTAAATAACTGAACCTGGGGTCGTTGGCAAGCTTAGAGTCCCCGCCAGCACTTCCAACCGGTCGAGCAGGTATGCGCGGTAATCTCTGTTTGGATAAATAAGGCTCATTTCTTTAGGAATTCTGTAGATTACGTTGCATAAAAGGTGGACGCAACTCACCTTTAAAATTGAATTCTAAAATATATTTTTTCATTTCCGTAACGTACACATATCGAAGAATATTCCACACCGTATTTGTCAAATCAACAAATCCAATCATGTGTGCCATCATTCAGATCTTCACAGTACAGGGCGAATTCGATTTCATAACATTCCATAATAGTCCGAACTTTTACAAAATGCTTGAGCTGATGAACTAGTAGGGTCGGTCTTATACCAGAGTGCACATAATTAGCTAATTGGGCTGATATAAATTTAATATCTCGTGCATTTTTTTCTTGTGTGCCAAATTAGTCATATATAGCATATATTCATGTTTCTATACAAAACGCGTTTTCAACTTGCAACATTTAAAATATTAATTGCTTATGATTCTTTTTGAAATAAAACAATTTTCTACTGCCCATATTGTAATGATAAATTAAAATGAAGGGCCTTGCTCATCAGTGGGGAACCCTCCCAGCCGTTTCGAAAGTTCAATCTACAATTTGACGTACACATATATAATCTGCTACGAGCATTACCCATTCCCAAACAGTCCGCTGGGAGGGTTTACCCCTGATTAGCCAGGCCTTCTCATATATTTATCTTTGCCGTAAGGGCAGTATGAAATTTTTATTTCAAAAAATGTTTAAATTTCTTATAAAAGATGGCGCGCTAATGCATAATAAATAATCATGAGTTAATAGAAATAATATCAGAAAGAGCTGGTCAGATGTTTATGGAACCCTTTATATATTTTGATATCAATTAGGATCTACGGAGTCGGTATCGATATAGCAATGACATATTTTCTGCATTTTATTCAAATCAACTGAATCTATTCGTCAGATTTTCATGAACATGTTTTATGCCAAGCGTCAAAATATTCGACCTTATTTCAACGGATCATCAAGCGTCAAATCATTGATGTGCCACTCAACGTGTCACAGGATGGATAGATTTCAGGTCGGTCCAACAACATGTATGTAGAGAGAAAAATGAAAAGATAATTTGTTTCAATTTGAGTCTCTATTTAGCTCTCAGAGTTTTAAAATATGTGTATTGATCCGAAAACGCACGAAGAACATCATTATCATTTCACAAATATCAAAGAAATTCAACTGTAGACGGCAAAATTTGGATCTTATTTGTTCGGAAATAAAGACCTCCATGTCTAACCACTTGGAATCCCTAATCTACGCCATCATATTGGTGGTATCTTTGGGTCTCATGTTCTTTATTATTTCAATATTATTTACAAACGCGCACATTCTGAAAGGTTACAACACAGAGGTCAGGCTTTAGGATAGTTATATTCAGAGCAAACATTCTTGTCCTCAGAATGGCCGACTTAATCGCTCATACTGAACAAAATATGATAATTTCTCAAGAAATCCAGACACTTATATTAGACACACATATACACAACACCAAAGGTGGAGCTGGTTCCATGACAGTATAAACCTTCGATGTCCGCTATCTGGGATCGGATTGAACAGTTTTTTCAAAAGACAAATTACTTCCATATCTCTGAACTTGCACAAACCCAATTCATCATTGAGTATAACTACACATATTTGACCCTGGTATTTGTTAGTACATAGTCGAACAAATGTAGACTTGCTAAATGAAGGACTTACAGTGAGAGCAGTTACAAATTCCTACCCATCATAATTACCATGCTATGTAATTATGGGGACGGTAATCAATCCATGATATTCATTTCCGCTAGAGTGTGAGATGTCCTCAATATAACTGTACGAGGTATCGTTTGGGATACTGTATCTATGTTCTTGGGAAACCAATTACATTTTGAAGAAATCTCAATATATACAAAGCAGATAAATATATGAAGTCAAACTCACATATATGTCATATTCAATATCGTATATAACTTCAATAAAAACACATTAAAATAGGTTTTATAGTACATATATATAGATATTTAATAATGATTTTTAATCAGATTTTCTAAATATCAATTATATTGATTTTTCTATCTCTCGATCTCTCCCATTTTGATAAATTAATATAGATAACTATATAAAATAAAAGGATTTAAAAGCGCTAATGTTTCTTTTATACATAAAACGAACTTCTACTCTCCTTACTGCGATGAAAAATATATTGGGAGGGCTTGGCTCATCAGTGGTGAACCCTCCCAGCGGTTTCGCCAATTTAATCCACCAGACCGCTTCTCAGAGCTCTAATACTGTATTGGATCATTCTGCTTTTATATGCTACACTGAAGGATGGAATCTTAGAAATGGTTTTAAAGTAAACTATGGACATAAGCTTATAGGACAGTAGAATTACATTCAAATATTTGCTTCGAGCAATGCTCTTCAGCAAACTATAAAGACAAGGCCAGTTAGGCATAAATTAACACATAGCAATAACGCGCCATCTATATATATAAAATAAAAGGATTTAAAAGCGCTAATGTTTCTTTTATACATAAAACGAATTTCTACTGTCCTTACTGCGATGAAAAATTACATTGGCGAAACTGCTGGGAGGGTTCACCACTGATGAGCCAAGCCCTCCCAATATATTTTTCATCGCAGTAAGGACAGTAGAAGTTCGTTTTATGTATAAAAGAAACATTAGCGCTTTTAAATCCTTTTATTTTATATATAGATGGCGCGTTATTGCTTTGTGTTAATAGATAACAATATCACCGAGAAGAATTTGGCAAAAAGAAGTCTACCGAATTCTTAATATTCAATATTCATGTATGTGTACAAAATATGGTAATATATCATATATTTAATAAGTCTTGTATGTTTCAGGGCCTGCCGAAACATTTGGTACCCAACAATCGACCTTGCTACTACACTCGAAAGTAAAAAAGCCAAAGAAGAAAGTATAAAAGCGAAAATGTGCTTTCGAAACAAACCTAAAGACAGGAAAGTCCTTATTTCCAAACTTCAATGGCTAAGCATTCAGCTCCCACATGGATGGCACCTAATCCTCTTCAAACAAAAGTTGGTTCTAACCTACTTGGATAGAAAGGAAGAATTCCGTTTTGAAAAGGGCGGTTACTGGCTCATCCCTCCTCTGCCCCCAAGTCTTCCTGGGTGAGTCCAAGTTCAACCAAGGAACCTATATCGATATATATGATGGTGTGTGGAATATGTAATGTTGAAACCCCATGTCACTCAAATAAACTAATATAACCGTCCAGCAGATCCTCCCATGTTTGACCTATATAATAACTTATCATCTCTTGAGCGACCACTCATGCGAAGTCACAACGTGGTTTGAATTGATCAAATGAAGAATCACTGTTATTATAAACCAGGAAATTCTTTTCTTATTTTTGTGACTAGGGTATCCCATGATCTATTCTAATTGATTTTTGTTATTTTATATTCATTAATAAAGTTAGTTACACTCTCATTTTCTCTGATCTCTAACTAATTACTCCAAAATATTCCTAAAAATGGATTATTCACAAAAATTCAAAAATTCATAAAAAGATTTAGAATTTTTCAATTGCCAAAAAATCTATACAATAAAAATTAATATTATTGTTCATTTAAGAAAAAAAAAGATATAACCATCTATATTCTAATATAACATTAGTACTTATTTTTAAAAATTGTCTAGGTCTCCATTTTTAAAAATATATTACCTAAATTTGATCCTACTTTAGATTACTCTTCCTTATTTAAAAAAAATATATATATATTCGGCTTTTGGGTTAATAATCAACTTTTACCTACTTAATATATCTTTCCGAAGTATTTTGAAAATTTAAGATTATATAGGTATAGCTATCATAATATCATAATATACAATGATATATATGTTTAGAATGATCTTGAACTTCATATAACCCATTTGATTTCTCCATCTCTCTCACAATGGTGACAAAGTTGAGTAATTTCTTGAAGACCCAATTCTTCAAATTGACAGGAATTCTTGTCTAATTTCACACGCCATATTTAGATTTTAAATATCTCAGGTTAAGTATAAGAAAGGAAGGAAATATCTTCATTTACGGGGCTGCTAACCAGAATGGAGGATTTTGAGCCCCGATAAGTATAAGGATAACTTCTCCTTTAAATTAGTAAACGTTTTCTTAAATAATTTCATATTTATCATATTATAAAGTTTTTAAAATCAAGTTTTACTTTAACAAAACACAATTTTTAGAAACTCATACAAACAGAAATCGGGCAAATACATTTCAGTTTTATTGGAAAAATTAATATTATCATTAGTTATTTTTTAAAAGCGAATAGGACATATTTTATCATTAAATGATATTATTTCAAAATTAAAATAGTATTTTTAAAATATATTTTTATATATAAACAAATGGACTTTTCCTTATTAATGTCATAGAAACTTATACATGCCAAAACTATTTATAGATTATTCTTGGTTTAAAATATACCCCTAGCTTTTATAAGATATATTTACTATTTTAATCAAATGAATCCACATATTTTCGCCAGAATTCAACATTAATAATTCAAACTCATCTTTATAATGATAATAAAATAATTATGGGGTTCAAAAAGTATACGTTGGTGATAAATGTTATATGAATAACCAAAACTATATTTTAATTGATTATTATATACAGAGAGTGTGTGTGTGTGGGATAAAACTTATACAAATATACGATTATACATTTGGCTTTATCACTATCTTTAATTTATGAAAATTATGTTGAATAATTTCATTTTGATTGTTCCCACATCAGGTATAAGGAACTGATAGAATTGATGAATAGAGGTTTGTAAAGAGATCAAGTTTGATATCAAACATATTATACAGAACAGCCATTTTAGCAAAGAAATTTTAATCTAGGTTCATAGGAATCTTTCTCTATTTCTCAAAATATAAAATACTAATAATGTGTGGAGCTCCTTTTGATTGAGTAATATAGGCGAAGTTGAAAAACCTGTATTTAAATACAATGCTATTCACTAGATTATTTGAGTCCAAATCAATTACACATTTTGAATACAAATTCATGAGATAATTAAGAATATATTATTTGAAAGGTCTCATTCCATATTGTTTGAGACCCAGTCTTGAATAAATGTTAAATTAAAACGATTTGTATATTAGATCAATATAGTTTCAACTCAACACTAAGCGCTAGTTTCCTTTTAAAAATAAATATTGTATAAAGTGTATTTATTTTCTTGAAATATAAACTAAAGAGCTGGGATCAAATAAAAACATACGCAAAAAGATTTTATGTAAAAAAATCCATCTCAGTAAGCGTCATTAAGCATTGCCATCAATAATAAGAGGTTTACTTTAGTTCGGCTGAATCTACAAGAATGTTGTATATTAAAATATTATAAAAATAATAAAATATTGTATAAATTTTATATACAGAGATTGATATATTTACATTTATTTAACGGCTTAACTAGAAACGTGCTGAATTGATTTGCAACTCTTCTGTTGGATTTGCTAATTTGTTTTAAATATAATTTTTCAAGTTAATATTCCTCTGATTGAATTCTGTGTAATCGGAAAGGCAGTTCAATAAATGGAAATTAATCTTTTACGTCTTTCATGTGACATTCTTGTATTATTTTAAAGAGCAAGTGACCAAATGTGAATTAATTTGTTCTGTTTGGCACTTTGTTCAGAAAGAAGATTAGTCTAATAACTGTTCATAAAATCGTGTGTAAAAGTTGAGGCTAAAATTCTGGAAAAAAAATTCTTGAGAAAGGTTGCAGTGAATCACAGAAATGGCTGGAATAAAAAGGTTTAAGAACGGTTGATGTACCTATATTCTCGTACAGTCACTTACATACGACTCTCTCTAATACTGAACTCGAGTTTTTCATCTTTCCTCTTTACTTAACTTGATATGGATTAATTATCATTTATATCATATTATATGGTGAATATGTTTTCGTTATTGAAATCCTCCATCGTGAAATGTATTTTCAACTTCGAATAAGAACACATTCCATGATATGACGAAAGGAATCATATGTTATAGGAGCTCATTTAATCAAGTACAGGTTTGTGATCAAAGTTGAAGTTAAAATTTAAAAATCGTATTTGGTTTTAAGCCAAAGTTTTCCTTATCTAGATGAGATGTCAGTTGTGAAGGAAAAGGTACCAACTGCTGGGCCTTTTGACCTTATTCAGCAAAAATCCGCCTTTGTTATATTCACGTCATCTTTTCTTTTCTCGATCTTCAACCCTCACTTCAAAATAATATTAAATTAAGTATATATAGAATGTAAACATAAACATCTTATATTTTAAAAAGAAGTGTATTTGAATCTAAAAAAGAAAAATAAACTATTTTTTTTCTTCTTAAAATATTTTAAGGGATTGCTTCCTCTTTTCACTAATTTTTATAGCACAATAAACCTGAAGATTTCTAGTTCTGAGTTTTTTGTTTACAAATTGACAAAGAGGGACAATCCTTAGAAATATTTTGAGAAAAACTTTTTTTTTTCGTTCACAGACCCAGATACGCCTTATTATTATATATAAATATATTTGAAAAGTAAAAGTAAATATCAGGTTAAAAGTTTCTTTTAATTTAAATTTGCAATCTTTCGAGCAAATATACTGCTCTTTAACGGGCTGATATTCTATGTACAATCTCTAAATGATATTTAAACAAAATAATTGAAAACTTTTGTTATTGATATGTGCTCCCGCGGGCGTGTTTTATTTTTTAAGAAAGAAGATTAGTATAATAACTGTTCATAAAATCGTGTGTAAAAGTTGAGGCTAAAATTCTGGAACAAAATTTTCTTGAGAAAGGTTGCAGTGAATCACAAAAATGGCGGGAATAAAAATTTTTAAGAACGGTGTTGCGTGCGAGAGCACATGCCAATAACAAAGGTTTTCGATTAGTAAAATATACAAGTATCAGTCATCAATCAATTCTGTCATCGTTTGCTTTTGTGAATGGAATAAATACCCAAATATGACCATTTCTTATAAGCATCGGTGGTTCAGTGGTAGAATGCTCGCCTGCCACGCGGGCGGCCCGGGATCGATTCCCGGCCGATGCATTTTTCTTTTTTTACAATTTTTAAAACTCATTTATATTATTATCCCTATATATATAAAAGTCAGCGTATGTATGTATGTATGTTTGTCAACTATACACGTCCACAATACGTAACTAATCTGACTGAAATTTTAACAGTATATAAAGTAGAATCTGGAAAAACTCTTAGTGAAAATTTCAGGTCTCTATCCCGAATATTCGTCGTGTTATTTGCAAATTTGCTCTTTCGCTCGCGCCTCTAGCGGTGAAAATGGGGGGTAATACCAGCTGACCTAATGTACATGTAAAGTTTGGAGCGAGACGTTTCACAAGAGTGACATCCACGGCTCCAATTTATAATTGTAACGAATGGTATTTGAATAAAAACATTTAATCGGGTAAAACCCGGGAGTTGCCCGGGTCATTCGGCTAGTTTTATATAAATATCATTTAGAGATTGTACATAGATTATCAGCCCGTTAAAGAGCAGTATATTTGCTCGAAAGCTTGCAAATATAAAATTAAAATAAACATTTTACCTGATATTTATTTTAACTTTTTCAAATAATTTCTGGATATAACTATTGCTCAAATATATAAATAAACTCACACACATATAAAAACACACAAACACACAATGAATCGCCTTTTGATATAAATATATTATTAATATATTTATTTTATGCAACATTATATAATCGACTCTGTATAGTTTCTAAAAAAAACGGAGATTCCAAGGTTATTCTCTATGAAATGAAGATTATCTTGGACCGATAGGAAGGTAGTAATAGGTGCAACACACAGCTCAGATATCATTTAATATATCAATTGTCATACAAAGGTTGATTTCGAGATATAAATTTCTCCGAATTTGGAGAAATATAGTTGGTATGTATAAATATAATCGCTGAGATGATACACCAGGGAAATATTTCGAAGGCGAAAAGTTTATTTATTTCTAGAATCGTTTTCTAAGGTTTCGAACTTTTCGGACTTTCAACTGATGTAAATTTACAAGAAACACTGGTACAAGGTTTTCCGTTCGCCATTACTCTTCATATTTTCACCCTCTCATACTTCATTCAAAAAAAAAAAAAGTTAGAAATGGTCGCTATTTCTCTTTGAAATAAATTTCGATTTTTGTATGGAAGAAACATTCGCGGTATAATTGCAATTTTCGTTTTACAAGAATAAGAGTAAGCAGTAAGGGTTATGTGGTGTTATAGGCGGCTGCTTCCTGCGCTGACCTTCGGGTCGGATGAGTCCGCCGTGGAGCCCCCTGGCGCTGAAGAGTAAGTAATTCATTTCTGTATAATGACACTGTTGGTGTGACAACTTTATGGTGACAGGGTGACGACATTATGATGACTCTCAGTCATCTTTGTAGTCATTGTGTGTTATTTTTGTGGTGATGGTGGAAATATTTGTGATTACTATGTATCCTCATTGTATTGACTGAGGGACAAACTTTCAACCACACTTTATGATGAATCATAATACCACCACCAGATGTTACCAGTAGATATTAAGATAAACTTATGTTCCAGGGCGCCAGGAGGAGCACCAGCCCCTGCGGCTCGGTAAGTTGTCCACAGACTTCAACCCACAGAATATTACAACATCGTGATGTATCCAGGCGGGGCCGAGTCCGGAGGTGGCTGCGTCGCCTGGTCCCCCGGTGCCTGCGGGCCGCGCGGTAAGTTCCACACATCTCCTTCACTCTTACCTCAATCTAAACATGTTCATTGATTTGTCTATTATATTCCTAAAGTTGATAAAGAAAACGTACCTGGTTTTGAATTTATAGAAAGGAGTATAAAAAGCTGAGAAAGAATAAAATGAAACCCATATAATTATTTTTTATTCTTTCTTTTTCCATATGGATTCAGGTACGCTTTCTCATTATCGTCCTTATATTGAATGGATTGGAACTAAACGCAAACTATATATCTATATATAAAGGGGGATTTCTGTTTCAGCTTTCAATATTTTTGGTTGACCTTTTCTGTCTTCGGAATGGCATTTAAGTTCACTCCTAATGAATGTTAAGACGTTTTATTTATTTATATTTATTTTATTTTCAAATCGATTTGAATAATGTAGAGTCAAATATTTTGTAGTTTAACAAAAGAGATAAAAAAATAGTATTATTCAACCTATTTTAAAATACATTTATTCAGTATTTTATATCGCTTTCAAATATTAATTTCTGAGTTTTTAAATTTAGGCATTGCATTTCATTGCCCTCTTTTACATTCCTAACTTCACCTAAATTGCATCTCCTAATTAAGTAATAAATGTGTGCCTAATCAATGTAAATTGTGTATTCCAGGGAGTGAGGTGAAGACAGGAGGAACCCTGTGAGGCTGTTGATGTAAGTCGGAAATCCTTCAGTTAACAAGTTGATGCCTGCAATTTTTTGGATTAAAGATAATTTGAAATTCTATAACCACAGGATGATATGGAAATTTGAAGAATATTGATAAATGCCATTAGTCAAATGTTATTGATTATTATATGAAATATTAAAATTCTTTAATTTCAATTGAAATTTTGTAAGAAGAAAAGAACTGTACATATTGGTAGTCATTCACATAATATATAGTGAGAAGAGAGACCAAGCGATAATATCTCTCTAATCTAAGAAAAATAAAAAAATAAATAAAAAAATTGCCATTATTGACTATCTCTACATAAACTATTGGAGAAATAACTTCCAGAATTTTTGTTTCAGGTGGCATTCAAAATGTCCAATATACAAAATTCATTCTAAGATAAATCTCGAAAAATCTTCGAAATAAATCAGGGAATTTTGCTAGGCCACTGCGCGCTAGGATGTTATTTTTATTGATTAAATTCCTGATCTAAATTTCTTGATTTTTCAACATTCAGTTTTATTAAACCGCTGGGGGGTTCACCACTGATGAGCCAAGCCCTCCTAATATATTTTTTCATCGCAGTAAGGGCAATAGAAGTTTGTATTATGTATATAAGAAACATTCGTGCTTTTAAAATCCTTTCATTTTATATGTATAGATGGCGCGTTATTGCTTTGTGTTAATTCAGTTTTATATTAAGTGCTGAGGTTGGCTATCAATTTTCTTACAATATATTTTATCCATGTTATGACAAAGAAGTTATAGCTGATATGGGCCTATGCAACTAGGAAGTTTAACATATAAATTGTTTCTTTTGGATTAGTCTCAAAACAAATCTATTTGGAGCCTCATTTGATTTTGACATTAAAACAGAATATAATTTCTCTCTGTGTTGGTATATGCTAGAGTTATGATCTGCTGAGTATCAAATATATTATGTCATTCCAGTGTATGTTTAGGAAATATTGTCCTTGAATTTATATTTCTGGACAAAACAATGAACGATTCTATAGAAATTTGAAAAAATTCCCTCTAAGTTGAATTCTAATTTGTGAAATCACTATAATACGCTTATAATTTAATGTATGATCTTTTGAATTTCCATTTCTATAATATATTTAATATTCCTAACTTTTAAATATTTTTATTCTATTTAACATTTAACCTTTATATAACTTGAGGTGCTTGTATAAATCAGGACAAGGATATTACAAAGAATGATACCTTTCATTTTTAACACCACAAACACTGAGACACCGCTCACCTACCTTAGCGACCACCTCTCTGAACGAGTCAAATTTTGAAGTCTAAATATTTATTTTAAAAGTGTTTTCCTCTCTTTTTAAAATCATTTTCTTCTTCGAATTAACTGGTATATTTATTCCTCACACACAATCCACACATTATATAGAGCTCTGCTATAAGATAAATCTATATATTTTAGTTAATATAGAAATTTAGCCAAACAAATTAATTGAATGGCTCTTTCATTTTATATAACAAAAAAAAAGGATATTAATGTCTCTCTTTTTTATTTTTAATTATTTTTATGGCCATCTATCATATATATCATAAAGATGTAGTATACTCTAGGGAATTGGCCAGCTGTTGTAGAAGTTCAAAGATAGCGACTCTCTGACCTTACCTCTATATTATTGCATTGTTTCTATCAGACCTTTGAAATAATATTTAATATTTGTTATCAGAAATATCTTGTCAGCATACTGAAAGTTTGGCTTGTCTTCCTGAAAGCTTCTTCAGAACACCATTACTGTATTTGTCTCTTCTTGGAAATGATATGGTCTAGATACTTTAATTCAATTCAGGGTTATTATCTCTAATAGACAAAAATCAGAATGGTGTTCTAGTGAACATACTGACGTGTTGTTTGTTCTCCTGACAGCCGCTACTGAAGACCCTTGCTGCTGGGCCCACCGTGGAGCTGCCCGTGGAGGAGTGCCCCGAGACTCCGGGGAGCCGCCGACATCGGGGGTCTTCCGGGCTTCTCGCCGGGGCACGGGGGACCTGGAGGCTTCTGATGTCTCGGTCCCTGGAGTCTTCTTCGTGCTCCTGCCACGTGGAGTCTTCGTCGTGGGACCCAGCCCTGCTCCAGCTCCCGGGGAACGCCATCTTCCAGGACCTCTCCACCTCCTCCCTGCGCTTCTTCTCATTGGCAACTTATCAAAATTCCGGCGCGGTAGCGCTCAATAAAGGGTTTTTAAAAAAACTTCCTTATAATAAATACTTCACCTCAAATAACATTAATATTAAAGAAATCTCCCAGAAAATCACTATTAATGAACCTTTCTTAGGAATATTCCTTACTAATGTTCCTATTTTTATTAAGTTTAAAACTCCTATCAGATCTCTGAATGACAAATTATTTTAATTAATTTAAATTATCCTGTTTTTGTAGTGCCGGTTTTAAAAAATTAAAAATGTGAATAAATCCAAACAGATATAGGGCAAAATATTCAATGTATAAAAGTTAACAGAACGCCAAATACTCCATATCCCGCCAAAGGTTCAACACTTCATACATAGGAGAAACCAACAGATCAATAGACACAATAATTACAGAGCATATCAGAACCAAGATAATAGACCTTAAATATTTCAACGCGAAAATTATAAGTTTTCAACCTACAGGATTTCACACGCCATTTGAATTTAAAAAATAAAACAAACGTATTTTCTCAACAAACAATAGACTCACACTGGAATCTTTTATCTCTCTGAAGTTCCAGAATATCAAACGCAGATAAAGGCAGAAATTATTCCTAAACCATATAGCTGTGAAATATTCGTTTTTTTATAGATTTTAAATTTTTATCTTGTGAAACTATATTGCATGAATGTTGCACGCCTTTTGCCGAGCCATTAGCCTGAGAGAGGATATGTTAATGAAATCACTTAGAAGTCTCTTTCATGTACAACCTATCTAATCCCTTTCTAGACCAGCCATTTATAAAGTCATAACGAGAACTGATCCAACCTCCACTGAGCGACCACCTCCACGTTATAAGGATGTATCTATGTTTGTGTGACTAGGGCCTCTTATGAGAGATCTAATCTATTTTTGGAAACATCCGGGCTTTTCAACGGGGCATGGGAGACCTGGAGGATGTCCCGGTCCCTGGGGTCGTGCTCCTGCCACGTGGAGTCCAAGCCCTGCTCCCGAGGAACGCCATCTTCCACTCCAGCTCCTCCCTGCGCTTCTTCACATTGGCTTCATATTAAAATTCCGGCGCAGTGGCGCCCAATAAAGGGTTTTAAAAAATATGTTTTACATAAACATTTCACCTCAAAGAATACGTAAATAAAATATATGAGTTATAAGTTCACACTACAAATAAACCTGTCTCAATAATTTTCCTCACAAAACTGATTTTTTAAAACTTTTTATTTAACTCTAAATGAATATTTGGGAAATGACTTTCCTAAAGAATCATCAGTACGTGCTATTTCAATTATTCATATATGCTGCGCTATCATAATTCAAGTTCAATACTTCATTTCCAACACGCTAATGTGAGCACAACCTCTAGAGTGGTTTGCTGTGTTCTATGATCTATTGAATTTATTACATATATTTTAGGAAATTCTCTATTTGAACCTTAATTGTATATTTTAAGATTGATTGTTCAATACCAAAATTATCTTCATATATCATATATTTTATTAATTTTATTATATACTAGCGGATGTACCCGGCTTCGCCCAGGTTTTTCTCGAGGGAATGTTTGTAGTCTAGTAATAAGAAAATATACTACACCTAAAAACTATCAGAGAAATGAGAAACCACGGAGGGTGAACAGAAAAATGCTTACATTGGATGTAATGTTTACGATATCAAGTTAAATAAAAACAAAGATAAAATTTGCATATGTTGGTCACTATAAATTTGTATATTTGTTAGGCGAAATTAGAAACATGATAAAACAATTGGGTATTTAAAAACAAATGTAGAAATAAAAGTTGAAGTATAATAAACAATGTTAAAGATTAGTTTTAATTATTAATCAAGATTGTGTGTGAATATGTGAGAAAGATGTAATATCGTTGTTGTTTTCTTGGCCGACTGTTTTACATATGGTGTTATCTTAAAATTGCTTGTTTTGAATATTTTTTAGATTGAGATTATTAGCTAGTATGTAAAAAAATTAACTCTGTTGAAATTTAATTTTGTATTTATATATAAATAAAATTAACTCTGTTGATTTTTTTTTGTTGTATTTAATCGATAACAGCGAAGTTACGCATGTTAATGTTAGGAAATATATTTTGATGTTAAGCAAAACCTGCTCCATCTCGTTTTACATAAATGTTGAAAATTTGGTTGAAATTGATGCATTGTAACGAAAGTTTTTAGTGATGTCCACTTATGAAATTTCCATTTTATTAATATAGATTATATTAATTGATTTTTTTCAAAATTTATAAATTTCTGAAATTATATATAAAGAAGGCATTTCCTGATAAAGAGCACATGTGTTTTTTTTTATTTTTTCTATTGTTTTTTCATATATATATATGTCGTAGCTGCGGTGGTCGAATGGAAGGACGCAAGCGTTGTGCATGCACGCGTCAAAAAAGAACTTGTTCGACACTCGTGAGCACGCGCCACGCGGCGGAGACGTGGCCTTCCCCCGCGCGCGCTGGCTCCCAGATTTATTTGGTACAGATTTATACATGGATGAATTTGTATTTACATTTTAAAATATAATTATGGCGGAAATAAATATATCTCTTGGGCATTAATTATACAAATTATGACAGATGGAACCTGTGTGGGATAAATAAATTTAAAATGATTTTAAAATTATTTAGTTGAGATTGGGAGGCAATTTTATAAATTGAATTCTGATATTATGTACAAAATTGGAAATTTGTGTGATATTATACTAAAATATATACAAGTAGGGATTAACACAACATTAAGTTTGATATATAATACAAGGATAATAAAGTTTCAAATGTGTAGCAGGATACGAACCTGTGTGATGTGGCTACGACTGTGTATCTGTTTGTGAGAATGTTCTGTGCGTGAGAGGATCTCCTGCGCTGGAGTGTTGGTGGATTGATTATGGGCTAAGCAGTCTCCTATGAACCGTACTCTCCATAGGGAACGTAAGAAGAGGGGTGTAAAAAGGTGCTCAGGGATTATAAGGAATGAATGTTTGATATGGCAGGATACGTTTGAGGAATGAAGACTTGGGCGTGGCGAACAATTTGGTAGGATGATCCAAATTGGGTCACTGGAGTCCTCGGAAGGTTTCTCGTTTGGGATGGAGAGAAAAGGGGACGGTGGTCATGTCAATGAAATAGCGCAAGGAGAATATCTCTTGATGTTGGTGTGTGTACATAATGGTTTATTGCAAATTGTCCAGAGGGCAACATACTGAATTCTGTGACGTACATCCTGAACGGATCGTTTCAAGATGGGTCTGTGATTATCCGTAATCCTGCTGACTTCTTAAAAGCAAATAAATTTGGGGAAAAATATCAGTTCGGGGTGGTCAATGGGCAACGCAAGTGGTGTTATTCTAATTCAAAATAGGAATTATATATAGGAATTCCCTGACGTTAGGATCTTATGGGGGATCATCAATCTTACTGTCGTGGTCACCATTCTTTTCTGAGTGATTAATGAAGTCCTTTAAGGTGTTCCAAAGGACTATTGAAAGCTCTTGAAGACAATGAATCAAGATTGATTGAATTTGTCTTAATCGGGACGACGGCAATAAATAAATCAGCAGATGTATAATCGTCATGGAGACGTTTGGGTTAATAAAAGCCATTGTAAGGAGGGATAGAAAAAATATTGGAAATTGTTTAATTATATTAAAATATTTAACTATGGGCAACAGTACTAACGTATTTTTGATTATGACTGACCTATTTTCCAATTTCGTATTATCACAGTTAATAAGGGGAGCACTGAATTGAGGGCTAATTTGCGGAGTATGATTACGTGTTGGTGAGGATGGGAGCATTATCTTCGTTGTAGGAGATGGTTCTAATCGGATAGCAATCTTTGGGATGGTGTCATGAGTAGAAATGTATCTGGCTGTTAATGTTGGTTCGACATTATCTAAGAAAATATCCGGGTTCATGTGATTAAATGGGTTACTTAATGTAGATGCATAATTCTTATAATCATCATTAAATATTTCAGGTGGAAAATGATTTTAATAAAATATGATTTTGGCTTGCTATTGTTGTTCATTGAGTGAGGTGCGAAGATGTACTTAGTGTCTTCGGAATAATGTTTGAATTTGTTTACGTGAATAATTTTTGTTTCTAAGTTTTGAGCTTGATTAGGTCTATTGATTCTAACTGTATAGGGGGATATCACCTCAATTATCTCATATGGTCCACTGAAGTAAGGCACTAATTTGCCCGTATTGGGGTGTTGGTAAATTTTGGTAAGGACTAGATCGCCTACTTCAAAGTCGGGGGACCTGTGATTTTTATCAAATCTGATCTTATCTAGCCTATGGCGTTCTTTCGTTATTTGTAACGCTAGGCGTCTGGATTCAGTGACTGATGGATAAGGATCTAGATGTTGTGACAGTTCTTTCGGTAGGGAACCGTCCATAAGGTATGAAGGGGGAAATCCCGTGACGGAATGAGGGGTATCGTTATATGCCTTAACTACTTTGGATTGGAGCATAGTCCAACTAGCTCTAGGATGTTGAAGATGGAGGAGCCTAAGTTTTCCGGTCAGGGTTGCGTTCAAACGCTCGGATAAACCGTTTGCTTGTGGATGGTTGCTTGTAGTGAGCATTGGTTGGATGTTATGGGAGATTAGAAATCTCCTAAACCTCGGTGATGTGAAGGCAGGGGCTCTATCTGTAAGGAGACGCTTCGGACAACCACTTTGTAGCACCTTTTTTATTACTTGTATATATGTGGTCGTACTGGTGGAACGAGATGGAAATGTCCATGCGAATCGAGTCGCGTGGTCTACTACTACATGCAGGTAATTTTTTGCACTTCCATATCTAGAAAACCCGGCTATAGTGTCCATAGAGACCAGATCGAATGGCAGTGGGGATTCTGGCAATTCGCCCAACTCTCCATACCTCGGTCCTTTTGGGGTTTTGCTCATTTGACAGATGTTACAATTCTTAAAAAAGGCACGAATGTCTATCGACATTCCGCTCCAAAAGTAATGGGCGGAGATGATCCTAGTTAATTGAGAAATTCCTGGATGGTTGAATTTCTGGTGGGCTTCTCTAAGTATGGTGGGTCGTAAGGATGGTGGAACGACTATTTTGCTCACACCACGTCTGGTGACGGTAGTCAGGCCTGAGGTTTGGTGAACGTACTTGGAATTATCCCGAAGCTCGCTTTGGTACATTTTTAATTGCGTGGCGTCAAGAAGACCACAAAACGGATTTCGGGATAAAAGGTCAGCCTCTAGTTGTTTGGTGACTTTGATGTACTTCACCTAATAGTCGTAGACTGACAATCTCAAACTCCATCGAAAGAGTATTCCTGTCGGATTTTTGATGTTTTTCAGCCACTGTAAGGCGCAATGATCGGTGAAAATAGTAAAACCATTTCCCGCCAGATAGACCTTGAAACGATCTACTGTTTCAATTATGGCCAGACACTCTAATTCGGTGATGGTATAATTGCGCTCGTATTTGCGCAGTGTGCGACTATAATATTGTACTGGATATGAGTTTCCATCTGGAGAGAGAGATGGAGCTGTTTCAGTACTCCTCCTATCCCTTGCAAAGATGCATCAGAGTACACTTGACAGGGCAAGTCTGATTTATAAAGATGTAGAATGGGACCTGATGAAAGTAGTTGTTTGAGTTTGTCAAACGCCTTTTGACAGTCTGACGTCCATTCCCATTTAACATTCTTTTTCAAAAGTTGATTTAGAGAATTTCTAATGCGCGCATAATCTGGAATGAATTTATTGTAAACATTAATGGCGCCTAGGAATGATTGCAAGGTTTTTACGTTAGTAGGGGGTTTTATGGCATTAATTACATCTATATTCCTAACAAGTGGAGTGCAGGTACCTGAACTAATCTTATATACCAGGTAGTCAATAGATGTCTTGAAAAATTGGCATTTATTAAGATTTAATTTTATATTTTCTAATTTACAAAAATGAAAAAAATCCTGTAAGTGTCCTAAGTGTTCCTCTAAACTGTTAGAATGGATTATGAAGTCATCAAAATAATGATTAGTAAATGTTAATTTGTGTTTCTGTATCAATTGATTTAACTGCCTTTCGAATATTTGAGGACTTAATTTGAGACCAAATGGAAGTCTATTAAAATGGTATTGCCCCAGGTGGGTTACAAATGAAAGTAGGGGCCTAGATTCTGGATGGATCGGAATTTGCCAGAAGGCGGAGGTTATATCTATGGTGGAAAAGTATTTGGAATTAGATAATTGATCTAGTACTGTTTCTATTAGTGGTATGGGATAATTATCTACAGACATTAATTCGTTAAGTTTTCTAAAATCTACACAAAAACGTTTCGAGCCATCCCTTTTTCTGGCAAGTGTTACGGGAGCGGCATATGGGCTATTCGATGGTTCTTTTATTTCATTTTCTAACATTTTCTCTATTTGATATTTTATTTCAGGATAATCGCTATAAGGTATTCTATATGGTCTTAGTGTTATAATCTTATCACTGTTAGGTATAATTTTAACCGGGTCGATATTTAAAGCAGGTACTGAGAACTTATCGATAGGAAACAAACCAATATTTTCTCTAATAAGATTTTTACATTCATTTATTAGATTAGGATGTGCAGCTATATAATTTTCTACATTTGTGGTACTATTAAGGTTGTCATGAAGAAAAGATTGAGTGGTGTGAAGCATGGTATGGTGATTAGGGTCGGGTTGAATTGTAAAGTTTTTTAATGATGGCGTAAAATATTCCTTAAAACAGTATTGTGACTATGCTAACATGGTATTATCCTGATATATTCTCTTTGAAAAGAAGTCAATAGTTAATCGGAATATCTTTAATGAGTTTAAAGAAAAAATGCCAAATGGTAGATCATTATCTATTATATAAAATAACAAGTGTTCTTTAATGGATCCTACAGTAACCAAAATAAATGCAAATCCCACAGGTTGGATATTATGAGACAATGTCCTAATAGTAACATCATTATTTAAAAGTGACATTTTAGTTCTTAATGTTTTGAATTGCTTCAAACAAATAATATTAATATTAGAGCCAGTATCTATTAGAAATGAAAACAAATGGTTGGCAAGTAGCAACTTGAGAGTCAGGGTACTTACGCCATTAATAGCGTGTGGGTTGTACTTCTGGTTACTTGGTAGTGCTGTCTCTTCTGTCACGAAAATATCGCGGCGGTGTCGATAGTCGAGGATGATCGGCAAGCTGTCCAGGCAAGGTGGACCGTTGTGGGCACTGATTGTTCCAGTGGGGCCCTTGGCAGTGCTTGCATGGTGTAGGCGGAGTGGGGGGAGATCCTTCTGGTCGCTTCTGGGAATGAGGCACATCTTCGGATAAGCGCCTTAGCGGATTACTTGTCTGTCTACCGGATTGGCGGGTAGATGGGCTTTCCGTGGGAGAGGAAATGCCGGGACGACTCGGGTCTCCGCCGATATCATAGATTCTCCTGGCCAGAGTGAACCATTCCGACGGGCTGCTGGGTGTTGCAATCAGCAGGAGATTGCGACTGTAGGAGGGCATTCCTTGAGTGAGAGCATTGACCATTTCCTTGCGATCGATGTTGAGCTGCGTACCTATGCGTACCTTCTGTAAATAGTATTCTTGTAAGCCTTGAGGCCCGCAGCGTAGTTGATAGAACTCTTGGTGTGTCGGAGTCTCGGGTGGGGGGTACAGATCATCAAGGACTTGTTTGATCCTCCAGTAGGGTTCATAGAGGTAGTCCATGGATTGGAGTGTTCTCCGGGGCTCTCCTTCTAGCGCTGCCACTACCATGCGGCTTCGTTCGTCGCAGCTGCTGTTTTGGAATTCCGGGGACCTCTCCAGCTCCCTTAAGAAAGATTCCGCAGAACTTGAACCGTCAAATCTGGCTGCGGCGCGGGCGCGTCCCGCCCAAGTCTTTTCATCATCGCTGTTAGTGCATCAATTACTGACTTATTCTCTTGAGCTAATTCGGCCTCTTTCTGGCCTGCTTGTCTCTTTGCCTTGCTCATTCTCTTGAGGTTCTTATTTCTGTCGACTCTTATCTGTCGTAGCTGCGGTGGTCGAATGGAAGGGCGCAAGCGTTGTGCATGTACGCGTCAAAAAATAACTTGTTCGACACTCGTGAGCACGCGCCACGCGGCGGAGGCGTGGCCTTCCCCCGCGCGCGCTGGCTCCCAGATTTATTTGGTACAGATTTATACATGGATAAATTTGTATTTACATTTTAAAATATAATTATGGCGGAAATAAATATATCTCTTGGGCATTAATTATACAAATTATGACATATATATAGTCTTTTAAAAGGTTTTTGTTTTTTTTTTTTTTGAGAAAAAAATATATTGGATTACATTTCCCAGTAAATATAATACAGACAATGATTGTCAATGATGGTTTACACCATTATATTGTCATCAAATGTAGAAAGTACTTCGACATTTATACTTACAAGGTACGAAATGACCTTTTGGATCCTCACACGCCTCAACTATAAACTGAAATATTGAGTTATGACTCTTCAGTTTATAGCGAGTTTTGATTGTTAGTTGATCCAAAATAATTTGTAATATTTTACAATTTTCCAAAAAATAGTCAACTTAATAAAAAGTGATAAGTTAAACCTCTGGCAAAATTATAGAAGCACTTCTAGACACCTTTTATTAGCTATACGTATATTTATTCATCCTTATATACGTCTATGAATCCCATGTAATCAAATATTTGAATCCAAAGACTCCAGGTGGGCGTTATAAATTTTCCAAACATTTCAAAGCGGTCGTCTTTCTTCTTTATATTGTCGCGTTGAGAAAATAGACGCGAGGAGAGGTAAACCCAACCGAACTTTATTTTCTCTAACTGTCTACCTTAAATTCTACGCGCATTTAAATAGCTATATGACATAACTAAAAACGTATGTAAATCAATACAATATAAAATTTATGCAAATAAATCAACCACGCTACAATATATAAACAGGTATTTTCCCCACTTTGGTAAAGTAACAAAGAATGTGAATCTTCAAACTTTAGCGTCATTACATAGAGGATGATAATTATATATACCTCCCTGTGCGAACATTTTTACAAATACAATATTTGACTTGACCTGGTTACATTGAATCTCCCATAATTTCCCTTCATTTTAGATATCAGAGAGAAAGAGAGAGATGGAAGTATTCTCTTATTTCTCTTAATAATATCAATTTACTTCAAAATTGCAATATAGCCGCGTCTTATAAATTATGCGAAAATTGTAATAATGTAGGAAGAGGGTAAGGAATTGTCAACGTAATGTTTTCCAAATTTGTAAATTTATATAATGTTCACATTTTTATAATGAAAGATAAATCTTCTAACAGAAAATAAACCAGTCTAGGCAGCATAGAGGCCGCGTGGCTACTTTAGTTCATTCGCGCGCTCACTTCAGTTTGAGTCGATTCATAAATTTTTATTGGCACTCGCTGGGTTGGAGGCTTGTTCCGGCTTCAAAGTCCATCCAGTCTGTTCTTGCTAGCTCTGCCATGGCCGTGCCACCACATAGGAACGACAGATGTGATGGACTCCCAGCAGTCCCACGCCCCAACGACAAATTTCAAATTAACCTATCCAGGAAGATGTAATTTCAAATTTTGGTTCAAATATCTTCAAAATATTTATATTAGGAAAATTCCTACAGATTCAAAATATTTTCTAAATTTTCGAAACAAATTCTATATTTCTTGGATACCCATGATTAAAATGTAAGTAATTTATTTTTTCAATCTATGTCCACTTTCAACAACTTCGTTAAACAACTAGTATTTTAGAAAACGATTTTCATGTCATTTAGCTATTCTTTAAATAAAATGTTAGCCAATAGAGGTTAAGTTTTTTCCTGCCAAATATTGATGATGTGAAACAACAATAATTAGGCCCTCTTTATGGCTTCCTTAGAAATGTTTTTATTTTAATAATAAAGGTAAATTCATCATTTCATCTCTTATTTCATCTGTTTATGTCCAGTTATGTTTATAAAATATATTTAGAGTATTTCTAGTAGTAATATTTCATATCTGAATATCCTTCAAAATTTGTAGAACATATATAATCATTCAAATTATTTACCATGCGTGAATGTTTCTTTTGAAATAAATAAATTCTTCTCTATGTCCTTATTGGAACGATAAAATATTAGAAGTAGGCCTGGCCCATTAGTGGTAAACCCTAACTTCGGTTTCGCCAGTTTGATCTACTATACATTTCTAATATTATATATGACTGTTCTGCATATATAGCCGGCATAGAAACATTCGCAATGTAACTTAATACTCTTCAAAATAGTTTTCTCCCGCGCCCCTACATCTTTGTCAACGTGTTTTCCATGAATCATAAGCCCTATGGAACTAGCTTCTTGGAATTCTGTAAAGGCACCTCGTCGTGGTTTTTGGAATGTTGTCGAGGGTCTCTAGATACTTTCCTTTTAGCTCTTATTTCACCCTTGGGAACAAGACGAAGTCTGCCAGGGCAACATAGGGGCTGTAGGGAGACTGTAGTACAGTTACAACACCCATCCTGGTCAGATAGGAGTTGACAACGGTGTGACTCGACGAGCTGTCATGGTGGAGGCTCCATTACGACAAGATCTCTGGCCGGACATGGGTGACTCTGTGATTGAGTCTTTTGAGAGCTTCGTTGTGAAGTCCTTGTTGACGGTCTGCCCAGGTGGTACAAACTCATGATGCACGATTCCCTTAGGGTTGAAGAACACGATGACCTTGGACTTGACACGGGACTTTCTCATTCTTGATTTTTTATGACACGGTGACGAGGTCGTGTGTCACCTCGTACTCTGTATCTTCTCCGTGTCATATCCAAACATCCATGTCAATCTCCTGTGATGACGCTGTTAAGGAATTTTGGGTCTTCCCCATAGATTTCAATCATCTCTTTGCACACTTCCACGCGCTGCTGATTATGGGCGTCGGACAAGATTTTTGGCATAGGTTTTGCGCAAATCTTATGCATGGCCAAGTCTTAGGAAACAATTCGATGAACATCTGTTTTCGCCAAATTCAATCGTTATAACATCAAACTGACACTCATTCGGCGGTCGTTGTTCAGTAATTCTCGCACACGTTCGACATTATCGTCCGTTCGGGATGTTGATGGACGCCCAGAAAAGGCGTTATCGGCCTCTTCTTCCCGGCCTTCTTTAAACTGCTTGCGCCCATTTTTGACCTGCGAGTACTACAAGAAATCTTCCTTGAAGGCCTAAGTGAGCATTTAAAACGTTTACTTCGCCGTCTTTTGAAGTTTAACGCAAATTCTTTCGCATAGCGTTGCTCCAAAGTTTTCTCTATCCTAACCATTACAAGGCTCTGCACGGAGGTTCACTAAAAATGACGTTCCACCGCTCCTAGGGCTTCTTCATAACTGAACCTGGGGTCGTTGGCAAGCTTAGAGTCCCCGCCAGCACTTCCAACCGGTCGAGCAAGTGTGCGCGGGAATCTCTGTTGGGATAAATAAGGCTCATTTCTTTTGGGACAAACCCTGTGGATTACGTTGCAAAAAAGGTGGACGCAACTCACCTTTAAAATTGAATTCTAAAATATATTTCCCCATTTCCGCAAGATACACATATCGAAGAATATTCTACACCGTATTTGTCAAATCAACAAATGCAATCATGTGTGCCATCATTTAGATATTCACAGTACAGGGCGAATTCGACTTCATAACATCCTATAATAGTCCGAACCTTTACAAAATGCTTGAGCTGATGAACTGGTAGGGTCGGTCTTATACCAGAGTACACATAATTAGCTAATTGGGCTTATAAAATTTTAATATCTCGTGCATTTTTTCTTGTGCCAAATTAGTCATATATAGCATATATTCATGTCTCTATACAAAACGCGTTTTCAACTTGCAACATTTAAAATATTAATTGTTTATGATTCTTTTTTAAAATAAAACAATTTTCTACTCCCCATATTGTAATGATAAATTAAAAGGAAGGGCCTTGCTCATCAGTGGTGAACCCTCCCAGCTGTTTCGAAAGTTAAATCTACAATTTGACGTACACATATATAATCTTAATAAAGAAAGAAAAATCAAAGATAAGGAGGATAAGTTTCTTTTATGAACAAATGATCAAGCTTTCGGGCATAAAGTCGCACTTCTACAGGAATAAAATTATACAAAATCAAGATTCGTCTATATATATACAAATATTTAGCATAAATAATAAATAAATATTAGAAAATAGAGAGATAACATTTAAGTTTTATATCTGATGTACGAATCAGGTAAATCAAGTGAGAGTCTCGTGTCTCGAGTGTAAGCCCTAACAAATTATTTTTAAGAGATAAAATTTATATTTTATGTGTGATATACAAAATAAATAATAAGAGAAATGTGAATATGCTAATATTTGGTATAATCTGCTAGTTAAAAATCAATAAGTTGTTGTATTAACAGCTTATGAAAATATTTCGTTATAAAGATCCGGAATATCAATGTACCTATTGATGCTATTATATTTCAGAGATAGTAGCGCCTCTACAACCAATCTCTTATATTTATGTTGAATGTTAGAAAAATGTGAACGGGGTTCTATTGTATTAAAAGTATGTCCTGTATTTGAAATATGTTGGGCTATGAGGGATCTAGGGTCGTTATTTCTGATATTTCGGATATGTTCATCAATTCTATCTTTTATATGTCTACCAGTTTCTCCTATGTATAAGCTAGAGCAATTATTACATTTTAATGAGTAGACTGCATTCTTTAAGTGTATGGGTTTTAAGGGGAAACTGTTATTGGTGATAGGGTTTCTAAGTATAGTGCCTAAATTAGGAGTATTGGAAAAGAAGGTGCGGATACCAAAGTTTTTTAGATATTTAGATATGTTAAGGCTCTGAGGGGAAAAAGGAATGGTACAGATAGATTTATAACTATGATTAACAGCTGTTTGTAAAGGGTTATGAAAGTATCTCAAAATAAAGTTTTTTGGATAGCCCAATGTCAATAAATGTGATAATATGATATTTGTTTCCTGTTGTTTTGATATATCTGTGGTACAATGAGTGAATATGCGCTTAGTTAATGCTTTGACTGTGTTAATTTTATGGCTAATTGGGCAATACGAAGAAAAATGTATGTATGATGGATAAAATGACGGTTTGTAATAAACGCTTGTGGTATATCTATTATCTATTTTTGTGATAAGTATATCTAAGAAAGTTAAAGTGTTATTGGTCTCTGTTTCAACTGTAAAACTTATATCATGGTATAAGTTGTTTAATGTCGATAAAATGTTATCAAGTGAACTGGTTTTGACTATTGCAAAAATATCATCAATATATCTGTGCCATGATAAAATCTCTAAGTGGTATTGTTCAACTATTTGCTTATCTATATGGCGCATAACTATTTCTGATAGAGGGGAAGATAGTGGGCTACCCATGGGTGTACCTTTTGTTTGTTTAAAGTATGCTTGATTAAAATTAAATATACTGTTATTTAAACTAATACTGATCAGGGATATTAATCTGGAAATGGTGTTAATGGGGTAATTATGGTCCGATAAGAATTGTGTTGTGCAATCTATAATAAGTTGATGGGGTAGACTGGGGTATAAATTCACCACATCAAAGGATACCATGATGCTGTTGGGTAGAACCGGTGACTGTTGAATATGGCTCAAGAAATCCGGAGTAGAAGATATGGATGCCGAGGCCCCACCATCCCTGAGCATAGGAGAGAGTAACTTGGCCAGGAAGGAAGACAAAGGAGCTGCTGGGGATAAATGATATGCTATTATAGGTCTAAGTGGAATATTGTCTTTGTGCAATTTTGGCAGTCCATATATGTATGCTTTCCCATAAATGTTTGATATAAAGGATTTGCATTCTTCTGTGGTGATGGATTTTTTCTTTACAAGATTATTAATTTCTTTTTTAAATTTAATAATAGCTGAATTCTCTTCCTGTAATGAAATAGGGGTGAAAATAAGGGGATCATTTAATATTGCATTCATTTTAGATGTATAATCCTTAGTGTTCATGATGACTGTTCTTGAGCCTTTATCAGATTTTGTAATAACAATGTCTTTGTTTCTAGAGAGGGACTTGATTAACGATGTTTTGTTATTATGGCTATTATCCTGGATTGAGTTATTGAGAACGGATGAGACATGTTTCCTAACTTTGTACTTCTGTTGGTGATTTAAACGGGTAATGGATGATTCTACGCCTGCGATAATTGAAATTCGGTCAGTTTTAGATGGATATCTATATTTAAGACCTCGTGAAAGGATATTGAGCTGTTCTACAGAAGGTTTGAAATTTGAAAGATTAACTATATGATCCACTTAGACCTATAATAGCATATCATTTATCCCCAGCAGCTCCTTTGTCTTCCTTCCTGGCCAAGTTACTCTCTCCTATGTTCAGGGATGGTGGGGCCTCGGCATCCATATCTTCTACTCCGGATTTCTTGAGCCATATTCAACAGTCACCGGTTCTACCCAACAGCATCATGGTATCCTTTGATGTGGTGAATTTATACCCCAGTCTACCCCATCAACTTATTATAGATTGCACAACACAATTCTTATCAGACCATAATTACCCCATTAACACCATTTCCAGATTAATATCCCTGATCAGTATTAGTTTAAATAACAGTATATTTAATTTTAATCAAGCATACTTTAAACAAACAAAAGGTACACCCATGGGTAGCCCACTATCTACCCCTCTATCAGAAATAGTTATGCGCCATATAGATAAGCAAATAGTTGAACAATACCACTTAGAGATTTTATCATGGCACAGATATATTGATGATATTTTTGCAATAGTCAAAACCAGTTCACTTGATAACATTTTATCGACATTAAACAACTTATACCATGATATAAGTTTTACAGTTGAAACAGAGACCAATAACACTTTAACTTTCTTAGATATACTTATCACAAAAATAGATAATAGATATACCACAAGCGTTTATTACAAACCGTCATTTTATCCATCATACATACATTTTTCTTCGTATTGCCCAATTAGCCATAAAATTAACACAGTCAAAGCATTAACTAAGCGCATATTCACTCATTGTACCACAGATATATCAAAACAACAGGAAACAAATATCATATTATCACATTTATTGACATTGGGCTATCCAAAAAACTTTATTTTGAGATACTTTCATAACCCTTTACAAACAGCTGTTAATCATAGTTATAAATCTATCTGTACCATTCCTTTTTCCCCTCAGAGCCTTAACATATCTAAATATCTAAAAAACTTTGGTATCCGCACCTTCTTTTCCAATACTCCTAATTTAGGCACTATACTTAGAAACCCTTTCACCAATAACAGTTTCCCCTTAAAACCCATACACTTAAAGAATGCAGTCTACTCATTAAAATGTAATAATTGCTCTAGCTTATACATAGGAGAAACTGGTAGACATATAAAAGATAGAATTGATGAACATATCCGAAATATCAGAAATAACGACCCTAGATCCCTCATAGCCCAACATATTTCAAATACAGGACATACTTTTAATACAATAGAACCCCGTTCACATTTTTCTAACATTCAACATAAATATAAGAGATTGGTTGTAGAGGCGCTACTATCTCTGAAATATAATAGCATCAATAGGCACATTGATATTCCGGATCTTTATAACGAAATATTTTCATAAGCTGTTAATACAACAACTTATTGATTTTTAACTAGCAGATTATACCAAATATTAGCATATTCATATTTCTCTTATTATTTATTTTGTATATCACACATAAAATATAAATTTTATCTCTTAAAAATAATTTGTTAAGGCCTTACACTCGAGACACGAGACTCTCACTTGATTTACCTGATTCGTACATCATATATAAAACTTAAATGTTATCTCTCTATTTTCTAATATTTATTTATTATTTATGCTAAATATTTGTATATATATAGACGAATCTTGATTTTGTATAATTTTATTCCTGTAGAAGGGCGACTTTATGCCCGAAAGCTTGATCATTTGTTCATAAAAGAAACTTATCCTCCTTATCTTTGATTTTTCTTTCTTTATTAAGTTACTCCAGAGGATTTTAATTTATTTAATTACATATATAATCTGCTTCGAGAATTGCCCTTTCCCAAACAGTCCGCTGGGAGGGTTTACCCCTGATTAGCCAGGCCCTCTCATAAATGTATCTTTGCCGTAAGGGCAGTATGAAATATTTTATTTCAAAAATAGTTTAAATTTCTTATAAACGATAGCGCGATAATGCATAATACATAATATCATGAGTTAATAGAAATCAGATCGACGCCAGTAAGAGCTGGTCAGATGTTTATGGAACCATTTTTATATTTTGATGTCAATCAGGATCTACGGAGTCGGTATCGATGTAGCAATGACCTATTTTCTGCATTTTATTGATATTCGTCAGAATTTCATGATCATGTTTAATGCCAAACGTCAAAATATTCGACCTTATTTCAAGAGATAATCAAGCTTCAAATCATTGATGCGCCACTTAACGTGTCACAGGATGGATAGATTTTAGGTCGGTCCAACAACATGTATGTAGAGAGAAAAATGAAAAGATAATTTGTTTCAATTTGAGTCTCGATTTAGCTCTCAGAGTTTTAAGATACGTGTATTGATCCGAAAACGCACGAAGAACATCATTATCATTTTACAAATATCAAAGAAATTTAACTGTCGAAAGCAAAATTTGGATCTTATTTGTTCGGAAATATAGACCTCCATGTCTTACCACATGGAATCCCTAATCTAAGCCATCATATTGGCGGTATCTTCGGGTCTCATGTTCTTTCTTATTTCAATATTATTTACAAACGCGTACATTCTGAAAGGTTACAACACAGAGGTCAGGCTTTAGGATAGTTATATTTAGAGCAAACATTATTGTCCTCAGAATGGCCGACTTAATCGCTCATACTGAACAAAATATGATAATTCCTCAAGATGTTCAGACACTTATATTAGACACACATATACACAATACCAAAGGTGAAGCTGGTTCCATGACAGTATAAACCTTCGATGTCCGCTATCTGGGATCGGATTAAAACAGTTTTTTCAAAAGACAAATTACTTCCATATCTCTCAACTTGCAAAAACCCAACTCCATCATTGGGTATAACTATACATATTTGGCCCTGGTATTTTGTTAGTGCATAGTTGAACAAATTTATATAAATGTAGAGTTGATAATTGAAGGACTTACAGTGTGAGCAGTTACAAATTCCTATACATCATAATTAACATGATATGTAATTATAGGGACCGTAACCAATCCATGATATTCATTTCCGATAGAGTGTGATATGTTCTCAGTATAACTGTACGAGGTATCGTTTGGGTTACTGCATCTATGTTCTTGGGAAACCAATTCCATATTGAAGAAATCTCAATATGCAAAACAGATAAATATATAAAGTCAAACTCACATATATGCTATATTCAATATCGAATATAACTTCAATTTAGAACACATTAAAATAGCACATATATATAGATCTTTAAAAGTGATTTTATATTCTTTTCTAGTTATCAATTATATTGTTTTTTCTATTTCTCGATCTCTTCAATTTCGATAAATTAATGTAGATAGTAATATCATCTAGAAGAATTTGAAAGAAGTCTACCATATGCTTTATGTTCAATATTAAAGTGTATGTGTACAACATGGTAATATATCATATATATGATAAGTCTTGTATGTTTCAGGGCCTACCGAAACACTTGGTACCCAACAATCGACCTTGGTACTCCACTCAAAAGTAAAAAAGCAAAGAAAGAAAATATAAAAGCGAAAATGTGTTTTCGAAGCAAACCTAAAGACAGGAAAGTTCTTATTTCCAAACTTCAATGGCTAAGCATTCAGCTCCCACATGGATGGCACCTAATCCTCTTCAAACAAAAGTTGGTTCTAACCTACTTGGATAGAAAGGAAGAATTCCGTTTTGAAAAGGGCGGTTACTGGCTCATCCCTCCTCTGCCCCCAAGTCTTCCTGGGTGAGTCCAAGTTCAACCAAGGAACTTATATCAATATATATGATGGTGTGTGGAATATGTAATGTTGAAACCCCATGTCACTCAAATAAACTAATGTAACCTTCCATAAGATCCTCCCATGTACGACCTATCTAATAACTTATCACCTTCGTAAGCGACCACTCATGCGAAGTGACAACGTGGTTTGAACTGATCCAATGAAGGATCATTTCTATTATAAACCAGGGAAATCTCTCCATATATCTCTGACTAGGGTCTCTCATGAGAGGTTCTGATCTATTCTAATTGATTTTTGTTGTTTCATATTCATTAATGAATTTAATTACTCTCACCTTCTCAAATCTATAACTAATTACTCCAATATAAAAATTTAGAAATTTTTAATTGCCAAAAATTATATAAAAGAGAGAGAGAGAGAGAAAAAAACTATTGTTCATTTAAGAAAAGAAATGATATAACCATCTATATTATAACATATTAATTTATTTATTATTTTAAAAATTGTCTAGGTCTCCATTTTTGAAAAATATATTACCTAAAATTTGATCCTACTTTAGATTAATCTTCCTGATTATTTATTATATTCGGCTTTTTTTGGGTTGAAATTCAACTTTTACCTACTGAATATATCTTTCTGAAGTCTTTTGAAAATAACATTTTGTCATCCAACACTTTCCTGGGAATTTTCGGATTCATATTTTGGAGAGGATTTGACTCCTCGGCGAGTAAATTTCTCAAACAGAATTATAAAAGAATTACCCAGAATATTTTAATGCATTGCAGGATAAATATCCTTCTAATATATATCTCCCCATTGATTTCAAACTGTCAGATCTTCTGTGTTTATAGATTTATATTTTATCAAAGGCCCATGTTTAAACCTCTGCTAAATACCTAAGCTCATCCGCATTTTCCTTATTTTTAGTGTTGTTCATTGAATTGTATAAAAGCTGCTAAAATGTATTCAGGCGCAAGTGTCCCAAGCTGGGATATCGCGTCCGATATGTAAAATAAAATCAACACAGTAAAATATTCATCTAAATGACAATATCAGAGCTAAAGTTTCATTTAGTGACAAACATCCTCTCAACGGAGAACTGCTAAATAGTTAAAATGTTCATTTTATCGGTGAAAACTATCTTTTGTATTGAGATGTATCCAGTAGTAGAGGTTTCTCTACGAATAGAATATCTACAAGATACGTCATATATTTAAGAAACGAAATTTCAATTAAATATTATGTTAGGTATATCATTATGTTTAGAATGATCTTGAACTTCATATAACTTATTGGATCTTTCCTTCTTTCTCATCATAATGACAAAGTTGAGTAATTTATTGACACAATCTTCGAATTGAAAATAATTTTCGTTTAAATTTACAAACATTTTTCAGATTTTAAATCTCAGTTTCAGTAAGGATAGCTTCTGTTCAGAATCAGTAAATGTGTTTTATTAAATAATTTCATTTATATCATATTATTCAGTTTTTTTTAATCAAGTTTTACTTTAACAACACCGTTTTTAGAAACTTTACGCCCAGATACCGGGCATTCAAGTTTTATAGAAAAATACATTATTAGCATTCGTTATTTTACGACAGAGGATGGGACTTATATTCTAAATGAAAATTTTAACTTTAAAATATTATTTTTATACATTAACAAATGGCTATTTCTTTCTCAATGTCATAGAAACATATAGCCAACATTATTTATAAATCTTTCTTGATTTAAAAATACCCCTAGCTTCTATAAGATATATTTACTATTTTAATAACATGAATCCACATATATTTCGCCAGAATTCAACATTCATAACACTGGTATACACTGAAAAAGATGTTTTTGATACTACATCAGTTTCTGACTTAATTTAAGGTGCTGATCATGAATATAATGTTAGTTTTTATCATTTAATATCGATTTTGCAAGTTATCTAGCAAATATTCTGTTTTTTAACGGGCAAATACTTCTATGGACAATATAAAGATGATCTTTATACAAAAATAATTGAGAAAATGTGTTATTAATAGATTTCTTATATGCGACGTTATATGACTGACTCTGTGTAGTTTTGAAAAACTGGAGATTCCAAGGCTTCTCTATAAACTGAATATTATAAAATTATTGAATTCTATATATTATAATTTTCTCTCCGATTTCGGAGCAATAAAGTTGGCATGTATAAATATAATCGCTGAAATGATACACCACGAAATAAATTTCGAAGGCGAAACGTTTTTTACTTCTAAATTCGTGTCCTAAGCTCTCGATATTTTCGGTCCTTCAACTGCTGTAAAACTACAAGAAACACTGGTACAAGAATAAGAGTTAGTAGTGAGGGCTATGTGGTGTTATAGGCGGCTGCTTCCTGCGCTGACCTTCGGGTCGGATGAGTCCGCCGTCGAGCCCCCTGGCGCTGAAGAGTAAGTAATTCATTTCTGTATAATGACACTTTTGGTGTGACAACTTCATTGTGACAGGGTGACGACATTATGATGACTCTCAGACATCTTTGTAGTTATTATATGTCATTTTTGTGGTGATGGTGGAAATATTTGTGATGACTATGTGTCCTCTTTGTATTGACTGAGGGACAAACTTTCAATCACACTTTTAATGATGAATCATACATAATACCACCACCACCAGATGTTATCAGTAGATATTAAGACAACCTTATGTTCCAGGGCGCCAGGAGGAGCACCAGCCCCTGCGGTTCGGTAAGTTGTCCACAGACTTCAACCCACAGAATATTTCAGACATCGCGGTGTATCCAGGCGGGGCCGAGTCCGGAGGTGGCTGCGTCGCCTGGTCCCCCGGTGCCTGCGGGCCGCGCGGTAAGTTCCACACATATCTCCTTCACTCTTACCTCAATCTAAACATGTTCATTGATTTGTCTATTATATTTCTGAAGTTGATAAAGAAAACGTACCTGGTTTTGAACTTCTAAAAATAAGTAAAAAAAGCTAAGAAAGAAGAAAAGAGAACCCATAGAATTATTTTTTATTCTTTCTTTTTCCATATGGTTTCAGGAACGCTTTCTCATTATCGCCCTTAGATTAAATGAATTGAAAGTTACCCCAAAATATATATCTATAAAGGGGGATTTCTGTTTCAGCTTTCAATATTTTTGGTTGACTTATTTTTTATTCAGAATGGCATTTAAGTTCACTCCTAATGAATGTTAAGCTGTTTTTTTAAATGTAAATTGTGTATTCCAGGGAGTGAGGTGGAGACAGAAGAAACCCTGGGAGGCTGTTGAGGTAAGTCGGAAACCTTCATTTAACAATTTAATGCCTGAAATATATTGGACTAACGCTAATTTGGAATTCTATAACCACAGGATGATATGGAAATTTGAAGAAGAATATTGAGAAATACCATTAGTCAAATGTGACTGAAATATAATAAAAATTAAAACTTTCTAATACGAATTGATATTTTGTAAGAAGAGAAGGACTGGGAATATTGGTAGTCATTGCCTTAGTACAGAGATCAACTACTAGAATCTCTCATACAGGAAAAAAGAGGAATAATCGAAATGTAATATTTACTCCATTGACTATATTCGTATAAACTGTTGGAGAGAAAGTACTGCCATGATTTGGTTTAGATGCCAATCAAAAATATCCAAAGTACAAAAATTAATTCTAAAATAAATCGAGAAATCCTTTATGTAAATCATGAATTTGCTAGGTTACTGCGCGCTAGGATGTTATTTTTATTTATTGATTACCAAATCTGAATTCCTTGGTTTCAACATTCAGTTTTATATTAAGTACTGAGGTTGGCCATCAATTTTCTTACAAGAAAGTTTATCCATGTTATGACAGAAGGTTCACAGCTGTATAGGCCTCTGCAACTATGAAGTATGACATAACAGATGTTTCTTTTGGATTAGTTTCAAAACAAATCTATGTTGAGCCTCATTTGATTTTGACATTAAAACAGAATATAATTTCTCTCTGTGTGTGAGTATGCTCAAGTTATAATCTGCTAATTATCGAATATACTATGTCATTCCAGTGTATGTCTATGAAATATTATCCTTGAATTTATTTTTCTGGGTGAAATAATGAACGATTCTAGAAATAAAAAAAAGGTTGAATTCAAATTTGGGATTTAACTATGATACGCTTATAAATTTAATGTATGATCTTTTAAATTTCCATTTCTATAGTAGATTTAATATTTATAACTTTTCAAAGAATTTTTTTTATTCTCATTAACAGCTGCCTTTATATATCTTGGAATGTTTGTATAAATCAGGACAAGGATATTCCAAAGAATGATGTCCTTCTTTTTAACACCACAAACCCTGAGAACTCCGGTCACCTACTTAGCGACAACCTCTCCAAAGAAATCAAATTTTGAAGTCTGAATATTTATTTGAAAAGTGGTTTCCTCTCTTTTTTAGAATCATTTTCTTCTTCGATTTAACTATAATATTATATTAACTCCTTCACATTCCACACAGTATATAACGCTCGGTTATTATATTTTTCTATATATTTTTAGTTAATATTGAAATTTAGCCAAATACATATTTACCACTAGGATTTTTTATTTTATTTAACATAATAAACAATTTTGAAGATAGAGGTTGCCTGGCTGGCATTGATATTTCTGTAAAAAATAGACATATCGGCCAGTTAACAATAAAAGAACAATTTTTAACCCCTTGTCAAATGCTTTATTTTTATTTATTTCTCCTGACAAAGTAAAATATTTTTGTTGAAACGTTGAGAAAATAAAACTTTAACTGGCCGAAGTGTGTATTTATATACAACATAATAAACAATGTTGTGTGTGCGATTAAAATTTATTTTACAGATGTAAGAAAATGGCCTTCTAACTTATCTATCATAAACATGAGGTATACTCTAGGAGAATTCACCAGCTGTTGTAGAATCTCAATGATAACGACTCTCTGACCTTACCTCTATATTATTGTATTGTTTCTCTCAGACCTTTGAAATCATATTTAATATTTGTTATCAGAATTATCTTGTCAGCATACTAAAGGTTTGGCTTGTCTTCCTGATAGCTGCTTCAGAACACCATTACTGTATTTGTCTCTTCTTGGAAATGATATGGTCGAGATACTTTGATTCAATTCAGGGTTATTATCTCTAATAGGCAAAAATCAGAATGGTGTTCTAGTGAACATACTGAAGTGTTGTTTGTCCTCCCGACAGCCGCTACAGAAGACCCTGGCTGCTGGGCCCACCGTGGAGCTGCCCGTGGAGGAGTGCCCCGAGACTCCGGGGGAGCCGTCGACATCGGGAGTCTTCCGGGCTTCTCGCCGGGGCACGTGGGACCTGGAGGCTTCTGATGTCCCGGTCCCTGGGGTCTTCTTCGTGCTCCTACCACGTGGAGTCCTCGTGGTGGGACCCAGCCCTGCTCCAGCTCCCGGGGAACGCCATCTTCTAGGACCTCTCCACCTCCTCCCTGCGCTTCTTCTCATTGGCAACTTATCAAAATTCCGGCGCAGTGGCGCCCAATAAAGGGTTTTTGGAAAACCTCCTTATAATAAATACTTCACCTCAAATAACATTTATATTCAATAAATCTCTCAGTTTACTACTACAAATGAACTTGTCTCAGAAACATCTTTTACTAATATGCCTATTTTTAAAATATATATTTTTTAAAACTTCTATTAGATCTCTAATTGACAAATTATTTTAATTAATTTATTTTATCCTGTTTTTGTAGTGCACAGGTTTTATAAATAAAAATGTAAATATATCCAAAACAGGTATAGGGCAAAATATTCAGATTCTAAAACAAGCAGAACGCCACATACTCCATATCACGTTAATATTTCAACACTTCATTCATAGGAGAGACTAACAGATAAATAGACACAATAATCAAAGAGCATATCAGAACCAAGATAATATACCCTTAAAACAAGGTAATAAGACCAAATCCAAATAAATAAATAGTGTGTGACGTTTCGGTAACAGCGCTGTTACCGAAACGTCACACACTATTTATTTGTATTTGGTCTTATTACCTTGTATTTATAATCTATAATCCAAATTGTGCCTTATCATAGATCCTTAATATTTCATCATGAATATTAAAAATATTCACAACCTACAGGATGTCACATGTCATTTTCATTTTTTAAAAAACGCATTTTCCCAACACACAATAGACTCATACTGGAATCTTTCATCTCTGAAGACAATAACAGCATAAACAGAATAATTTAGCTACCTCAGAAGTTCCAGAATATTCAACTCAGATAAAGACAAAGAGAAATAATATTGCATGAATGTTGAACCTCTTATGCCGAGGCATTAGCCTGATGAAACTCGACTCCGTGAAAACTTGTTGTTTTCGCTTTTTAAAAATAATAAACTCTTTACAAACTATTTGTTGTTTAACAGGTCTGATTACACCGGTCAGCAACATTTTTGCGCAAGAGACCCTGATGGTGTTTCTAGTGTAACTTTTTATGCTGAACTCAGAAATCCAATCAGAAATTTTCCATCACCCATGGTTTTTGCGTTACAGCCTTTTTTTTGGTATTGGGATAAATACACCAAAAAATGCAAAAAATATTACTTAAGCATTTTTGCATAAACCTTATTACATTACACTGGTTTATCAAAAATTAGTTTTCTTTGTCCCAAAAGAAATAGCATCTTATCTAAATTTAACTCTTTATGCTGATTCCAAATATACCATTCGTTTTTTTTTCTATCACCCAAGACTTTTCAGATACACCTACTTGAAATTTGGAAATGTTTTTAATACGTATATAGGCCTATATCAACAAAATATATATAATATTTCGATGTTGATCCTGTGTAAGATCCTGTTGACTCCTGTCAAATTACTGTGGGATTGGTGTCTTGTGATGAATTGTGGAGGTTGGTGATTGATGGCGCAGTCGTTGGTCGAATGGTGGGTTTCCACAGAGGAAATAACGAGACAAAACCCGGATGGGATAGAACCTGGATTTCGCGAAAAGAGAGAGAGTTTTCACTGGAGGAGGTATCTTGCCTTTCACATGATCGAAAAGAATTTACCTTGGTTGGAGCCTGAGTTGAGCACACCTTGCTTCTAGCCCAGTCGCCTACCTTCTGCCTAACTTTCTGTCCGAGATAATCGTTATTAACTACCTCGGCTTTTCATTGGTTGAGATCGTTCTACGTGGTTACATCTGGTTGGCTATTAGTTTTTCATGCTTAACTGTGATTGGCTTAGCACCCCCATTGTCGCCATGATTGCAATCTTCCAGGAAGAAGAAGGTCTTTGAACTTTAGTTTTATGGGTCCTGGGCAGTGACCTTTACTTCCTGGATTATGCAATCCTGGTAATTGCTGTTCTCTTTTTCGTGAAGCCTAACTTTTATTTAAATCTTTTGAAGATACATTGCATAGATTGTGGTGGGATTACATATTGCTATATACAAATTATCACATATATTTATTTTATTGAAAAGTAGTGACAGTGGATTTTCTTCTATACTTTGCTTGTGGTACATCCTTCTTGAGTGTCCACCAGTAGTCAGCAAGCATACAGGGACTCCATTTACCATGGTACCGCTTCTCCATGCTTGATATATCTTGATGAAACCTCTCACCATGCTCATCGCTAACTGCACCAAGATTGTCTGGAAAGAAATTCAGATGTGAATGCAGGAAATGGATCTTGAGAGACATGTTACATCCCAGTGCCTTGTAGGAAAGCAACAGATCATTAACTATGTCTCGGTAATTTTTAACCTTGACACTTCCTAAGAAGTTCTTGAAAACGTTTCTGAAGGAATTCCATGCTGCTGCTTCAACTTCTTTCAAACTATTTTGAAAAATTTCCATCCTGCAGCATTTCTCGAATCTGAGGTCCAACGAAAATGCCTTCTTTAATTTTCGCATCACTTATGCTAGAACATTTTTGTTTTAGGTAGGCAAATCCACTGGTATTTCGATCCATTGCCTTGACAAAGTTCTTCATTAATCCCAGTTTAATATGTAATGGTGGTAATTAAATATTTTCTGAATAGATCCGGTGAGGATTTACCATATTTTTATGTCCTGGAGTAAAGAATTCACGGGTTGGCCAGCTTTTTTAATGTGATGCCTGTCCCTATCTCTGCTATCCAACTCACACAGAAAACAACAAAATGTTGTATATCCAAGCTGTAATCCACGCAAGAGAGCAATGACTTTCAAATCGCTGCATATTTTCCAACCACATCTTTCATATTCTTTTTTTTTTAAAAGCAGTTTCAAGTTTTTGTAAGTCTATTTTATGTTGGATGCATGTGCTATTGGCACTGAAGGGAACTTATTTCCGTTGTGAAGGAGAACAGCTTCTTACATTTTTCTTTCTTTCTTACATTTCCAGGATGCTGTGGCACAGGTAAAATATCACTATGAGGAACCGGTCTCATAGCAGAAGGCAAATCTGGATATTCAACTGTATGTCTTGATTAGGATGTAATACCTGTAATATTTGTCAAACAAAAATAACAGTTTGAAGAATGGTCTTTAGGTTCCCTTCATATCATTGGAACCGCAAAAGGCTATGACGTTCACCTTTAATCCACCCTGTAAGACGTCGAGCACAAATTTCACAACTATGATGAGGACCCCAAGTCTTATCTTGGTCACCGACTTTACAGCCAAAATGAAAGAGAAGTGAGGACTAGAACTTTGCAGCTCTAGCTCTGGCAGTTGGGCAAGACATTGATCTTGCCTCGTGGTCGGCAGAGAGTAGGGCTTCCAATCCCGGTACATATTTTCAATCCCGGAATTCGGGATTGCTTTTTTCTCAATCCCGGGATTGAAAAATATTTTCGTCTTTCTACGCCAAGAGGTATTTCGTTTCGTTCGTTATATTTTTCTTTTTTTCTTTTATATAGTGCCAATGACGTGGCCACACGTCACAACCACACGAGCTTTTTTCGTCACTTCATTTATATTTTTCTTTGAAAATATTAGGGATTGTGGATACATTGCTTCAGGGAATGAGGGATGTGCTACCTTTAGGCTAACGTTAAATGGAGAAGTGTCCTCATTGTTATCCTCGGAAAGGTCAGATTCTGCTTCATTTACTGTTGCGGAAACGAATTCAGGAACAACCCTCTCTTTTTTCTTATCATAAAGTACATCCATCACAGCCAGATGGAGACCATGCGCGTAGCAGAGCTGTTGCAGTGGACCAATAATGTGACCCAATTTTACCATCATTGCGCACCCATCAGTTGTTACACACACAATATCAGTTTCGAAGTTGATTCCAAACTCCAAGAGCTTAACACAAATGACATATTTGTATTGTTCAGAGGAAAATACTTGATAAAGAAAGAAAAATCAAAGATAAGGAGGATAAGTTTCTTTTATGAACAAATGATCAAGCTTTCGGGCACAAAGTCGAAAGCTTGATCATTTGTTCATAAAAGAAACTTATCCTCCTTATCTTTGATTTTTCTTTCTTTATCAAGTTACTCCAGAGGATTTTAATTTATTTAAGAGGAAAATACTCCAGATATTCGAGTCAAGCCAAGATTCCACACCTTGGTACGGCTATGAATATTAATGTTCAGGGCACGCTTGCTTCTGATTGACGTAAGGCTGAAAAGTTGCCCCTTTTCTTCTCCATCTGAAGCTCTCGAACGACCTTCTCACGAAATGTGTCCGCATAACGACACACTTTAATCTTAATGGTCTCTGCGGAGAGAGGAATTTCATGTCCAAGAGCATTGAGGCACTTGTGTAGATCCTTAGATGTGACAAAAACGGAGAATAGCAATCCGTCGAGAGCTATCATTCTAGCTAGCACAGCATCAGTCGATCGATCGATGGAAACAGACGAAAAATGATCGAGAATTGATATCTTGGGGGTCTTGTTTGCAGGGGTCTGTGTATCAACTTCGTCTTTAACTTTTCGCTTCGAAGTTTCGATTCCGTGGACCGCCTTCTGGTGTACATGCAGCCCTTTTGTAGACCCACTGACGCATTTCAAAATCCTTTTGCACGCTATACACTGTGCATTTTGGCCAGATCCGTCTCGTAGATAATAGCACCAGATTCCTTCTGATTTAAAAGGAATAAACTTCGCCATCACAATCAAGAAGTGATAAGCTTACCAAAAATGTCCGACGCGTTTTCTATTGAGAAATAACAAGGTCCGATAATATTGTTTTAGAGACTTTGTTTTATGTTCATATAAGTTGAAAACTACTTTAGGCTGATACTTGATAGTGACGAAGCATTTAATGAAATGACATTAAATAAATTGAATTTAAATTAAATGACAAAAAAGCTAGCGAGGGTTTCACAAAATGAACAGCAGAGCAGTGCGTTCATGATGACCCATGCATACAGAGTACAGGATGGAGAGTATAAACATAGATTTTAAAAAAAATGATAAAACAATTTGGAGCCCAGATAAGAGGTTAGTGGCGGGTCCATGTTACACGCAGGTCCGCCACAAAAATAAAGGGATGCCGCTACTATCTAAGAAGCCACTATTTGCATGTCAACAAAATAATTTCAAATCTCTCAGAAAAAAAAAAGACCCGAAATGCAGCTGTATAAACAAAACGTCAAAAGTGTGCTATCGCCTCATCTGTTTGATTATAAAATTATCAAAATGTTAGATAAGAAAAATATATTTTTGCTCTGATTTTCATGCACAAACCAGTAATCCCAAGATTTTTCGAGCGGAATCCCGGGATTTCGGGATCATTATTTGGCTCCGGGATCCCAGGAAACGGGATCCCGGGATTGGAGGCCCTAGCAGAGAGGCCCTTGGCTGAGCAGTTGGCGCACTTGGCCGTGCGCGGTTTGGCAAGAGTTGGACAGCTTCGGCCTTGGTGGTCACCAGAAGCGCAGTGGAAGCAGGTGACTGTAGCCTTGGTGCACCTATTGGCGTTGTGGCCGTAGCCACAGCAGCGGTAGCAGACGCGGACGCAAATAGACTCCTCGTAGTTCAGGATCACTTGGTCCACAATGATCCTGCCACGTCTTCCAATGGCCTTGTAGGAAGCCAAGTCGAGCTCAATAAAGGCCTTGCAGGTGCCATTTCTGGTCGGATATCTGTGTGCCACTCGGACATACTTGTCTCCAGGAAGCTGGCTGAGGGCATCGATGGAAAGGAAGGCCTTGACAATGTCCTCATCCGCGGTTTCCGCCTCCACGTTGAAGAGGCAGATTCTTGGGAGCCGCGATGTCAACCGAGGGTTGAGAGGGCTTGTTGGCTTTCTTCTTCTTGCAGGAATCCATTGCAGAAGAGCGTCGGAGAAGTGGTGAAAACGAGAAAAAATATGACAGCGCTTTTCGTTGCCAAGACCATGGTACCTCAACGACCAAAAACTGGTCGTTCAAGGCATCCTGAAAAATCACGAAACGGGAAGTTAAGGCCAGAATTGCGTGAGGCCGCGACATAATGTGAAAAAATAGTACAAATGTGATATTGTACTGGGATAAGGTGCATAATTATGAAAAAAAGGCATCTCCTTATCGTGCAACTGAAAGTTGCTGATGGCTTGCGCCATCTATCGGAATAAATATCAACTATTCTCGTTGATTTTTAATTATTCCAGAATTGGCCGAATACCCATTCTTGATTAATCAAGAAAAGCTAACCACGGACGCGTTTCGGGCTGTTGGCCCTCAGATGGCGCAAGCCATCAGCAAATTTCAGTTGCACGATAAGGAGATGCCTTTTTTTCATAATTATGCATCTTATCCCAGTACAATATCACATTTTTACTATATATATATATAGATCACGGGCTTCGCCGCTGAGGAGATGGTGATGGCGTGGTCCTCGAGATCAACTGGAAACATCTGTAGACAATTCAAAATATTTTATTCACACTCTTAGTTGAGTGTTATAAGATTTAATGATAAATTAAACAAAGATAAAAGATATTATTTACAATCCCTTTTTAAATATATTTTGGATTTCATTAAGAAAAATGGTCTTTGATGTAACGATCTCAAGGAAATATTGGACATATTATATGGCTGTAAACAATATATAGGTGTATGCGTGTATATGTGTGTATATATGTATATATTTTAAATTTAATGAGATAACTGTAAATAAAATTCAAAGAATATCTCTATATTTATTTAATCGTAGAAACTTTCTCCTTGGGATATTAAAAATATAAAGTTAAGTGCCAGGAGAAAATGTTTTTTATTAATCGAATCAATTAATCGATTAATAAAAAACATTTTCTCCTGGCACTTAACTTTATATTTTTAATATCTCTATATGTAAATAATATTTATGAATATTTCTAAGTTGCTTTCTTTGTGTGTGTGTGTGTGTGTGTGTATATCTTTCCATGTTGAATATTTTATTTGTTACATTTGTATGTACATTTAGCGCAAGTGTCCCTAGGGGGACATAGCGTTTTGAATTGAAATAAATAAATAAATAAATATGGTAATAAAATATAAACATTTGTTCGCAGGGAGGGAGGCTCCTCTACCTTGAGAGAATCCTCCTCCATACAAGGACAGGATCAATATACATCAGTAGAGATGTGATGTACATATACCAAGGTATACCTATACAAGGTAGTACAACCCAACCTAAAGGTCTTTCCATGTTTTCTATAATTCTTTGCTTCATCTTATTCCAAAGCATTCTTAGGATGCAAAAAAAATCCTTAATGAGATATCAAAAATAATCTTATTCTAATTAAACCTAGGCAAAAGTGAAGCATCTGTGCATGCTAAAAAAAGTCTGAAGATTCAGTAAAAAAAAACTCCGACTATTTAAAGGTTGTTGTCATCCAATTTGGACACGAGTGAAAATTACCCATCACGAACTGCTGTTCCAACACTCATGCAATAAACGTCACTTTAAAAATAAATGGTGAAAAAATAAGCTTTTAACCCTTTTAAAAATGTGTTTGACGCCTACTATATTATCAAATGGAAGTTAATAAAGCTATTTGTGTTCTAAAACACCTCTTCAAACATTTTTTTACAAAATCAAAAGTGTTAATGAGCGCATGAGAGTTTTGAAAATTAAAAAAGAGAGATTTAAAAAAAACACACACATTTTAATTAAAACATAAAAATTACATTCTCGTCTGACGCTTTTTTTGCGGACGTGAGTAATTCCATCACCCTGTGGAAGACGTGACAAAAAGGTTTTTATTGATTTTCTTCTGGTTTTCTATGATTATACCCAAAAATAAAACATTTTCCCGCCAAAGTTCCGGATAAAAAAGGAACAATGTTTGGAAAATGTAGTCTAGATATATAGTTTACCTTTCGGATTATTTTCTAGTGAATATATCGCTCTTATTTATTGAACAATATCAGCTTTTACTTAATAGAATATTGTGGATTCAGAATATGTTGGCGTTTTTATTATTATTTTAAATTAATCTGTGTACATATTTTTGTATTTGAAAATAGAGCAATCCATTGAGAAATATTTAATTAAAAAGGCATATATTGGTTTAAAAATAATTTAATTTACCAATATTTCAGTTGGCTGAACGCTAACCTTTATAACACAAGGTATTATAACATATTTAACAATAATATGTTATAACATCTTGATAAAATATTGGTAAAATAAAAGATTTTTTTAATCCAATATATGCCTTTTTAATAAAAGATTCTTGTCAAAATTCGAAACTATTTCAAACTATTTCAAGATTCTTTTTGAAATTAAACAATATCTACTGCCCTTACTGCAATGGAAAAATTAACGGGAGGGCCTGGCTCATCAGTGGTGAACCCTCCCAGCGGTTTCGCCAGTTTTTAATCTACCATACCGCTCTTCCGCAAATATTAAATTGTGTCTTTTATTAGAACATTTATAATATGATGCTGGGAGGGTTCACAACTGATGAGCCAGGCCCTCCCTTTAACTTTTCCATCGCAGTAAGGGCAGTAGAAATTGTTTAATTTCAAAAAGAATCTTGCGCGTTTAAAATAGTTTCGAATTTCGATAACAGATGGCGCGCTGGTGCATCATATTATAACTATTTTTGTATATAATTTGTCTAACTATATCTGGTTACGTGTATAAATTGTGACTGTATATATATATATTGTTATAAAATATTAAAATTCTTGCAAAATAAATTACCTTAATCTGAATAAAAAATAAAGAAACTTATTACGCAGGGTTAATTGATATTTTTATAATCGTAAATCGTAATTCTCCTATATCGAATATATATATTCTGAATATATATTTAGGCATATCCTGACCACTAACATGACCTTTTTAAATTTTTATTATCATTATTTTCTTCACATGTTTAGAGTATTTACGCAAGTTTGGTCTTAAATACACATTTCTGGATTTCTCAAGAAACCTCTGGGACCAAAAGATTCTTGGTCGTAGAGGTACATTCTGTACCCCGCTGACGAGGGCCAACAGCGCGAAACTCGTTCGTGAATGGCTTTTCTTAATTTATCAAGAAACTAGCGGATGTACCCGGCTTCGCCCGGGTTTTACCCGAGTAAAGGTTTGTCTAACTAACATTTGTTAAAACAATTCTCTATAAACTTATTTTAAAAAAATAATAGATATATTTTGATAATTTGAAACTCGTAAATTTGAATCTCTCGATAAAGTGAACATTTTTTCACGGTCCCTGTGTGCCGTGTCATCCTGAATTTTGTCTTTCCTAATTTTCTACATTACAAAATCATCGTTTTATCAAGTGAACATTTTTTTCCCGGTCCCTTGAAAAATACTCGATAAGTTGAATAAAATCAATATTAATTGGTTCCCTCGGTGATTGGAAGTTAAAGGAATAGTATCTTTGCCTTGGAATTGTATCATTATTCTTGTCTCAAATAAATTGCCGTGTCATCCTGAATTTTGTCTTTCCTAATTTTTTACATTACAAAATCATCATTTTATCTATTCTCCCAATATAAAACTAACTTTGACTTGTGCGCAATCAATAGGTAGAAAATCTTACTTTTGATAAATAATCTTTAAGATAATAAACTTAGTGATAATAAAACTTATAGATAAAAAAAACTTGTTAACATCGTCGCAATGGTGGCGCTGCTTGCGAGTTAAATCTACAAATCTGCAAATAACTCTAAGGCTATTCAAAATATTCAAGAAATTATTTTCCAGAAACCTTCCCAGTACTATACTATATAACTTCCCAGAGTTTCATGGCGTTCCAATGAGTGGTTTGGTCAGGCATAAAGGACAGACACACACACACATACATTCATTCATTTATATATATATACTAGCGGACGTACCCGGCTTCGCCCGAGGTTTTATCCGAGTAAAGGTTTGTCTAACGAATATTTGTTAAAACAATTCTCTATAAACTTATTTAAAAAAAGATATATTTTGATAATTTGAAACTCGTAAATTTGAATCTCTCGATAAAGTGAACATTTTTCCCCGGTCCCTGTGTGCCGTGTCATCCTGAATTTTGTCTTTCATAATTTTCTACATTACAAAATCATCGTTTTATCTAGTGAACATATTTTCCCGGTCCCTTGGAAAATACTCGATAAGTTGAATAAAATCATGGTCGTGAATCTCTCGATAAAGTGATTATTTTTTCCCGGTCCCTGTGTGCCGTGTCATCCTGAATTTTGTCTTTCCTAATTTTCTATATTACAAAATCATCGTTTTATCTACATATTTTCCCGGTCCCTTGAAAAATACTCGATAAGTTGAATAAAATCATGGTCGTTTATGGAAGATGGACGTAGTTCCCGGAGGTCACCCGCCCCCCGCTTGCGAGTTAAAGCTACAAATCTGCAAATAACTCTAAGGATATTTAAGATATTCAAGTAATTATTTTTCGTAAACCTTTCCGGGGATATGCCTAATAATATCCCAAATTTTCACGGCGATTGGATGTATGGTTTTTGAATCCATAGAGGACACACACACAGACATTCAATTTTATATATATAGACTAGACGAACGACCCGGGCAACGCCCGTGTTTTACCCGATTGAATGTTTTTATTCCAATACTATTTGTTACAATTATAAATTGGAGCCGTGGATGTCACTCTTGTGAAACGTCCCGCTCCAAACTTTACATGTACATTAGGTCAGCTGGTATTATCCCTCATTTTCACCGCTAGAGGCGCGAGCGAATTGACTTTTTGTAAATATACATAATTATAAAGATAGAAGCTTCTATAGAAGATAATGATCATAATGATGATGCGCGCGCATCCGTGACATGAGGAATTGAAGAATTGAGGAAAGACGGTCGTGACTATATATATTAATAGATTGGGTTGGTCAAATATCAAAGAACAGGTTGAATCAACGTTAAGTTTATTTCAGTTCCAGAAGATGGCGCTCTGCCATCTAAAAAATGCTCGTGTTAATGGTCAGGATATGCCCAATTTGTTTTTTAATATCAACATCTGATCTTTTTATTTTTTGACATATTGTGATTATAAAATAAAGTGTGTGTAAAATCATTGCCTAGAGGATGGTTGTTTAGATCCTGGGAGGCACCGCTACATTCATAGGGAAGACTGGCCCGCCAACTCTACCTTGAATTTAAAGAGTAAATTACATAGAACCATCGAGAAAAAATCTACCGAACATAATATATTGAGAAATTAATAAAGACAACACACATACTCCATACATACTAAGTAAAATAAATCATATTCTGATCCAATATATGCCTTTTTATTTAAAGATTTATTTATGGATTGCTCTATTTTCAAAACACATACTATATACAATTTTAAAAAATTAAAATCGTATATTCAAAATAATTTTTTAAATGAATTTACGCTGTTTTTTACTTTTAACGTTAATCATAGAGTTTCAACAAAATCATTTATTATTTTTTAATAATTTGATTAGAATTTTGGAAAAAAAATCGTATCTACTTTTAATAAATTAATAGCTCTCTAAATAATGAAATTACTTCGAATTATATACACGTTTAAAAGAGGAGACCTTTATTTTTATTTGTGATATAAAATTCTGTGTGTGTATTTGGAAAATTTAAGCTAAGATATTATTAATATAAATTAAGTAATATGTTAAATTTGTCTTGTGAGTTTCTTTAGGATGAAAATGACATACAACAACAAAAGATTTATTAAGACATTCCTCCTTGTAATTATTCGCTGTATAAAAAAAGGAAAATGAAACCAAATATTAACATAATTAAGGGTATGAAAGATAGTTGTTCTATATATACATGTTTTGGCTTTTTGTGAGGCTATTTTCCCCAAAACAGCTTTATGATAGTTGTATAGTTCTATAGCTATGTTTTTGTTTTCTGAAGAGATTTTAATCAGTTGAACTGGTTCAACAATCATCTGATTAATGACCTTCAAAACATTTTTCCTTTTCCTTCTCCATATAAATACAATCGGATAGATAGAGGCACATTTAGTTTGTAGTTTTTATTCCGCAAAGCTTGCAATAAATGGCTTCATTTTGGATGATTTGAAAGTGATCGTCTTTTAAGAGAGTGTTGAGATATGTAATTCGGACTTGAGTAATGTATCCTATTATGTTTGAAGACAAATTCCAAGAGAAATATTTGAAATGAAGGCGATAAAAACGTGATGATTTTCTTTTAATGGTAAGAACACAAGCTTTCAGGCAAGAATGCCCTTCTTCAAGTTACAACTTGGAAATATTTAAAAACTATAGATATGAAAGATAGCCCAATACGGTAGGTAAATAGTTCAGCTGGGGGGATTGGCGAGGTAAAACACGGAGTATTGGGGTGGGAGGTCGATTTTTCGGTTAAAACTGGGCGTGCACTGCGCGACCAAAGATTCAAGGACTAGGCGCTGATACTTGTTCCCGACGCCCTTGTAAACGCATACAGCTGAACTATTTACATATTGGATTGGGCTATCTTTCATATCCATAGTTTTAAAATATTTCCAAGTTGTAACTGAAGAAGGGCATTCTTGCCTGAAAGCTTGTGTTCTTACCATTAAAAGAAAATCACCACGTTTTTATCGCCTTCATTTCAAATATTATTGCGTGGCTACGTCATGTCTGATCCTAAGAGAAATATAATTCTGGAATAATACTATTGTTCAAACTACATACATTACTATTATTCATAACCAGAGAAAGAACTCGAATATTCTTTCTCGCTAAGTCTCTCTGTATAAGATGTTCTGTTTTAGGGAGTTTTTCTTTAATGATTTCATATTAAAGCGACATAAAAAGCTATAAATATGTTCACATATGTCTGCAGAGTAACCTTAGTCTAAGATAGAATTTTAATAATTGTGAAAATATTTCATTAAAATATCGACATTGATATATTTTTTGGTAAGAAACATTCTCGTCTTAATGTTTTCATGTGTTACATATATATGTTTCGTTATTGCTTCATATTAATTTATGCCTAACTCGTCCTTATTGTTTGCGGAAGAGCATTGCTCGAGGCAAATATTATATATAATTCTACTGTCCTAAGAGTTTATGTCCATAGTTTGCTTGAATACCATTTCTAAGATTCCACTCTTTTCAGTGTAGCATATAAAAGCAGAATTATCCAATACAGTATTAGAGCTCTGGTATATTGAATTTGCGAAACCGCTGGAGGGTTCACCTCTGATGAGCAAAAAGCCTTCCCAATATATTTTAATAACAGTAAGGACTGTAGAAGTTTGATTTATGTGAAAAGAAACATTCGCGTTTTAATGTTCTCATTTGTTGGTAATCGTAGTCACAGATGTGAAGAGGTTTTATTGGTGAATAGAAAAAAGGATAACTTCCCTTCTCTCTTTCTCAAGAACTCTCGCAATCCATCGGTGGCGGAGTCTACCCCGCAGTGGGCGCCACCAATTAAAAACGACATTGTATATCATATATATATATATATATGTATGTATTTGTCTATCAATTTCTAAGTATATTTAATTTTTTCATATATTTATCTCTGTGTATAATCTAATTCATCATAAATATATTTATTTTTATCATATTTAACCTTATATAACCTTATATAGACGTTGTAATAAAGTAGTTTAAATCTCAATCTCTCTCTCTCCTTCTCTTCAAGGTTGAAGACGTCAAATATCCGAAGAATATGTATCATGTAACATGTTGCTACATGAAACGTTCACATGTGTAAACTCAGACCTGTGAATAAAGAACCTTACACATTTAAGGTAAATTAAACAAGGCCATTATATATAAACAAAGTTCGCCTCTCCCGTCAAAATAAGACGTCAAATATTAACCGAAGTCACATATTATCGGCCTCGGGTAGGTGACAAAGTCACAACACCAGCTTTGACGAACTGAGAAGTGCCCACCTGGAGACCATGGTCCTTGTGAGCCCAGGTCAGATTTTATTCCATGAGATCCACAATGGATCTAATGGAATCTTCATAATCCCCTATTCCTCCCGGCAAAATTTCCATCTATATTTTAGCCAAATCTATTGGCCTAGCCACTTTGGCAGCTGAACACCTCTTTGAAGGATCATGTACAAATACCTGGACGAAAATATCTGCCAAATCCCCAGACTTAGTCCCATGAACCTTTGTGTTTTTGGCTAACGAAAAACAGTTCTTATATAAAGAACACCAGAGACGAATAGGGTCTCTGGAAAGTTGTTAAATACTATAAATATTCTACAAAGATAACTATTTCCTGGAAAACATTGATACAGGGCTGTTTCCAAACGTCAAAGCTTAGACCTTTGAATAATAAGTTGTAAAAACATTGGAAATATTTTTTATAGCGTACCAAGATCTTTCTTTAAAAAATGAATGAAACAGCATCTTAATTTAGTATTGAAATTGTATTCATTCATATCATATATGTAAATTTTTAAGCTTTCCAATTAACTAATAATAAATTTTAAAACTTCGTATTTAAGAATTAGAATTTACGGTCCCCTGGTGTAGTCTTAATTTTTTTTAAATTGAAAAAAAGACTTGTATGAAAATGGAAATACAGTCAAGGTCCCTAAATTCCAACCAGAAAAAAATTCTTTAAAGGAGGATGAAGTGGAAAAGGAAATAAATAAATTTGAGGAGAAGAGTGATTTGTCTGTAAATACTGAAGAAAAATAATCTTTACTATCTGAAGTTTTCTCTAACAAAACAATTCAATCCTCACCAGGACACGCAATATCAGGTCTTGTTAAAACAGCCAGGTAGACCAGAGATCCTATCAAATACTGATACTCAACCTGGTCAACATATTATTTATTCACAGAGAAACTATTTGTTAATTTGAATATATGATCCATCGGTGTTATGATTTATTCAATCATTTATTCCAAATTTTTCCAGAAGTTCTTAACTGATTTATCTTGATCAATATACATCGAATCATATTTTCCTCTTTGGATTCTTATTCAAGGACAATAATTCAGTCCTCCGAGAAGATAATTTATCTGAAACAGTTTCTTCATACTTTCCTTAGAAGCAATTATTATGTCTCTTCCCTATCAACTGCACCAAATCATTGACATAGATTCCAACTAGAAGAACATCTTCCTGTTTGATATAATCACAAATGCCTAATTGAATCTGCCTCAGTCCCAAGTCTTTCAATTTTGAATCAAGCTTTTCATACCAAGTCATCATAGCTTGTTTGAGACCATAAATTATATTTTTTTAAGACGGCACACTTTTTCTGGATACTTTCTAGATTTGATATTTTTTGGCTGCACCATATAGGTATCTTCTTTAAATTTGTCATTTAAATAAACAGTTTGAATATCCAAATTGATGTATTGTTGAATTGTATTCAACAGAGAAACAACAGGGACGTCAAATTTGTTCTAATTGTATTATGGGAAACTAGAGTAGTTTATTCCATAAAACGTTATATTAAATAAATTCCTAACCATATTCAGGTAAAATATAACAATACTCTACATGCCAGTAAAGGCCCTAAGGAGATGATGGTTTTTTTTTAACTGCCAAAAACAATTTTGAATATCCTCTGGAGGTGGTCTCCAAATAGAAGTTGAGTTATCGTTTTTTTTTCTTTAAAAAAGTGATCATCCAAAAAGGTGGTTGACTATCACGAGAGGTTTTTTAATATAAGGGGTAGGCTACACGAGGCTGTAGTTCCGATTACAGCTTGCCGAATCAATGCTTTCCGGCAAGATCTGATATAAAGCCCGGGGAGCTCTGGGAGAAGTTTTAAGCCGATTTTGAAGTGAAATCTTCCCCTGAAAAATCTTTTCTTATAGCGAGGGCAGAAATAATGGACGGCCAGGTCGTCAATCTCGACCTGAAGGAACTGTTTTCTTTGTTGACTCGCTAGTCTGTGATTTGTTTAAATATTGGGCTTGTTTGATGAATTCATCAGAGCATCACGAAGCTAAATATCTACAAGCCTAAAGTGGAACTGGTAAATTCTAGATATGATTAATTATAATATATATATGATTAATTAATATATATATATTATATAATAAAATGCATATATTGGATTGAATAAAATATTTATTTGCCAATATTTCGGTTAGCTGAGCCGCCAACCTTTATTAAGACATTACATTTTTGTATTAAACACTCAGCGCTACTTAATGTTATGCGGTCTTTTTATTATCTAATGAATTAAATATGGATTACTCTATTTTTCAGAACAATATATATACATATCAGTATGATATTTATGTTTAAACTATTTATATATTCAGTTTATTAAAAAAAGATGGATTTTGATTATCTTGAGGATTATGTTATGGTAATGCAGTCGTGGCTAAATCTTGAAAGTATAATAATAAAAAATAGTTTTGATCAGTAATTGCTTTAATTGAACTAAAGGAATATATAAAAACATAATTTTATAAAAGTAATGCCTGATTTAAGGCGTAAGAATCTGAAAAATGAAAAACTTATTTACATAATGTACAAAAGGTTTGAGCCGGCTATCCGGGAAACAACAACAATCAGTTTTTATTGGGGAAACGTAACCTCTGGCGGTCGATTTAGCAGAATATTTGAATCTATGATATATAATTTTAAATAAAATAATATTTTTATATAACATTCATGTATGATGAATTAACATATCAGGATCGTGAATCTGAATGTCACTGATTGATTGCGGCATCAAACGAAAATGAGATGCTCCAAGTAGTTGTTCGATCAAAAAATGTTTGTTTTTCATAACCCCCCCCCCCCCCCCCTTTCCCCTGGTAAAACTCAGCAAAAACATATTTCCACTACTATATTTGTAAACTAATGTAACGTTTTACAAATCAAAGGTTTAAATATGTGTTTGTATTTTATAATTTATCACTTATACAACTTAATATTCAAATATTTGAATAAAAAGTCATATATTGGATCAAAATATCATTTATTTTACCAATATTTATATGTTATAATACCTTGAAAAAGGTTGGCGTTCAGCCAACTGAAATATTGGGAAAATAAATGATTTTTTAATCCAATATAGGCCTTTCTAATTATTATATTTTTTTAAAATTTCTTATAAATGAATAATAATTCATTGTCTGTGTTGTTTTTTAAAAAGACTATACACAGGTTTATTGTTCTATTTCAAAGTTCAATCTTCTATTATATTCACACAATAATGAAACATATTTATTAAAAAGCATAAAATATTTAACTTATTCACAACATCCAATAATCCTGAAGATAAAAGGTTACTTTCAAGTAAAAATATTATTTAGAAGAAAAAAAACTATTTTAAAATCTGGATCTCTCCTTTGAGGTCCTTTAAAAAATAGAATGTTTTGCGACCAATTTGTTTATGAATACAAAATAAAACGAATTTGGGTTTTAAAATTTTAATTTCGCATTTGAAAGAAACGTGTTTTACGTTCCAAGGAGCTTCACAAAAGAAAATTCAATCATTATTCAGGAGCGTGAGACAATTATAAATGATGGAGAAAATATTTACATTTTAAAAGCATATTTTCTTATTTAAATGGGAAAAATTTCTGCATCTAAATTTGAAAACAAATTTGGCCAAAAAGGATATTTTTTACCCAAAGAAGGGGGACATTTTTCCTCTTGAGACCAATAAATCCACTGAGGTAAAAAAACGGTCATTTTCTCAGAAATTTCTTTTGGTTTTACCCTTAGGAAATAAGCTTTAAAATGGAAGAAATGAAACACCAAAAATATAATGTGTTAAACTTGTCAAAAATAGATGACGCCTCCCAAAAGGGCCTTCTTTCACCTTCCGGCGGAGTTTCACTCTTCCATATAAAGAGAAAAGAATATATTCCTACGCAGGCGATATTTCTAATAATCGTTTGGTTGTCCAAAGAAGCGATGAATTGTTTTGGCAACTTGCCAGAAATAGTTTGATGTTGACCCTTAATTTTTCACACTTTTATTAAAAATCTAAGGAATTAGTGCGCGGCCATTTCTCCTTCCAAAAGACCAATAAAGAAGTCGTGTGCAACATTTGGCCCGGAGAATTGCCCGCCTAAATAAATTCGGCGGGAATCAATATATTTTTTAAAATAAATGGTTTGTGAAATTAGAATTAAGGGGCGTCGTGTGATTTATACGGCCATTTCAGGATCGCCTGCCGATGAATTTTTGTTTTAAATTTGCGCCATTTAGAGAGCGCCATTAAAAAAAAAAAGAAGACATACCGATCCCCCTTTTCGTATCAGGCGATAAATTTTAACCAACAGATTTCCAAATGAATACCAAATATTATCAAAATATATCTTAACTATTTATGTGTTAATTCATTACAAACGATAGCTCTAAATATATTTATATCTATCGAAGTGCTTTGAAAATATAATAATTTTAGTTGTTGATTTTTATATAATTTTATATGTAAAAGTTTGTTTAAAACGATTATGAAAGTAAATATTAACTATGAAAAAAGTGATTACCTGTGTGTTGATTAAATAATTCTAAAAGAGCTGATAGAAGAAAATATTTTTCAAAATAGAACAATCCATAAATAAATCTTTAAATAAAAAAAGCATATATTGGATCAAAATATCATTTATTTTACCAATATTTCAGTTGGCTAAACGTCAACCTTTATCAAGGTGTTATATCATATTTAAATGACTTTTTAATTAAAGAATTAAATATGCACTTCATTTTGAAATTTGATGCTGTTAGATATTAAAATATTTAAATATTTTTTTCATTGAAGAATGGAATTTTATACTCAAATATGCGATTTCGTTTTAAAATAAATACAGAATAACTCTTCTCTATAAAGGACGCCTAGTTGTAGGGTCAGTGTCCTCTAGAGTGTCTTCCGTTAACGAAGAGTAGCTAAATAGTGAAAATGGTAATTTGATAATTAAAACTGTCTTCTGTAGAGAGGTGTTCTCTATCGAGTGTATCTTTGTAAGTGTTATCAGGGATTCAGAATAAGAAATTCATTCACCGTTGGTTAGAAGAAACGTTTATTTATTAATTTATATACATGCAAATTATCTTGTTCTTTTTTAGCCATACAAAACTATAGCAAGCTAGACATATATAGGATTATTTATATTCAAAATATTTACTCATTTTTTAATTTACATTTCATAGAGTAATTTAGATTTTTTATTTAATTAAAGAAAAATTAATCTATATACTATAATTATATTATAACAATTGCAACATTTTTTTCCAGTTGCTACATTCTCTTATGGCTGTTCTACTGTATTTATCTAGAAAAATATTTTGTTTTCGACATATACAAATTTGCGAATATGTTTGAGTAGTAGTTTTGATATTTGTATAAATTTAAATGAAGATAAAACAAGATAATTCATGAGTTTGCTTGAAAATATAAATTATTGAAATATTTTCGAGCACAAATAGCTCCTTTTTCTTATAAATTCTAAGAGATTAAAAAGCATTAGATGTATTATCACACTTTATATTTGTTTAGAATCTGCAGCATTTGGTATAATAAAGAATGGTGGAATTTTATTAATTTAGATGATGGAATTGTGACAAATTATTTCGAAAGGTGAACAGAATCTGCCTTTAACGTTTACCCTACCTTAACCGTTTAATTATCGTAGTCGGCCGTTTTCTTGTGAATCTTATTTTTGATCCATTCCTACGCGAAATTTTGTTTGTTGTTTTGTCGTGTCCAATGAAGAGCCTCAGCTGTCTCCATGCATCTCTATCACAGCAGTCGCTATATACTCTATCTTGGGTGTGTGAAGCTGCTGTTCTTGGTTTATGAATTTTTTCTTTCTTTGCAGCCATTGCTTGACATGTGAATATGTGGGTAGGTGTTAGTTCCACACCGGGACAATTGTTGCATGTGCTGTTGGTTCTTGTGCCATCTGGATGTATTGACATTCTTTGTAATGTTTTATTTTGAGTCTTGTGATTGTTTTTGTTATTCTTCTCGCAGTGTGTTTATGTCGCATATTTACCTTTACTTGACTTTTGTTGGATTATCTTGGACTTTGTTAAAGCCTCAGCATCAAATACTGACATTTATTTCTTGCCTATTGCTCATCTTCCTGGATTCCTTTGCTAATTCACCCGCCATCTCATTACCCCCGATCCCAATATGGGCAGGAATCCATTTTAGAATGCAGTTCTTCTCCATTAGTTCAGTTGGTCTAGTAATGAGTATATATTCTGCGTGATTTTAGTTATTTTAGTGAACTTGAAATTTCAGTGTAAGATTCAAAAGAAAATTTTATTTTGTTACACAAATACGTTTGAATATTCATTTGTAATTATTGTTTCTTTCCTTTAGCATTGTAATTCTGAGAGAGGGCGAAAAATAATTCGAACGTGCCGTACGGATTCGAACCGAGTCTTTCCCACTAAAAACGAACGGATATAGTCCAGCCACGCCCTTGCGTGCTTCGAATTGCTTCTGTAATGATGCAGAAGACTACAGAATGGCACTGGCTAGCCACGTATCAGACGATAAGAGCCCAAGTGGTCAAATCTAGATTTCCAAGATTGACTTAATGCTCAAGAAGCAAGTATAAGTATTGTGTGAATAGTAGATATAAATATTTCAAGAACAGATCACTCTGATTAACAAAGACTTCAATATAAACTCTATATTCCCCCCTTATCAACTGAGAATACCCTTGAAGAGTTTTTCAGAGGATATATTTTATTAAAAAAATATATTTTTATAAATCTACTTCTTCCATAAAATTGATTTTGTGGATAGCTATTATATGAAATGTTTTGAATATGAACGCTTGTTAATGCACAGACCAATATTTCCTTCAATAAATAGTTCTTTTTCCCCATCTCATTTAAGAGAAACCCGTTGAAAGGCAACTTTACTAGAAAACCTATTTGTCGTAATAAAAAAAAGAAACTACTGAGTGTTACTTTATCCATTGTAGGTTTTCTGAAATCCTTTCTCATGGAGATTTTATCTAATATATTTTGAGTTATTGGTATTGCTAATTCTAGGACATTTTATAAACACGTTCCATGAAAACATGAATAAAAATATTCAAGATTAACTCAAAAAAATAAATCAATGATTTTTTATCGCATATTAAATTTATAAAACAGACAAACATGAAATCTATAATCGTAAATGGTTTTTGAATAATTTTTATGAATCACCTTGACTTATAAATATACGATCTCAGAAATGAAGCATGAATCCTTGAAGTGATTATTCCTCGCTGTAATAAAAAACATGAAATCGTGTGGTAAAAGGTTTCTTTTAATTATTAAGTTTTTTTAGGTACTTTTGTTTCTAGTATTGAGCTTTGGTGTTTTTTTTTTTTTGTCATTTTATTTGGTTGGAGGTAGTTTGGACAAAGTTAAATGAGTGTCCAGTGAAATTAATATGTTGGAAGATTTGAGATCTATTGTCCCGGTTTCTGACACCTGTCTGATGTTGGGTTATGCGGATGCCTATTGTGTGTAATTTCTGATATATCCCTTATGTCAGCACGATGGAGGAATGGTTCTTAGATTTTTTCGCGTTTTCATCTTTTTTGCGGGTTTAAGTTTTCCCATATTGAATTTCCCAAACATTCTTTATCTGATTCTGTAATAAACAATTTTTGAGAATGAATTGATGAGAAATTTTATGATTTTAAAATGTATTATATTTTTTGTCACACAATGATATATTGGTAATATAATAAATAATAATAAAATATGATTTACATATTCGAATTGTTGTTTACCTAAAGACATAAATTTGCAAAATAAAAACAATGTTTAAAACACAATATTCTGTTTCTATATCCGTATATATTTGAATTATTATATTAATATTTATAGAAAATATTGAAAACATACAGATATTTTACCTAATGCCACTTTTCTCTAAAATTTAAATGATTTATTCGATAAAATTGGATTTTACTATTTTTGTAGTAAATACGAACTGAATTTTTCTGCATCGATTTCCAAATTTACGAACGAACGCCCTGGGGACAAAATAAAAATAGCCATATATATATAGAAAGGTTTAGCAACACTATATATTTATGCAGACGATTACTACCAAATGGCAGCAGCCGATACCTATCGTGGCAGAGTTATCCAATTTGAGCTCCCCAAGAGAACAAAAGATCAACTCCCTCGGGGATTTGGAACAAATGCTTGCCATTTGCCACAACTTTGTTTTAAAGTCTTGTGATTGGATTTTTGTTAAAACCTTCCCTGCTAGATTTGTTCTCTGTAACGTCTGCAATTTTCGTCGTTTGTTCCTAAAACTTCTTTTAATAGGAAATCTTCAATTCAGGCTAAAATGACCTTTCGATAACATAAAGGAAAATTTTCAACTAAATATCTATATTTGATTTTTAATTTATAAATATCAGAGAAAAAAAGAGTAAATATTTTATAATTATAAATATATATCATAATTATATATAATCTCACACTTAAAAACTATAATATATTTTTTTATTTTTCTTATCTTCTAAAAAAATATGTATCATATATGTTTAGCTCTGAAAATTTTTGTTTTATTATTCTTTCTAAGTTTATTTAATTTGTATAATTGTTGAGGGATTAATTCACATCGGACTCTTAAATCATATCAATGCTAATAATGTTATGCATCCTGATCTGCACGGCTTCATACAAGCAAAGTCTACAATTTCTGCCCTACACGAAATAACTAAAATAAGTCTCCAAAGAAAGGAAACAGATGTTACAGCCTTGGTTGCTGTGGATATCAGCGGAGCATTCGACAACGCTTGGCATCCTGCAAACATTCAACAATTGGACAAAGCAAACTTTCCAGCGCCACTAATTAAAATAGTTATTTCATATCTCGAAGATCGAAAGGTAGAGCTAAGATAATTAAACTCAAAATGTACAAAAATGGTAAATAAGGGATGTCCTCAAGGTGGAATTATTTCTCCAATCCTTTGGAATATATTATTAAATGATTTCATCTTTTAGTGAAAATTTCGCAAAGGTCATAGCTTTTGCCGATTTGTGGTTTAGAGCTCTAGCATCCAGGATCTTCAGTTCAAAATTTAAAAAAGTCTGAAAAATATTAAAAATTGGTGTGAGAAGGTAAAACTCTGAATAAGTCCGAATAAAACAGGTCTACCTACTCTACCTACACAATTACCAAAAATTACCTGTAAACTTTAATGGGATAAATATTCAGCCATCAGAAACTATAAAAATGTTGGGAGTTATTTTTCACAACCACAGACAAAGAAATAAAATTGATTTTGGACCACACGTTGACAATATGATTAACAGGGTTATGACATTTAAGAATGCGCTATTTTCATTATGCGCACGTACTTGGGGAATTGATTCAAGACGTAGATTGATTTTATACAAGGCGGTGATACGTCCTATGTTAAGCTATGCATTAAATATATGGTTCCCTTTTATCAATGCAGCAAAGCGTTCAAAGTTATATTCTATACAGTACCAAATTTTAATTAGGTGCATTCATGCTTACAAAGGTTCATCTTCTTACATTACTCATATTCTAGCGAAAACTCCTATGCTGACCGACTACCTTGAATTATCACTAATTAGATACAATATGAAGAATTCTCTGACAGACCAAACACTAAATAAGCCCCTTTCAAATGAGTTAAATAAATTATATATCAATACAAAATTTAGATTTTATCTTTCTCAAACTAATCCAACGTTCAAGAATATTTTTCTGAGAGATGTACCAAGCTTCATTACTCCTGATAAATACACTACTTTGTTCTTCACACGCAAAGGACCCTTTTTATGTTTTCTCTTTGACTTGAGAGTTATAAATGATCCAACATGTGAATGCTGTCTAGATGTTGAAACACCAGAGCATCTTTTGTTGGCTTGCCCTCTGACTAACAAAATTGTACTTGCTTACTTTGACATAATGCCAAATCATCTTTCTATATTGTTGCACCAGGTTGCGGCTTGGCGGACTCTTCAGCCTTGATTCTCTCCTGTGCTGGGTCTTGCATCTTACCAGAGCGTGTTTCAACCATCCTACAAATTTATAAAAGGGAATAATGAGATAAGTCTACTTTATGTAGCCACCAGAATCATTTATTTATTTTCTCACATCAAAGAGAGCAGTGAAGTCACACGTGTACCTAAATACAAATGATGATAATCTAAAAATAATCTGTTTTAAATAAATATCATAGAATATAAAAATAAATAAATATATAATTTAAATTTCAAATATATTAAAAATAATATAATAAATACGCCATTAATCATGATGTAACACTTCCTCCTCTCCAGAGGTCGTCACGTCCTCGTGAGTTACCTCATCAATTCTCTCAAAATAGGGTTTGAGTCTTGAGACATGGACAATCAATGGGTCTTGGCCAGGATTATCTTTCGGCTCAATTAAGTAATTTACGTTAGACAGCTTCTTTAATATTCGATATGGGCCAAAATATTTTCTCAATAGTTTTTCACATTTTCCGATTTTCCTGACTGGTGTCCAAACTGCCACTAAATGTCCTGGTTCATAGATTTTCTCATTGTGTTTTTTGTCATAGTTTCTTTTCATTCTTTCCTGAGTCTTCTCTGTGTTGTTAATGACTACCTGTCTCGTCCTTGCTATTTTATCTAAGTAGTTTTCTATATATTCGTCGTAATCGTCCATGTTACTGTCCGTTGGGATATTCTCGTCGTCTAAGAGGGACATGGGTTCCCTTCCAAATAACAGGAAAAATGGAGAGTAGCCTGTGGTTTCTTGAATCGTGGTATTATACGCTTGGGTGATAAAAGGGAGGATTTCATCCCAGTTCTTTTGGTCTGTGTTCACATACATGCTGATCATATTGATTAAAGTTCTATTTAGCCGTTCCGTTAGTCCGTTAGTCTGGGGGTGGTAGCTCGTTGTGAAGCAGTGTTTCACTTTGCACATTTTCATTACCTCCTTCATCAAATTGCTAGTGAATTGTGAACCTCTATCGCTAATAAGAAATCTTGGGGCCCCGTGACGTAAAATAATATGTTCGATTAAAAATGTAGAGACTTCTTTCACGGTTGCTTCTGATACTGCCTTTGTTTCAGCATACTTGGTATAATAATCAGTCAACACAATTATCCACTTCCTTCTTCTTTTCGTTGATGGCAAGGGGCCAACAAAGTCAATTCCGATTCTTTCAAAAGGGTAGTTAGCTGGGGGAATAGGTTGTAGAAGTCCAGAAGGCAAGTGATTTGAACCTTTCCGACTTTGGCAAAGATGGCACGTCTTTACAAATTCTGAAACATCTTTCAACATGGAAGGCCAATAGTATTTATTCTTCAATCGGTAAGTGGTTCTGGCGACGCCCAGATGGCCATTCAGCATATGGTTGTGGTATTCACTCATGATTTCTTTCCTTCTCTTCTTTGGCACTACCAGCAACCATTCTCTACCTTCAGGATTTGGATTTTTCTTGTAGAGACACCCATTTTCTTCTTTGAAGTTCTGTGTAATTGAACGCTTGTTTCCACTAAGGTTCTCCTTAATATTCTCAATAAAATCATCTTTTTCGTCTATTATTTGATTCAGAAATAGTCTTTCATAATCTTCGTCCCATTCGTTTTCAGGTAAGGGTCCTCTAGATAGACCATCAGCGTCCAGATGTTTTTTACCCGATTTATGTATGATTTCGAAATTATATTCCTGAATCTTCAGTGCCCATCGTGCTAATCGGCCGGTCGGATCTTTCAGATTCTTAAGCCAGCATAGTGCGTGATGATCAGTTACGATTTTGAAGTGCCTTCCATATAGGTAGGGTCGTAACTTGGACATTGACCACACAACAGCTAGACATTCTTTTTCGGTAGTCGAATAATTTTGCTCAGGTTTGCTCAGTGTTCGACTTAAATATGAGATAACTTTTTCTTTATCGCCGAACTTTTGGACTAATGTTGCACCCAGGCCGATGTTAGATGCGTCAGTATGAATGTAAGTAATTGCATTCGGATCAAAGTGCCCTAAGATTGGAGGATTTATCAATGCTACTTTAAGGGTTTGAAATGCTTTTTCTTGATTTTCTGTCCAGGTAAAAGGTACATTCTTTTTTATAAGACTGGTTAATGGATCGGCAATTTTTGAAAAACCTTTGATAAATTTTCTATAATATGAGCACATTCCTAAAAATGATTGAACTTCTTTTATCTTTTTGGGCCGAGGAAAATCTTTAATAGCCTTGATATTATGCTCCGCTGGTTTTATACAATGTTGATTAGTTATATGGCCAAGAATCTCCAGTTCTTCGAAAGCAAATTGGCATTTTTTGTTGTTCAATTTTAAATTAGCCTCGCGAAAACATTTTAAAACAGCTTCTATTCTTTTGAGATGTGTTGAAAAATCCGAGCTATAAATGATAACGTCATCTAGATAACATAAGCAAATTTGCCATCTAAGATTACCAAGCATATTTTCCATGTTCCTCTCAAATGTAGCAGGGGCATTGCATAGACCAAAGGGCATTACGTTGAACTCATATAGGCCACGTGTTGTAGTGAAGGCTGTCTTTTCTTTATCTTTCTCCTCAACCTCTACTTGCCAATATCCTGATTTAAGGTCAATTGCTGAAAAGTATTTGGATCCTTGAAGTGTATCCAATACTTCATCAATTCTGGGAATTGGGTAAACATCCTTCACTGTTACATCATTCAATTTTCTGTAGTCAACGCAAAATCTGTACTTACCATCTCGCTTCTTGACCAAGATTACAGGGAAGGACCATGGACTCGAGGATGGTCTAATTATGCCGTCTCTGAGCATTTCATCAATTTGTTCTTTTATGATTTCTCGCTCTTTCGCGCTCACCCTATACGGCTTGTGTTTGATCGGTTTCGCGCCTTCTGTATCGATCCGATGTTTCGCTAAGTTGGATCTTCCTAATCCCGACGAAAACAAATCCTCGTACCTTTCCAAAACTTGTTTCAATTGCTCCTTTTCCTTATATGCTAAATTTTCGTTTATCTGAAATTGGGGTTCTTCATGCTCTTTTTGTTCACTTTCTTCCATAAGATTCACTTCGGCTGGCTGGCTTCCAAAGCACAATGTTTGGTTTTTTAATATTTTTAATGGTCGAGGGTAAGGGTTTGTTATCCAGATATATGTTTCCTTGTTCACAACATTTATTAAGCTTCTCGCTAGTCGAAGTCCATTTGTTTGAAACATTTTATGGTTCTCCTCGATGATGTATTCGCCATCCTCTGCTTCTACAAATGCATTAATCAATTTAATAGAAAGTTCTGGTATAATGGCATCCTTTGCACTTTTTATTTTCTTCTGTTGATATTTGATTACGTCACGATTTTCTGTCAAGTCATATTTGATTATTTCACGCTGACAATCAATTTTTGCGTTCATTTTCTTAAGAAAATCACGTCCAAGTATAAATATTCGCAAATGTGTTCTCATTATCACAAATTGATGTGTAATTGTTTTGTCATCAAATTTTATATTTAAAATAATATTTCCTACGATATCTAATTCTTTGCCATCGGGTCCGGAGCACATTTTATCAGGATTTATTATTTCAAGACCTGTGTTAAGAGCTGTACTAAGGTCGACCACTGAAAGATCGGCGCCTGTATCAATCAAAGCTTCGCAGATACCGATTCTATCCACGGTAATGTTCATTTTATATTTGGGGTCTAACTTTTTAATTCCATTTATGGTCGACTTGCTTTGATTGACGGACTCAGGCGCGATGTTTAGTTTAAATCTTCTAATGCGGCATATCTATTCCTTGTAGGGATACTCGAGTACGGGCTATTACTTACGTCAGAGTAGAGCAGAGGTCTCGACTTCTGAGTTCCATTATCCATTCGGATTTCTTCTTCGACCTTGTCTTGTGTAACTATGGGGTCCTCTTCCACAATTCTTACAAACCTGACTCTGCAATACCGCGCTACGTGTCCTGGCTTGTTACACTTGAAACATATTGGTCTCCCGTCTTCTGTCCTATTCCTATTTGAATTTGGATTCTTATTGTATGTTTTACTTGGGTAGACCGGTTTTGGCTCAGGATTGGGAGTGTAAGATCGTCTAGGGGCAGATACCTGGGGCAGAGGCTTGTTCTGGTAATACCTCGGAGTGGGGGCCTGGGGCTTGGAGGTGTTCTGGTAGTACCTCGGAGCGGGGGCCTGGGGCTTGGAGGTGTTCTGATATGGTCTTCTGAACGACGTAGCATTCTTCCATTGCTCTTGATGATGGGGACGAGGAGAGCGTGGTCCATTATAAAGAGCTTTTGATTTTTCTGCACGTTCTTGGTAATTCTTTTCGAACAAATCCAGCTTTTTACAAATTTCTAGAAGTTCATTGGTATTTTTAGGAGGGTTTAGGTGAAGGGCAAAAGAGTATTCTTTCTTTAACCCTCCAATAACCCAGTTTATTTTAGTCTCTTCTTCCATTTGGGGGTCGACCTTGTTGCACAGTACAAGGATATCCTCTGCGAACCTGATTGCAGGTTCATTCCACTGTTGTATCCTGTTTAATCTCATCCTCATTTCTTCTTTGTTGGCGTCTGAGGCAAAATCCTCAATTAGGCGGCTCTTGAAATTTTCCCAGCTGGTGAAACTTACTTTGTGTATGTTCAGCCAGGTTTTGGCGCTACCAATCATATTCATGGCAGCATAACGGGAGATAATGTAGTCTGCCCAATGGTACAGGAAGCCAATTTCTTCAAGAGATTCAATCCATGGGCGAGGGTCTTCTGTTCCATCATACTTGGGGATGTCGATGTTGGGATTCAGGACAACTGGGTCGGAACTAGCATCTCTACCAATTGTTGCACCAGGTTGCGGCTTGGCGGACTCTTCAGCCTTGATTCTCTCCTGTGCTGGGTCTTGCATCTTACCAGAGCGTGTTTCAACCATCCTACAAATTTATAAAAGGGAATAATGAGATAAGTCTACTTTATGTAGCCACCAGAATCATTTATTTATTTTCTCACATCAAAGAGAGCAGTGAAGTCACACGTGTACCTAAATACAAATGATGATAATCTAAAAATAATCTGTTTTAAATAAATATCATAGAATATAAAAATAAATAAATATATAATTTAAATTTCAAATATATTAAAAATAATATAATAAATACGCCATTAATCATGATGTAACAATATACTCAATCTTATGAAAACTTTGGCAAGTTTAGAGCTATTTGTACACATATTTATAAATCACTACTAATTCATCGTGTAATGCATGTGTGTATATATATGTGTGAATAATTGAAGATATATATGTAAATAATTCTAATATAGCACAATAGAGTATGATAGACTTCGTGCTTCTGTAATGATAAAATTTAAAAAATCCAATTTGTATGCTCTTCAAGAACTTGGGTTGAGCTAATAAAATAGGTAATTTATATACAATACTAACATATGAAAAAATAACAAATAAGTGCTATTGTAAATTTTAAGGGATTTTTATCGAAAATTGGAGTGGTTGAGGACTCTAGCTGTCACTGTGGCAAAGAAGCCCAGGACTCGAGACACCTACTGTTGGAATGTCCACTCTTCTTTATCGTTATAGACAACAGACAGTAAATAATGTTGTAGATCTATATCAATTTGTAAATACTAGAGTAATTGTCACCGATTTAACTATTTTTGTAAATATATTTATGATTATCTTTTTAACCTGGAAGAATCAGGTTCCTAATATACATTGTTGTTTCTCTTTTTAATTCTTGTATAATATGTTTATAACTGTTTCTGTTTAAAAATGTAAATCGACGCAAATATCTCTAGCCGGGATATAGCGTTTTGTGTGTTGAAATAAAAAAAAAAATACTTGGATCAGATAGATAAATTACGATAAAAAATCTCCTGGTCGTGCAAGCCATTAGCAACGTTTAATTGAACGATCAGGTAAGGGCTTTCTCTTCATATTTACTTATATTATTTGTGAATTCCATCGATATTAGTATATTTCACGAAATATATTTCATAAATGTGTGTGATTGAAAAATGTGCAAATTTTATATTTTTATGAGCTAGGGATAATTGCGTCTATTTACAATTTTTAAACAGAAACAGTTATTAAATGATATAAATGATATTTTGATCCAATATATGCCTTTTCAATTAAATATCTATTTATTGATTGCGCTATTTTAAAGACTCATTATATACAAGAAATATAATAATAATAATATAACAAAAAAGAAACGATAATATAGATTAGGAACCTGCTTTTTCAGGTTAGAAAGATAATATCATAAATATATTTACATAGTAGATAAATCTGCGATAATTATATCTAGTATTTACAAATTGATAAAGATCTACAACATTGTTTACTGTCTGTTGTCTAGCGCTAAAGAAGAGCTGACATCCCAGCAGTAGGTGTCTTGAGTCCTGGGTTTCCTTGCCACAGTGACAGCTAGAGTCCTCAACCGCTCCAATTGTTGATAAAATTCCCCTAAAATTTGTTGTTCGTTGTGTACTGGGTATTATAAAATTTAGAACGGAAAAATGATGTAATTCCAAAAGCTTTGAAATGTTTCTTTTTTTTATATAATTCATATAATTTTGCACTCAAATTATACATTTTTGAAAAATGAAAAAAAAAACACTAATCTATACAAAATTTTAACCAATACTATAAAAATTCATAATATTTCTATCTGTTATATTTTAAAACCTGTTAATATTTATTAATCTGAGAATATAGTTCTCTCTCTCATATGGGAAATTGTACTGGGATCAGGTGGATAAATTTACAAAAATACATCTCCTGATTGTGCAACTAAAAGTTGCTGATGCTTTGGCGCCATCTGTCGGAATAAATATTAACTATTCGTTGATTTTTAATTATTCCAGAATTGGCCTAATACCCATTTTTGATTAATCAGGAAGAGTTAACCACGGACGCATTTCGGGTTGTTGGCCCAGGTCATCGTGGTGAAAGCTGTATCTCAACGACTATAGAAACTGGTCCTAAATGGGTAGTTGAGACCTGAAGTGCGTGAGGACGCTAAACAATGTGATAAAAATATCACAAAAGTGAAATTGTACTTGGATAAGAAAATTACCTTTTCTTAATTTATTAATTTGTTTCAAATAACATCGGAAAATAGTTTTTTTTTTTCTTTTTTTAATGAAATTGTGAGGCATTTTTCACACCCACCAGCTGCATAAATTATGCAAGCACTGTCCCAAATCGCCTAAGACAGTTTAACATGCCTTCTTTGCAACAAACTGAACAAACTCAAGAGAAAATATTCAAAATTTGACTCAGTAGCTCCTAGCACTATAATCGCTTATTTCAACCAAAATAGTAACAGGTTTTGTCAAACAAACTCGTACCTTTTTAAATCCAATTTCATCTCATCGTAGAAGTCTATTCAAATTTATGTTTGAGAAAATCGTCTTTTCTTTTATTATTATTCTTTTCAAATTACTCATTTTATAATTTTTATTATGTTGTTTTTATTCAATTTTATTATAAATTATGGTTCGAGTTTTTTCAATTGACGATTTAAAACTTACACAATGTTTGAACTATTCTGACCCGTATTCACCATCTGACCACCTGCAAAATGGATGGTCTTTATAAGAGAAAATAAATTAAATATATTTATATTTAAAAATCTAAAAAATGTGGTTACGTGGTTGACTTTTCTTTATTTATCAAGAGATTGAGTTGGCCAAATATATATAGCGAATGAAGATATTAAGACGCGAATGTTTCTTTTCACAAATAAATCAAACTTCTACTGTCCTTACCGCAAAGAAATTATATTAGGAGGACTTGGCTCATCATATATATATATATATATGTGTGTAATGAGGTCCTGTTGACTCTTGTAGAATCCTGTCGACTAAATCTGTGATGAGGTATCCAGTCGACTTGAGCTGTGGTGTGAGTCCCTGTCAACTCTCGCTATACTGTGTTGACCGAGAGGAACAGTCAGGATGGGGAGTTTTCCAGTACCTCTCTGCACCTTGGAAGACCTTTTACAGTTCTCACAAATAACAGGCAGTCGTGGTCGAGGCAGAGTGGAAAGCGTGGGAATGTTCATACACAAAAAACGAGGACACAGTTGCACTAAGAAAGTTCCGTGAACAGATAAAAGTTGAGCTAGGAGCGAAAGATGGAGATAGAAGAGTTCTTACTGGGCTACATGGTCGATGAGGTGGACTTGGGGTACAACCGACGAGGGTTCACGCAGATGGTGAAGTGACTGTATTTTTGGCTAAAGACGGGGGCTTTATATACCTTTTCTGAGAAAGGGAGCATTGCATTTCCCCAGATGTAAAGAGGGTGGATCGTCTGGCGAAATTGGACACTGGCGCCGTCCTGACAGTTTCCAATCTATCTTTAGACCTAGTTGTTTTGTGACTGCTATAGGCTCGATCTCTGCTTTAGCTCAACTCTTAATCTATTAAAGAGTTTTATTTTTTTATCCTCAGTTTGTACAAAGTACAATACACATGATGATATAAACACACATGTCAATCATGCGTATAATCATTTACAGATGTGTTTCTATTATACAACATGAAAATCTTGTTATAAGTTATATACAATATGGGGTTGTTGGTTTAAATTACCATATATATATATGAAAAATGAGAGAATTTTTTTTTATTAAACTGTTCAAAATTTTTATCATGTTACAGGAGAGATAACAAATATAAAAGAATGGAGATAAAGATTGAATTCTCAGATTGGCTTGTATAAATATTGTCTATAACATTTGAGTTATTTATCACTGAATAATTATTTTATATAATTTGTTTTATGATAACTTGGAGTATTTTTGCTCTTTTGCTTTTGTAAATTATTTCAATACAGTAGAACTTGGATAATTCGAACTTCTTTAATTCGAAAACCTCTTTAATTCGAATATTTATCTTGGTCCCTAGAAGCCTTAAGCCTTTATTCAAAACATCTTTAATTCGAATTTTTGGATAATTCGAATTTTTTTATGGTCCCTTGGGGTTCGAATTATCCAAGTTCGACTGTATATCGTTTTAGATTTTTTTGATCTGAAGACTCTTAAATAAATTATATTTTTTTATATCGATAAAAAAGAGGTTATTTGAATAAAATTAATCACACACTTTTCACAATATTTATATAAATTAAATATATATATTGGCATTCACAAAATTATTCTAATATTTTAAATAATATATTTCGAAAAAATGACATAAAATATTTTTGCGACAAAATTAAATATTTCTCTTTGCTTATGTTATTTTTATTTAATTAAGAATATTGTGTCCGTGTTTTCTTTAAGATAAATTAATAGTTTTTACATGATTGTATAAATATATATCACTGATAACTTCCAGATCTTTTTTATTTGAACAGGAAATAAAATATTTCTGTAAAATATTATCTAGAGAAATCCTCTCATATATCATAAAATGTCTCCCTAAATTAATATTTTAATATTCAATTAGGAAATACATATATTTATAAATATAATGGGGCACTTATATAAATTATTCTGTATATTTAATTCAACGAATATATAATTTTGTTTTTAAATATCGACATTAAATTTATTGAAATTTATAAACAAGTGTAATTTCGTTAATTTAAAACGTTTTGAATTCATACAAAGGTATATTAATAGAAGCATAGGGCACCTCTCCCGTCAAAATAAACGTCAAACCCTGACGCCATCTATTGACCGTCGCCGCAACTAGAGGCCTCGGGTCGGTGACAAAGCCACAACACCAGCTTTGGCAAAATGAGAAGCGTCCACCTAGAGACCATGGTTTCGGGCTAATGGCCCTCGTCAGTCTAGGGCGGACTTTATTCCATGAGATCCACACGGGATCTAATGGAATCCTCACAATCTACCAAAGAGGTGTTTTGTTGGCATTTTGGTTGGGCCAAATCTATTGGCAAAACATAGATGGAAAATTTGCCGGGAGGAAATTAATCCTTTTGCCAATAGATTTGGCCCAGCCACATTGCCAGCAAAACACCTCTTTGGTAGATTGTGAGGATTCCATTAGATCCCGTGTGGATCTCATGGAATAAAGTCCGCCCTAGACTGACGAGGGCCATTAGCCCGAAACCATGGTCTCTAGGTGGACGCTTATCAGTTTGCCAAAGTTGGTGTTGTGGCTTTGTCACCGACCCGATGCCGCTAGTTGCGGCGACGGTCAATAGATGGCGTCAGATTCTGACGTTTATTTTGACGGGAGAGGCGACCATTGCTTCCATGGATTAATTTCCTCCCGGCAAATTTTCCATCTTTTAGTATGTATATCGGGATTCAGACAATAACTCTGAAAGATATTTGATATACAGTGATCTTTATTTAAGACACACGAAATAACCAAGTGTGAACAAAATTGCTTTTATTTCCTTCAAAAAACATACGATAGGCGAAATAAAAGAATTTCTACTTCCTTAAGATTTGTCCATGAGTGTAAAATCAGAATAAAAACAATATCTGCCCACCCCTCAATTATATCTCGAATTGTAATTCTTATCCGCCATTTTAGAATTCATAACAATTCTAATGGTCGCTCCACTAAATTATTGATTGCACGGGAGAGGAGCATGCTGGAGTATATGCTGGAAAATATCAAAACATTTGAAATTATTTTACGAACAGAAAAGATATTTGGTATAATATTGAAAAATTGGAAAAAAAATGGATGAAAATGGATGCCTTTCCGAAAAACCTCATCCTCAATTGAAATCTCTACACCAACTATTCTTACAGAGGTTTAAAATATTATTTTGAAAGATTTTCTCTCTAAAATATTTTTGAATATCTTAATATTATTTATAATTATATATTTATATGCAATTGTTTTTTAATATCTCGAATTCAAGAAAATATGTAGCCGTAAGATTTCTAGCTACTTGATAAATGATCAAAAACAAAACTGTTTTCGAAGGGCAAAGGCTCACTTAAACAAATATTCAAAAAAGGGTTATATCTTTCTTATAAAAAGTGTCACTGGTGATGAGACATAGTGTCACGACTATTACCCGGAATTTTAAAAACCCAATGGAGTAAATAGTGACATTTGGGATCCCCCTCTCAAAACGATACGAATTCAACACCCTTCAAAATATAAGCACTTCTGAAATGTTTCTGGAAGATTCAGGACCTCTAGTACTGGATATCTTGAATAGTAGAAATATAACGAATTAAGGAAAAGTATTGCGACATTCTAAATAATTGACTCAAATTTTGTATTCGTGTGAAATTTAGTAACTGTTTTCCAACAAGATAAAGTCCAGCCTCATACGGCGAATCTGACAAAAGACAACCTTAGAGAATTAGGATTTGAAATATTAAAACACACACATCGACAGCCCTGACCTCATCTTTTCATTTTATAATTTTATTTTGACTTCAGAAAGACATTTGAATGGTCAAATATTCGAGGTTAATGACAAGGAAATTGACACTATGCAAAACTGTTTCAACGACCTACCGAAAAGGGTTTCTAAGATTAGAATTTTCACACACACACATACAGCTTTATTAAGACCACCGGTCTTATACAGATTCACCATAGGAAGGAAGCAAAGATGGAGCTCATGTACTCCTAAGGCTACACAGAACCAACAACAGCCTTCAGGTCCGACGTATGTTCAGTGGCCACAGATTCCACCGTGTATAAGCTAGAGTATCATTGAAGATTTTTCCAACTAGAAAATAGATTAACAAGCATTATATGACTTAATTGTGTTTTTAGTCTAGTTAGTGAATTGTATATAATGAATTTTATATAGGTTGCTAAAATAATTCATTTTAGATTTTCTCTTCTGTTTGAGAAATCCATCCTTACAGTTTTAATTGTGTTTTTAGTCCGGTTATTGAATTCTATATAATGAATTGTATGATGTACTAGAGCGCCATCTGTTATCAAATTATAAAACTATTTTAGAGGCGTAATATTCTTTTTAAAATAAAACAATTTCTACTGTCCTTACTGCGATGGAAAAATTAAAGGGAGGGCCTGGCTCATCAGTTCACCACTGATGAGCCAGGCCCTCCCTTTAATTTTTCCATCGCAGTAAGGACAGTAGAAATTGTTTTATTTTAAAAAGAATATTACTACTCTAAAATGAATTGTATATAGGATACTATTTTTTTTTTTTTTAGGCGCAAGTATCCCGAGCTGGGATATCGCGTCCGATATGTCAAATAAATAAATGTATATGACGCATCACTTGTATAAAAAAAGGCAATCATTTTGTGTGCTCCGAATTCTTTTATTGCTGAAAAACGAAAGAGAAACTGAATATTATAAATAGATGGAAATATGCGTAAAGAAACCAGGGGGATTATATTGAATAAATATGAATAACTTTAATTCTGTTTATTTTTCACCGATATATTTGCTCTCTCTACTTATTGATCCAATTTTATATAAATATAAAAATTATAATTTATAGCTATATATATGAAAATGAAAGAAAAAATTATAAAAAGGTTAGGTGGTGATAGTAAAAAAAATCCGAATTTAATTTAAATATAATTTTAATATATAATTTAATTAAACGCTCACAAGAGGATTTTAGAACAGAGCGCCATCTAGTGGAATAAATATCAACTAAACGTTGATTTAAGTTATTCCGTGATATTTAGCTCACCCATTTTCTCTTGATAATCCAATAAAACTCTATATATATAAATTAAGAAAAAGGCTTCTTCTTATCGAGCAACTGAAAGTTGCTGATGGCTTGCGCCATCTATCGGAATAAATATCAACTATTCTCGTTGATTTTTATTCCGATAGATGGCGCAAGCCATCAGCAACTTTCAGTTGCTCGATAAGAAGAAGCCTTTTTCTTAATTTATGCACCTTATCCCAGTACAATATTACATTTGTACTATTTTTCCACATTCTCTATATATATAGTTTTATGTATATTACAAAGCATATGTAAGTGCCTCTTTAGTATTCACAAATATCAACTATTTGGGCAAAGTTAATTTTTTAAACATTTCCCCTATTTTTTCCCCTACACAGCCCTTACTACAATGGAGAAATATAGATTAAACTGGCAAACCGCTTAAAGGGTTCACACTGATGAGCCTGGCCTTTACAATATTTTTTCTCATGGTAATAACAGCTAAAGGAAATTGTTTATTTAAAAAAAAAAAAGACCTTGATTCAAAGTTAAATTAAATAAAGAGATGAACTATCACACAATATCACAAAACCTTCATAAATATTTAGATTCAATTTAATCTTTTTTCATCTCTCGAAGCACAAATTCTGGATCTCAGCCGATGTTTCAAAATTTTAAAACGTATTATTTATATTCGAAAAAAAAGTACATTTTCAAAGTATATGGTCTAAATTAAAACAATACAAAACACAAAGCTACATCAATCAATAATTTATTTGAAATAATCACTGAAACGTCGGTAATTAAATCAAAATTGGTTGAGATATAGATATTCCAATCAAACTTCCAAAACAATCAAATTATATTCAAAAATATACAATACATTTTACAAATTATATACACAAATTTTAGAAAATCGATAAAACTAATAAAACCAAGATGTTAGTGCATCATATTATAATAAAACCTGTTATTCAAATCAATTTCCATATATTAACACAACTTAACTATAATGATAGGGTTAGGTTGAAGTTTGACCATATGGCTTATGTAATAGAATTAGTTAATTACCAAGCGATGTGCCCACATACCTAAGCAGACCAAATTTAACAGAGTAAAGATATGAACCAGACCTGCGCTATAAATTCTGACAGGCCATCCATACAGTCTCGGCTTATTAAATTTACATTTTTGTTGGTATCTTGGCTTTTACAATAGATTTTTAAAATATACGCGGCTATAATTCTTAACTTATAATCAATACTTTATATATATTATATATATTTCAAACACCCCTATACTTCTAAAAAATATACTATATATATACTATACTCAGAAAGGGGGGATCATATATCGCCGCAACTCTTTTTATTGACGCGATTAAAGGAAGCTTTCGGGCAAGCCCTTCTTCAGCTAACTATAGTGTACAAACAAGGCACAAACGAGAGAGAGATTATATATCGTTTTTAAAGAGAAATCTATGTAAATATAGTACAAAATATCTTAAAGAAATTTACATAATTGAATAAATATAAAGAATCAACTATAGACAGTTCAAAGGATTTAGTGGAGAGAAAAATGGAATGGCTATTGTTTTATATGGCTTTTGAAGATTTTTTAGGATAGAAGGGGAACGTATTGTGATGGCAACTGTATACTTTTGTTTAATGGTTAAGGGTGCTTCATGGTTTCTATTGCTTCAAGAATGAGTCTTTGGGTTTTAGTTTTGGCATTTTTTATGGAGGATTCTGGTATTATTGAAGTCTGGTGTATGTCCGGTTTCTCTGACGTGGTCGACTATTAAAGAGTTTGGGTTAAGTTTGGAAATGTTTCTTTGGTGTTCTTTGATTCTGATTGAAAGATCTCTTGATGTTTCGCCGATTTTGCCTCCAATTCTCCCATCTCCCACAAAATAACAGTTGTACGTACCTTGACGAAAAGAGCCTTCACCCACTGTTTATCAAAAATATAATACAATAAAGAACTTAATTTTATCGAAAACGAGCTTCTTAAATCTGGATATCCGCTTCCTTTCATTAAAAGAAATATATATAAACCAGGGACCCCCAGAAATAACTCCAATCATTAGATCTCCACCTGTTACTTACCATATACAGAATCTACAATCACAATAGCCCGCAAACTTAAAAGTTTTGGCATAAAAACCATCTTTAGAAGTTCACCTTCCATAGCCTCGATTCTAAGAAACCCAATTACCAAAAGCACCGACCAGAAACAGAAAAAAGATTTAGTTTACCAAATTCCCTGCCTCAACTGCAATAGTGTCTACATCTAAATTGTCGAAATCCGCAATCCGTTTAACATGAATATACTATACTATTTATTTATTATCAAATAAGACGCGATATCCCCACAAAGGATGCTTGCGCCAAGAAACAACACTGAATTTAGATACTATATTACATAAACAATTGAATAATTACATGGTATACTATATCCTAGACCAGAGGACGTCAAACATTTGAGTTTAAAGAATCAAAAATTACAATTAACAGAATTTCAAAGTTTTTAGGAGCCGCAAAATGTTTTCTTGCCAACAATAAATAGTACTCGCATAAATAATATTTACGTATGGAACTATATATAGAGCCGCAGCTTCACATTCAAAGAGCCGCATGTGACTCGCGAGCCGCAGTTTGCCGGCCCCTGTCCCAGAATATATATATATATATATGTCGTGATCGAATTAAAGGGTGAAACCGTTATGCTTGCATTCCCAATAATTAGTTCCAACCAAGTGAGCAGCGCACCCGCGACGTGCCGTAGCATTCGCCCGCGATGTCTGCCACGTTTATTTTTGTACAGTTTTTATACAGGGTGATCCAAAAGTCTTGCACAACTTTAAAAATTAATAACTCCGCAAATATTTGCGCTAGAGCAATTCGGTAAACACCTATGTGTTCAGGATAAATGGGAATTTTTAGAGCAAATAATGAAAAATTCGAATTTCATTTTAGATATAAAATTTATTCGCTAGATGGCCTTCTACCAGAATCAGAGATTCAGCGGCCAAATTGTTTGATAAATTGAAAATTATAACTGATCGACACGTATTTTTCTTTTTTGAATATCAGGAAAGAACCTTAATAATATCATATGATAAATTATTGTAAACTAATATCATATGATAAATTATTGTAAACTAATATCATATGATATTATTCTAATGAGCGAAAAGCGATAAACTAAACATATGGGATGAAATTGTGTATACCAGTTTTATTCGAGAAGTTATAACACTTTGGACTGCATGCATAATATAAGATGTGAGCAAATGACAAACAAAAAAATCACTGTTCACAAAAAAAAGCCAAGATGTGAGGACGGCATTTATTATCCCCATTACCTAACATGAAAAGCTGCAAAATATCGGTAGATAATATAATACATGGCAGCTTATATAACACATGAGGTAACTGCCTTCTCTCTTGTATTAGGTCACAATCCTTGTTGAATGTGGCGCCCTTCATTCTCAAACACGGCCTGCAAACTATAGTTGACAGATTGGGCAGCATTAAATAACATATCTGTTGAAATTGATGAAACGTGCCCTCTGATAGAAGCCTTCAACATGGCCAATGTTGTAGGCCGGCATCGATAAACACGCGACTGGAGCTGAGGAAGAATGAGAAAGGGCCCAGGTGGTGGGGGCCAAGAAAGGAGAAGGAAGGGCCCTAGAGGTTTGGGACTGAGGAAGAAAGGGCCCAGGTGGTGTAGGGCTAAGAGAGGAGGAGGAAGATCCCTATTGGTTTGGGGCCAAAGAAGAATGAGAAAGGGCCCAGGAGGTGGGGGCCAAGAAAGGAGAAGGAAGGGCCCTAGTGATTTGGGGCTGAGGAAGAATAAAAAAGGGCCCAGGAGGTGGGGACCAAGGGAGGAAGAGGACGAGCCCTAGTGGTTTGGGGCCTAAGAAAAATGATAAAAGGCCCAGGTGGTGGGGGCCAAAAAAATGAGGTGGAAGGGCCCTAGTGGTTTGGGACCAAAGGAGAATGAGAAAAGGCCCAGGTTGTGTGGGTGCCGAGAAAGGAGGAGGAAGAGTCCTAGTAGTTTGGGGCCTAAGGAGAATGAGAAAATGCCCAGGTGGTGGGGACCAAGGGAGCAGGAGAAAGAGCCCTAGTGGTTTAGGACTGAGGAAGAATAGGAAAGGGCCCAGGTGGTGGGGGCCAAGGAAGGAGGAGGAAGGGCCCTAGTGGTTTGGGGCTGAGGAAGAATAAGAAAGGGCCCAGGTGGTGGGGATCAAGGGAGGAAGAGGAAGAGCCCTAGTGGTTTGGGGCCCAAGAAGAATTAGAAAAGACCCAGGTGGTGTGGGGCATAGGGAGGAGGAGGAAGATCCCTAGTGGCTTAGGGCTTAGAAAGAATGAGAAATGGCTGAGGTGGTGGGGGCAAAAAAATGAGGAGGAAGGGCCCTAGTAGTTCGGGGCCAAAGGAGAATGAGAAAAGGCCCAGGTGGTGGGGGCCAAGGAAGGAGGAGGAAGAGCCCTAGTGGTTTGGGACTGAGAAGGAATGAGAAAGAGCCCAGGTGGTAGGGGCCAAGAGAGGAGGAGAAGGAGCCCTAGTGGTTTGGGGCTGAGGATTAATAAGAAAAGGCCCAAGTGGTGGGGGCCAAGAAAGGAGGAGGAAGAACCCTAGTGACTTGGGGCTGAGGAAGAATGAGAACGGGCCCAGATGGTGTGGGTCCAAGGGAGGAGGAGGAAGAACCCTAGTGGTTTGGGGCCAAAGGAGAATGAGAAAAGGCCCAGGTGGTGGGGATCAAGGGAGCAGGAGGAAGAGCCTTAGTGGTTTGGGGCTGAGGAAGAATGAGAAAAGGCCCAGGTGGTGGGGGCCAAGGGAGGAGGAGGAAAGTCCCTTGTGGGTTGCGGCTGAGGAGGAATGAGAAAAGGCCCAGGTGGTGAGGGCTAAGGAAGGAGGAGGAAGGGCCCAGGAGTTTGGGAGCAAGGGAGACTGAGAAAAGGCCCAGGTGGTGGGGGCCGAGAAAGGAGGAGGAAGAGGCCTAGTAGTTTGGGGCCAAAGGAAAATCATAAAAGGCCCAGGTGGTGTGGGACAATAAAGGAAGAGGAAGAACCCTAGTGGTTTGGGGCTGAGGAAGAATGAGAAAGAGCCCAGGTGGTGTGGGGCCAAGGGAGGAGGAGGAAGAACCCTAGTGGTTTGGGGCCGAGAAAAAATGAGAAAGGGCCCACGAGGTGGGGGCCGTGGTAGGAGGAGAAAGGGGCCTTAGTGGTTGGGGCCAAAGGAGAATGAGAAAAGGCCAAGGTGGTGGGGGCCAAGCGAGGAGGAGGAATGTCCCTTGTGGTTTGGGACAGAGGAAGAATGAGAAAGGGCCCAGGTAATGTGGGGCTTAGGGAGGAGGAGGAAGATCCCTAGTGGTTTGAGGCTTAGAAAGAATGAGAAAAGGCCCAGGTGGTGGGGGCCAAAAAATGAGGTGGAAGGGCCCTAGTGGTTTGGGGCCAAAGGAGAATGAGAAAAGGCCCAGGTTGTGTGGGGCCAAAAAAAGGAGAAGGAAGAATCCTAGTGGTTTGGGGCCAAAGGAGACTGAGAAAAGGCCCAGGTGGTGGGGGCCGAGAAAGGAGGAGGAAGAGCCCTAATGGTTTGGGACTGAGGAAGAATGAGAAAGAGCCCAGGTGGTAGGGGCCAAGGGAGGAGCAGAAGGAGCCCTAGTGGTTTAGGGCTGAGGAATAATGAAAAAGGGCCCAGGAGGTGGGGACCTAGGAAGGAAGAGAACGAGCCCTAGTGGTTTGGGGCCAAAGGAGAATGAGAAAAGGCCCAGCTGGTGTGGGGCATAGGGAGGAGGAGGAGGATCCCTAGTGGTTTGGGGCTTAGAAAGAATGAGAAAAGGCTGAGGTGGTGGGGGCCAAAAAATGAGGTAGAAGGGCCCTAGTGGTTTGGGGCCAAAGGAGAATGAGAAAAGGCCCAGGTGGTGGGGCCGAGAAAGGAGGAGGAATAGCCCTAGTAGTTCGGGGCCAAAGGAGAATGAGAAAAGGCTCAGGTGGTGGGGGCCAAGGAAGGAGGAGAAAGAGCCCTAGTGGTTTGGGACTGAGGAAGAATGAGAAAGAGCCCAGGTGGTAGGGGCCAAGGAAGGAGGAGAAGGAGCCCTAGTGGTTTAGGGCTGAGGAATAATGAAAAAGGGCCCAGGTGGTGGGGGCCAAAGGAGAAGGAGGAAGAGCCCTAGTGGTTTGGAGCCAAAGGAGAATGAGAAAGGGCACAGGTAGTGGGGGCCGAAGAAAAGAGGAGAAGGGGCCCTAGTGGTTTGGGGCTGAGGAAGAATGTGAAAGAGCCCAGGTGAAGGAGGCCAAGGGCGAAGAAGGAAGAGTCCTAGTGGTTTAGGTCCAAAGGAGAATAAGAAAAGGCCCAGGTGGTGTGGGGCCAAGGGAGGAGGAGGAAGAGCCCTAGTGGTTTGGGGCCAAAGGAGCCTGAGAAAAGGCCCAGGTGGTGTGAGGCCAAGGGAGCAGGAGGAAGAGCCCTAGTGTTTTGGGGCTGAGGAAGAATGAGAAAAGGCCCAAGTGGTGGGGGCCAAGAAAGGAGGAAGAAGAACCCTAGTTGTTTGGGGCTGAGGAAGAATGAGAACGGGCCCAGATGGTGTGGGGACCAAGGGAGGAGGAGGAAGAACCCTAGTGGTTTGGTGCCAAAGGAGAAAAGGCCTAGGTGGTGGACCCCAAGGGAGCAGGAGAAAGAGCCCTAGTGGTTTGGGGCTGTGGAAAAATGAGAAAAGGCCCAGGTTGTGCGGATCAAGGGAGGAGGAGGAAGAGCCCTAGTGGTTTGGGGCCAAAGTAGCTCGAGAAAAGGCCCAGGTGGTGTGGGACCAAGGGAGCAGGAGGAAGAGCCCTAGTGGTTTGGGGCTGAGGAAGAATGAGAAAAGTCCTAGGTGGTGGTGGCCAAGGGAGGAGGAGGAAAGTCTCTTGTGGTTTGGGGCTGAGGAGGAATGAGAAAAGGCCCAGGTGGTGAGGGCTAAGGGAGGAGGAGGAAGGGCCCAGGGGTTAGGGAGCAAGGGAGACTGAGAAAAGGCCCAGGTGGTGGGGGCCGAGAAAGGAGGAGGAAGAGCCCTATTAGTTTGGGGCCAAAGGAAAATGATAAAAGGCCCAGGTGGTGGGGGACAATAAAGGAGGAGGAATAACCCTAGTGGTTTGGGGCGGAGGAAGAATGAGAAAGGGCCCAGGTGGTGTGGGGCCAAGGAAGGAGGAGAAAGAACCCTAGTGGTTTGGGGCTTAGGAAAAATGAGAGAGGGCCCAGGTGGTGGGGGCCGTGGTAGGAGGAGAAAGGGGCCTTAGTGGTTTGGACTAGTGGACAATGAGAAAAGGCCCAGGTGATATGGGGCCAAGGGAGGAGGAGGAAGGGCTCCAGTGGTTTGGTACTGAGGAAGAAAGAGAAAGAGCCTAGGTGGTGGGGACCAAGGGAGGAGGAGGTAAAGTCCTAGTGGTTTGTAGCCAAAAGAGCCTGAGAAAAGGCCCAGGTGGTGTGAGGCCAAGGGAGCAGGAGGAAGAGCCCTAGTGGTTTGGGGCTGAGGAAGAATTAGAAAAGGCCCCGGTGGTGGGGGCCAAGAAAGGAGGAGGAAGAACCCTAGTTGTTTGGGGCTGAGGAAGAATGAGAACGGGCCCAGATGGTGTGGGACCAAGGGAGGAGGAGGAAGAACCCTAGTGGTTTGGGGCCAAAGGAGAATGAGAAAAGGCCCAGTTGGAGGGGACCAAGGGAGCAGGAGGAAGAGCCCTAGTGGTTTGGGGCTGAGGAAGAATGAGAAAAGGCCCAGGTGGTGGGGGCCAAGGGAGGAGGATGAAAGTCCCTTGTGGTTTGGGGCAGAGGAGGAATGAGAAAAGGCCCAGGTGGTGAGGGCTAAGGGAGGAGGAGGAAGGGCCCAGAGGTTTGGCAGCAAGGGAGACTGAGAAAAGGCCCAGGTGGTGGGGGCCGAGAAAGGAGGAGGAAGAGCCCTAGTAGTTTGGGGCCAAAGGAGAATGATAAAAGGCCCAGGTGGTGGGGGCCGTGGTAGGAGGAGAAAGGGGCCTTAGTGGCTCGGGGCCAAAAGAGAATGAGAAAAGGCCCAGGTGGTGGGGGCCAAGCGAGGAGGAGGAATGTCCCTTGTGGTTTGGGGCTGAGGAGGAATGAGTAAAGGCCCAGGTGGTGAGGGCTAAGGGAGGAGGAGGAAGGGCCCAGGGGTTTGGGACCAAGGGAGACTGAGAAAAGGCCCAGGTGGTGTGAGGCTAAGGGAGGAGGAGGGAAAGCCCTAGTGGTTTGGGGCCAAAGGAGAATGAGAAAAGGCCCAGGTGGTGTGGGGCCAAGGGAGCAGGAGGAATAGCCCTAGTGGTTTGGGGCTGAGGAAGAATGAGAAAGGACCCAGGTGGTAAGGGCCAAGGGAGGAGGAGGAAGGGCCCTAGTGGTTTGGGGCCAAAGGAGAATTAGAAAAGGCCCAGGTGGTGTGAGGCTAAGGAAGGAGGAAGAAAAGCCCTAGTGGTTTGGGGCTGAGGAAGAATGAGAAAAGGCCCAGGTGGTGGGGGCCAAGGGAGGAGGAGGAAATTCCCTTGTGGTTTGGGGCTGAGGAGGAATGAGAAAAGGCCCAGGTGGTGGGGGCCAAGGGAGAAGGAGGAAGAGCCCTAGTGGTTTGGGGCTGAGGAGGAATGAGAAAAGGCCCAGGTGGTGAGGGCTAAGGGAGGAGTAGGAAGAGCCGAGGTGGTTTGGGGCCAAGGGAAAAAGGCCCAGGTGGTGGGGGTGAAGGGAGGAGGATAAAGAGCCCAATTGGAGTGGGGCAATATGTTGGAGACAGGCAATAAAAACAAGCAGGCTATTTGTTTATGGCATAGGTAATGCAAAGAGGGCACGTGGTGAGTGGTCTTGAGCACTTCAAGCGGAATAAAAGCTCGCTTGGTATGGGCAAAAAATTGCCAGAATGTTGAGGCCAACATTTTTCGCCAGAGGAGGTGCTCTAAAAGAAAAGGAGTACTTCAGTACTCGGCCCTCGGGATATTCACTTTAAGAAGTGAGGACTCTACCAAAACTTCTTCGGCGTCCTCAGCTTCTTGACAGCCTCCTTCGACATTTTCTTGAAGATGGGCTCCTCGTTAAGCTTTATCTTTGCTTCTTCCATCTTCGTGTCCAACGCGTCCAGTAGCAGCTGGTTGCTGACCATTTCTCGGTACAGCTTTCTGAAGTCGTCATTCAGACTTCTGATGAGGGCATCCTCGAAATAATTATCCATTGCGATATATTTGTTTTTACTTCGTAGTTAAGCGTCAAGTCTTATCGCTCTCTAACAATTGAATAAAAACTTGTCTCCATAGAAACCTCAATAGAGAGATATTTAAATTACATTAGATTTCAAGTCTCATATATACGTGATTAATTATATTGACACAAATAAAATATAAATGAAGGCGTGTGTATAAATATATCTAAAATATTTCTATTATGGTTAACATATAAACAATTAATATATCTAACACAAGATTATCCAAACGTCTCTTCATTTTAAAATAAGCAAACCTTTCGATTTTTAAATTTAATTTGTATTCACTTTTATCAGGTTTTAAAATATAATAAAAACACTACCTTGTGTTAAAAGTATACTGAATGGAGAGTTATTTCACTTAGATGGCCCCCCTCACAACTGCAGGCTCTTACACTAACACTATTCAATAAAATCTTCTATTTAACTTGCTCCCTTGTTTGCCTGTCCACAAATCTTCTAATCAATGTTTAATATACTTCTAGAGCACATAGAAATCTGAAATATTTTATACCCTTTGAAACCCGATGAACATGTAAGTTGAAATATTGTCGCGGAGATATATAAAGCAAGGGCAAATTTGGGGATAATTGATTTTTATAATTTATTTATTACCTTTTAGTTTTCCAATAAAGGTATATACAAGAGGTATTTATATGGAGAGAGATAATATCATAAATTTGCCGATAAGATTCCGAGAACCCCTCACACCTGTGGTCGTCCTCAGGAGCCCAGGGATAATTGACAGATGTCCTATGGAGCTTCTTATGGCCGGAGTTGCAGAGCTACTTGACAATATTTTCAAACATTTGGGTTGTCAGGGTGGCCGGAAACAGACAAATTTCCAAATTGAGTTTCAAAATAGGAGATTGAATTTTAATATGCTTCCAGACCACATATAAGTATGGAATTTTGAACACTCGCTCAGTCCAACGAACAATGCAAGCCTACAGACTACTGGGGGGTCGGGGGTAGCCAGGAATGAACCAATTTCTATGTTTCTATTTGAATCTTTGGTGTTACACTATGTCATCTAGGAAACTTTTGAGAGTTGCGATTTGACTTTTTAAAGATTGTTCAACACCATAAACAAGTTATATAATACACTGCGGCCTGTGATTGTAAAACGACACTTGAAGTTACACCGCATGAGTTTCTTTTCAACGAAAAATAAAATTTTTATTTCAAGGTGAAATATCGACTATTTCCAACCTTTTTGAATGAGGTATGAAAGGATGAATTATGAAAAGTAATGATGAACGGAAAAATAAAAGTGTCCAGGAATGGGAATCGAACCCACAATGTTCCGCTTACCGGGCAGATGCCATGTCCACTAGGCTACCCTGGACGTATTTTTCCGTTCGTAAATGATACATAAAGTAACTTATAATATAATATAATACACTGCGGCCTGTGATGTATTATATTGTATTATAAGTCTTACACTTAAGACTGACAACACGAGTAGTTAGAGAGATCTTTTGAAGGTTTAAGAAAACCTGGATTTATATTACACATATATTATTTATAAAATCTATATTCTAATATATCATAATCTGTGAATGGGGTTTTATATAAATAAAAATACTGAGTTTAATATTGATTCCCATATTCAAATATTTTAATGAGATTTCGTATATATTGTAACTTTTAATTCTGTTTTGTAAATTCACGACTAAAAACTAACTCTAAATAATTAATGAATAAAATTAAATTTTAAAAAACTTTAATTTATATACACTTAAAAGGAGAAATTAAATATATATTATCTTCTGCCATTGAGCAATTAGATGTATTTGTGTGTAAATAAAAGCGGCGGGGGACGATCATATTTAGAGAAGAAATAAAAATTTAGTAAACACATATAAAAATCTAGTAACATATATAAATCGCTAATCAGTTGCTACATATTAAATCACATTAAGTTAGAAATTAATGATGATCGTCCACCGCCGCTTTTATTTTCACTCAGATAAATTATATGGATGAATTTGCATATTTACATTTTAACACAAGCTTAACATATTTACATAGTTATTTTGGCGAAAATAAATTATGACATATATATACTATAGAGACAAGGGTCGCCTCTCCCGTCAAAATAGACGTGTAAACCAGACGCCATCTATTGACCGTCGCCGCAACTAGTGGCCTCGGGTCTGTGACAAAGCCACAACACCAGCTTTGGCAAACTGAAAAGCGTCCACCTAGAGACCATGATTTCGGGCTAATGGCCCTCGTCAGTTAGGGCGGACTTTATTCCATGAGATCCACACGGGATCTAATGGAATCTTAACAATCTGCCAAAGAAGTGTTTAGCTGGCAAAGTGGCCCGAAACCACGGTCTCTAGGTGGAGGCTTTTCAGTTCGCCAAAGCTGGTGTTGTGGCTTTGTCACCGACCCGAGGCCGCTAGTTGCGGCGACGGTCAATAGATGGCGTCTGGTTTTAGACGTCTATTTTGACGGGAGAGGCGACCCTTGTCTCTTTAGATCAATTTCCTCCGGCAAAATCTCCCTCTATATATATACTATATTAGTAAATTAAATTGTATTGCCCTCTATCGTTAAAATTTTACACAAATAAATTTACTGGCAATGCGTTTCTTTTTTAAATCTCTACAGACCTTACTGCAATGATATGATTTAATGAATGAGAGGGCTTGGCTCATCAGTAGTGAACCCTCTCAGCGGTTTTCACTACTGATGAGCCAAGCCCTCTCATTCATTAAATCATATCATTGCAGTAAGGTCTGTAGAGATTTAAAAAAGAAACGCATTGCCAGTAAATTTATTTGTGTAAAATTTTATATATACTATATATTCTGTCTTTAACAATATGGTTGATTATATGCAAATATATTAATTCACACACAGTAGAACTGTTAAAAACATTGGAGAAAATATTGAAGAGGATTCAATTTGCTTTAAAAGCTTTTGTGTTTTGGGGATATAGAATTTAAATGAATATGTAGGAGATATTTCAAATATGTTAAATATGTTAATATATGTAGTTGGAAAAGAGAAAATTAAAGTTGAAGGGAAAATTTATGAAATTCTCTTAAGATATATAAATTTATTTTTGAAATTATTTGAAATTTCTGGTTAAAGGGTAAAAATGAAATGTCTTGCGAGGAAATGAAATTCTTAGAATTCAAATAAGATATAAATTATATGAAATTTTGGACGAAAAAGAATACCTGATCGAGTGGTAACGAAATATTGAAATGATAATCTACAATTTTTATCCAAAATAAGCTTACTTTTAAATAATGAAATATGGAGATGTCTCTAGGGGGTCGGTGGAAGGATGGTCTGAACCGTTGGTTTTCGACCGCTACGACCCTGGTTCGATTCCCGCATTGGGCACTTTTTTTCTGTTTAAAAAAAATGCTCCAATGGCCCCAGCTTCTTTCAAAAATCCAACCCCACCAGCGAGGGCAAGTACCCAAACTGGGCTCTGGCACATTTGTAAGTGCAAAGTCGAACTGATTTTCACATGTGTAGACATGTGGTGCACTTACAGTAAAAGCAGTCGCCTACTTCTACCCACCATGATTATCATGGCCTGTACCACGTGACTAGAGACGAGAAAAGAAAAATGGATCTCTCTCCATTTTCAGTCACATTGTACTGGGATCCAGTGATGAAATTAAGAAAAAGGCATCTCTTGATCATAGAACTGAAAGTTGCTTATGCCTCTACCCACCCGTCGGCATAAATATCACCTAATCGCTGATATTTTCATTATTTTATAAAATCGATTATTAGAATTTTCAACAATAAATTCCAGCCAGAGAAGATATCAAAGTGTATCTTAATTTTCAGAACTATGAATGCCAATGAAGGCAACCTCTATCTTTAAGATAATGGATATTTTTCGGACAGGTGGCGCAAGCCATCAGAAACTTTCAGTTCCCCGTATTTTCTTAACATATTATTTACATTAAAATGACCTTTCCCTCGCCCTTTATATTTATCTTATATCAGTCAATGTGATGTACGTATTTCAAGCTGAAAATGTATGCGGAAAAGTCATTTACATCCACAGAAATGAACATTATTTATTTACCTCATATTTATTATCTAATATTATTAATAATTTTAAATATAAATAAACTATTGATATTTAAATTGAATTGTAAATAGATTGTTAAATAGCTTTTGACCGCTGAAGAAGAGTATAGATAGATAAAGTTCCCAATTTGTAAGAAAAAAGTATGTTCACAAATTGATATCCAATTTCTATCCGCGCGCTTGCCTAAGTAAATATGAAAACTGGGGAGATACTGTTTGATCCTATATTTTATAGAAACCCATTTGCATACAATTAAAGCTACCCACGCAACCAAGATTACGTAATTTAAAGATTAAATTTCTATGTAATTATCCAATGTAAACATAGTTCGGGAAAATAGAAAAACACTGACGATATTTGCCTAGGTGGTATATTACAATTTTTTACTTGTTATTCGGATCTTGTGATTGGAATTGTTAAGTAAAGAAAAATAAATTGGGTTGGGTGGAAGTTTATTTAGACATAAACAGCTGCACAAGTTCCCAGCCTAATGACTGGATACCCTCACACCCCTACCATCATCATCAATTCTATACCTATCATCATCATATGTTGTCTGTTCTGACTCAGCTCGCGATATTTCTACTGCATATGTAAATATATTTTCAAGATATATGTTAATTCTTACCATCGGTATATGCAAATATGTTTCCTCTGTATGAATAAATATTTTCTTCGGGATATATGGATCTTTTCCCACGCTATATGTGAATATTTTACACCGGTATATGCAAATATGTTTCCACGGTATATATTAATGTGATTCCCGGTATATTTGAATAATTTTAACAATATATGTAAATATTTTCAATGCAAGTATGAATATTTCTCACGGTATATGTAAATAGGTTCCCAAGGTATATGCAAATATGTATCAATGGTCTATGTAAGTATGTCTCCGCGGTATGTTTATATGTTTACACAGTATGTGTGAATCTATTCCACGGTATATGTGAATATAGTTTTGACAGGGGTTACTTATCACTTTTTCACGAATTCATCAATGAATACCGAAAGAAAACGCGATTTCTACATTATCTCTAGAACATCCCAACAATGCAATGGCATATTGTATGTAGGAGTTGACATCCAATTATCCACTGGTGCGGGGTGCTAGCACTCACTACAAAATAGCAGCAACAGTAATCCATGCAATATCTGTAGATAGATAGTTCTTCCCTTCTTTTTGTCGCCTCCGTTATATTATATACGTATTTTATTGATTAATTAATTTTGAATTTTTTGTCCTTAAAAAAACAGTACAGTAAATATACATATTTAATACGGATTTAAAAAGAACCACAAAAGATGTAAATAATGGCTAGTTTGCCCAAAAATCAAATAACTAATATATTTTATTGATGAAACAGAAGAGAGAGAATAATTCTTCGTGAAAAAGGAGGATGCACTTGGAGTACAGATATCCTTTGTAGCCGCTCCTCTGAACAACAAACGCTACCAATTTGTACCTTCCTACATTAGCCGGGTGTATGGCCTAGCCCTATGGTGGCCCTACCATGAGTTAAAGAGTTAAGTAGATCGTCCGTGTTTCACACTTCCTCCACAATTAGGATGTAAGATAGGACTGTGAGAGAGTATTGGTGAAATGTGAGTTAAATAATATCTGAATTATTTTGTTTTTTAGATTAGTTTAGATTCCATAGGAGCGAGGCCACAGAAAAATCGGAATTGCTGAAAATTACTCTTTATTGCGATGTGTATTTAAAGAAGCACTTAATATATTAAATGAATCAAATTTCAATCACAACAGTACTACAGTATTTCTGTAAATGTTTAAAAAGGAAATATTTATATTTTAGCAATAATTCTATTGACAGAGTTACTGATGATTTAGAACACTTCCATACCTTGAAGGTTCTACTGTATTATTGATATAATAATTCTATATAACGGTTGAATATTATTTTTGTATGTTTCCTAGTAGGAATATTATTTAAGAAATTTGATACAGGTCACCATGCTGTATCGTGAATCCCATTACCAAACCAGCTAAGATTGTGAAACCAGAACATACGGAGAAAGTAATAGATTCAGTAACACGAAATTACTATGATACAAAGAGATTTTAAACATCTTTATTGCTTCCTAAGCAATAGTTAAAACACAGCAATATCTACATCTTTATTCATCGATGGAGACTCCGCCACCTTGTTCTCCTCCACACAAGGTCTTCTTGGTTGCTCCTAAGTTCTAACCCGAGAAATTCCTGTAAATACAGGTGTTAGCAGACGCCATACATAGATGAAAGAGGACGATCCATAAAAATCATATTAAAATAGAATCATAGAATATAATACAATAACACGACAAGAACGGGAAGGATAAATACCCCAAAATATCCCAACATAACATGGAAACAAATGATAAGTTTAATTTAAAGAAATTTGAATTCCATTTTAAAAACGTTAGGTCAAAACAAAAAGATTATATTTGGAATCTTTTATATCATTTAAATGTGTGAGTTAGGAATAGAATGATTGACCTCCCCCATAATCTGTACATGTATTTTTTAGGAAGTCAAAATAATTTATTTTGATCAGAGTACTAGTCAAGCAAAGAGATTGAACCTCGTTGTTTTGTCCCATGTAATCAAGGTGATGTATTTATCCATATTAATGTTTTTCAAATACGCCCATGGAAGATATATCCAACTCTGACGCTGACGTTTTTATTAGGTTTTTATATTCAAAAAGATTGTTTTGCAGATATGTGAAATATTTGAAGATAAACTGTATTCAAGTTCCTATGACCTGCTTTATACTATATCTTGTATAACCTTTTATAAAATCATTCAAATCATTCCTTCTTTTCCTTTTCTAAATGGCGTTACTCAAATTTGCAGCCTTACTATATCAATAATCGATTTTCCATAGTTAAAATACTACAACTCTACTTCTCCATGTCTGAAAGAGGAATTAGATACTCTCCCCGACACGCTTAAAGAGCCAGTAAAAAAGAAAAAAACTTGGTCATTTTTTCCACCTCCAAATCCTCCCAGAATTAAATGGAATTTAATCAGACCCCTCGGTATATCTCTATTTGCATGCATTTGAATTCTAATTGCATAAAAATTATTGCTCGCGAAGAATGGGAGCGATAAAAAATTGTGGATTCTTAATTAAGTTTTTTTGTATTAATCTGGGGATTTGGGAACACGTCGTGGCAGGGAGGCCAGTTTTACTCTTCTGTGAATAAAAAAAAATTACAAAATATTCTAATGTTGTGTTACAGCTCGTTAAAAATGCAGAATGTTGTTGTTATGTTGTTTGAGAGTTCTTTCAAACTTTTTTTTACTAGCTATATTTAAATTAAAAATATTCTCTCCCATAAGAATAATATTATAAGAAGAAATACTATAAAAATATTATTGCGATACTGTGCGTATATTAAAAATTCATATATAGCCTGTGCGCCCAATAAATTTATGTAATGCTTGGAAATAAAAAAAATGATTAAGGCCAATGGGAATTTTTTATTAGTATTTTTCAAACTGATTCCCTCAAAGTTCCTATACACAGTTTCTCTATCTCCATCATTTTTTAACCACGATTCGAAGCATTTTAAAAAGCCATCCATTGGGATGTTCTACAATTTTTTTTTTTCGATTCAACAATGATTTGTTTTTAGTGTCAAATCTACTCTTTTTGAACACAATTTTCAGTTTAGAAAAGAGCCTAAACTGTTTGAAGGTAAATCTGAAAAAATAAAATTGTTGCTGAAATATAATAGGGTGCTGTTTTTTTTGGCCAAAAAAGTCAGCACAAATGAAATGGTGTGTGGCCGAGATTTATCAAGATGAATAAAGCAATTTTTAGAATTCCACATTTATTTTCTTTCTAGACGATTCGAATCAATTAAATGTCTATGGATAAATAGACGTCTATATTTGCTGCTAACCCTTATTAAAGGCATCTGTAGTGTACGTCTCTTTCATGTCAAACTAATATAGAGTTTAATAAGAATTCCTGTGTACAGAGGATTGGACAATATATCCCTTCTGCTTATCCTTTCCAAAGTTTATGCCACTTTTAAATCGCGAAAACCATTTAAATGTTACAATTACCTCTATACATCTTTTACTAGATTGTTCTGTTTTTCAAGACTACATAATCGAAAATAATTTAATAGTAACAGATCCAAGTATTTTTATTTCCAGTAAAGAAATGTATATTAAATTCAATACCTTTTGTAGATATATTTTAAATTATATAGCAACACAAATATATTTTAAGAATTTATTTTATACTTATTGTACATATTTCCAGACACTTCTTTCTTTTGTACACAGGTCTTTTTTCTCGTTTTTTTCTCTCTCTTAATTTTTAACATCATATGACTATTCTATTCACGGCCTAAAATTATTGTGCATATATGTATAGACAAATGTAAAGACATACATGTATGACAGCGCAGGTGTCCCTAGGGGAACAGAGC
>CP092866.1:63579145-63615584 GCA_030710605.1 Cordylochernes scorpioides
AAAAAATAGTTTTGATCAGTAATTGCTTTAATTGAACTAAAGGAATATATAAAAACATAATTTTATAAAAGTAATGCCTGACTTAAGGCGTAAGAATCTAAAAAATGAAAAACTTATTTACATAATGTACAAAAGGTTTGAGCCGGCTATCCGGGAAACAACAACAATCAGTTTTTATTGGGGAAGCGTAACCTCTGGCGGTCGATTTAGCAGAGTATTTGAATCTATGATATATAATTTTAAATAAAATAATATTTTTATATAACATTCATGTATGATGAATAAACATATCAGGATCGTGAATCTGAATGTTACTGATTGATTGCGGTATCAAACGAGAATGAGATGCTTCAAGTAGTTGTTCGATTAAAAAATGTTTGTTTTTCATAACCCCCCCCCCCCCCCCTTTCCCCTGGTAAAACTCAGCAAAAACATATTTCCACTACTATATTTGTGAACTAATGTAACGTTTTACACATCAAAGGTTTAAATATGTGCTTGTATTTTATAAATTATCACTTATACATCTTAATATTCAAATCTTTAAATAAAAAGTCATATATTGGATCAAAATATCATTTTTTTTACCAATATTTATATGTTATAATACCTTGAAAAATGTTGGCGTTTATCCAACTGAAATATTGGGAAAATAAATGATTTTTTTTATTCAATATAGGCCTTTCTAATTATTATATATATATTTTTTAAGTTTTTATAAATTAATAATAATTCATTGTCTGTGTTGTTTTTTAAAAAGACTAAACGCAGGTTTATTGTTCTATTTCAAAGTTCAATCTTCTATTATATTTACACAATAATAAAACATATTTATTAAAAATATTTATCTTATTCACAACATCCAATAATCCTGAAGATAAAAGGTTACTTTCAAGTAAAAATATTATTTAGAAGAAAAAAACTATTTTAAAATCTGGATCTCTCCTTTGAGGTCCTTTAAAAAATAGAATGTTTTGCGACCAATTTGTTTATGAATACAAAATAAAACGAATTTGGGTTTTAAAATTTTAATTTCGCATTTGAAAGAAACGTGTTTTACGTTCCAAGGAGCTTCACAAAAGAAAATTCAATCATTATTCAGGAGCGTGAGACAATTATAAATGATGGAGAAAATATTTACATTTTAAAAGCATATTTTCTTATTTAAATGGGAAAAATTTCTGCATCTAAATTTGAAAACAAATTTGGCCAAAAAGGATATTTTTTACCCAAAGAAGGGGGACATTTTTCCTCTTGAGACCAATAAATCCACTGAGGTAAAAAAACGGTCATTTTCTCAGAAATTTCTTTTGGTTTTACCCTTAGGAAATAAGCTTTAAAATGGAAGAAATGAAACACCAAAAATATAATGTGTTAAACTTGTCAAAAATAGATGACGCCTCCCAAAAGGGCCTTCTTTCACCTTCCGGCGGAGTTTCACTCTTCCATATAAAGAGAAAAGAATATATTCCTACGCAGGCGATATTTCTAATAATCGTTTGGTTGTCCAAAGAAGCGATGAATTGTTTTGGCAACTTGCCAGAAATAGTTTGATGTTGACCCTTAATTTTTCACACTTTTATTAAAAATCTAAGGAATTAGTGCGCGGCCATTTCTCCTTCCAAAAGACCAATAAAGAAGTCGTGTGCAACATTTGGCCCGGAGAATTGCCCGCCTAAATAAATTCGGCGGGAATCAATATATTTTTTAAAATAAATGGTTTGTGAAATTAGAATTAAGGGGCGTCGTGTGATTTATACGGCCATTTCAGGATCGCCTGCCGATGAATTTTTGTTTTAAATTTGCGCCATTTAGAGAGCGCCATTAAAAAAAAAAAAAAGAAGACATACCGATCCCCCTTTTCGTATCAGACGATAAATTTTAACCAACAGATTTCCAAATGAATACCAAATATTATCAAAATGTATCTTAACTATTTATGTGTTAATTCATTACAAACGATAGCTTTAAATATATTTATATTTATCGAAGTGCTTTGAAAATATCATAATTTTAGTTATTGATTTTTATATAATTTTATATGTAAAAAAAGTTTGTATTAAAATGATTAAGAAACTAAATATTAACTATGAAAAAAGTGATTATCTGTGTGATGATTAAATAATTCTAAAAGAGCTGATAGAAAAAAATGTGTACTTCATTTTTAGAATTGATGCTGTTAGATATTAAAATATATATTTTCTTTTCATTGAAGAATGAAATTTTACACTAAAATATGCTATTTCGTTTTAAAATAAATACAGATGAATTCTTCTCTCTAAAGGACACCTAGTTGCAGGGTCAGTGTATTCTAGTGTTATTTCTTCCCTTAACGAAGAGTAGCTAAATAGTGAAAATGGTAATTTGATAATTAAAACTGTCTTTTGTAGAGAAAGTGTTCTCTATATCGAGAGTATTCTTGTAAGTGTTATCAGGGATTCAGAATCAGAAATTCATTCACCGTTGGTTAGAAGAAACGTTTATTTATTATTTTAAATACATGAAAATTATCTTATTCTTTTATCCATGCAAAACTATAGCAAGCTAGACATATATAGTATTATTCCTATTCAAAACATTTACTCATTTTTTAAATTTACATTTCATAGAGTAATTTAGTTTTTTTATTTAATTAGAGAAAAATTAATCTATACACCATAATTATATTATAACAATTACAACATTTTTTACAGCTGCTACATCCTCTTATGGAGGTTCTACTGTATTTAGCTAGAAAAAAAATTTGTTTTCGACATATACAAATTTGCAATTATTTTTGAGTAGAAGTTTTAATATAGATAAAAATTAACTGAAGATAAAACAAGATAATTCATGAGTTTGCTTGAAAATATAAATTATTGAAACGCGCACAAATAGATTATTTTTCTTATAAATTATAAGAAATTAAAAAGCGTTAGAATCTGCAGCATTTGGTATAATAGAGAATGGTGGAATTCTATTAATTTAGATGATGGAATTGTGACAAATTATTTCGAAAGGTGAACAGAATCTGCCTTTAACGTTTAACCTACCTTAGCCGTTATATTAGTGTAGTCGGCCGTTTTCGTGTAAATCTCATTTTTGATCCATTCCTACGCGAAATTTTAGTTGAAGTTTTGTCGTGTCCAATGAAGAGCCTCAGCTGTCTCCATGCATCTCTATCATAATAGTCGCAATATACTCTATCTTATCTTGGGTGTGTGAAGCTGCTGTTCTTGGTCTATGAATATTTTCTTTCTTTGCAGCCATTGCAGGACATGTGAATATGTGGGTAGGTGTTAGTTCCACACCAGGACAATTACTGCATGTCCTGTTGGTCCTTGTGCCATCTGGATGTATTGACATTCTTTGTAATGTTTCATTTTGAGTCTTGTGATTGTTTTTGTTATTTTTCTCTCAGCGTTTATGCCGCATATTTGACCTTTCCTTGACTTTTGTTGGATTATCTTGGACCTTTTTAAAGCATCCGCATCAAATACTGACATTTATTTCTTGCCTATTGCTCATCTTCCTGGATTCCTTTGCTAATTCACCCGCCATCTTATTACCCCCGATCCCAATATAGGCAGGAATCCATTGTAGAATGCAGTTCTTCTCCATTAGTTCAGTTGGTCTAGTAATGAGTATATATTCTGCTTGATTTTAGTATTTTTAGTGAAAGTGAAATTTTAGTGTAAGATTCAGAAGAAAGTTTTATTTTGTTACATAAATACGTTTGAATATTCATTTGTAATTTTTGTCTCTTTTCCTTAGCATTGTAATTCTGAGAGAGGGCGAAAATAAATTTGAACGTGCCATACGGATTCGAACCGAGTCTTTCCCACTAAAAACGAACGGATATAGTCCAGCCACGCCCTTGCGTGCTTCAAATTGCTTCTGTAATGATGCAGAAGACTACAGAATGGCGCTGGCTAGCCACGTATCAGACGATAAGAGCCCAACTGGTCAAATCTAGATTTTCAAGATTGACTCAATGTACAAGAAGCAAGTATAAGTATTGTGTGAATAGTAGATATAAATGTTTCAAAAACAGATCGCTCTGATTAACAAGGACTTCAAGATTAACTCTATATTTCCCCCTTATCAACTGAGAATACCCTTGAAGAGTTTTTCAGAGGATATATTTTATAAAAAAAAAAAATATTTTTATAAATCTACTTCTTCCATAAAATTGATTTTGTGGATAGCTATAATATGAAATGTTTTGAATATGAACGCTTGTTAATGCACAGACCAATATTTCCTTCTATAAATAGTTATTTTCCCCATCTCATTTAAGAGAAGCCCGTTGAAAGGCAACTTTACTAGAAAACCTATTTGTCGTAATAAAAAAAAAAGAAACTACTGAATGTTACTTTATCCATTGTAGGTTTTCTGAAATCCTTCATATGGAGATTTTATCTAATATATTTTGAGTTATTGGTATTGTTAATTCTAAAAGACATTTTACATATAACATTCCATGAAAACATGAAACAGAGCATTCAAGATGAATCTATATATATAAAATTGAATGTCTGTGTGTGTGTCTGTGTGTGTGTCCTCTATGGATTCAAAAACCATACATCCAATCACCGTGAAATTTTGGGATATTATTAGGTGTATCTCCGGAAAGGTTTACGAAAAATAATTTCTTGAATATCTTTAATATCCTTAGAGTTATTTGCAGATTTGTAGCTTTAACTCGCAAGCAGCGCCGCCATTGAGACCGAGATAGGCTTAGGTTTTGGTCCACGCCTGATGACCTTGGGTCTTTCAGGGCTAATATATTACGTAAAACTAATTCAAATATTAGTGCTTTAGTGCTATCTCCTTGAGGTTACCGATTTAAAAGTGTATTTTCTAATTTTAGATTGTATAAGAAACATATTTTATTTTAAGTATTGTACTTTATTTTAAAAAGTTTAAATAGTTGTGCAAGACGATATATATGATATATAAAAATCAAAAGAAATAATGAGTATCGTTTAAATATGATATTCGAATAAATATAAATGCGATACTAAAAATTAAATTTCTATTCAATGAATTAAAATTTAAAAAGTTTAAATAATTGTGCACGACGATATATATGATATATAAAAATCAAAAGAAATTATGAGTATCGTTTAAATATAAAATTCGAACAAATATAAATGCGATACTAAAAATTAAATTTCTATTCACAATGAATTAAATAATTTATTCTTATAAAGATTATCGATTAAAGATACTCATATATAATTAAATATATATATAATGTTTTAATAGATACACACATTTTTACATTTATCTCTTTATGAGTTATTAATGAATTATTTTATGTACTTATATTACAATTTTTTAAATATAAGATAGAACTTTTTTCCTTTTATATTTTAAGATATTTTACATTTTTGATTGCATTTTTTATAATAATTTTTTCATACACAAATTTTCTTCCACCTACTCTGTATTTTAATTGATTTCAACTGTGATATTATAACACTATGCGGCGCTGAGTTTGTGTATACAAAAATGTAATGCCTCGATAAAGGTTGGCGTTCAGCCTGCCGAAATATTGGCAAAATAAATATTTTATTAAATCCATTATATGCCATTTATTATCTAATATATATATATAATTAAAGGTACTCATAAAGGTTACCGATTTAAAAGTTTATTTCATAATTTTAGATTGTATAAGAAACATATTTTCATTTAGGTAGTGTACTTTATTTTAGATTATCGATTAAAGATACTTATATATAATTAAATATATATATATAATTAAAGGTACTCATAAAGGTTACCGATTTAAAAGTTTATTTCATAATTTTAGATTGTATAAGAAACATATTTTCATTTAAGTAGTGTACTTTATTTTAAAAAGATTAAATAATTGTGGTGTAAAATAAAACGTTATTCCAATTATTTTCTTCAGCTAGAAATCAATAGTATTTTTATTTATTCACGTAAGTTAATTTGTTGAAATCTAAAAGGAAACACGGGAGACGGGGAGATAATTGGCCGAATGTGGAACTTGCCTTCTTATTGGTCGTGACGTCACGGTGGCTATTGCATCATCTGGTATTGCAGCGACTCTTTTGGGACAAGAAACATTTATTTGAGACAAGAATAATGATACAATTCAAGGCGAAGATACTATTCCTTTAACTTCCAATCACCGAGGGAACCAATTAATATTGATTTTATTCAACTTATCGAGTATTTTTCAAGGGACCGGGGAAAAATGTTCATTAGATAAAACGATGATTTTGTAATGTAGAAAATTAGGAAAGACAAAATTCAGGATGACACGGCACACAGGGACCGGGAAAAATGTTCACTTTATCGAGAGATTCAAATTTACGAGTTTTAAATTATCAAAATATATCTTTTTTTTTATAAGTTTATAGAGAATTGTTTTGACAAATGTTCGTTAGACAAACCTTTACTCGGGTAAAACCTCGGGCGAGTTTCAAATTATCAAAATATATCTTTTATTTATAAGTTTATAGAGAATTGTTTTAACAAATGTTCGTTAGACAAACCTTTACTCGGGTAAAACCTCGGGCGAAGCCGGGTACATCCGCTAGTAAAAAATATATCAATGATTTATTTTCACATATGAAATTTATAAAACAGACAAACACATAAATTCTATACTCGTTAATGGTTTTTGAATAATTTTTATGAACCACCTTGACTTATAAATATACGACCTCAGAAATGAAGCATGAATCCTGGAAGTAATTAGTTCTCGCTGTAATTAAAAACATGAAATCGTGAGGTAGAAGCTTTCTTCTAGTTATTAATCTTTTTAGATACTATTGCTTCTAATATTAAGCATTTGTATTTATTTTTGATGTTTTCATAGTGGGAGGTGGCTTGGACAAAGTTAAATGAGTGGCCATTGGAATTAATATTGTAGCGGGGGGGGAGTATTTATTATTTTACACTAGTATTAACAGGGTATCATTTTTCATGTTTATATTTTACTACTCTGTAAACTTCCCTCATTCCTTATCTTTTGTTTATCATTCATAGTTTGTTCTTGCCTTAAATAAATTGCTGTGTGATCCTGAAGTTTGTCTTCCCTAATTTTCTACGTGGCAATACTTGTATGTTGGAAGATTTGAGATCTATTGTCCTGGTTTCTGACACATATTTGATGTTGGGTTATACGGATGCCTATTGTGGGAATTGTGTGTAATTTCTGATATATTCCTCGTGTCAGAACGATGGAGAATTGATTCTTAAAATTTTGTTTTCTCATTTTTATCTTCTTTTCGGTTTTAAGTTTTACCATCTTCAATCTCCCAAACTTTCTTTATCTGATTATATAATAAACTATTTTTAAGAATGATAAAGCACAATTTGAATTATAAATTATAGCTACAAGAAAATAAGACCTAATCTAATGTTGTTACCGAAACGTCACACACTATTAATTTATTTGGATTAGGTCTCATTTTCTTAATTTTTGAGAATGAATTGATGAGAAATATTCTGATTGTAAAATGTATTATCTTTCTGTCACACACACAATGATATATTGGTAATATAATAAATAATAATTAAATATTATTTACATATTCAAATTTTTGTTTACCTAAAGACATAAATTTGCAAAATAAAAACAATGTTTAAAACTTAATATTCTGTTTCTATATCGGTATATATTTGAATTATTATGTTAATTTTATAGAAAATATTGAAATCATACAGATATTATACCTAATGCCACTTTTCTCTAAAATTTAAATGATTTATTCGATTAAATTGGATTTTACTATTTTTGTAGTAAATACGAACTGAATTTTTCTACATCGATTTCCAAATTTACGAACGACCGCCCTGGGGACAAAATAAAAATAGCCATATATATATAGAAAGGTTTGGCAACACTATATATTTATGCAGACGATTACTACCAAATGGCAGCAGCCGATACCTATCGTGGCAGAGTTATCCAATTTGAGCTCCCCAAGAGAACAAAAGATCAACTCCCTCGGGGATTTGGAACAAATGCTTGCCATTTGCCACAACTTTGTTTTAAAGTCTTGTGATTGGATTTTTGTTAAAACCTTCCCTGCTAGATTTGTTCTCTGTAACGTCTGCAATTTTCGTCGTTTGTTCCTAAAACTTCTTTTAATAGGAAATCTTCAATTCAGGCTAAAATTACCTTTCGATGACATAAAGGAAATTTTTCAACTAAATATCTATATATTTGATTTTAAATTTATAAATTGTGAAAATAAGAGAAAATAGCTTTAAATATTATAAAAATATAATAATTATATATAATCTCACACACTAAAAAAACTATCATTTTTTACAATTTTTCTTATCTTTTAAAAAAATATATATTTATCATATACTTTTTCATCTCTTTAAAAATATCTTGTTTTATTATTCTTTTCAAGTATATCTTATTTGTACGTTCTTCAGGAACTTGGGTTAAGCTAATAAAATAGGTCTCTTTATATAACATACTAACATATGAACAAATATCAAATAAGTGATATTGTGAGGGATATTGTGAGGGATATTTTAAGGGATTTTTATCAACAATTGGAGCGGTTGAGGACTCTAGCTGTTACTGTGGCAAGAAAACCCAGAACTGGAGACACCTACTGCTGGAATGTCCATTCTTCTTAACGATAGACAACAGACAGTAAACAGTGTTGTATATCTATATGAATTTGTAAATATCAGAGAGAATTGTCACAAATTTAACCATTTTTGTGAATATATTTATGATTATCTTACTAGCCTGGAAGAATCAGATTCCTAATATATCTTATTGTTTCTCTCTCTCTTTTTTTTTTGTACAATATGTTTATAACTGTTTCTATAACTGACTTATAAATGTAAATCGACGCAATTATCTCTAGCCGAGATATCGCGTTTTGTGTATTAAAATAAAAATAATAATACTTGGATCAGATGGATAAATTACGAGAAAGGTATTTCCTGGGTGTTCAAGCCATCAGTAACCTTTAGTTGAATGATCAGATAAGGATTTTCACGTCATATTTACATATATTATTTGTGAATTCTACCGAAAATTTATTGTTTTTCACGATATTTATTTCATAAATGTGTGTGTGATTGAAATGTGTGCAAATTTTTCATTTTTATTATTTCAACACGCAAAGCGCGATATCCCCGCTAAGGATAATTGCGCAAAAATTTAAAATTTTAAACAGAAACAGTTTTTAAACTCTTCATGCAATAAATAGAAAAATAATATGATAACAAAAAGAAACGATGAAATAGATTTGGAATCTGATCTTTTCAGGTTAGAAAGATAGTCATAAATATATTTAGTAAATTAAATTTTATTGCCCTCTATCGTTAAAATTTTACACAAATAAATTTACTTGCAATGCGTGGCAAAAAAGAAACGCATTGCCAGTAAATTTATTTGTGTAAAATTTTTTATAAATATATTTACAAAGTGGATAAATCAATAAATATAAATGTAAATAACTTATGTAAATAAACTTTTCTCCTCGTTTGGCGCAAGTATTCCTTGCGGGATATAGCGCTTTGGAAATAAAATAATTGTAATAAATATCTCTCTAGTATTCACAAATTCATGCAGATCTTCAGCATTAGTAACTATCTGTTGTCTAGCGCTAAAGAAGAGTGGACATTCCAGCAGTAGGTGTCTCGAGTCCTGGATTTCCTTGTCACAGCTAGAGTCCTTGAACAATCCAATTGTTGATAAAAATCCCCCCAAAAAAATGTTGTTCGTTGTGTACTGGGCATTATAAAATTTAGAACAGAAAAATTATGTAATTCCAAAAGCTTTGAAATGTTTCTTTTTTTTTTAATAATTCATCCAATTTTGCACTCAAATTATACATTTTTGAAAAATGAAAAAGAAAATACTAACTATACAAATTTTAACCAATACTATAAAAATTCATAATATTTCTATCTGTAAAATGTTAAAACCTGTTAATATATCATTAATCTGAAAATATAGTCAAAAAGGAAATTGTACTGAGATCAGGTGGATAAATTTACAAAATGGCATCTCCTGATCATGCAACTAAAAGTTTCTGATGGCTTGTGCCATCTGTCGGAATAAATATAAACAATTCGTTGATTTTTAATTATTCCAGAATTGGCAACAAAAACCTATTATTGATTAATCAATAAAAGCTAATCATGTAAGCATTTCGGCTGTTGGTCCTCGTCAGCGTGGTGCAAGCTGTATCTAAGCGACTAAAAAAATCTGGTCATTTAGGCATTCTAAAAAGTCATTAAACGGGTAGTTAAGGCCACAAAAGTGAAATTGTACTGGGATAAGATGTCTTTTTATTAATTTATTAATCTGTTTCAAATCCCGCAACTAATTTTATCCTTTTTTTAAATGAAATTGTGAGGCATTTTTCACACCCACCATAAATTATGCAAGCAGTGTCTCAAATCGCCTAAGACAGTTTAACATGTCTTCTTTGTAACAAACTGAACAAACCCAAGAGAAAATATTCAAATTTTGACCCAGTAGCTCCTAGAACTATATTCCCTCATTTCACCCAAAATGGTAACAGGTTTTGTCAAACAAACCCGTACCTTCTTAAATCCGATTTCACCTCGTCATATTCAAATTTATGTTTGGGAAATCGCCCTTTCTTTTTTTATTTTTCTTTTCAAATTACTCTTTTTATAATTTTTATTATGTTGTTTTTATTCGAATTTATTATAAATTATGGTTCGAGTTTTTTCAATTCACCATTTAGAACTTACTTAATGTTTGAACTATTCTAACCCGTATTCACCATCTAACCACCTATAAGATGGATGGTCTATATAAGAAAAATATATAAAATATATTTATATTTAAAAATCTAAAAAAAAGTGGTTACGTGGTTGGCTTTTCTTTATTTATCAAGAGATTGGGTTAGCCAAATATATATATATATATATATGTTGTAATATATTCTAACATATACTTATAAATCATATGTAATATAGCTTTGGTAACCAAACCTGTAAAAAAAATTAAAACGCCAGTTAGGCCATTATGTAATGCACGACAAAATAAACTTCGATTGAGTGACAGTCGGCGCCAGGACAGGAAAAGGTCCGAAAAATATGTCGGGGACCAGGTGTGTCCCTTTGACTCAAAACAGATCAGTCCGCTTTGAGACACGATGATTGACAGACCCTCCTACACAGACCTGCCTTGACCGGTGTCGGCTTCACACTCTCTCGCCATCTCTGTGGTGACATCTAACATGTCTGGTTCTTTGGTGCAATACATTCACGCCTGAAACCACTCTGAACATTGAGGCCACAACGACTGTAAGTAACTGTAGTGTGGCATGTTAGTTGCAGTCGTTGTGGTGGCCTCAATGTTCAGAGTGGTTTCAGGCGTGAATGTATTGCACCAAAGAACCAGACATGTTAGATGTCACCACAGAGATGGCGAGAGAGTGTGAAGCCGACACCGGACAAGGAAGGTCTGTCCAAGGGGATCTGTCAATCATCGTGTCTCCAGAGGAACCGATCTGTTTTAAGCCAAAGGGGCACACCTGGTACCCCGACATGTCCTCCTGACTGGCGCCGACTGTCACCCAATCGTATTTTATTATGTCGTTTTGATATTATACTATAACTATATAACGCATGGGGATCTAAGTATATATTGGAATATATTACAACATATATATATGATAAATGAGCAAAAAAGCATTTTATAATTCTATTCAAAATTATCGTAAAGATAGAGGCTGCCTGGCCGGCATTCATAGTTCTTCAAATTAAAGATACTTCGGACAGTAAATCTTTTTTATTGTCTCGACAAATATCCTTTGTCCTCGTCAGGAGCGAACAATTTTTTTAAATTCTTTTCCAAAGGTTTTAATTTTTGTTCGCTCCTGACGGAAACAAATGATTTTTGTCGAGACAATAAAAATGATTTACTGGCCGAAGTATCTTTAATTTAAAGAACTGTTCAAAATTGTTATCATATTACAGGATAATATAAAAGAATGGATGAAGAGATTGAATTCTAAGATTTACTTGTAAAAATATTGTCTATATAACATTTAAGTTATTTATCACTGAATTATTTAGTTCATATAATTTGTTTTATGATGACTTGGAGTATGTTTGCTCATTTTTGTAAATTATTTTAATATATCGTTTTAGATTTTTTTGATCTGAAGACTCTTAAATAAATTATATTATTTTTTATATCGATAAAAAAGAGTTTATTTGAATAAAATTAATCACACACTTTACACAATATTTATAAATTAAATATATATATTTGCATTCACAATAAATATTCTCTAATATTTTGAATAATATATTTCGAAAAAATGACATAAAATATTTTTGCGACAAAATTAAATATTTCTCTTTGCTTATGTTATTTTTATTTAATTAAGAATAGTGTCCGTGTTTTCTTTAAGATAAATTCATAGTTTTTATATGATTGTATAAATAGATATCACTGATAACTTCCAGATCTTTTTATGTGAACAGGAAATAAAATATTTTTCTGTAAAATATTATCTAGAGAAATCCTCTCATTTATAATAAAATGTCTCCCTAAATTAATATTTTAATATTCAATTAGGAAATTCATATATTTATAAATACAATGGGGCACTTATATAAATTATTTTGTATATTTAATTCAACGAATATATTATTTTGTTTTTAAATATCGACATTAAATTTATTGAGATTTATAAACAAGCGTAATTTCTTTAAGACAAAAGGTTTTGAATTTATACAGAGGTATATTAATAAGTATTAAGAATTTGTAAAATATATACAACTAAAATATTCTTGTATATATTTTAATATAATTTTACATTCATGGACAAGTGGACTCATGGAAAGGAACTTTTTAGCCTGTATATCCTGATTCAGACAATAACTCTGAAAGATATTTGATATACAGTGGCCTTGAATGAAGACAAACGAGATATACAATGTGAACAAAATTGTCTCTGTCCCCTTAAAAAACAAACTACAGGCGACATCAAAGAATTTCCACTTCCTTAAGTTTTGTCCAAGAGTGTAAAATAAAAAATAATAGCAATATCCGATAACTCCTCAATTATATCTCGAATTTTTATTTTTAGCCGTGCGCCATTTTAGAATTCATAACAAATCTAATGGTTGCACCACTTTAGGATTGATTTCCCACGTGTGAAGAGCAGAGGTAAGTTAGAAGATTTCTACATATGCTGGGAAATATCATAACACCTGGAATATAATTTTGAGGATGAAAGATCGTGTAAAAATATTGTCTACTACAAATATATATATATATATAAATGGATTCTTTTCCAATGGATGAAAAAATGATTTTCCGATAAACCTCTCCCGCAATTGAAATCACTACACCAAATATGATTTTATATATAGAGAGGTTTTAAATATTATTTTAAAAATATTATATCCTCATAATATTAGTAAAGACACTATATTAATATTACTTGGGTTTTTGAGGTGGTCGCGTGAGCGGGTGTTTACATTGGCATATTCCCCTATAGTTTCAAACTCCAAGCATAAAAATTCCTTATTTATTTATTTACTTAATATCTCTCTAATTATAAAATAGTCATAACTAATGTAATTCCTCATTTTCATCATTTATTCCGCAAATATGTAAATAGTTATATGTATACTGTATATTCTCTTTTTAGCCATTGTACCTGCATTATAGTGCCAAGTTTGATGCTGTAATCACGCCTGTAGAAGTGTTTTTTGCCCGAAAGCATGTTTTGATATATTTCTATTAAAAGAAACTCTTCTTCTTTTATTTCGTCTTTTCGTCTTAATATTATTTATATAATTCTGTATATACATACACGCTTCTCTCTTGCTACTGAATCTCTAAAATATAAGAACATTTGTAGCCTTATTAATTCTAACTACTTGACAAATGACCATAAACAAAACCGTTTTTGAATTTAAAAGGCTCATTTGAATAAATATTCAAAAAGGGGTTGATATCTGTTTTATGACAAATGCCAATGGTGATAAGACATAGTGTCACGACTATGACCCAGTATTTTAAAAAACCAATGGAGTAAATAGTGACACATACACACATTTGGGATCCCCCTCTCAAAAAATACGTATTCGACACCCTTCAGAATAACCGCTTCTGAAAATTTCAGGGAAGATTCAGGATCTCTTGTACAGGATATCTTTGGAAGTTGAAATATAACGAATTGGGGAAAAGTACTGCGACATTCTCAAGAATTAACTCAAATCTTGTATTCGTGCGAAAATTTAGTAACTGTGTTGTTTTCCAACACGACAAGTTTCAGCCTAATACGACGAATCTGACAGAGGACAACCTTAGAGAATTAGAATTCGAGATACTAGAACACACACATCTTGTCGACAGCCCTGGCCTCATCCTTCCATTTTATTAGGTCTTAAGAAGGACATTTGAATGGTCAAATATTCGAGGTTAATGACAAGGAAATTGACACTATGCAAAACTGTTTCAACGACCTACCGAAAAAGGTTTCTAAAATTATAATTTTCCACAAACACATACAGCTTCATTAAGACCACTGGTCTTTAACAGATTCACCACAGGAAGGAAGCATAGATGGAGCTCCTATACTCCAGGCAGCACAGAACCAAACAACAGCCTCCAGGTCCGACGTATGTCCAGTGGCCACAGATTCCACCGTGTATAAGCTAGCGTATCACTGAAGATTTTTTCAACTAGAAAATAGATTAACAAGCATCATATGACTTAATTGTGTTTTTAGTCTGGTTATTGAATTGTATATAGGTTGCTAATTTTTGATATTTTTAGGCGCAAGTATCCCGAGTTGGGATATCACGTCTGATATGTCAAATAAATAAATGTATATGACGCTTCATTGTATAAAGAAGGCAATCATTTTGTGGGCTCCGAATTCTTTTATTGCCAAAAAACAAAAGGAGACTGTACATATATCACAGAATATTATAAATAGATGGAAATAAGCGTAAAGAAACCTGGGGGATTATATTGAATAAATATGAATAAGTTTAATTTTGTTTATTTTTCACCGATAAATTCGCTCTCTCTACTTATTGTATAAAAATTATAATTTATGGCTATATATATTAAAAAGTAAGAAAAATTATAAAAAGGTTAGGTGGTGTTAGTAAAAAAAGCATATTTAATTTAAATATAATTTTAATATATAATTTAATTGAACGCTCATAAGAGTATTTTAGATCAGAGAGCGCCATCTAGTGAAATAAAAATCAACTAAACGTTGATTTAAGTTATTCCGTGATATTTAGCTAACCCATTTTCTCTTGATAATCCAATAAAAGTCTATACATAGTTTTAAGTATATTACAAAGCATATGTGAGTGCCCCTTTTGTATTCACAAATATCAACTATTTGGACAAAGTTAATTTTTCAAACAACCAATTTCCCCTACAGCCCTTACTGCAATGGAGAAATATAGATTAGACTGGCAAACTGCTTGAAGGGTGCACCACTGATGAGCCAGGGCTTTACAATATTTTTCTCATGGTAGTAACAGCTAAAGGAAATTGTTTATTTGAAAAAAAAACTTGATTCAAAGTTAAATCAAATAAAGAGATGAACTATCACACAATATCACAAAACCTTCATAAATATTTAGATTCAATTTAACCTTTTTTTCATTTCTCGAAGCACAAATTAAGGATCTCAGCCGATGTTTCAAAATTTTAAAACGTATTATTTATATTCGAAAAAAGGTACATTTTCAAAGTATATGGTCTAAATTAAAACAATACAAAACACAAAGCTACATCAATCAATAATTTATTTGAAATAATCACTGAAACGTCGGGAATTAAATCAAAATTGGTTGAGATATAGATATTCCAATCAAACTTCCAAAACAATCAAATTATATTCAAAAATATACAATACATTTTACAAATTATATACACAAATTTTAGAAAATCGATAAAACTAATAAAACCAAGATGTTAGTGCATCATATTATAATAAAACCTGTTATTCAAATCAATTTCCATATATTAACACAACTTAACTATAATGATAGGGTTAGGTTGAAGTTTGACCATATGGCTTATGTAATAGAATTAGTTAATTACCAAGCGATGTGCCCACATACCTAAGCAGACCAAATTTAACAGAGTAAAGATATGAACCAGACCTGCGCTATAAATTCTGACAGGCCATCCATACAGTCTCGGCTTATTAAATTTACATTTTTGTTGGTATCTTGGCTTTTACAATAGATTTTTAAAATATACGCGGCTATAATTCTTAACTTATAATCAATACTTTATATATATTTCAAACACCCCTATACTTCTAAAAAATATACTATATATATACTATACTCAGAAAGGGGGGATCATATATCGCCGCAACTCTTTTTATTGACGCGATTAAAGGAAGCTTTCGGGCAAGCCCTTCTTCAGCTAACTATAGTGTACAAACAAGGCACAAACGAGAGAGAGATTATATATCGTTTTTAAAGAGAAATCTATGTAAATATAGTACAAAATATCTTAAAGAAATTTACATAATTGAATAAATATAAAGAATCAACTATAGACAGTTCAAAGGATTTAGTGGAGAGAAAAATGGAATGGCTATTGTTTTATATGGCTTTTGAAGATTTTTTAGGATAGAAGGGGAACGTATTGTGATGGCAACTGTATACTTTTGTTTAATGGTTTAGGGTGCTTCATGGTTTCTATTGCTTCAAGAATGAGTCTTTGGGTTTTAGTTTTGGCATTTTTTATGGAGGATTCTGGTATTATTGAAGTCTGGTGTATGTCCGGTTTCTCTGACGTGGTCGACTATTAAAGAGTTTGGGTTAAGTTTGGAAATGTTTCTTTGGTGTTCATTGATTCTGATTGAAAGATCTCTTGATGTTTCGCCGATTTTGCCTCCAATTCTCCCATCTCCCACAAAATAACAGTTGTACGTACCTTGACGAAAAGAGCCTTCACCCACTGTTTATCAAAAATATAATACAATAAAGAACTTAATTTTATCGAAAACGAGCTTCTTAAATCTGGATATCCGCTTCCTTTCATTAAAAGAAATAGATATAAACCAGGGACCCCCAGAAATAACTCCAATCATTAGATCTCCACCTGTTACTTACCATATACAGAATCTACAATCACAATAGCCCGCAAACTTAAAAGTTTTGGCATAAAAACCATCTTTAGAAGTTCACCTTCCATAGCCTCGATTCTAAGAAACCCAATTACCAAAAGCACCGACCAGAAACAGAAAAAAGATTTAGTTTACCAAATTCCCTGCCTCAACTGCAATAGTGTCTACATCTAAATTGTCGAAATCCGCAATCCGTTTAACATGAATATACTATACTATTTATTTATTATCAAATAAGACGCGATATCCCCACAAAGGATGCTTGCGCCAAGAAACAACACTGAATTTAGATACTATATTACATAAACAATTGAATAATTACATGGTATACTATATCCTAGACCAGAGGACGGCAAACATTTGAGTTTAAAGAATCAAAAATTACAATTAACAGAATTAGGAGCCGCAAAATGTTTTCTTGCCAACAATAAATAGTACTCGCATAAATAATATTTACGTATGGAACTATATGAAGAGCCGCAGCTTCACATTCAAAGAGCCGCATGTGACTCGCTTGCCGCAGTTTGCCGGCCCCTGTCCCAGAATATATATATATATATGTCATGATCGAATTAAAGGGTGAAACCGTTATGCTTGCATTCCCAATAATTAGTTCCAACCAAGTGAGCAGCGCACCCGCGACGTGCCGTAGCATTCGCCCGCGATGTCTGCCACGTTTATTTTTGTACAGTTTTTATACAGGGTGATCCAAAAGTCTTGCACAACTTTAAAAATTAATAACTCCGCAAATATTTGCGCTAGAGCAATTCGGTAAACACCTATGTGTTCAGGATACATGGGAATTTTTAGAGCAAATAATGAAAAATTCGAATTTCATTTTAGATATAAAATTTATTCGCTAGATGGCCTTCTACCAGAATCAGAGATTCAGCGGCCAAATTGTTTGATAAATTGAAAATTATAACTGATCGACACGTATTTTTCTTTTTGAATATCAGGAAAGAACCTTAATAATATCATATGATAAATTATTGTAAACTAATATCATATGATAAATTATTGTAAACTAATATCATATGATATTCTTCTAATGAGCGAAAAGCGATAAACTAAACATATGGGATGAAATTGTGTATACCAGTTTTATTCGAGAAGTTATAACACTTTGGACTGCATGCATAATATAAGATGTGAGCAAATGACAAACAAAAAAATTACTGTTCACAAAAAAAAAGCCAAGATATGAGGACGGCATTTATTATCCCCATTACCTAACATGAAAAGCTGCAAAATATCGGTAGATAATATAATACATGGCAGCTTATATAACACATGAGGTAACTGCCTTCTCTCTTGTATTAGGTCACAATCCTTGTTGAATGTGGCGCCCTTCATTCTCAAACACGGCCTGCAAACTATAGTTGACAGATTGGGCAGCATTAAATAACATATCTGTTGAAATTGATGAAACGTGCCCTCTGATAGAAGCCTTCAACATGGCCAATGTTGTAGGCCGGCATCGATAAACACGCGACTGGAGCTGAGGAAGAATGAGAAAGGGCCCAGGTGGTGGGGGCCAAGAAAGGAGAAGGAAGGGCCCTAGAGGTTTGGGACTGAGGAAGAAAGGGCCCAGGTGGTGTAGGGCTAAGAGAGGAGGAGGAAGATCCCTATTGGTTTGGGGCCAAAGAAGAATGAGAAAGGGCCCAGGAGGTGGGGGCCAAGAAAGGAGAAGGAAGGGCCCTAGTGATTTGGGGCTGAGGAAGAATAAGAAAGGGCCCAGGAGGTGGGGACCAAGGGAGGAAGAGGACGAGCCCTAGTGGTTTGGGGCCTAAGAAAAATGATAAAAGGCCCAGGTGGTGGGGGCCAAAAAAATGAGGTGGAAGGGCCCTAGTGGTTTGGGACCAAAGGAGAATTAGAAAAGGCCCAGGTTGTGTGGGTGCCGAGAAAGGAGGAGGAAGAGTCCTAGTAGTTTGGGGCCTGAGGAGAATGAGAAAATGCCCAGGTGGTGGGGACCAAGGGAGCAGGAGAAAGAGCCCTAGTGGTTTGGGACTGAGGAAGAATAGGAAAGGGCCCAGGTGGTGGGGGCCAAGGAAGGAGGAGGAAGGGCCCTAGTGGTTTGGAGCTGAGGAAGAATAAGAAAGGGCCCAGGTGGTGGGGATCAAGGGAGGAAGAGGAAGAGCCCTAGTGGTTTGGGGCCCAAGAAGAATGAGAAAAGACCCAGGTGGTGTGGGGCATAGGGAGGAGGAGGAAGATCCCTAGTGGCTTAGGGCTTAGAAAGAATGAGAAAAGGCTGAGGTGGTGGGGGCCAAAAAATGAGGAGGAAGGGCCCTAGTAGTTCGGGGCCAAAGGAGAATGAGAAAAGGCCCAGGTGGTGGGGGCCAAGGAAGGAGGAGGAAGAGCCCTAGTGGTTTGGGACTGAGAAGGAATGAGAAAGAGCCCAGGTGGTAGGGGCCAAGGGAGGAGGAGAAGGAGCCCTAGTGGTTTGGGGCTGAGGATTAATGAAAAAGCCCAGGTGGTGGGTGCCAAGGAAGGAGGAGGAAGGGCCCTAGTGGTTTGAGGCAGAGGAAGAATGTGAAAGAGCCCAGGTGGAGGGGGCCAAGGGAGAAGAAGGAAGAGCCCTAGTGGTTTGGGTCCAAAGGAGAATAAGAAAAGGCCCAGGTGGTGTGGGGCCAAGGAAGGAGGAGGAAGAGCCCTAGTGGTTTGGGGCCAAAGGAAAATGAGAAAGGGCCCAGGTGGTGTGGGGCCAAGGGAGGAGGAGGAAGAGCCCTAGTGGTTTGGGCTAGTGGAGAATGAGAAAAGGCCCAGGTGATATGGGGCCAAGGGAGGAGGAGGAGGGCCCCAGTGGTTTGGTACTGAGGAAGAAAGAAAAAGGGCCCAGGTAGTGGGGACCAAGGGAGGAGGAGGTAACGTCCTAGTGGTTTGGGGCCAAAGGAGCCTGAGAAAGGCCCAGGTGGTGTGAGGCCAAGGGAGCAGGAGGAAGAGCCCTAGTGGTTTGGGGCTGAGGAAGAATGAGAAAAGGCCCAAGTGGTGGGGGCCAAGAAAGGAGGAAGAAGAACCCTAGTTGTTTGGGGCTGAGGAAGAATGAGAACGGGCCCAGATGGTGTGGGACCAAGGGAGGAGGAGGAAGAACCCTAGTAGTTTGGTGCCAAAGGAGAAAAGGCCTAGGTGGTGGACCCCAAGGGAGCAGGAGAAAGAGCCCTAGTGGTTTGGGGCTGTGGAAAAATGAGAAAAGGCCCAGGTTGTGCGGACCAAGGGAGGAGGAGGAAGAGCCCTAGTGGTTTGGGGCCAAAGTAGCTCGAGAAAAGGCCCAGGTGGTGTGGGGCCAAGTGAGGAGGAGGAAGAGCCCTAGTGGTTTGGGGCCAAAGGAGCCTGAGAAAAGGCCCAGGTGGTGTGAGGCCAAGGGAGCAGGAGGAAGAGCCCTAGTGGTTTGGGGCTGAGGAAGAATGAGAAAAGGCCCAAGTGGTGGGGGCCAAGAAAGGAGGAAGAAGAACCCTAGTTGTTTGGGGCTGAGGAAGAATGAGAACGGGCCCAGATGGTGTGGGACCAAGGGAGGAGGAGGAAGAACCCTAGTAGTTTGGTGCCAAAGGAGAAAAGGCCTAGGTGGTGGACCCCAAGGGAGCAGGAGAAAGAGCCCTAGTGGTTTGGGGCTGTGGAAAAATGAGAAAAGGCCCAGGTTGTGCGGACCAAGGGAGGAGGAGGAAGAGCCCTAGTGGTTTGGGGCCAAAGTAGCTCGAGAAAAGGCCCAGGTGGTGTGGGGCCAAGGGAGCAGGAGGAAGAGCCCTAGTGGTTTGGGGCTGAGGAAGAATGAGAAAAGTCCCAGGTGGTGGTGGCCAAGGGAGGAGGAGGAAAGTCCCTTGTGGTTTGGGGCTGAGGAGGAATGAGAAAAGGCCCAGGTGGTGAGGGCTAAGGGAGGAGGAGGAAGGGCCCAGGGGTTAGGGAGCAAGGGAGACTGAGAAAAGGCCCAGGTGGTGGGGGCCGAGAAAGGAGGAGGAAGAGCCCTATTAGTTTGGGGCCAAAGGAAAATGATAAAAGGCCCAGGTGGTGGGGGACAATAAAGGAGGAGGAATAACCCTAGTGGTTTGGGGAGGAGGAAGAATGAGAAAGGGCCCAGGTGGTGTGGGGCCAAGAAGAGGGGGAGAAAGAACCCTAGTGGTTTGGGGCTGAGGAAAAATGAGAAAGGGCCCAGGTGGTGGGGGCCGTGGTAGGAGGAGAAAGGGGCCTTAGTGGTTCGGGGCCAAAGGAGAATGAGAAAAGGCCCAGGTGGTGGGGCCAAGCGAGGAGGAGGAATGTCCCTTGTGGTTTGGGACTGAGGAAGAATGAGAAAGAGCCCAGGTGGTGTAGGGCTAAGGGAGGAGGAGGAAGAGCCCTATTGGTTTGGGGCCAAAAAGAATGAGAAAGGGCCCAGGTGGTGGGGGCCAAGGAAGGAGGAGGAAGGGCCCTAGTGGTTTGGGGCTGAATAAGAATGAGAAAGGGCACAGGTGGTGGAGGCCAAGGGAGGAGGAGAAGGAGCCCTAGTGGTTTGGGTCTGAGGAAGAATAAGAAAGGGCCCAGGTGGTGGGGACCAAGGAAGGAAGAGGAAGAGCTCTAGTGGTTTGGGGCCAAAAGAGAATGAGAAAAGGCCCAGGTGGTGTGGGGCATAGGGAGGAGGAGGAAGATCCCTAGTGGTTTGGGGCTTAGAAAGAATGAGAAAAGGCTCTGGTGGTAGGGGCTAAAAAATGAGGAGGAAGGGCCCTAGTGGTTTGGGGCCAAATGAGAATGAGAAAAGGCCCAGGTGGTGGGGGCCGAGAAAGGAGGAGGAAGAGCCCTAGTAGTTCGGGGCCAAAGGAGAATGAGAAAAGGCCCAGGTGGTGGGGGCCAAGGAAGGAGGAGGAAGAGCCCTAGTGGTTTGGGACTGAGGAAGATTGAGAAAGAGCCCAGGTGGAAGGGGCCAAGGGAGGAGGAGAAGGAGCCCTAGTGGTTTGGGGCTGAGGAAGAATGAGAAAGGGCCCAGGTGGTGGGGGCCAAGGGAGAAGGAGGAAGAGCCCTAGTGGTTTGGAGCCAAAGGAGAATGAGAAAGGGCCCAGGTGGTGTGGGGCCAAGGGAGGAGGAGGAAGAGCCCTAGTGGTTTGGGACTGAGGAAGAATGAGAAAGAGCCCAGGTGGTAGGGGCCAAGGGAGGAAGAAAAGGAGCCCTAGTGGTTTGGGGCTGAGGAAGAATGAGATAGGGCCCAGGTGGTGAGGGCCAAGGGAGAAGGAGGAAGAGCCCTAGTGGTTTGGGCTAGTGGAGAATGAGAAAAGGCCCAGGTGATATGGGGCCAAGGGAGGAGGAGGAAGAGCTCCAGTGGTTTGGTACTGAGGAAGAAAGAGAAAGAGCCCAGGTGGTGGGGACCGAGGGAGGAGGAGGTAAAGTCCTAGTGGTTTGTAGCCAAAAGAGCCTGAGAAAAGGCCCAGGTGGTGTGAGGCCAAGGGAGCAGGAGGAAGAGCCCTAGTGGTTTGGGGCTGAGGAAGAATTAGAAAAGGCCCCGGTGGTGGGGGCCAAGAAAGGAGGAGGAAGAACCCTAGTTGTTTGGGGCTGAGGAAGAATGAGAACGGGCCCAGATGGTGTGGGACCAAGGGAGGAGGAGGAAGAACCCTAGTGGTTTGGGGCCAAAGGAGAATGAGAAAAGGCCCAGTTGGTGGGGACCAAGGGAGCAGGAGGAAGAGCCCTAGTGGTTTGGGGCTGAGGAAGAATGAGAAAAGGCCCAGGTGGTGGGGGCCAAGGGAGGAGGATGAAAGTCCCTTGTGGTTTGGGGCAGAGGAGGAATGAGAAAACGCCCAGGTGGTGAGGGCTAAGGGAGGAGGAGGAAGGGCCCAGGGGTTAGGGAGCAAGGGAGACTGAGAAAAGGCCCAGGTGGTGGGGGCCGAGAAAGGAGGAGGAAGAGCCCTATTAGTTTGGGGCCAAAGGAAAATGATAAAAGGCCCAGGTGGTGGGGGACAATAAAGGAGGAGGAATAACCCTAGTGGTTTGGGGAGGAGGAAGAATGAGAAAGGGCCCAGGTGGTGTGGGGCCAAGAAGAGGGGGAGAAAGAACCCTAGTGGTTTGGGGCTGAGGAAAAATGAGAAAGGGCCCAGGTGGTGGGGGCCGTGGTAGGAGGAGAAAGGGGCCTTAGTGGTTCGGGGCCAAAGGAGAATGAGAAAAGGCCCAGGTGGTGGGGCCAAGCGAGGAGGAGGAATGTCCCTTGTGGTTTGGGACTGAGGAAGAATGAGAAAGAGCCCAGGTGGTGTAGGGCTAAGGGAGGAGGAGGAAGAGCCCTATTGGTTTGGGGCCAAAAAGAATGAGAAAGGGCCCAGGTGGTGGGGGCCAAGGAAGGAGGAGGAAGGGCCCTAGTGGTTTGGGGCTGAATAAGAATGAGAAAGGGCACAGGTGGTGGAGGCCAAGGGAGGAGGAGAAGGAGCCCTAGTGGTTTGGGTCTGAGGAAGAATAAGAAAGGGCCCAGGTGGTGGGGACCAAGGAAGGAAGAGGAAGAGCTCTAGTGGTTTGGGGCCAAAAGAGAATGAGAAAAGGCCCAGGTGGTGTGGGGCATAGGGAGGAGGAGGAAGATCCCTAGTGGTTTGGGGCTTAGAAAGAATGAGAAAAGGCTCTGGTGGTAGGGGCTAAAAAATGAGGAGGAAGGGCCCTAGTGGTTTGGGGCCAAATGAGAATGAGAAAAGGCCCAGGTGGTGGGGGCCGAGAAAGGAGGAGGAAGAGCCCTAGTAGTTCGGGGCCAAAGGAGAATGAGAAAAGGCCCAGGTGGTGGGGGCCAAGGAAGGAGGAGGAAGAGCCCTAGTGGTTTGGGACTGAGGAAGATTGAGAAAGAGCCCAGGTGGAAGGGGCCAAGGGAGGAGGAGAAGGAGCCCTAGTGGTTTGGGGCTGAGGAAGAATGAGAAAGGGCCCAGGTGGTGGGGGCCAAGGGAGAAGGAGGAAGAGCCCTAGTGGTTTGGAGCCAAAGGAGAATGAGAAAGGGCCCAGGTGGTGTGGGGCCAAGGGAGGAGGAGGAAGAGCCCTAGTGGTTTGGGACTGAGGAAGAATGAGAAAGAGCCCAGGTGGTAGGGGCCAAGGGAGGAAGAAAAGGAGCCCTAGTGGTTTGGGGCTGAGGAAGAATGAGATAGGGCCCAGGTGGTGAGGGCCAAGGGAGAAGGAGGAAGAGCCCTATTGGTTTGGAGCCAAAGGAGAATGAGAAAGGGCCCAGGTGGTGTGGGGCCAAAGGAGGAGGAGGAAGAGCCCTAGTGGTTTGGGCTAGTGGAGAATGAGAAAAGGCCCAGGTGATATGGGGCCAAGGGAGGAGGAGGAAGAGCTCCAGTGGTTTGGTACTGAGGAAGAAAGAGAAAGAGCCCAGGTGGTGGGGACCGAGGGAGGAGGAGGTAAAGTCCTAGTGGTTTGTAGCCAAAAGAGCCTGAGAAAAGGCCCAGGTGGTGTGAGGCCAAGGGAGCAGGAGGAAGAGCCCTAGTGGTTTGGGGCTGAGGAAGAATTAGAAAAGGCCCCGGTGGTGGGGGCCAAGAAAGGAGGAGGAAGAACCCTAGTTGTTTGGGGCTGAGGAAGAATGAGAACGGGCCCAGATGGTGTGGGACCAAGGGAGGAGGAGGAAGAACCCTAGTGGTTTGGGGCCAAAGGAGAATGAGAAAAGGCCCAGTTGGTGGGGACCAAGGGAGCAGGAGGAAGAGCCCTAGTGGTTTGGGGCTGAGGAAGAATGAGAAAAGGCCCAGGTGGTGGGGGCCAAGGGAGGAGGATGAAAGTCCCTTGTGGTTTGGGGCAGAGGAGGAATGAGAAAAGGCCCAGGTGGTGAGGGCTAAGGGAGGAGGAGGAAGGGCCCAGGGGTTAGGGAGCAAGGGAGACTGAGAAAAGGCCCAGGTGGTGGGGGCCGAGAAAGGAGGAGGAAGAGCCCTATTAGTTTGGGGCCAAAGGAAAATGATAAAAGGCCCAGGTGGTGGGGGACAATAAAGGAGGAGGAATAACCCTAGTGGTTTGGGGAGGAGGAAGAATGAGAAAGGGCCCAGGTGGTGTGGGGCCAAGAAGAGGGGGAGAAAGAACCCTAGTGGTTTGGGGCTGAGGAAAAATGAGAAAGGGCCCAGGTGGTGGGGGCCGTGGTAGGAGGAGAAAGGGGCCTTAGTGGTTCGGGGCCAAAGGAGAATGAGAAAAGGCCCAGGTGGTGGGGCCAAGCGAGGAGGAGGAATGTCCCTTGTGGTTTGGGACTGAGGAAGAATGAGAAAGAGCCCAGGTGGTGTAGGGCTAAGGGAGGAGGAGGAAGAGCCCTATTGGTTTGGGGCCAAAAAGAATGAGAAAGGGCCCAGGTGGTGGGGGCCAAGGAAGGAGGAGGAAGGGCCCTAGTGGTTTGGGGCTGAATAAGAATGAGAAAGGGCACAGGTGGTGGAGGCCAAGGGAGGAGGAGAAGGAGCCCTAGTGGTTTGGGTCTGAGGAAGAATAAGAAAGGGCCCAGGTGGTGGGGACCAAGGAAGGAAGAGGAAGAGCTCTAGTGGTTTGGGGCCAAAAGAGAATGAGAAAAGGCCCAGGTGGTGTGGGGCATAGGGAGGAGGAGGAAGATCCCTAGTGGTTTGGGGCTTAGAAAGAATGAGAAAAGGCTCTGGTGGTAGGGGCTAAAAAATGAGGAGGAAGGGCCCTAGTGGTTTGGGGCCAAATGAGAATGAGAAAAGGCCCAGGTGGTGGGGGCCGAGAAAGGAGGAGGAAGAGCCCTAGTAGTTCGGGGCCAAAGGAGAATGAGAAAAGGCCCAGGTGGTGGGGGCCAAGGAAGGAGGAGGAAGAGCCCTAGTGGTTTGGGACTGAGGAAGATTGAGAAAGAGCCCAGGTGGAAGGGGCCAAGGGAGGAGGAGAAGGAGCCCTAGTGGTTTGGGGCTGAGGAAGAATGAGAAAGGGCCCAGGTGGTGGGGGCCAAGGGAGAAGGAGGAAGAGCCCTAGTGGTTTGGAGCCAAAGGAGAATGAGAAAGGGCCCAGGTGGTGTGGGGCCAAGGGAGGAGGAGGAAGAGCCCTAGTGGTTTGGGACTGAGGAAGAATGAGAAAGAGCCCAGGTGGTAGGGGCCAAGGGAGGAAGAAAAGGAGCCCTAGTGGTTTGGGGCTGAGGAAGAATGAGATAGGGCCCAGGTGGTGAGGGCCAAGGGAGAAGGAGGAAGAGCCCTATTGGTTTGGAGCCAAAGGAGAATGAGAAAGGGCCCAGGTGGTGTGGGGCCAAAGGAGGAGGAGGAAGAGCCCTAGTGGTTTGGGCTAGTGGAGAATGAGAAAAGGCCCAGGTGATATGGGGCCAAGGGAGGAGGAGGAAGAGCTCCAGTGGTTTGGTACTGAGGAAGAAAGAGAAAGAGCCCAGGTGGTGGGGACCGAGGGAGGAGGAGGTAAAGTCCTAGTGGTTTGTAGCCAAAAGAGCCTGAGAAAAGGCCCAGGTGGTGTGAGGCCAAGGGAGCAGGAGGAAGAGCCCTAGTGGTTTGGGGCTGAGGAAGAATTAGAAAAGGCCCCGGTGGTGGGGGCCAAGAAAGGAGGAGGAAGAACCCTAGTTGTTTGGGGCTGAGGAAGAATGAGAACGGGCCCAGATGGTGTGGGACCAAGGGAGGAGGAGGAAGAACCCTAGTGGTTTGGGGCCAAAGGAGAATGAGAAAAGGCCCAGTTGGTGGGGACCAAGGGAGCAGGAGGAAGAGCCCTAGTGGTTTGGGGCTGAGGAAGAATGAGAAAAGGCCCAGGTGGTGGGGGCCAAGGGAGGAGGATGAAAGTCCCTTGTGGTTTGGGGCAGAGGAGGAATGAGAAAAGGCCCAGGTGGTGAGGGCTAAGGGAGGAGGAGGAAGGGCCCAGAGGTTTGGCAGCAAGGGAGACTGAGAAAAGGCCCAGGTGGTGGGGCCGAGAAAGGAGGAGGAAGAGCCCTAGTAGTTTGGGGCCAAAGGAGAATGATAAAAGGCCCAGGTGGTGGGGGCCGTGGTAGGAGGAGAAAGGGGCCTTAGTGGCTCGGGGCCAAAAGAGAATGAGAAAAAGCCCAGGTGGTGGGGGCCAAGCGAGGAGGAGGAATGTCCCTTGTGGTTTGGGGCTGAGGAGGAATGAGTAAAGGCCCAGGTGGTGAGGGCTAAGGGAGGAGGAGGAAGGGCCCAGGGGTTTGGGACCAAGGGAGACTGAGAAAAGGCCCAGGTGGTGTGAGGCTAAGGGAGGAGGAGGGATAGCCCTAGTGGTTTGGGGCCAAAGGAGAATGAGAAAAGGCCCAGGTGGTGTGGGGCCAAGGGAGCAGGAGGAATAGCCCTAGTGGTTTGGGGCTGAGGAAGAATGAGAAAGGACCCAGGTGGTAAGGGCCAAGGGAGGAGGAGGAAGGGCCCTAGTGGTTTGGGGCCAAAGGAGAATTAGAAAAGGCCCAGGTGGTGTGAGGCTAAGGAAGGAGGAAGAAAAGCCCTAGTGGTTTGGGGCTGAGGAAGAATGAGAAAAGGCCCAGGTGGTGGGGGCCAAGGGAGGAGGAGGAAATTCCCTTGTGGTTTGGGGCTGAGGAGGAATGAGAAAAGGCCCAGGTGGTGGGGGCCAAGGGAGAAGGAGAAAGAGCCCTAGTGGTTTGGGGCTGAGGAGGAATGAGAAAAGGCCCAGGTGGTGAGGGCTAAGGGAGGAGTAGGAAGAGCCGAGGTGGTTTGGGGCCAAGGGAAAAAGGCCCAGGTGGTGGGGGCGAAGGGAGGAGGATAAAGAGCCCAATTGGAGTGGGGCAATATGTTGGAGATAGGCAATAAAAACAAGCAGGCTATTTGTTTATGGCATAGGTAATGCAAAGAGGGCACGTGGTGAGTGGTCTTGAGCACTTCAAGCGGAATAAAAGCTCGCTTGGTATGGGCAAAAAATTGCCAGAATGTTGAGGCCAACATTTTTCGCCAGAGGAGGTGCTCTAAAAGAAAAGGAGTACTTCAGTACTCGGCCCTCGGGATATTCACTTTAAGAAGTGAGGACTCTACCAAAACTTCTTCGGCGTCCTCAGCTTCTTGACAGCCTCCTTCGACATTTTCTTGAAGATGGGCTCCTCGTTAAGCTTTATCTTTGCTTCTTCCATCTTCGTGTCCAGCGCGTCCAGTAGCAGCTGGTTGCAGACCATTTCTCGGTACAGCTTTCTGAAGTCGTCATTCAGACTTCTGATGAGGGCATCCTCGAAATAATTATCCATTGCGATATATTTGTTTTTACTTCGTAGTTAAGCGTCAAGTCTTATCGCTCTCTAACAATTGAATAAAAACTTGTCTCCATAGAAACCTCAATAGAGAGATATTTAAATTACATTACATTTCAAGTCTCATATATACGTGATTAATTATATTGACACAAATAAAATATAAATGAAGGCGTGTGTATAAATATATCTAAAATATTTCTATTATGGTTAACATATAAACAATTAATATATCTAACACAAGATTATCCAAACGTCTCTTCATTTTAAAATAAGCAAACCTTTCGATTTTTAAATTTAATTTGTATTCACTTTTATCAGGTTTTAAAATATAATAAAAACACTACCTTGTGTTAAAAGTATACTGAATGGAGAGTTATTTCACTTAGATGGCCCCCCTCACAACTGCAGGCTCTTACACTAACACTATTCATTAAAATCTTCTATTTAACTTGCTCCCTTGTTTGCCTGTCCACAAATCTTCTAATCAATGTTTAATATACTTCTAGAGCACATAGAAATCTGAAATATTTTATACCCTTTGAAACCCGATGAACATGTAAGTTGAAATATTGTCGCGGAGATATATAAAGCAAGGGCAAATTTGGCGATAATTGATTTTTATAATTTATTTATTACCTTTTAGTTTTCCAATAAAGGTATATACAACAGGTATTTATATGGAGAGAGATAATATCACAAATTTGCCGATAAGATTCCGAGAACCCCTCACACCTGTGGTCGTCCTCCGGAGCCCAGGGATAATTGACAGGTGTCCTATGGAGCATCTTATGGCCGGAGTTGCAGAGCTACTTGACAATATTTTCAAACATTTGGGTTGTCAGGGTGGCCGGAAACAGACAAATTTCCAAATTGAGTTTCAAAATAGGAGATTGAATTTTAATATGCTTCCAGACCACATATAAGTATGGAATTTTGAACACTCGCTCAGTCCAACGAACAATGCAAGCCTACAGACTACTGGGGGGTCGGGGGTAGCCAGGAATGAACCAATTTCTATGTTTCTATTTGAATCTTTGGTGTTACACTATGTCATCTAGGAAACTTTTGAGAGTTGCGATTTGACTTTTTAAAGATTGTTCAACACCATAAACAAGTTATATAATACACTGCGGCCTGTGATTGTAAAACGACACTTGAAGTTACACCGCATGAGTTTCTTTTCAACGAAAAATAAAATTTTTATTTCAAGGTGAAATATCGACTATTTCCAACCTTTTTGAATGAGGTATGAAAGGATGAATTATGAAAAGTAATGATGAACGGAAAAATAAAAGTGTCCAGGAATGGGAATCGAACCCACAATGTTCCGCTTACCGGGCAGATGCCATGTCCACTAGGCTACCCTGGACGTATTTTTCCGTTCGTAAATGATACATAAAGTAACTTATAATATAATATAATACACTGCGGCCTGTGATGTATTATATTGTATTATAAGTCTTACACTTAAGACTGACAACACGAGTAGTTAGAGAGATCTTTTGAAGGTTTAAGAAAACCTGGATTTATATTACACATATATTATTTATAAAATCTATATTCTAATATATCATAATCTGTGAATGGGGTTTTATATAAATAATAATACTGAGTTTAATATTGATTCCCATATTCAAATATTTTAATGAGATTTCGTATATATTGTAACTTTTAATTCTGTTTTGTAAATTCACGACTAAAAACTAACTCTAAATAATTAATAAATAAAAATAAATTTTAAAAAACTTTAATTTATATACACTTAAAAGGAGAAATTAAATATATATTATCTTCTGCCATTGAGCAATTAGATGTATTTGTGTGTAAATAAAAGCGGCGGGGGACGATCATATTTAGAGAAGAAATAAAAATTTAGTAAACACATATAAAAATCTAGTAACATATATAAATCGCTAATCAGTTGCTACATATTAAATCACATTAAGTTAGAAATTAATGATGATCGTCCACCGCCGCTTTTATTTTCACTCAGATACATTATATGGATGAATTTGCATATTTACATTTTAACACAAGCTTAACATATTTACATAGTTATTTTGGCGAAAATAAATTATGACATATATATACTATAGAGACAAGGGTCGCCTCTCCCGTCAAAATAGACGTGTAAACCAGACGCCATCTATTGACCGTCGCCGCAACTAGTGGCCTCGGGTCTGTGACAAAGCCACAACACCAGCTTTGGCAAACTGAAAAGCGTCCACCTAGAGACCATGATTTCGGGCTAATGGCCCTCGTCAGTTAGGGCGGACTTTATTCCATGAGATCCATACGGGATCTAATGGAATCTTAACAATCTGCCAAAGAAGTGTTTAGCTGGCAAAGTGGCCCGAAACCACGGTCTCTAGGTGGAGGCTTTTCAGTTCGCCAAAGCTGGTGTTGTGGCTTTGTCACCGACCCGAGGCCGCTAGTTGCGGCGACGGTCAATAGATGGCGTCTGGTTTTAGACGTCTATTTTGACGGGAGAGGCGACCCTTGTCTCTTTAGATCAATTTCCTCCCGGCAAAATCTCCCTCTATATATATACTATATTAGTAAATTAAATTTTATTGCCCTCTATCGTTAAAATTTTACACAAATAAATTTACTGGCAATGCGTTTCTTTTTTAAATCTCTACAGACCTTACTACAATGATATGATTTAATGAATGAGAGGGCTTGGCTCATCAGTAGTGAACCCTCTCAGCGGTTTTCACTACTGATGAGCCAAGCCCTCTCATTCATTAAATCATATCATTGCAGTAAGGTCTGTAGAGATTTAAAAAAGAAACGCATTGCCAGTAAATTTATTTGTGTAAAATTTTATATATACTATATATTCTGTCTTTAACAATATGGTTGATTATATGCAAATATATTAATTCACACACAGTAGAACTGTTAAAAACATTGGAGAAAATATTGAAGAGGATTCAATTTGCTTTAAAAGCTTTTGTGTTTTGGGGATATAGAATTTAAATGAATATGTAGGAGATATTTCAAATATGTTAAATATGTTAATATATGTAGTTGGAAAAGAGAAAATTAAAGTTGAAGGGAAAATTTATGAAATTCTCTTAAGATATATAAATTTATTTTTGAAATTATTTGAAATTTCTGGTTAAAGGGTAAAAATGAAATGTCTTGCGAGGAAATGAAATTCTTAGAATTCAAATAAGATATAAATTATATGAAATTTTGGACGAAAAAGAATACCTGATCGAGTGGTAACGAAATATTGAAATGATAATCTACAATTTTTATTCAAAATAAGCTTACTTTTAAATAATGAAATATTGAGATGTCTCTAGGGGGTCGGTGGAAGGATGGTCTGAACCGTTGGTTTTCGACCGCTACGACCCTGGTTCGATTCCCGCATTGGGCACTTTTTTTCTGTTTAAAAAAAATGCTCCAATGGCCCCAGCTTCTTTCAAAAATCCAACCCCACCAGCGAGGGCAAGTACCCAAACTGGGCTCTGGCACATTTGTAAGTGCAAAGTCGAACTGATTTTCACATGTGTAGACATGTGGTGCACTTACAGTAAAAGCAGTCGCCTACTTCTACCCACCATGATTATCATGGCCTGTACCACGTGTACTAGAGACGAGAAAAGAAAAATGGATCTCTCTCCATTTTCAGTCACATTGTACTGGGATCCAGTGATGAAATTAAGAAAAAGGTATCTCTTGATCATAGAACTGAAAGTTGCTTATGCCTCTACCCACCCGTCGGCATAAATATCACCTAATCGCTGATATTTTCATTATTTTATAAAATCGATTATTAGAATTTTCAACAATAAATTCCAGCCAGAGAAGATATCAAAGTGTATCTTAATTTTCAGAACTATGAATGCCAATGAAGGCAACCTCTATCTTTAAGATAATGGATATTTTTCGGACAGATGGCGCAAGCCATCAGAAACTTTCAGTTCCCCGTATTTTCTTAACATATTATTTACATTAAAATGACCTTTCCCTCGCCCTTTATATTTATCTTATATCAGTCAATGTGATGTACGTATTTCAAGCTGAAAATGTATGCGGAAAAGTCATTTACATCCACAGAAATGAACATTATTTATTTACCTCATATTTATTATCTAATATTATTAATAATTTTAAATATAAATAAACTATTGATATTTAAATTGAATTGTAAATAGATTGTTAAATAGCTTTTGACCGCTGAAGAAGAGTATAGATAGATAAAGTTCCCAATTTGTAAGAAAAAAGTATGTTCACAAATTGATATCCAATTTCTATCCGCGCGCTTGCCTAAGTAAATATAAAAACTGGGGAGATACTGTTTGATCCTATATTTTGTAGAAACCCATTTGCATACAATTAAAGCTACCCACGCAACCAAGATTACGTAATTTAAAGATTAAATTTCTATGTAATTATCCAATGTAAACATAGTTCGGGAAAATAGAAAAACACTGACGATATTTGCCTAGGTGGTATATTACAATTTTTTACTTGTTATTCGGATCTTGTGATTGGAATTGTTAAGTAAAGAAAAATAAATTGGGTTGGGTGGAAGTTTATTTAGACATAAACAGCTGCACAAGTTCCCAGCCTAATGACTGGATACCCTCACACCCCTACCATCATCATCAATTCTATACCTATCATCATCATATGTTGTCTGTTCTGACTCAGCTCGCGATATTTCTACTGCATATGTAAATATATTTTCAAGATATATGTTAATTCTTACCATCGGTATATGCAAATATGTTTCCTCTGTATGAATAAATATTTTCTTCGGGATATATGGATCTTTTCCCACGCTATATGTGAATATTTTACACCGGTATATGCAAATATGTTTCCACGGTATATATTAATGTGATTCCCGGTATATTTGAATAATTTTAACAATATATGTAAATATTTTCAATGCAAGTATGAATATTTCTCACGGTATATGTAAATAGGTTCCCAAGGTATATGCAAATATGTATCAATGGTCTATGTAAGTATGTCTCCGCGGTATGTTTATATGTTTACACAGTATGTGTGAATCTATTCCACGGTATATGTGAATATAGTTTTGACAGGGGTTACTTATCACTTTTTCACGAATTCATCAATGAATACCGAAAGAAAACGCGATTTCTACATTATCTCTAGAACATCCCAACAATGCAATGGCATATTGTATGTAGGAGTTGACATCCAATTATCCACTGGTGCGGGGTGCTAGCACTCACTACAAAATAGCAGCAACAGTAATCCATGCAATATCTGTAGATAGATAGTTCTTCCCTTCTTTTTGTCGCCTCCATTATATTATATACGTATTTTATTGATTAATTAATTTTGAATTTTTTGTCCTTAAAAAAACAGTACAGTAAATATACCTATTTAATACGGATTTAAAAAGAACCACAAAAGATGTAAATAATGGCTAGTTTGCCCAAAAATCAAATAACTAATATATTTTATTGATGAAACAGAAGAGAGAGAATAATTCTTCGTGAAAAAGGAGGATGCACTTGGAGTACAGATATCCTTTGTAGCCGCTCCTCTGAACAACAAACGCTACCAATTTGTACCTTCCTACATTAGCCGGGTGTATGGCCTAGCCCTATGGTGGCCCTACCATGAGTTAAAGAGTTAAGTAGATCGTCCGTGTTTCACACTTCCTCCACAATTAGGATGTAAGATAGGACTGTGAGAGAGTATTGGTGAAATGTGAGTTAAATAATATCTGAATTATTTTGTTTTTTAGATTAGTTTAGATTCCATAGGAGCGAGGCCACAGAAAAATCGGAATTGCTGAAAATTACTCTTTATTGCGATGTGTATTTAAAGAAGCACTTAATATATTAAATGAATCAAATTTCAATCACAACAGTACTACAGTATTTCTGTAAATGTTTAAAAAGGAAATATTTATATTTTAGCAATAATTCTATTGACAGAGTTACTGATGATTTAGAACACTTCCATACCTTGAAGGTTCTACTGTATTATTGATATAATAATTCTATATAACGGTTGAATATTATTTTTGTATGTTTCCTAGTAGGAATATTATTTAAGAAATTTGATACAGGTCACCATGCTGTATCGTGAATCCCATTACCAAACCAGCTAAGATTGTGAAACCAGAACATACGGAGAAAGTAATAGATTCAGTAACACGAAATTACTATGATACAAAGAGATTTTAAACATCTTTATTGCTTCCTAAGCAATAGTTAAAACACAGCAATATCTACATCTTTATTCATCGATGGAGACTCCGCCACCTTGTTCTCCTCCACACAAGGTCTTCTTGGTTGCTCCTAAGTTCTAACCCGAGAAATTCCTGTAAATACAGGTGTTAGCAGACGCCATACATAGATGAAAGAGGACGATCCATAAAAATCATATTAAAATAGAATCATAGAATATAATACAATAACACGACAAGAACGGGAAGGATAAATACCCCAAAATATCCCAACATAACATGGAAACAAATGATAAGTTTAATTTAAAGAAATTTGAATTCCATTTTAAAAACGTTAGGTCAAAACAAAAAGATTATATTTGGAATCTTTTATATCATTTAAATGTGTGAGTTAGGAATAGAATGATTGACCTCCCCCATAATCTGTACATGTATTTTTTAGGAAGTCAAAATAATTTATTTTGATCAGAGTACTAGTCAAGCAAAGAGATTGAACCTCGTTGTTTTGTCCCATGTAATCAAGGTGATGTATTTATCCATATTAATGTTTTTCAAATACGCCCATGGAAGATATATCCAACTCTGACGCTGACGTTTTTATTAGGTTTTTATATTCAAAAAGATTGTTTTGCAGATATGTGAAATATTTGAAGATAAACTGTATTCAAGTTCCTATGACCTGCTTTATACTATATCTTGTATAACCTTTTATAAAATCATTCAAATCATTCCTTCTTTTCCTTTTCTAAATGGCCGTTACTCAAATTTGCAGCCTTACTATATCAATAATCGATTTTCCATAGTTAAAATACTACAACTCTACTTCTCCAAGTCTGAAAGAGGAATTAGATACTCTCCCCGACACGCTTAAAGAGCCAGTAAAAAATAAAAAACTTGGTCATTTTTTCCACCTCCAAATCCTCCCAGAATTAAATGGAATTTAATCAGACCCCTCGGTATATCTCTATTTGCATGCATTTGAATTCTAATTGCATAAAAATTATTGCTCGCGAAGAATGGGAGCGATAAAAAATTGTGGATTCTTAATTAAGTTTTTTTGTATTAATCTGGGGATTTGGGAACACGTCGTGGCAGGGAGGCCAGTTTTCCTCTTCTGTGAATAAAAAAAATTACAAAATATTCTAATGTTGTGTTACAGCTCGTTAAAAATGCAGAATGTTGTTGTTATGTTGTTTGAGAGTTCTTTTAAACTTTTTACTAGCTATATTTAAATTAAAAATATTCTCTCCCATAAGAATAATATTATAAGAATAAATACTATAAAAATATTATTGCGATACTGTGCGTACGATATAGAGCAGGTGCGCCCAATAAATTTATGTAATGCTTGGAAATAAAAAAATGGTTAGGGCCAGTGGGAATTTTTTATTAGTATTTTTCAAACTGATTCCCTCAAAGTTCCTATACACAGTTTCTCTATCTCCATCATTTTTTAACCACGATTCGAAGCATTTTAAAAAGCCATCCATTGGGATGTTCTACAATTTTTTTTTTTCGATTCAACAATGATTTGTTTTTAGTGTCAAATCTACTCTTTTTAAACACAATTTTCAGTTTAGAAAAGAGCCTAAACTGTTTGAAGGTAAATCTGAAAAAATAAAATTGTTGCTGAAATATAATAGGGTGCTGTTTTTTGGCCAAAAAAGTCAGCACAGATGAAACGGTGTGTGGCCGAGATTTATCATGATGAATAAACCAATTTTTGGAAATCCACATTTATTTTCTTTCTAGACGATTCTAATCAAGTAAATGTCTATGGATAAATAGACGTCTATATTTGCTGCTAACCCTTATTAAAGGCATCTGTAGTGTACGTCTCTTTCATGTCAAACTAATTTAGAGTTTAATAAGAGTTCCTGTGTACAGAGGATTGGACAATATATCCCTTCTGCTTATCTTTTCCCAAGTTTATGCCATTTTTAAATCGCGAAAACCATTTAGATGTTACAATTACCTCTATACATCTTTTACCAGATTGTTCTGTTTTTCAAGACTACAGAATCGAAAATAATTTAATAGTAACAGATCCAA
>CP092866.1:63615684-63874309 GCA_030710605.1 Cordylochernes scorpioides
ATTATTATACTTTCAAGATTTTGCCACGACTGCATTACCATAACATAATCCTCAAGATAATCAAAATTCAAACAGAAAATCCATCTTTTTTTAATAAACTGAATATATAAATATTTTAAAGCATAAATATCATACTGATATGTATATATATATTGTTCTGAAAATAGAGTAATCCATATTTAATTCATTAGATAATAAAAAGACCGCATAACATTAAGTAGCGCTGAGTTTTTAATACAAAAATGTAATGTCTTGATAAAGGTTGGCGGCTCAGCTAACCGAAATATTGGCAAATAAATATTTTATTCAATCCAATATATGCATTTTATTATATAATATATATATATATTAATTAATCATATATATATTATAATTAATCATATCTAGAATTTACCAGTTCCACTTTAGGCTTGTAGATATTTAGCTTCGTGATGCTCTGATGAATTCATCAAACAAGCCCAATATTTAAACAAATCACAGAATAGCGAGTCAACAAAGAACACAGTTCCTTCAGGTCGAGATTGACGACCTGGCCGTCCATTATTTCTGCCCTCGCTATAAGAAAAGAATTTTCAGGGGAAGATTTCACTTCAAAATCGGCTTAAAACTTCTCCCAGAGCTCCCCGGGCTTTATATCAGATCTTGCCGAAAAGCATTGATTCGGCAAGCTGTAATCGGAACTACAGCCTCGTGTAGCCTACCCCTTATATTAAAAAACCTCTCGTGATAGTCAACCACCTTTTTGGATGATCACTTTTTTAAAGAAAAAAAAAACGATAACTCAACTTCTATTTGGAGACCACCTCCAGAGGATATTCAAAATTGTTTTTGGCAGTTAAAAAAAACCATCATCTCCTTAGGACCTTTACTGGCATGTAGAGCATTGTTATATTTTACCTGAATATGGTTAGGAATTTATTTAATATAACGTTTTATGGAATAAACTACTCTAGTTTCCCATAATACAATTAGAACAAATTTGACGTCCCTGTTGTTTCTCTGTTGAATACAATTCAACAATACATCGATTTGGATATTCAATCTGTTTATTTAAATGACAAATTTAAAGAAGATACCTATATGGTGCAGCCAAAAAATATCAAATCTAGATAGTATCCAGAAAAAGTGTGCCGTCTTAAAAAATATAATTTATGATCTCAAACAAGCTATGATGACTTGGTATGAAAAGCTTGATTCAAAATTGAAAGACTTGGGACTGAGGCAGATTCAATTTGACAATTTTGTTCACATCAAAAAAGAAGGAAATGTTTTTCTATAGTTGCAATCTATGTTGATGATTTATTGGTGACAGTTGATAGGGAAGAGACGTTGATAGCTTTTAAGAGGAAACGATGATTCAATGTTCATTACTAAAAAAATCAGTGAAGAACTTCTGGAAAAATTAGAAATGAATGATTAAATAAATCCCAACACCAATGGATCATATATTTTCAAATTAACAAATAGTATCTCTGTGAATAGAGAAAATGTGGACCAGGTTGAGTATCAGTATTTGACAGGATCTCTGATCTACCTGGCTGTTTTAAAAAGACCTTATATTGCGTGTTCTGGATTGAATTGTTTTGTTAGAAAAAACTTTATATCGTAAAGATTATTTTTCATCAGAATTTACAGACAAATCACTCTTCTCCTCAATTATATTTATTACCTTTTCCACTTTTTCCTCTCTTGAAGAAATTTGTTCTATTTGGAATTAGGCGAATTAGGTTTTAAACTTGACTGTATTTCCATTTTCAAATACCATTTTTTATTTTTTTTTTCAATTAAGACTACTCTAGAGGACTATAAATTCTAAATCTTAAATTCCATTTTTAAAAATATTATTACTTACTAGGTGTTTAGCTGCCAAAGTGGCTAGGCCAATAGATTTGGCTAAAATATATATTGAAATTTTGCCGGGAGGAATAGGGGATTATGAAGATTCCATTAGATCCATTGTGGATCTCATGGAATAAAATCCGACCTGGGCTGACAAGGGTCATGGTCTCTAGGTGGACACTTCTCAGTTTTCCGAAGCTGGTGTTGTGGCTTTGTCACCGATCCGAGGCCGCTAATTTGCGGCGATATATATCGTCTAGTTTTGACGTTTATTTTGACGGGAGAGGTGTGACCTTTGCCTATATATATAATGGTCTTGTTTAATTTACCTTAAATGTGTGAGGTTCTTTATTCCCAGGTCTGAGTTTACACATAGTAAGTGTTTCATGCAGCAATATGCTACATGATATATATTCTTATGATATTTGACTTGTTTAGCCTTGAAGAGAGAGAGAGAGAAATATTGAAATTTAAACTACTTTATAACAACGTCAATATAAGATTATATAAGGTTAAATATGAAATAATTATATATATGAATTAATAAGATTATATAATGATAAATATATGAATAAATATATTTAAAAAAATTGATACATATCAATGTCGTCATTGGGGGCGACCACCGCGTTAAAGACTCCGCCACCGATGGACTGCAAGAGTTCTTGAGCGAGAGAGAAGAGCAGATATCTTTTATCATTTATCAATGAAATCTCTTTACATCTGTGACTATGATTATTATCAAAATATAATATTTGACCAGATTATTAGAACGGATATTTTAGCAAAAATGTATCAATGACGATATCAATAAAATATTCACAATTCTCAAAATTCTATCTTACACTAAGTTTACTCTGCAGACATACGAGTATGTGAAAATTTTATATATTTTTTCTATGTAGCTTTCCTATGAGATCATTAAAGAAAAACTCCCTAAAACAGAACAGCTTATACAGCGAGACTTAGCGAGAAAGAATATTCGAGGTCTTTCTCTGGTTATGAATAATAGTATTGTATGTAGTTTGAACAATAGTTTTATTCCAGAATTATATTTCTCTTGGAATTTGTCTTCAAACATAATAGGATACATTACTCAAGTACGAATTACATCAACACTCTCTTAAAAGACGATCACTTTCAAATCATCAAAAATGATGCCATTTATTGTAGGATTTGCGGAATAAAAACTACAAACTAAATGTGCCTCTATCCGATTGTATTTATATGGAGAAGGAAAAGGAAAAAAGTTTTGAAGGTTATTAATCAGGTGATTGTTGAACCAGTTCAACTGATTAAAATCTCTTCAGAAAACAAAAACATAGCTATAGAACTATACAACTATCATAAAGCTGTCTTGGGGAAAATAGCCTCACAAAAAGTCAAAACATGTATATATAAAACAATTCTCTTTCATACCCTTAATTATGTAAATATTTGGTTTCATTTTCCTTTTTTTTTTTTTTTTTTTTTGTACAACGAATAATTACAAGGCGGAATGTCTTAATAAATATTTTGTTGTTGTATGTCATTTTCATCCTAAAGAGAAACTCACAAGACAAATTTAACATATTACTTAATTTATATTGATAATATCTTAGCTTATATTTCTCAAATACACACACAGGATTTTATATCACAAATAAAAATAAAAGTCTCCTCTTATAGACATGTATAGAATTCGAAGTAATTTCATTATTTAGAGAGCTATTAATTTATTAAAAGTAGATAAGAATTTTTCTTTCATTTTTTAAAATCAAATTATTAAAAAATAGTAAAATGATTTTGTTGTAACTCTATGATTAACGTTAAAAGTAAAAAACAGCGTAAATTCATTAAAAAAATTATTTTGAATATACGATTTTAATTTTTTAAATTGTATATAGTATGTGTTTTGAAAATAGAGCAATCCATAAATAAATCTTTAAATAAAAAGGCATATATTGGATCAAAATATGATTTATTTTACTTAGTATGTATGGAGTATGTGTGTTGTCTTTATTAATTTCTCAAAATATTATGTTCGGTAGATTTTTTCTCGATGGTTATATGTAATTTACTCTTTAAATTCAAGGTAGAATTGGCGGGCCAGTCTTCCCTATGAATGTAGCGGTGCCTCCCAGGATCTAAACAACCATCCGCTAGGCAATGATTTTACACGCACTTTATTTTATAATCACAATATGTCAAAAAAAAATCAGATGTTGATATTGAAAAACAAATTCGGCATATACTGACCATCAACATGAGCGTTTTTTAGATGGCAGAGCGCCATCTTCTGGAACTGAAATAAATTTAACGTTGATTCAACCTGTTCCTTGATATTTGACCAACCCAATCTATATATATATGTTACAAGCTATGTGAATTTAAAATGATTTTTGAAAGTTAAAAGTGCAGTCGTTAAGAATATAATTAAAAAAAAAGAAAATTAATCTCAAGAAGTTTATTTTGTGAACTCTTGAGCAAAAGAATACATTACATTTAGAGTAAATATAGAATTTAGCAATTAATCCTATATTACAATTTACATATTTATAAAAATTATATCTAACTTAACCTAACCTACTCTAAAAAACAAAAACAATTCATTTATATATTTAAAGTGGCGCCATCTGGTGGCCAAAGAATAACAGAGTTATTTTAGAAAGATGATTAAAATAAAATAATATTTACAAAGATTTATATTTATGACATTTCTATATATTTTTAAAAATTATATAACATATATATATATAAATGAATGAATGTATGTGTGTGTGTGCCTGTCCTTTATGCCTGACCAAACCATTCATTGGAACGCCATGAAACTTTGTGAAGTTATATAGTATAGTACTGGGAAGGTTTCTGAAAAATAATTTATTGAATATCCTTAGAGTTATTTGCAGATTTGTAGATTTAACTCGCAAGCAGCGCCACCATTGCGACGATGTTAACAAGTTTTTTTTTATCTATAAGTTTTATTATCACTAAGTTTATTATCTTAAAGATTATTTATCAAAAGTAAGATTTTCTACCTATTGATTGCGCACAAGTCAAAGTTAGTTTTATATTGGGAGAATAGATAAAATGATGATTTTGTAATGTAGAAAATTAGGAAAGACAAAATTCAGGATGACACGGCATACAGGGACCGGGAAAAAATGTTCACTTTATCGAGAGATTCAAATTTACGAGTTTCAGATTATCAAAATATATCTATTATTTTTTTTTAAATAAGTTTATAGAGAATTGTTTTAACAAATGTTCGTTAGACAAACCTTTACTCGGGTAACACCCGGGCGAAGCCGGGTACATCCGCTAGTTTCTTGATAAATTAAGAAAAGCCATTCACGAACGAGTTTCGCGCTGTTGGCCCTCGTCAGCGGGGTACAGAATGTACCTCTACGACCAAGAATCTTTTGGTCCCAGAGGCTTCTTGAGAAATCAAGAAATGGGTATTTAAGACCAAGCTTGTGTAAATACTCTAAACATGTGAAGAAAATAATGATAATAAAAATTAAAAAGGTCATGTTAGTGGTCAGGAATGCCTAAATATATTTTCAGAATATATAAATTCTCTCAGATATAGGAAAATTACGATTTACGATTATAAAATATCAATTAACCTTGCGTAATAAGTTTCTTTATTCAGAATAAGGAAAATTTTTCGCAAGAATTTTGATATTTTATAACATTATATATATAGTCACAATTTATACACGTGACCAGATATAGTTGAACAAATTATATACAAAAATATTTATAATATGATGTACCAGCCCGCCATCTGTTATCAAAATTCGAAACTATTTTAAACGCGCAAGATTCTTTTTGAAATTAAACAATTTCTACTGCCCTTACTGCAATGGAAAAATTAAAGGGAGGGCCTGGCTCATCAGTGGTGAACCCTCCCAGCATCATATTATAAATGTTCTAATAAAAGACACAATTTGATATTTGCGGAAGAGCGGTATGGTAGATTAAACTGGCGAAACCGCTGAGAGGGTTCACCACTGATAAGCCAGGCACTCCCATTAATTTTTCCATTGCAGTAAGGGCAGTAGAAATTGATTAATTTCAAAAAAAATCTTGCGCGTTTAAAATAGTTTCGAATTTTGATAACAGATGGCGCGCTGGTGCATCATATTATAAATGTTCTAATAAAAGACACAATTTGATATTTGCGGAAGAGCGATTGCTCGCTTGTGATAAAGGTTGGCGTTCAGCCAACTGAAATATTTGTAAAATAAATAATATTTTGTTCCAATATATGCCTTTTTAATAAAAGATTTATTAATGGATTGCTCTATTTTCAAATACAAAAATATGTACACAAATTAATTAAAATAATAATAAAAACTCCAACATATTCTGAAACCACAATATTCTATTAAGTAAAAGCTGATGTTGTTCAATAAACAAGAGCGATATATTCACTAGAAAATAATCCGAAAGGTAAACTATATATCTAGACTACATTTTCCAAACATTGTTCCTTTTTTATCCGGAACTTTGGCGGGAAAATGTTTTATTTTTGGGTATAATCATAGAAAACCAGAAGAAAATCAATAAAAACCTTTTTGTCACGTCTTCCACAGGGTGATGGAATTACTCACGTCCGCAAAAAAAGCGTCAGACGAGAATGTAATTTTTATGTTTTAATTAAAATGTGTGTGTTTTTTTTTAAATCTCTCTTTTTTAATTTTTAAAACTCTCATGCGCTCATTAACACTTTTGATTTTGTATTAAAAAAATTGTTTGAAGAGGTGTTTTAGAACACAAATAGCTTTATTAACTTCCATTTGATAATATAGTAGGCGTCAAACACATTTTTAAAAGGGTTAAAAGCTTATTTTTTCACCATTTATTTTTAAAGTGACGTTTATTGCATGAGTGTTGGAACAGCAGTTCGTGATGGGTAATTTTCACTCGTGTCCAAATTTGATGATAACAACCTTTAAATAGTCGGAGTTTTTTTTTACTGAATCTTCAGACTTTTTTTTAGCATGCACAGATGCTTCATTCTTGCCTATGTTTAATAAGAATGAGATTATTTTTTAAAATATCATTAAGGATTTTTTTGCATCCTAAGAATGCTTTGGAATACGATGAAGCAAAGAATTATAGAAAACATGGAAAGACCTTTAGGTTGGGTTGTACTACCTTGTATATGTATACCTTGGTATATGTACATCACATCTCTACTGATGTATATTGATCCTGTCCTTGTCTGGAGGAAGACTCTCTCAAGGAAGAGGAGCCTCACTCCCTGAGAACAAATGTTTATATTTTATTAGCAGATTTTTTATTTATTTCAATTCAAAACGCTATGTCCCCCTAGGGACACTTGCGCTAAATGTACATACAAATGTAACAAAGAAAATATTCAACATGGAAAGATACACAGAAAGTAACTTAGAAAGATTCATAAATATTATTTACATATAGAGATATTCTTTGAATTTTATTTACAGTTACATCATTAAATTTAAAATATATACATATATATACATATATACACGCATACACCTATATATTGTTTACAGCCATATAATATGTCCAATATTTCCTTGAGATCGTTACATCAAAGACCATTTTTCTTAATGAAATCCAAAATATATTTTAAAAGGGATTGTAAATAATATCTTTTATCTTTGTTTAATTTATCATTAAATCTTATAACAATCAACTAAGAGTATAAATAAATATTTTGAATTGTCTACAGATGTTTCCAGTTGATCTCGAGGACCACGCCATCACCATCTCCTCAGTGCCGAAGCCCGTGATCTACGTTTTATCGTAGATCGCGAAATACGTGGTGTCGCTTGAGACTAGCCGATTATTCTCCACCCAACTCTGCAGCTTTGTCAGAGGTGCCATATTCATTGTACATAGTGTTATGCATATATAAAATTATATTTTTTAAAACAATCCAGAATGTGAACTTTGGCATGTATTGAAAAGATGTCAATAAAGTTATAATGATTGTCAATTGTCTCTTTACATATATATATATATATATATATATATATGAAAAAATAGTACAAATGTGATATTGTAATGGGATAAGGTGCTTAAATTATGAAAAAGGCATCTCCTTATCGTGCAACTGAAAGTTGCTGATGGCTTGCGCCATCTGAGGGCCAACAGCCCGAAACGCGTCCGTGGTTAGCTTTTCTTGATTAATCAAGAATGGGTATTCGGCCAATTCTGGAATAATTAAAAATCAACGAGAATAGTTAATATTTATTTCGATAGATGGCGCAAGCCATCAGCAACTTTCAGTTGCACGATAAGGAGATGCCTTTTTCATAATTTAAGCACCTTATCCCATTACAATATCACATTTGTACTATTTTTTCACATTGTGTCGCGGTCTCACGCAATTCTGGCCTTAACTTCCCGTTTCATGATTTTTCAGGATGCCTTGAACGACCAGTTTTTTGGTCGTTGAGGTACGATGGTCTTGGCAACGAAAAGCATAGTGATATTTTTTCTCGTTTTCACCACTTCTCCGACGCTCTCCCCCCATGGATTCCTGCAAGAAGAAGAAAGCCAACAAGCCCTCGGTTGACATCGCGGCTCTTGTTGAAAAAGACAACATGGTCATCTCCAGCCACTACCAAATCCTGCAATCCCTCGGCCAGCCATCCCTAGCAGCTCTTCACCTGGACTTTGTTCGCTTCATTGAGCAGCGAACAGAAATAATCAAGTGCCTAGTTAGGGATGTGAAGAACCTCGCGTGCACCGTGAATGACTTCATAGAGCTGGATGAAATCATGGATGCCCAAATGCCCAAGAACACCTGCCAAACCACTCAAACTAGCCCTGCTCCCACCTGCAAGGACTCTAGCGCTTAGACCGAGCTCATCAAGCATGCCACCCCCGCTCCAGCTGCTGTCCCTGTGACAGCACCTGCTCCCAAGAAGCTAGATCCTGCTCTAACCAAGAGGAAGCAGCCAGAGGTGTCAAACCCGCCCGCTAAGAGGAGCAAACCACTGATTCCAGTCAAGCCTGCATCTTCCTGCGCCCCCAAGCCTGCCATTGCCAAAGGCACCCTCAATGGGGAGAAATCTGCGGCCCACATCGTGGTTATTGCAGATAACCCGCAGGCTGACCCACGGGACATCCTCAAAGCTGTCCGCGCTGCCCACACTCTGCCCCAAGGCGTCTGGGCGTCTCTGCGCACCAGGGGAAAACTGGTGCTGCACTCCAACACTCCAGAGGCCATTCCTGCCGTCAGCTCTGACCTGGACAACAAGCTCCAAGGCCTGAAAGTCCGGGAACTTAGGTAATTCCTCCCAATAATCTGCCTCTTCAACGTGGAGGCGGAAACCGCGGATGAGGACATTGTCAAGGCCTTCCTTTCCACCGATGCCAACAGCCAGCTTCCTGGAGACAAGTCTGTCCGAGTGGCATACAGATCTCCGACCAGAAATGGCACCTGCACGGCCTTTATTGAGCTGGACACGGCTTTCTACAAGGCCATTGGAAGACGCAGCAGGATCATTGTGGACCAAGTGATCCTGAACTACGAGGAGTCTATCCGCGTCCGCGTCTGCTACCACTGCTGTGGCTACGGCCACAGCGCCGATAGGTGCACCAAGGCTACAGTCACCTGCTTCCACTGCGCTTCTGGTGACCACCAAGGCCGAAGCTGTCCAACTCTTGCCAAACCGCGCATGGCCAAGTGCGCCAACTGCTCAGCCAAGGGCCTCTCTGCCGACCACGAGGCAAGATCAATGTCTTGCCCAACTGCCAGAGCTAGAGCTGCAAAGTTCTAGTCCTCCCTTCTCTTTCATTTTGGCTGTAAAGTCGGTGACCAAGATAAGACTTGGGCTTCTCATCATAGTTGTGAAATTTGTGCTCGACGTCTTACAGGGTGGATTAAAGGTGAACGTCATAGCCTTTTGCGGTTACAATGATATGAAGGGAACCTAAAGACCATTCTTCAGACTGTTATTTTTGTTTGACAAAGACTACAGGTATTACATCCAAATCAAGACATACAGTTGAATATCCAGATTTGCCTTCTGCTATGAGACCGGTTCCTCATAGTGATATTTTACCTTGCCACAGCCACCTGAAAATGTAATATTTAGTGACGATGATTCAGATAGACGAGAGCAACAGTCGGATGACACAAATTTTGAAGCAGGTGCTTCATCTGAACCTCATTTGTTAACCCAAGGAGTTTTGGACGATCGCGTACGTGATTTAGATTTATATATAAAAAAACAGAGTGAACTTTTAGGCTCTAGGTTAAAAGACTGGAATCTGCTGCATTAAGGCACAAAAGTATGCTTTTATCGCAAGCGTCAAGATGAATTTCAAGACTTATTTTCACAAGAGAATGATTTAGTATATTGCAATAATGTTGTTAGTCTAATAGAAGCGCTTGGGCATGACCATGATACAGAAGAGGCGTTTATTCGTTGATTCTTCAAAAATTAGTTTGAAAGATGTTCTCCTTCACAACGGACAGTGCCAATAGTACATGCATCCAACATGAAAGAGACTTACAAAAACATGAAACTGCTTTTGAAAAAAATAGAATATGAAAGATACGGTTGTAAAATATGCAGCGATTTGAAAGTCATTGCTCTCTTGCGTGGATTAGAGCTTGGATATACATAATTCTGTTGTTTTCTGTGTAAGTGGGATAGCAGAGATAGGGAAAGGCATTACATAAAAAAAGCTGGCCAAACCGTGAAATCTTTACTCCAGGACATAAATATATTGTAAATCCTCCTCTGATCGATTCAGAAAATATTTACTTACCCCCATTACATATTAAACTGGGATTAATGAAGAACTTTGTCAAGGCAATGGATCGAAATGCCAGTGGATTTGCCTACCTAAAACAAAAATGTTCTAACATAAGTGATGCGAAAATTAAAGAAGGCATTTTCGTTGGACCTCAGATTCGAGAATCGCTGCAGGATTGAAATTTTCAAAATAGTTTGAATGAAGTTGAAGCAGCAGCATGGAATTCCTTTAGAAACGTTTGCAAGAACTTCTTAGAAAGTGTCAAGGTTGAAAATTACCTAGACATAGTTAATGATCTGTTGCTTTCCTACAAGGCACTGGGATGTAACATGTCTCTCAAGATCCATTTCCTGCATTCACATCTGGATTTCTTTCCAGAGAATCTTGGTGCAGTTAGCGATGAGCATGGTAAGAGGTTTCATCAAGATATATCAAGCATGGAGAAGCGGTACCAAGGTAAATGGAGTCCCGGTATGCTTGCTGACTACTGCTGGACACTCAAGAAGCATGTACCACAAGCAAAGTATAGAAGAAAATCCACTGTCACTACTTTTCAATAAAATAAATATATGTGATAATTTGTATATAGCAATATGTAATCCCACCACAATCTATGTAATGTATCTTCAAAAGATTTAAATAAAAGTTAGGCTTCGCGAAAAAGAGAACAGCAATTACCAGGATTGCATCATCCAGGAAGTAAAGGTCACTGCCCAGGACCCATAAAACTAAAGTTCAAAGACCTTCTTCTTCCTGGAAGATTGCAATCATGGCGACAATGGGGGTGCTAAGCCAATCACAGTTAAGCATGAAAAACTAATAGCCAACCAGATGTAACCACGTAGAAAGATCTCAACCAATGAGAAGCCGAGGTAGTTAATAACGATTATCTCGGACAGAAAGTTAGGCAGAAGGTAGGCGACCGGGTTAGAAGCAAGGTGTGCTCAACTCAGGCTCCAGCTAAGGTAAATTCTTTTCGATCATGTGAAAGGCAAGGTATCTCCTCCAGTCACAACTCTCTCTCTTTTCGCGAAATCCAGGTTCTATCCCATCCGGGTTTTGTCTCGTTATTTCCTCTGTGGAAACCCACCATTCGACCAACGACTGCGCCATCAATCACCAACCTCCACAATTCATCACAAGACACCAATCCCACAGTAATTTGACAGGAGTCAACAGGATCTTACACAGGATCAACATCGAAATATTATATATATATTGTTCATATAGGCCTATATACGCATTAAAAACATTTCCAAATTTCAAGTAGGTGTATCTGAAAAGTCTTGGGCGATAGAAAAAAACCTAATGGTATATTTGGAATCAGTACAAAGAGTTAAATTTAGATAAGATGCTATTTCTTTTGGGACAAAGAAAACTAATTTTTGATAAACCAGTGTAACGTAATAAGGTTTATGCAAAAATGCTTATGTAATATTTTTGGCATTTTGTGCTGTATATATCCCAATACCAAAAAAAAAGGCTGTAACCAAAAAACCATGGGTGATGGAAAATTTCTGATTAGATCTCAGAGTTCAGCATTAAAAGTTACACTAGAAACACCATCAGGGTCTCTTGGGTAAAAATTTTGCTGACCAGTGTAATCAGACCTGTTAAACAACAAAAAGATTTGTAAAGAGTTTATTATTTTTAAAAAGCGAAAACAACAAGGAGTCGAGTTTCATCAGGCTAATGGCTCGGCATAAGGGGTTCAACATTCATGCAATATAATTTCTCAAAATTAAAATCAAAAACCTAAATAAATATAGTTTTTCACAGCTATATGGTTTAAGAACAATGTGTGTTTATCTGAGTTGAATATTCTGGAACTTCTGAGGTAGATAAATTATTTTGTTTTTGCTGCTATTGTCTTCAGAGATAAAATATTCCAGTATGAGTCTATTGTATGTTAGGAAAATTTAAATTTTAAATTTCAAATGGCATGTGACATCCTGTAGGTTGAAAATGTATAATTTTCGTTATGAAATATTTAAGATCTATTATCTTGGTTCTGATATGCTCTTTGATTTTTGTTTCTATTGATATGTTAGTTTCTACTATGTATGAAGTATTGAACCTTTGGCGGGATATGGAGTATGTGGCGTTCTGCTTGCTTCTAGACTCTGATTATATATTTTATATCTGTCTTGGAAATTAAGATTTTTAATTTATAAAACCTGCACTCTCTCTCTCTCTCTCTCTCTATAAAATCAGGATAATTTAAATTAATCAAAATAATTTGTCAATCAGAAATCTGATAGAAGTTTTTAAACTTATTAAAAAATAGGAACATTAGTAAGTAATATTCCTAAGAAAGGTTCATTAATAGTGATTTTCTGAGAGATTTCATTAATATAAATGTTATTTGAGGTGAAGTATTTATTATAAGGTAGTTTTAAAAAACCCTTTATTGAGCGCTACCGCGCCGGAATTTTGATATGTAGCCAATGAGAAGAAGCGCAGGGAGGAGGTGGAGAGGTCCTGGAAGATGGCGTTCCCCGGGAGCTGGAGCAGGGCTGGGTCCCACGACGAGGACTCCACGTGGCAGGAGCACGAAGATGACCCCAGAGACCGGGACATCAGAAGCCTCCAGGTCCCCCGTGCCCCGGCGAGAAGCCCGGAAGACTCCCGATGTCGACGGCTCCCCGGAGTCTCGGGGCACTCCTCCACGGGCAGCTCCACGGTGGGCCCAGCAGCAAGGGTCTTCAGTAGCGGCTGTCGGGAGGACAAACAACACCTCAGTATATTAACTAGAACACCATTCTGATTTTTGTCTATTAGATATAATAACCCTGAATTGAATCAAAGTATCTCGACCATATCAATTCCAAGAAGAGACAAATACAGTAATGGTGTTCTGAAGAAGCTTTCAGGAAGACAAGCCAAACCTTTAGTATGCTGAAAATATTATTCTGATAACAAATATTAAATTTAATTTCAAAGGTCTGATAGAAATAATGCAATAATATAGAGGTAAGGTCAGAGAGTCGCTATCATTGAGATTCTACAACAGCTGGTGAATTCTCCTAGAGTATACCTCATGTTTATGATAAATAAGTTAGAAGGCCATTTTCTTACATTTGTAAAATAAATTTTAAACACACACACACACTCGGGCGTGCGGCCGCGCTTTTTCGAGCTCCGCCGTTTTCGCCCTTTAAGAGCCTAAATTTGTCGCTGGAAGCGACTAATTTGGTATGGGCGGACAGCCCATTCAACGCCGATGAATTACCTGCAAGGTACGGCCTAATACCACAAACCTCAGCAGAGTTATCTGCAAATAACAATTTCCAGTTGCAAAACTCGGAAGAAACGCAAGAAATGGCCAGCTATGCAAATTTGCCTATTGGCCAAAGACATGCAAATTCCGCCTCTACGCGCGAATCTGCAACTAGGTTGCCTTCATCTGGCGTATTTCTTGGTCAACAGAACCGGGATAACTTACCTATGGATCTAAATCCTGTAACTGAAGGCGATTTTACCATCGTTCAAAATAAAAGAAAACGCCGTGACACAACAGCACCGCGCGACATGACCGCACAGCCCAACAGTGCTGGATCGGCAGCCAGGCGACAAAGATCCTCGCCTGCACTCATTCCTCGAGTCCAAGAGATCAGGACCACGAGGACGCACATCGCGGAGGCCAGGGCTCGCCAGGCGAATTGCACCGAGGAGCAGTGCTTCTTCTTGGAGTACTGCCCTAGCTACGAGACTTACCAATACCTCAGGGCTATTGGAAGTATTATTGGAGGAACAAAAAACATCGTTCAATTCTCCAAAGTGAACGGCCAGTACCTGGTGGGCCTCACCAGCAGATCCATGGCGGAACAACTAATCCGTGAAGGCCTTGAAATTGAGGGAACCCTCCTGAGGACCTTCCCCTTCAGGAGAAGTGCAACCAGAATCACAATTGGGAACCTGCCCTTCTTCGTGCGGGACGCCGTTGTGATTGACGCCCTTGCACGCTTTGGGCGTGTGACCTCCATAGCCCCCAAACAACTTAAAGCGGGCGAATTCGAATTCACCGACGGCCGCCGGGAGGCCTTTATCCTCCTCCATGACGGCATAACCGTCGACAAGCTGCCCACCCGCTTCGAGATCAAGATCAAGGGTGAGGCCTGGCCCGCTTACATCTCATATGGCATCAAATGCTCAAGATGCCACGGACAGGGACACAGGAGAGCCAGCTGCCCCCTGCTCTATGGGCAGTCCACCACCTCCAGACGAGCCTCGCCGCCCTCTACCACCGGCCTTCCACCATCGACCGCGCCAGGGCTGCCCAGGCAGTCTTCGGCCGTGCCTCCTGCGCCAGCACCTCCCAATCCATCTAACAGGGCTTCTGGCGCCCCATCCGATTCCTGCGCGGCGCCTCTACCACCTGAGGTGCCAAGGCCATCCACACCAGCGCCCCCGGTCTCGCCCACGCAGGCGGTGACTACAGCTCCCCCACCAATGACCCCTTCACCTGTGGTTCCCATGGGCCCTCGCTCGGCGGCGTCGCGTCCTGAGCTGACGCCTCCTGCTCAGCCGGATCTCGTTGCCCCGCCTTGCCCCCTGCCCACCCAGGAGACCCTCGGACCTGCATCCTCCACACCTGATGTTGAGATGACCCCCGCGGACAAGAACTCCGCTTCCTCTGGGTCATCTAAAAAGAAAAGCGCTAGGGACGCAGCCGCAGTTTCAACACCCTCACTGCCTGCGCCTCAGCCTGCTAAACCGACGCAGCCTGCTCCACACAGGAAAGAATCAGCCCCAGCTAAAGTGGCCTCTCTGCCTACACTGCCTATCAAGACCGATGAAGACCGTAAGAAATGGCTCCTTGACACTTTCAAGGAATTGGACCACAGAAACATCTTGAGACCCATACTCAACTGGATCGATGAGAACTCTGTCATTAATTCGGTCCTGTGCCCCCAGGACTCTTGGAATTATTTTCACAACACACCGCGAGACCAAAGGAGGATTCTTGCGGGCTTCTTAGACAAGGTCATCGGGCGCGCACGGGGTGGCGACCAGACTACTCTGGACGGACTGCTCAAATTCAAGGAAGCTCTGTAGCTACCGACTGAGACCAAAACGTCCCTTCGGGAAGGTGCTCCGCCTGGTGTGAAGTCCCACTTCCAGGAATACTGTAAATGTTTCTTAACTCTTAGTATAATGTAACTACTCTTGTAAATTTTTCTTAACTCTTGAATGTAAACATTGACTGGTATGTCAATAAAATATGTTTAAATTGTCAAAAATTGTCACACACACACACACACACACACACACACACACACACACACACACAACAACACACAACACATTGTTTATTATGTTATATAAAAATACACACTTCGGCCAGTTAAAGTTTTATTTTCTCAACGTTTCAACAAATATATATTTCTTTGTCAGGAGAAATAAATGAGAATGAAGCATTTGACAAGGCGTTGAAAATTGTTCTTTCATTGTTAACTGGCCGATTTGTCTATTTTTGACAGAAATATAAATGCCGGCCAGGCAACCTTCAAAATTGTTTATTATGTTATATAAAATAAAAGAGCCTAGTGGTAAATATGTATTTGGCTAAATTTCAATATTAACTAAAAATAAATATAATAACAGAGCGTTATATACTGTGTGGAAGGCGAAGGATTTAATATACTATTATAGTTGAATCGAAGTATAAAATGATTTTAAAAAGAGAGGAAACCACTTTTAAAATAAATATTCAGAGTTCAAAATTTGATTTCATTAAAGAGGTTATCGCTAAGGTAGGTAACCGGTGTTCTCAGGGTTTGTGGTATTAAAATGAAGGACATCATTCCTTGGAATATCCTTGTCGTAATTCATACAAACATCCCAAGATATATAAAGGGATCTATTAAATAGAATAAAAAATATTTTAAAAGTTAGGAATATTAAATCTATTATAGAAATGGAAATTTAAAAAATCATACATTAAATTTATAAGCGTATTATAGCGAAAGAAATCACAAATTAGATTTCAACTTTTTTTTTATTTTCTAATTTCTAGAATCGTTCATTATTTTACCCAGAAAAATAAATTCAAGGATAATGTTTCATAGACATACACTGGAATGACATAGTATATTTGATACTTAGCAGATTATAACTCTAGCAGACTCACACACAGAGAGAAATTATATTCTGTTTTAATGTCAAATTCAAATGAGCTTCAACATAGATTTGTTTTGAGACTAATCCAAAAGAAACATCTGTTATGTCATACTTCATAGTTGCAAGGCCTATACAGCTGTAAACCTTTTGTCATAACATGGATAAAATTTCTTGTAGGAAAATTGATAGCTAACCTCAGTACTTAATATAAAACTGAATGTTGAAACCAATACATTCAGATCAGGTAATCAAACAATAAAAATACCATCCTAGCGCGCTGTGGCCTAGCAAAGTTCCTTGATTTTTTCGAAGATTTTTCGATGTTTAATTTAGAATGATTTTTGTACATTGGATATTTTTGATTGGCATCTAAACCAAATCATGGCAGTACTTTCTCCAACAGTTTATACGAATATAGTCAATGGAGTAAATATTACATTTCGATTATTCTTCTTTTTTTCCTGTATGAGAGATTCTAGTAGTTGATCTCTGTACTAAGGCAATGGCTACCAATATTCCCAGTCCTTCTCTTCTTACAAAATATCAATTCGTATTAGAAAGTTTTAATTTTTATTATATTTCAGTCACATTTGACTAATGGTATTTCTCAATATTCTTCTTCAAATTTCCATATCATCCTGTGGTTATAGAATTCCAAATTAGCGTTAGTCCAATATATTGCAGGCATTAAATTGTTAACTGAAGATTTCCGACTTACCTCAACAACCTCCCAGGGTTTCTCCTGTCTCCACCTCACTCCCTGGAATACACAATTTACATTAAAAAAACAGCTTAGCATTCATTAGGAGTGAACTTAAATGCCATTCTGAAGACAGAATAAGTCAACCAAAAATATTGAAAGCTGAAACAGAAATCCCCCTTTATATAGATATATATTTTGTGGTAAGTTTCAATTCATTCAATCTAAGGACGATAATGAGAAAGCGTTCCTGAATCCATATGGAAAAAGAAAGAATAAAAAATTATTCTATGGGTTCTCATTTCTTCTTTCTTAGCTTTTTTTTTACTTATTTTTAGAAGTTCAAAACCAGGTAGGTTTTCTTTATCAACTTCAGAAATATAATAGACAAATCAATGAACATGTTTAGATTGAGGTAAGAGTGAAGGATATGTTCCATATGTGTGTGGAACTTACCGCGCGGCCCGCAGGCACCGGGGGACCAGGCGACGCAGCCACCTCCGGACTCGGCCCCGCCTGGATACATCACGATGTTGTAATATTCTGTGGGTTAATGTCCGTGAACTACTTACCGAGCCGCAGGGACTGGTGCTCCTCCTGGCGCCCTGGGGCATAAGTTTGTCTTAATATCTACTGGTAACATCTGGTGGTGTGGGATGTATGTATGATTCATCATTAATTGTGGTTGAAAGTTTGTCCCTCAGTCAATACAAGAGGATACATAGTCGCATCACAAATATTTCCACAATCACCACAAAAATGACATACAATCACTGCAAAGATGTCTGAGAGTCATCATAAGGTTGTCGCCCTGTCACCATAAAGTTGTCACACCAACATTGTCACTATACAGAAATGAATTACTTACTCTTCAGCGCCAGGGGGCTCGACGGTGGACTCATCCGACCCGAAGGTCAGCGCAGGAAGCAGCCGCCTATAACAGCATATAACCCTTACTGCTAACTCTTATTCTTGTTCGTGGTAAAGACAAAACATTCAGAAGATAAGTTTCTTCATCAATTTATTATGACATCAAGCTTTCGGGCATAGCGAGGCCCTTCTACAGGATCAAATGTATAAGAAAAATGATACACTATATACACGAAGAAAAAAATTTTGCATATCTGTAATTGGGAATATTTTACCTCTTTTAGAAATTCTTATTCTTGTACCAGTGTTTCTTGTAGTTTTACAGCAGTTGATGGACCGAAAATATCGAGAGCTTAGGACACGAATTTAGAAATAAATAAACTTTTCGTCTTCGAAATTTATTTCGTGGTATATCATTTCAGCGATTATATTTATACATACCAACTTTATTGCTCCAAATTCGGAGAGAAAGTTATAATATCTCGAATACAATAATAGTATAATATTCAGTTTATAGAGAAGCCTTGGAATCTCCAGTTTTTCAAAACTACACAGAGTCAGTCATATAACATCGCATATAAGAAATCTATTAATAACACATTTTCTCAATTATTTTTGTATAAAGATCATCTTTATATGGTACATAGAAGTATTTGCCCGTTAAAAACAGAATATTTGCTCGATAACTTGCAAACTCGATGTTAAATGATAAAAACTAACATTATATTCGTGATCAGCACCTCAAATTAAGTCAGAAACTGATGCATTATCAAAAACATATTTTTCAGTGTATACCAGTGTTATCAATGTTGAATTCTGGCGAAATATATGTGGATTCATGTTATTAAAATAGTAAATATATCTTATAGAAGCTAGGGGTATTTTTTAAAATCATGAAAGATTTATGAATAATGTTGGCTATATATAAGTTTCTATGACATTGAGAAAGAAATAGCCATTTGTTAATATATTAAAATATATTTTAAAGTTAAAATTTTCATTTAGAATATAAGTCCTATCCGCTGTCGTAAAATAACTAATGCTGATATTGTATTTTCCCATACAACTAAAATGAATATACCCGGTATCTGAGCGTAAACTTTCTAAAAACGGTGTTGTTAAAATAAAACTTGATTTTGAAAACTGAATAATATGATATAAATGAAATTATTTAAGAAAACATTTGCTGATTATGAAGAGAAGCTATCCTTACTGAAACTGAGATTTAAAACCAGAATTATTTTTGTGAATTTAAACAAGAATTATTTTCAATTTGAAAAATTGTGTCAATAAATTACTCCACTTTGTCATTATGGTGGGAGAGAAGGAAAGATCCAATAAGTTATATGAAGTTCAAGATCATTCTAAACATAATGATATACCTAACATAATATTTAATTAAAATTTCGTTTCTCAAATAGATGACGTATCCATTAGATATTCTATTGGTAGACGATCCTATAGTCAGATACACCTAAATGCATAGCAAACTTCACCGATAAAATAAACATTTTAACTATTTAGCAGTTCTCCAGTGAGAGGATGTTTGTCGCTAAATGAAACTTTAGCTCTGATATTAAGCGTTGTCATTTAGATGGATATTCTACTGTGTTCATTTTATTTGACATATCGGACGCGATATCCCAGCTTGGGATACTTGCGCCTAAATACATTTTAGTACTTTATATACAATTCATTTTATATAAAATTCAATAAACAAGACTGAAAACACTGTATTGTGGATGAGCTTATTGTTAGGTATTTAGCAGAAGTTTAAACATTGGCCTTTGATAAAATAGAAATATATTAACACAGAAGATCTGAAAGTTTGACCTCAATGGGATGATATATATTAGAAAGATATATATCCTGCAATACATTAAATATATTCTCGGTAATTCTTTTAAATTTCAGTAGAGAAATTTCTTCGCCGAGGAGTCAAATCCTCTTCAAAATATAAATCCATAAACTCCCAGGAAAGTGTTGGATGACAAAATGTTATTTTCAAAAGACTTCGGAAAGATATATTCAGTAGGTAAAATTTAAATATCAACCCAAAAGCCGAATATAGTAAATAATCAGGAAGATTAATCTAAATTCAGATCACAATTGAGGTAATATATTTTTCAAAAATGGAGACCTAGACAATTTTTAAAATAATCACTAAATTAATCTGATATAATATAAATAGTTAGATCATTTCTTTTCTTAAATGAACAATAACATTAGTTTTTCTTATATAGATTTTTTGGCAATTAAAGATTTCTAAATTTTTATATTGGAGTAATTAGTTATAGATTTGAGAAGGTGAGAGTAATTAAATTCATTAATGAATATGAAACAACAAAAATCAATTAGAATAGATCAGAACCTCTCATGAGAGACCCTAGTCAGAGATATATGGAGAGATTTTCATGGTTTATAATAGCAATGATCCTTCATTGGATCAGTTCAAACCACGTTGTGACTTCGCATGAGTGGTCGCTTACGAAGGTGATAAGTTATTAGATAGGTCGTAAACGGGAGGATTTTATGGAAGGTTACATTAGTTTATTTGAGTGACATGGGGTTTCAACATTACATATTCCACACACCATCATATATATTGATATACGTTTCTTGGTATAACTTGGACTCACCCAGGAAGACTTGGGGGCAGAGGAGGGATGAGCCAGTAACCGCCCTTTTCAAAACGGAATTCTTCCTTTCTATCCAAGTAGCTCAGGACCAACTTTTGTTTGAAAAGGATTAGGTGCCATCCATGTGGAAGCTGAATGCTTAGCCATTGCACTGTGGAAATAAGAACTTTCCTGTCCTTGAGTGTCTTCGGGAAACACATTTTCGCTTTATATTTTCTTTCTTTGCTTTTTTACTTTTGAGTTGAGTAGCAAGGTCGATTGTTGGGTGCCAAGTGTTTCGGCAGGCCCTGAAACATACAAGACTAATCATATATATGATATATTACCATATTGTACACATACACATGAATATTGGACATTAAACATACGGTAGACTTCTTTTGTCAAATTCTTCTCGATGATATTGCTATCTACATTAATTTGTCGCGAAATTGGAGAGATCGATGGATAGAAAAATCAATATAATTGATAACTAGAAAATCAGATAAAAATCGTTTTTAAAGGTCTATATATATGTACTATGAACACCTATTTTGATGGGTCTCTTTTTAATTGAAGTTATAATTTATATTAAATATAACATAGAAGTTAGATTGACCTCATTTATTTATTTGTTTTGTATATTCAGATTCATTCAATATGGAATTGGTTTCCCAAGAACATAGATGCAGTTTCTCAAACGATACCTCATACAGATATATGTATCACTGTAAGTCCTTCATTTAGTGAGTCTACATTTATATAAATTTGTCCGACTACGCACTAACAAAGTACCAAGGCCAAATATGTATAGTTATACTCAATGGTGTTGTGTATGTGTGTGTCTAATATAAGTGTCTGAACTTCTTGAGGAAGAGTTGGATAGAATTATCATATTTTGTTCAGTATTAGAGATAGAGTCGGCCATTCTGAGGACAAGAAAGTTTGCTCCTGAATATAACTATCCCACAACCTTACCTCGGTGTTGTAACTTTGCAGGATGAGAGCGTTTGTAAATAATATTGGAATATGAACATACATGGCCCCAAAGATATCGCCAATATGGGAGCCTAGATTAGGGATTCCATGCGGTAAGACATGGAGGGCTATATTTCCAAACAAATAAGATCCAAATTTTGCCTTCTACAGTTGAATTTCTTTGATATTTGTGAAATATTAATGATGTTCTTCGTGCGTTTTACGATCAATACACATATTTTAGAACCCTGAGAGCTGAATCGAGACTCAAATTGAAACAAATTATTTTTCATTGTTCTCTCTGCATACATGTTGTGGTACCGACCTAAAATCTATCCAATCTGTGACGCACTTTGAGTGGCACATAAAATATTTGACGCTTTATGATCTCTTGAAATAAGGTCGAATATTTTGACGCTTGGCATTAAACATGTTCACGAATTTCTTACGAATAGACTCATTTGATTTCAATAAAATGCAGAAAATAGGTCATTGCTACATCGATACCGACTCCGTAGATCCTAATTGATATCAAAATATAGAAAGGGTTCATAAACATCTGACCAGCTCTTTCTGACGTCGATTTGATTTCTATTAACTCATGATTTTTCTTTATGCATTAGCGCGTCATCTATTATAAGAAATTTACACTATTTTTGAAATAAAATATTTCATACTGCCCTTACGGCAAAGATAAATTTATGAGATGGCTTGGCTAATCAGGGGTGAACCCTCCCAGCGGACTGTTTGGGAAAAAGTAATGCTCGAAGATGATTATATATGTGTACGTCAAATTGTAGATTGTACTTTCGAAACTGCTGGGAGGGTTTACCACTGATGAGCAAGGCCCTTCTTTTTAATTTATCATTACAATATGGGGAGTAGAAAATTGTTTTATTTTAAAAAAGAATCATAAGCAATTAATATTTTAAATGTTGCAAGTTGAAAACGCGTTTTGTATAGAGACATGAATATATGCTATACATGACTAATTTGGTACAAGAAAAAGTGCACGAGATATTAAAATTATATCAGTCCAATTAGCTTTCAATATGTACTCTGATATAAGACCAACCCTACCAGTTCATCAGCTTAAACATTTTGTAAAATTTCGGAATATTATAGGATGTTATGAAATCGAATTCGCCCTGTACTGTGAAGATCTGGAATGATGGCAGACATGCTTGCATTTGTTGATTTGACAAATACGGTGTGGAATATTCTTCGATATGTGCACCTTGCGGAAATGGGGAAATTTATTTTAGAATTCATTTTTAAAGGTGAGTTGCGTCCACCTTTTTTTGCAACGTAATCTACAGGGTTTGTCCCAAAGGAAATGAGCCTTATTTATCCAAACAAAGATTCCCGCGCACACCTGCTCGACCGGTTGGAAGTGCTGGCGGGGACTCTAAGCTTGCCAACGACCCCAGGCTCAGTTATTTAGAAGCTCTAAGAGCGGAAGAACGTCTTTTTTAGTGAATCTCCGCGCAGAGCCTCGTAATGGTTAGGATAGAGAAAACTTTGGAGCAACGCTATGCGATAAAACTTTGCGTTAAACTTCAAAAGACGGCGAAGTAAACGTTTGAGTGCTCACTTAGGCCTTCAAGGAAGATTTCTTGTAGTACTCGCAGGTCAAAAAGGGGCGCAAGCAGTTCAAAGAAGGCCGGGAAGAAGAGGCCGATAAGGCCTTTTCTGGGCGTCCATCAACATCCCGAACGGACGATAATGTCGAACGTGTGCGAGAATTACTGAACAACGACCGCCGAATGAGCGTCCGTTTGGGATTAGAACAATTGAATTTGCCGAAAACAGATGTTCATCGGATGGTTTCCGAAGACTTGGTCATGCGTAAGATTTGCGCGAAACTTATGCCAAAAATCTTTTCCGACGTTCATAATCAGCAGCGCGTGGAAGTGTGCAAAGAGATGCTTGAACTCTATGAGAAAGACCCAAAATTCCTTAACAGCGTCATCACAGGAGATTGATATGGATGTTTGGATAAGACACGGAGAGGATTGAGCGTGCGGAGTGACAAACGACCTCGTCACCGCGTTATAAAAAATCAAGAATGAGCAAATTCCGCGTCAAGTCCAAGGTCATCGTGTTCTTCGACCCTAAGGGAATCGTGCATCATGAGTTTGTACCACCTGGGCAGACCGTCAACAAGTACTTCACAACGAAGCTCTCAAAAGACTCAATAACAGAGTCACCCATGTCCAGCCATAGATCTGGTCGTAATGGAGCCTCCACCATGACAGCTCGCCGAGTCACACCGTTGTCAACTCCTATCTGACCCGGATCGGTGTTTCAACGGTGCCACAGCCCGATGTAGCCCTGGCAGACTTATCCTTGTTCCCAAGGGTGAAATACGAGCTGAAAGGAAACTATCTAGAGACCCTCGACCACATTCCAAAAACCACGACGAGGTACCTTTACAGAATTCTGAGAAGCGAGTTCCATAGGGCTTACGATTCATGGAAAACACGTTGACAAAGATGTAGGGACGCGGGAGAAAACTATTTTGAAGAGTATTAAGTTGTATTGCGAATGTTTATATACCGGCTTTATAAGCAGAACAGTCAAATATAATATTAGAAAGGTATAGTAGATCAAACTGGCGAAACCGAAGGAAGGGTTTACCACTAATGAGCCAGGCCCATTCCAATATTTTATCGTTCCAATAAGGACATAGAGAAGAATTTATTTATTTTCAAAGAAACATTCACGCATATATATATATATATATATATATATATATATATATATATATATATATATATATATATATATAGCGAATAATTTGAATGATTATATATGTTATATATTTTGAAGGATATTTTGTTATGAAATATTACTACTAGAAATACTCTAAATATATTTTATAAACATATCTGGACATAGACAGATTAAATAAGAGATGAAATGATGAATTTATTTTGTATTATAAAAATAAAACATTTCTAAGGAAGCCATAAAGAGGGCCTGTAAATGTTGTTTTACATCATGAATTATGGCGGCGTAAACCTCAACCTCTATTGGCTAACATTTTATTTAGATAATACCTAAATGACATGAAAATCGTTTCATAAAAGAAAAGTTGTTTAACGAAGTTATAGAAAGTGGACATAGATTAGAAAAATTAAATTACTTACATTTAAATCATGGGTATCCAAGAAATTTATAATTTGTTTAGAAAATTTAGAAAATGTTTGAATCCGCAGGAATTTTCCAAATATAAATATTTTGAAGATATTTGAACCAAAATTTGAAATTACATCTTCCTGGAAAGGTTAATTTGAAGTTTGTCGTTAGGGCGTGGGACTGCTGGGAGTCCATCACATCTGTCATTCCTATGAGAGAGCCCGGCCATGGCAGAGCTAGCAGGAACAGACTGGATGGACTTTGAAGCCCTTCAAGCCTTCAACCCAGCGAATTCCAATAAAACTTATGAATCGACTCAAACTGAAGTAAGCGCGCGAATGAACTAAAGTAGCCACGCGGCCTTTTTGCTGCCGAGACGGGTTTTCTCTTTCAGGGAATTTATCTCGCCTGCCGTCTGCGGAGATGGGAATGCCGTCTGCGAAGATGGGAATGCCGTCTGCGGAGATGGGAATGCCGTCTGCGGAGATGGGAATGTCGTCTGCGGAGATGGGAATGCCGTCTGCAGAGATAGGTTCACAGTCTGCTGGGAGGAAAGGCCGTCTACTAAGGGATATTTTTGACCATGACACGAACGAACAACAGGACCGACTGAGGATCACATTCTCTGACAGCGGGGAGGCTGTCTTTTTGGGAGAGGAAGTAATGTAGCGTGGTTGATTTATTTGCATAATTTTTAGATTGTATTGATTTACATAAGTTTTTAATTATGTCATATAGCTATATAAATGCGCGTAGAATTTAAGGTAGACAGTTAGAGATAATAAAGTTCGGTTTACCTCTCTTCGCGTCTATTTGTTCAACTCCACAATATGAAGAAGAAAGACGAACGCTTTGAAATGTTTGGAAATTTTATAACGCCCACCTGGAGTCTTTGGCTTCAAATATTTGAATACATGGGATTCATAGACGTATATAAGGATGAAAAAATATAGGTATAGCTAATAAAAAGTGTCTGGAAGTGCTTCTATATTTTGGCCAAAGGTTTAACTTAGCAATTTTTATTAAGTTGACTATTTTTTTGGAAAATTGTAAAAGTATCACAAATCATTTTGGATCATCAAAACTCGCTATAAACTGACGAGTCATAACTCAATATCTCAGTTTCTAGTTAGCGAGTGTGAGGATCCAAAAGGTCATTTCGTACCTTGTGAGTATAAACGTCGAAGTACTTTCTACATTTGTTGACAATATAATTATGTAAACCATCATTGACAATCATTGTCTGTACTATATTTACTGAGAAAAGTAATCCAATATATATTTTTGCTCAAAAATACTTTTAAAAAGACTATGTATATATATATGAAAAAACAATAGAAAAAAACTAAATAATCACATGTCCTCGTGGTCAGGAAATACCTACTTTATTTTTAATATATATATATAATTTCAGAAATTTACAAATTTTGAAAAAAATCAATTAATATAATATATAATAAAATTAATAAAATATATATGATATATGAAGTTAATTTTGGTATTGAACAATCCTTCTTAAAATATACAATTAAGGTTCAAATAGAGAATTTCCTGAAATTTATGTAATAAATTCAATAGATCACACACACACATAGAACACAGCAGTCACTCCAGAAGTTGTGCTTATATTAGCGTGTTGGAAATGAAGTATTGAACTTGAATTATGTTAGCGCAGCATATATTAATAATTTAAATAGCACATACTGATGATTCAATAGGAAAGCCATTTCCCATATATTCATTTAGAGTTAAATAAAAAGTTTAAAAAAATCAGTTTTGTGAGGAAAATTATTGAGACAGGTTTATTTGTAGTAGCGAAATAATAACTCATATATTTTATTTACATATTCTTTGAGGTGAAATGTTTATGTAAAACATATTTTTTAAAACCCTTTATTGGGCGCCACTGCGCCGGAATTTTAATATGAAGCCAATGTGAAGAAGCGCAGGGAGGAGCTGGAGTGGAAGATGGCGTTCCTCGGGAGCAGGACTTGGACTCCACGTGGCAGGAGCACGACCCCAGGGACCGGGACATCCTCCAGGTCTCCCATGCCCCGTTGAAAAGCCCGGATGTTTCCAAAAATAGATTAGATCTCTCATAAGAGGCCCTAGTCACACAAACATAGATACATCCTGTATAACGTGGAGGTGGTCGCTCAGTGGAGGTTGGATCAGTTCTCGTTATGACTTTATAAATGGCTGGTCAAGAAAGGGATTATATATTAGATAGGTTGTATATGAAAGGGACTTCTAAGTGATTTCATTGACATATAATCTCTCAGGCTAATGGCTCGGCGTGCTACATTCATGCAATTAAGTTTCACAAGATAAAAATTTAAAACCTATAAAAAACGAATATTTCACAGCTATATGGTTTAGGAATAATTTCTGCCTTTATCTGCGTTTATTATTCTGGAACTTCAGAGAGATAAAAGATTCCAGTGTGAGTCTATTGTATGTTGGGAAAATACGTTTGTTTTATTTTTTAAATTCAAATGGCGTGTGAAATCCTGTAGGTTGAAAACTTATAATTTTCGCGTTGAAATATTTAAGGTCTATTATCTTGGTTCTGATATGCTCTGTAATTATTGTGTCTATTGATCTGTTAGTTTCTCCTATGTATGAAGTGTTGAACCTTTGGCGGGATATGGAGTATTTGGCGTTCTGTTAACTTTTATACATTGAATATTTTGCCCTATATCTGTATGGATTTATTCACATTTTTAATTTTTAAAACCGGCACTACAAAAACAGGATAATTTAAATTAATTAAAATAATTTGTCACTCAGAGATCTGATAGGAGTTTTAAACTTAATAAAAATAGGAACATTAGTAAGGAATATTCCTAAGAAAGGTTCATTAATAGTGATTTTCTGGGAGATTTCTTTAATATTAATGTTATTTGAGGTGAAGTATTTATTATAAGGAAGTTTTTTTAAAAACCCTTTATTGAGCGCTACCGCGCCGGAATTTTGATATGTAGCCAATGAGAAGAAGCGCAGGGAGGAGGTGGAGAGGTCCTGGAAGATGGCGTTCCCCGGGAGCTGGAGCAGGGCTGGGTCCCACGACGAGGACTCCACGTGGCAGGAGCACGAAGATGACCCCAGAGACCGGGACATCAGAAGCCTCCAGGTCCCCCGTGCCCCGGCGAGAAGCCCGGAAGACTCCCGATGTCGGCGGCTCCCCAGAGTCTCGGGGCACTCCTCCACGGGCAGTTCCACGGTGGGCCCAGCCGCAAGGGTCTTCAGTAGCGGCTGTCAGGAGAACAAACAACACGTCAGTATGTTCACTAGAACACCATTCTGATTTTTGTCTATTAGAGATAATAACCCTGAATTGAATTAAAGTATCTAGACCATATCATTTCCAAGAAGAGACAAATACAGTAATGGTGTTCTGAAGCAGATTTCAGGAAGACAAGCCAAACTTTCAGTATGCTGACAAGATAATTCTGATAACAAATATTAAATATCATTTCAAAGGTCTGATAGAAACAATGCAATAATATTAGGTAAGGTCAGAGAGTCGCTATCATTGAACTTCTACAACAGCTGGTGAATTCTCCTAGAGTATACTACATCTTTATGATATATATGATAGATGGCCATAAAAATAATTACAAATAAAAAAGAGAGACAATAATATCCTTTTCTTTTGTTATATAAAATGAAAGAGCCATTCAATTAATTTGTTTGGCTAAATTTCAATATTAACTAAAATATATAGATTTATCTTATAGCAGAGCTCTATATAATGTGTGGATTGTGTGTGAGGAATAAATATACCAGTTAATTCGAAGAAGATAAAGATTTTAAAAAGAGAGGAAAACACTTTTAAAATAAATATTTAGACTTCAAAATTTGACTCGTTCAGAGAGGTGGTCGCTAAGGTAGGTGACCGGTGTCTCAGTGTTTGTGGTGTTAAAAATGAAAGGTATCATTCTTTGTAATATCCTTGTCCTGATTTATACAAGCACCTCAAGTTATATAAAGGTTAAATGTTAAATAGAATAAAATATTTAAAAGGTTAGGAATATTAAATATATTATAGAAATGGAAATTCAAAAGATCATGCATTAAATTATAAGCGTATTATAGTGATTTCACAAATTATAATTCAACTTAGAGGGAATATTTTCAAATTCTATAGAATCGTTCATTGTTTTGTCCAGAAATATAAATTCAAGAAAATATTTCCTAAACATACACTGGATTGACATAATATATTTGATACTCAGCAGATCATAACTCTAGCATATACCAACACAGAGAGAAATTATATTCTGTTTTATGTCAAAATCAAATGAGGCTCCAAATAGATTTGTTCTGAGACTAATCCAAAAGAAACAATTTATATGTTAAACTTCGTAGTTGCATAGGCCCATATCAGCTATAACTTCTTTGTCATAACATGGATAAAATATCTTGTAAGAAAATTAATAGCCAACCTCAGTACTTAATATAAAACTGAATTAACACAAAGCAATAACGCGCCATCTATACATATAAAATGAAAGGATTTAAAAGCACGAATGTTTCTTATATACATAATACAAACTTCTACTGCCCTTACTGCGATGAAAAAATATATTGGGAGGGCTTGGCTCATCAGTGGTGAACCCCCCCCCCCAGCGGTTTAATAAAACTGAATGTTGAAAAATCAAGAAATTTAGATCAGGAATTCAATAAATAAAAATAACATCCTAGCGCGCAGTGGCCCAGCAAAATTCCCTGATTTATTTCGAAGATTTTTCGAGATTTATCTTAGAATGAAATTTGTACATTGGACATTTTGAATGCCACCTGAAACAAAAATTCTGGAAGTTTTCTCTCCAATAGTTTATGTAGAGATAGTCAATATTGGAAAAGTGTTTTATTTTTTATTTTTTTTTTAGATGAGAGAGATATTATCTTTTGGTCTCTCTTCTCTCTATATAATATGTGAATGACTACCAATATGTATAGTTCATCTCTTCTTACAAAATTTCAATTCAAATTAGAGAATCTTAATATTTCATATAATAATCAATAACATTTGACTAATGGCATTTATCAATATTCTTCAAATTTCCATATCATTCTGTGGTTATAGAATTTCAAATTATTTTTAATCCAAAAAATTGCAGGCATCAAATTGTTAACTGAAAAATTTCCGACTTACCTCAACAGCCTCCCAGGGTTTCTCCTGTCTCCACCTCACTCCCTGGAATACACAATTTACATTGATTAGGCACACATTTGTCACTTAATTAGGATATGCAATTTAGGTGAAGTTAGGAATGTAAAAGAGGGCAATGAAATGCAATGCCTAAATTTCAAAACTCAGAAATTAATATTTGAAAGCGATATAAAATACTAAATAAATGTATTTTAAAATAGGTTAAATACTACGATTCTTTATCTCTTTTGTGAAACTACAAAACATTAAACACAAAACTCTACATTATTTATATCGATTTAAAAATAAAATAAATATAAATATGTAAAACATCTTAACATTCATTAGGAGTGAACTTAAATGCCATTCCGGAGACAGAAAATGTCAACCAAAAATATTGAAAGCTGAAACAGAAATCCGCTCTAATAGATATATAGTTTGTGTTTAGTTCCAATCCATTAAATCTAAGGACGATAATGAGAAAGCGTACCTGAATCCATATGGGAAAAAAAGAAATAAAAATAATTCTATAGGTTTTCATTTTTTCTTTCTCAGCTTTTTACTCCTTTTTAGAAATTCAAAACCAGGTTTCTTTATCAACTTTAGAAATATAGTAGACAAATCACACACATCACACACACAATGAACATGTTTAGATTGAGGTAAGAGTGAAGGAGATGTGTGTGGAACTTACCGCGCGGCCCGCAGGCACCGGGGGACCAGGCGACGCAGCCACCTCCGGACTCGGCCCCGCCTGGATACATCACGATGTTGAAATATTCTGAGGGTTGAAGTCTGTGGACAACTTACCGAGCCGCAGGGGCTGGTGCTCCTCCTGGCGCCCTGGAACATAATTTTGTCTTAATATCTACTGATAACATCTGGTGGTGGTATTATGTATGATTCATCATAAAGTGTGGTTGAAAGTTTGTCCCTCAGTCAATCCAAAGAGGACACATAGTCATCACAGATATTTCCACCATCGCCACAAAAATAACACACAATCACTACAAATATGTCTCAGAGTCATCATAATTTTGTCACCCTGTCACAATGAAGTTGTCACACCAACAGTGTCATTATACTGAAATGAATTACTTACTCTTCAGCGCCAGGGGGCTCGACGGCAGGCTCATCCGACCCGAAGGTCAGCGCAGGAAGCAGCCGCCTATAACAGCACATAACCCTTACTGCTAACTCTTATTCTTGTACCAGTGCTTCTTGTAGTTTTACAGCTGTTGAAGGACCGAAAATATCGAGAGCTTAGGACACGAATTTAGAAATAAATAAACTTTTCGTCTTCGAAATTTATTTCGTGGTGTATCATTTCAGCGATTATATTTATACATACCAACTTTATTGCTCCAAATTCGGAGAGAAAGTTATAATATCTCGAATACAATAATAGTATAATATTCAGTTTATAGAGAAGCCTTGGAATCTCCAGTTTTTCAAAACTACACAGAGTCAGTCATATAACATTGCATATAAGAAATCTATTAATAACACATTTTCTCAATTATTTTTGTATAAAGATCATCTTTATATGGTACATAGAAGTATTTTCCCGTTAAAAAACAGAATGTTTGCTCGATAACTTGCAAACTCGATGTTAAATGATAAAAACTAACATTATATTCGTGATCAGCACCTCAAATTAAGTCAGAAACTGATGCATTATCAAAAATATATTTTTCAGTGTATACCAGTGTTATCAATGTTGAATTCTGGCGAAATATATATGTGGATTCATGTTATTAAAATAGTAAATATATCTTATAGAAGATAGGGGTATATTTTAAATCAAGAAAGATTTATAAATAATGTTGGCTTTATATGTTTCTATGACATTGAGAAAGAAATAGCCATTTGTTAATATATAAAATATATTTTAAAGTAAAAATCTTCATTTAGAATATAAGTCCTATCCGCTGTCGTAAAATAACTAATGCTGATATTGTATTTTCCTATAAAACTAAAATGAATATACCCGGTATCTGAGCGTAAACTTTCTAAAAACTGGGTTGTTAAAATAAAAATGTATTTAAAAAAAACTGAATAATATGATATAAATGAAATTATTTAAGAAAACATTTACTGATTCCGAAGAGAAGCTATCCTTACTGAAACTGGGATTTAAAATCTGAAAAATGTGTGTGAATTTAAGCAAGAATTATTTTCAATTTGAAGAATTGTGTCAAGAAATTACTCCACTTTGTCATTATGGTGAGAGAGAAGGAAAGATCCAATAAGTTATATGAAGTTCAAGAGATCATTCTGACATAATGATATAAAACATCATAATATTTAATTAAAATTTATTTTCTTAAATATATGACGTATCTAGTAGATATTCTATTCGTATAAACTTCCACTACTGGATACACCTCAATGCATAGCAATATTTCACCGATAAAATGAACATTTTAACTATTTAGCAGTTCTCCGTTGAGAGGATGTTTGTCGCTAAATGAAACTTTAGCTCTGATATTGTCATTTAGATGAATATTCTACTGTGTTCATTTTATTTTACATATCGGATGCGATATCCCAGTTTGAGACACTTGCGCCTAAATACATTTTGGCAGCTTTTATACAATTCAATGAACAACACTAAAAATAAGGAAAAATGCGGATGAGCTTATTGTTAGGTATTTAGCAGAAGTTTAAACATTGGCCTTTGATAAAATAGAAATCTATAAATGCAGAAGATCTGAAAGTTTGACATCAATGGGGAGATATACATTAGAAGGATATTTATCCTGCAATACATTAAATATATTCTGAGTAATTCTTTTATAATTCAGTTTGAGAAATTTATTCGCCGAGGAGTCAAATCCTCTTCAAAATATGAATCCATAAACTCCCAGGAAAGTGTTGGATGACAAAATATTATTTTCAAAATACTTCAGAAAGGTAGATTCAGTAGGTAAAAGTTGAATTTCAACCCCAAAAAAAGCCGTATATAATATATAATCAGAAAGATTAATCTAAAGTAGAATCAAAATTTAGGTAATATATTTTTCAAAAATGGAGAGCCTAGACAATTTTTGATAATAATTACTTAATTAATATGTTATAATATAGATGGTTATATCATTTCCTTTCTTAAATGAACAATAATATTAGTTTTTCTTATATAGATTTTTTGGCAATTAAAAATTTCTAAATGTTTTTATGAATTTTTGAATTTCTTTGAATACTCCATTTTTAGGAATACTTTGGAGTTATTAGTTATAGATATGAGAAGGTGAGAGTAATTAAATTCATTAATGAATATGAAACAACAAAAATCAATTAGAATAGATCAGAACCTCTCATGAGAGACCTTATTCAGATATATATGGAGAGAATTTCCTGGTTTATAATAGCAATGATCCTTATGGGATCCGATCAAACCACGTTGTGACTTTGCATGAATGGTCGCTTACGAAGGTGATAAGTTATTAGATAGGTCGTACAGGGGAGGATTTTATGGAAGGTTACATTAGTTTATTTGAGTGACATGGGGTTTCAACATTACATATTTCACACAACATCATATATATTGATATAGGTTCCTTGTGGTTGAACTTGGACTCACCCAGGAAGACTTGGGGGCAGAGGAGGGATGAGCCAGTAACCGCCCTTTTCAAAACGGAATTCTTCCTTTCTATCCAAGTAGGTTAGAACCAACTTTTGTTTGAAGAGGATCAGGTGCCATCCATGTGGAAGCTGAATGCTCAGCCATTGAAGTTTGGAAATAAGAACTTTCCTGTCTTTAGGTTTGCTTCGAAAACACATTTTCGCTTTTATATTTTCTTTCTTTGCTTTTTACTTTCGAGTGGAGTAACAAGGCCGATTGTTGGGTACCAAGTATTTCGGCAGGCCCTGAAACATACAAGACTAATCATATATATGATATATTACCATATTGTACACATACACATGAATATTGAACATAAAGCTTATGGTAGAATTCTTTTGTCAAATTCTTCTAGATGATATTACTATCTAGATTAATTTGTCGAAATTGAAGAGATCGAGAGAGATAGGAAAATCAATATAATTGATATATAGAAAATCAGATAAAAATCCTTTTTAAAGATATATATATATATGTACTATAAACACCTATTTTGATGGGTTCCCTTTTTAATTGAAGTTATATTTTATATTAAATATAACATAGAAGTTAGATTGACCTCATATATTTATTTGTTTTGTATATATTGAGATTTATTCAATATGGAATTGGTTTCCCAAGAACATAGATGCAGTAACCCAAACGATACCTCGTACAGTTATATTGAGGACATCTCACACACTAGAGGAAATGAATATCATTGATTGGTTAACGTCCCCATAATTACATATCATGGTATTTATGATGGGTAGAATTTTTGTAACTGCTCTCACTGTAATTCCTTCATAAGTCTACATTTATATAAATTTGTTCGACTATGCACTAACAAAGTACCAGGGCCAAATATGTGTAGTTATACTCAATGATGGAGTTGGGTTTGTGCAAGTTGAGAGATATGGAATTAATTTTTCTTTTGAAAAAACTTTTCAATCCGAATCCAGATAGCGGACATCGAAGGTTTATACTGTCATGGAACCAGCTCCACCGTTGGTGTTGTGTATATGTGTATTTAATATAAGTGTCTGAACATATTGAGGTAGAGTTGGATAGAATTATCATATTTTGTTCAGTAAGAAAGAAAAGGTCGGCCATTCTGAGGACAGGAATGTTTTCTGTGAATATAACTATCCTACAGCCTGACCTCTGTGTTGTAACTTTGCAGGATGAGAGCCTTTGTAAATAATATTGGAATATGAACATACGTGAGCTTCAAAGATATCGCCAATATAGGAGCCTAGATTAGGGATTCCACGTGGTAAGACATGGAGGTCTATATTTCCGAAAAAATAAGATCCAAATTTAGCCTTCTACAGTTGAATTTCTTTGATATTTGTGAAATGATAATGATGTTTTTCGTGTGTTTTCGGATCAATACACGTATTTTAAAACTCTGAGAGCTAAATCGAGGTCAAATTGAAACAAATTATTTTTCATTATTCTCTCTGCATACATGTTGTTGGACCGACCTAAAATCTATCCATCCTGTGACGCACTTTGAGTGGCACATAAAATATTTGGCGCTTGATGATCTCTTGAAATAAGGTCGAATATTTTGACGCTTGGCATAAAACATGATCATGAAATTCAGACGAATAGACTCATTTGATTTCAATAAAATGCAGAAAATAGGTCATTGCTACATCGATACCGACTCTGTAGATCCTTATTGACATCAAAATATAGAAAGGGTTCCATTAACATCTGACCAGCTCTTTCTGATATTATTTCTATTAACTCATGATTATTTATTATGCATTAGCGCCCCATCTATTATAAGAAATTTACACTATTTTTGAAATAAGATATTTCATACTGTCCTTACGGCAAAGATAAATTTATGAGAGGGCCTGGCTAATCACGGGTGAACCCTCCCAGCGGACTGTTTGGGAATGGGTAATGCTCGAAGCAGATTATATATGTGTACGTCAAATTGTAGATTTAACTTTCGAAACGGCTGGGAGGGTTCACCACTGATGAGCCAGGCCCTTAATTTTAAATTATCATTACAATATAGGAAATAGAAAATTGTTTTATTTCAAAAATAATTATAAGCAATTAATATTTTAAATGTTGCAAGTTGAAAACGCGTTTTGTATAGAGTCATGAATATATGCTATACATGACTAATTTGGCACATAAGAAAAAAATGCACGAGATATTAAAATTTTATCAGCCCAATTAGCTAATTATGTGTACTCTGGTATAAGACCGAACCTACCAGTTCATCAGCTCGAGAATTTTGTAAAGGTTCGGACTATTATAGGATGTTATGAAGTCGAATTCGCCCTGTACTGTGAAGATCTGAATGATGGCACACATGGTTGGATTTGTTGATTTGACAAATACGGTGTGGAATATTCTTCGATATGTGTACCTTGCGGAAATGAAGAAATATATTTTAGAATTCAATTTTAAAGGTGAGTTGCGTCCACTTTTTTTTTGTTTGTCCCAAAAGTAATGAGCATCAGTTATCCCACTCGAGATTCCCGCGCACACCTGCTCGACTGTTTGTAAGTGGTGCTGGGGGGACTCTAAGCTTGCCAGTGACGCTAGATTCAGTTATGTAGAGGCTCTAGGAGCGGAGGGACGTCATTTATAGTGAACCTCCGCGAAGAGCCTCGTCATGGTTAGGATGGAGAGAATTTTGGAACAACGATATGCGATAAACCTTTGCGTCAAACCTCAAAAGACGGCGAAGATTTGCTCACTCAGGCCTTCAAGGATGATTGCTTGTAGTATTCGCAGGTCAAAAAGTGGCGCAAGCAGTTTAAAGGAGGCCAGGAAGAAGAGGCCGATAAGGCTCTTTCTGGGCGTCCATAAACATCGCGAACGGACTATAATGTTACTCGTGTGCGAGAATTACTGAACAAAGACCGCCGAATGAGTGTTCGTTTGATATTTGAACAATTGAATTTGCCGAAAACAGATGTTCATCGAATTGTTTCTGAAAACTTACCCATGCGTTTGATTTGCGCGAAACTTATGCCAAAAATCTTGTCGGACTCTCAAAATCAGCAGCGCGTGGAAGTGTGCAACGAGATTCTTGAACTCTATGAGGAAGACCCAAATTTCCTTAACAGCGTCATCACAGGAGATTGACATGGATGTTTGGATACGACACGGAGAGGATACAGAGTACGGAGCGACATACGACCTCGCCAACGCGTCATAAAATAGAAAGAATGAGCAAGTCCTGCGTCCAGTCCATTGGCCATCGTATTCTTCGACGCTAAGGGAATCGTGCACCACGAGTTTGAACCACCTGGGCAGACCGTCAACAAAGACTGCTACAAAGAATCTCTCAAAAAATTCAATCTCAGAGTCACCCACGTCCAGCCATAGGTCTGGTCGTAATGGAGACTCCACCATCACAGCCCGATGTAGTTACGGCAGACTTCTTTTTGATTCCAAGTGTGAAAAATATATTAGAAAGGTATTGTAGATCAAACTGGCGAAACCGGAGGAAGGGTTTACCACTAATGAGCCAGGCTCACCTCCAATATTTTATCGTTCCAATAAGGACATAGAGAAGAATTTATTTATTCCAAAAGAAACATTCACGCAAAGTGAATAATTTTAATTATTATATATGTTATAAATTTTGAAGGATATTCAGTTATGAAATATTACTACTAAAATAGTAAAACCTCAGAACAATTTTAACGCCTTGCTAATGCTTATTTTTATTTACTTCTCCTGACGAAGACAAAAGTTATTTGTTGAAACGTTGAGAAAATAAAAACCTCTAACTGGCCGAAGTGTCTATTTTGCATATAAATTACTTCTATGAATACTCTAAATGTATTTTATAAACATAACTGGACTTATACAGATGAAATAAGAGATGAAATGATAAATTTACTTTGTATTATAAAAAAAAAAAAATTCTAAGGAAGCAATAAAGAGGGCCTGCGAACGTTGTTTCACATCATCAATATTTGGCATGATAAAACTTAACCTCTATTGGCTAACATTTTATTTAGAGAATTCCTAAATGACATGAAAAATCGTTTCATAAAATACTAGTTGTTTAACGAAGTTATAGAAATTGGACATAGATTTTAAAAAATTACTCACATTTTAATCATGGGTATCCAAGAAATTTAGATGTTTTGAATCCACAGTAATTTTCCAAAGGTGAATATTTTGAAGATATTTGAACCAAATTTTGAAATTACATCTTCTGGATAGGTTAATTTGAAGTTTTTCGTTGGGGCGTGGGACTGCTGGGAGTCCATCACATCTGTCGTTCCTATGAGGTGGCCCGGCCATGGTGGAGATAGTAGGAACACCCCAGTTGGACTTTGAAGTGAAGCCGGAACAACCCTAAAACCCAGCGAGTTCCAATAAAAACTTATGAAAAGAGGAATCTCTCCTCAAACTGGAATAAGCGCGCGAATCAACTAGCCACGCGACCTCTATGCTGCCTAGACAGGGTTTTTTTTTCTGTTAGAAGATTTATCTTTCATCACAAAATATGTAAACATTATATAAATTTACAAATTTGGAAAAATTACGTTGACAATACCCTAATCTCTTCCTACATCATTACAATTTTCGCATCATTTATAAGACGTGGCTATATTGCAATATTGAAGTAAATTGATATTATTAAGAAAAAGAAGAAAATACTTCCATTTCTCTCTTCTTCTCTGTTATGTAAAATGGGAGGAAATGGTGGGAGATTCAATGTAATCAGGTCATATCAATTATTGAATTTGTAAAAATGGCCGCACAGGGAGGTGATCCCTCATTGGACATTTGTTAGTCTTAGTTATCTGTAATTATCATCCTACATGTAATGAAGCTAAGTTTGATGATTCACATTCTTTGTTACTTTACCAAAGTGGGGAAAATACCTGTTTATATATTGTAGAGTGGTTAATTTGTTTGCATAATTTTTAGATTGTATTGATTTACATAAATTTTTAATTATGTCATATAGCTATATAAATGCGTGTAGATTTCAAGGTAGACAGTTAGAGAGAATAAAGTTCGGTTGGTTTTACCTCTCCTCGTGTCTATTTTCTCAACGCGACAATATAAAGAAGAAAGACGACCGCCTTGAAATGTTTGGAAAATTTATAACGCCCACCTGGAGTTTTTGGCTTCAAATATTTGATTACATGGGATTCATAGACGTATATAAGGATGAAAAAATATAGGTATAGCTAATAAAAAGTGTCTGGAAGTGCTTCTATATTTTGGCTAAAGGTTTAACTTATCATTTTTTATTAAGTTGACTATTTTTTTGGAAAATTGTAAAAATATCACAAATCATTTTGGATCTACTGACCATCGAAACTCGCTATAAACTGACGAGTCATAACTCAATATCACAGTTTATAGTTAGATAGTGTGAGGATCCAAAAGGTCATTTCGTACCTTGTGAGTATAAATGTCGAAGTACTTTCTACATTTGTTGACAATATAATGATGTAAACCATCATTGACAATCATTGTCTGTACTATATTTACTGGGAAATGTAATCCAATATATTTTTTGGCTCAAAAAAAAAACTTTTTAAAAGACTATATATATATATATATATGAAAAAACAATAGAAAAAATAAAAAAGCACATGTGCTCTTGGTCAGGAAATGCCTTCTTTATATATAATTTCAGAAATTTATAAATTTTGAAAAAAATCAATTAATATAATATAGAATAAAATTAATAAAATATATGATATATGAAGATAATTTTGGTATTGAACAATCAATTTTAAAATATACAATTAAGGTACAAATAGAGAATTTTCAAATATTTAGGGAATAAATTCAATAGATCATAGAACACAGCAAACCACTCCAGAAGTTGTGCTTACATTAGCGTGTTGGAAATGAAGTATTGAACTTGAATTATGTTAGCGCAGCATATATGAATAATTGAAATAGCACGTACTGATGATTCGATAGGAAAGCCATTTCCCATATATTCATTTAGAGTTAAATAACAAGTAAACATCAGTTTTGTGAGAAAAATTATTGAGACAGGTTTACTTGTAGTGGAGAACTTATAACTATATTTTATTTAAGTATTGTTTGAGGTGAAGTGTTTATTGATAAAATCTATTTTTGAAAAACCCTTTTTTGGGCGCCATCGCGCCGGAATTTTAATATGAAGCCAATGTGAAGAAGCGCAGGGAGGAGGTGGGGTGGAAGATGGCGTTCCCTGGGAGCAGGGCTTGGACTCCACGTGGCAGGAGCACGACCCCAGGGACCGGGACATCTTCCAGGTCCCCCGTGCCCCGGCGAGAAGCGCGTAAGACTCCGATGTCCCCGGAGTCTCGGGACACTCCTCCATGGTTGGCCTAGCAGCCAGGGTCTTCTGTGGCGGCTGATACCCAACACTTAAAGATGATGACAGGGAGGATACCTCTATTTGAGATAGTAACCTTGAGAATAATCGAATAAAATGTCATGGGCATATCAGTTCTAGGAAGGAAACAACTCAGTAAGGGTTTCTGAAATAGTTAGCAGGATGAGAAACCAAACCTTCAGGTATATTGACAAAGAAGTTGATTCTGATCTCAACCTTTGAATATTAACAACAAATATGGGGGGGTGTGTGAAAATATTGCATTAATACAGTTGTCCAGTCAAGAGATTCGCTATCAATAAACTTACCACAGGTTGTGAATTCTTCGGAGGAGTCCAACTCATGTTCTGAGAAATAAATTTAAGCAACCATTTTAAAATTTGAAAACTAAGCTCTAATATAATTTAATCCGATTAAACATGAAGTGAGAGCGCATAGATTATACTATGTCTGTGTGTTGGAATATTGACTTAATATATAGTTTTATTAGATATGGCATAGCTATAGAAACTGTGAGTTACAGCTATGGCTGAATTGAATATGAGCCTGATAAATAAAATACACACTTTTCAAATAAAAGAATCTAATTTCTTTCAAAATTTAGACTTCTTTAGGGAGCGGGTGGCTAAGGTAGGTGACTGGTATTTACAGGGTTCATGGTATAAAAAATGAAAGGCATAATTCATTGGAACATCTTCTCCTAATTCATACAATAATCTAAGGGTATATAGAAAGGTCGATTTTAAATAGAGAGAAAAAGACTAAACGAGTTAGGAGCCTGAAATCTATTATAGAATTGGAATCATAAAATGGCTACAACGGTACCAAAAATGTTGGACAGAAATGGTGATTATGTAGAGAAGTAGTCTATGAGTTGTGTAATGAAAATAAAACAAATGAATAATTGTAAATAATGTTGTTTATTTGTTAAAAAAATAGGGAAACTTATTTATTGGATGGCCCACGTATATAATATGTTAAAACTACAAAGCATAATGTATAATATAAAACCAGTAATAGGTGAGCGTAGATAGAAAGATATTACAGCTTGCACCACGCTGATGAGGGCCAACAGCCCGAAACGCGTCCGTGGTTAGCTTTTCTTGATTAATCAAGAATAGGTATTTGGCCAATTCTGAAATAATAATAGAAAGATATTGCAAAAAATATACTAACGTTTTACCATGGGTATCCGAAAGAATTAAATGTTTGTATATCGAAAAAAAATTATATGATTTGAACATTCTATTAGAACATATTTGAACTGATATTTAAGGTTACACCTTTCTTTCTACATATGTTAATTTAAGGGTTGTCGTTGGCCTGAGACTGCTGGGAGTACATCACATCTGCCGTTCCTATGGAGTGGCCCAGCCATCGCAGAGCTTCTGTAGGAACAGGCCATATGTAACTATGAACTTTAGGTAAAGCCATAACAAGCCTCTACCTAACAAGTTCCAATAAAATATTTATGAAATGAATTTCCTTAAACTGAAGTAAACGCACGAATGAACTGAAGTAGCCATGAGAACCTATTTTCTGACAAGATGGATTTCTTACCCTTTGAATTGAAGACTTGGGGCGATGGCGTCGACCTTTCATATTAAATCTTACTTTTCCTTATTACTAATAATTGTATATAGTTGCGGAACTACTGGTTTCCTGTGCTGCTCTTTTCCTGATATTGCACCTTGTACGGAGAATCTGTATAAGACTGATGTCTTAATAAAGGCTTTGTGTGTGTGTGTGATTTCTTACCCTTTAGGATTCATCTTTCATCGCAAAAAGGTAGGAAATAATTTTACTTATTTACAAATTGGGAACATTCCGTTAAGAAATTCTCACCTTATCCATATAAATACCAATTTCCAATAATGTACACGACCATGTTGAAATTTTAAAAGAAAATTATATTATTAGGAAAAAAAATAACTTCGATCTAATTTTTAAAATAGGGGGAATTGATTGGAACCTCGATGTGATCAGCTTAAGTTAATTTGTGAATTTATAAAAATGGTCGCACAGAGAGGTGGTCCCTCTTGGAGTAATTTGCTGTAGTCTTTGTTATCTAGAAATATGAAGCTACGGTTTAATGATTCATATAATTTGATAATGTGTTCAGGCTGGGAAAGAAAACCTTTATATAAAAACAAAAAGTTGACTTTTTAGGAAGCTTTTGAAAATTTAGAATGCCAACCTGGATTATTTGGCTTCAAATATGGTCCTCGTTATATCTTGAGAGGAAAATGTTGAATTACATAAAATGTTTAATTACATATACATATGTTGTTTTGGATTGAAGCGGGATTCCGGAGCAAGAATCTGCAAGGATTAAGTGAGCGACAGAGAAGTCCGCAGTCAGGTAGAGGTGGGGTGACGTGGAGACAACGTCTAAGAATATTCCTCTAATGATATATTTGAAGAGTTTATATAACTGTGTGCTACAGTAGGGTCAAGAAATGAACTCTGTATCCAAGGATTTCAAGGAGGCCCCATGTTAATGACCTTCCGCAAGGAAAGAAGATAGTTCATCAATAAATGGGTGATTTAAAAAAAAATTGCAAACTTATTTCTCGCTCTTTTATACATCTTCTCTTATATTGTATTTTTAATTGACTGGCTCATTTAATAATACATTAATTTTAAATATATAACATAGATGTATGTATGAGGTACATTTATATTATAAATAGTCATTGATCAATATTTCCCATGATTATCATGATCTATACCACCTAGGATAGATAGTACTAACATACTCGCTATGCAGACACTATATTTCTCATGGATTCAATCAAATAAGTGGAAGTCCACTATGATGGGTAGGAACTGAATCACGCCAGGTTTCTCATCAAGTCCATCTCCTCATCAAGCAGCCTGTATGTTCTACAGTACTAGCTCAGCACCCCTGGCCATTCCCACCCCTCCTGGTCCCCCCAACCCCCGGGGGACAGAGTTTATAGATGTGGGGGAGAAAAGGGAAATGATCAGAGCTGGGGGCATTCAGCAAAATCATTAGTGGTAATAGACGGGAGGCCGGGAAATGGGTTGACGGGGAGACCGTGAACAAAGGCCAAAACTGCCACTGTGCGGAACGGCACAGCGTGCAACAGACCGTCTCGAATAACATAAAAGAGGCGCTCGTTGAGAGAAACAATTATCTCAAATAATTCAAAATCCTTAAAGAGACGTCACACGATAGAAAATACACCAGTTAATATTAGTGGTACCTCAAGACGTTCGGCACATGCCTGAAAAATAAGAAAAATCCAGAATATATTGAACCAAACTTTGTACTAGATCAGAAAGAGAATATAATCAAGCAATACATTAAATGGCAGAAGGATTTAGCTAAAATTAAAACTAAAACGAATTCGAAGCCAGGTCAAAAATATTCAAAAATACCTTGGATAGGATAAAAAAGATCAAAAGTAATTTCAAACAAACTTAAGACTATATGGTAAACTAGAATATATTATATTCGTCAAAACTAGATCAAAAATTAAATAATCCAAGTAAGCAATAAATGCGCTCATGTTGAAATATTAATGGATAAATAAATACGATATTTAATTTATAAGCTAAACATTGGCTGCTCGCATATTTCCTAATGTGTAAATGGAGAAAATTTAATCCCATCTCTTTATATTTAGAAGCCTTTGGCAAAGTAATTTGAATTCAATTAATAAATTGGTTTGAAATCATCAGATTTCTTCCTTAATAGGTATAGAATTCTTGTTAGGTGCTGGTTATATAGTCAAAATTTAATAAATTATTGAATAAATAGAGCGATTCTCTCTATAAACATACTCCCTTCGCCATTATTTCTGGAGGAGGAATGCTTTCTGACTCTCTGAAAAGGTAAATAAAAAACATAATGGCTAGATGCTATGAGTGTGTGTGTTAGTTTATTTTATTCTTCAAATTTTAATCTCATTACATTTTATTTCTTTAAATATATTTTGTTGTTGTCGTGTCCAATGAAGAGCCTCAGATGTCTCCATGCATCTCTATCACAGCATTCGCAATGTCCTCTATCTTGGGTGTTTAAAGCTGCTGCTCTAGATCCATGTCAATTTTCTGCAAGGCTGCGGCCATTTCTGGGCATGAGCATATGTGGGTAGGTGTTAGTTCCACACCAGAACAATTGTTGCATGTCCTATAGGTTCTTGTACCATCTGGATATATTGTCATTCCTTTATAGTGTTTTGTTCTGAGTCTTGTTATAGTTTTTGTAATTCTTCTCTCATATTTTATTTCGCATATTTGATCTTGTTTTATTTTTTTGTTGAATTATCTTGTATTTTTTCAAAAGGCATCAGCATCAAATACGGACATATATATATTGAGTTATATACATATAAAATCGATATTTCTATCTAACTGGTTTCTATAAATTCGAAAGATAGAATCCTCTTTTAATGTAAATAATAATAAAAAACGGCCTCCGAGGATATGTTCCTTGCTTTATTTATATATTCCCTCGAGATTTGAGGTATTGTAAACCTTTCTACAAGATTATTTGACAAGAAAAAGGTGTAGAAAGGTTTATGATACCCGGAACTTTAGAGAATGAAGTAAGAAACTTATTCCTATAATATATATTAAGTAAGAAAGAAACTTATTCCTGGAGGTTTTTTTTCTTATTATTGATAACTGGGTTTTGCCTATTTATCTGCTCTGATATCTACTCACCCATGATATTTTAGATATAAAGGCTTATACTGGATTGAATGAAGATGTTTATTTGCCTATTCTGTCACACGCGCACATTTAAAAGTTTCTTTCTCCTTTCTAATAATACTATTCGACTATGTATACAGTTGGAAATTATACTTGCACTTTAACCACAGGTGTTTCGCTTAAGATATGATTCTACCTTCTATATTTCTGAAATATCATATTCATATAATATTTTTCTTTAAAAATATATTTTAAAACACAAGAAAAAGACCGTTTTATATAACAGAATAGCGGATAAATCTTTTTATTCAATATAATTTATGTCTTTTTATTATCTAAAGATTTAAATATGGATTTCTCTATTTAAAAAAATATATATTAATAAATACAATTCGAATTGAAAATGTAATCGCATAATGAATTGATTCTGTTAACATTTGTGAATGTCTGTCTAATTGAAAAACATATAGTTTTCTCGAACATATACTCATGGACAAAACTTGAGGATGTTTTACCCTTTAACATGTATATTGGTATTCAGACAATAACTCTGAAAGATATTTGGAACATAGTTGCCACTATCGAAGACAAACGAGATAACCAATTGTAAACAAAATTGTCTGTGTCCGTGAATGTATGTTAGGCCGTGTTTGATCGCTATCGGTTTTGTTGTGTTCGAAAGTCTTAATGTATATTTCCTTATATTCGTATGTAAATATTTATTATTACCAGGGTTGTTATCAGTGTGGCTATTAATTCCTCAGTTTTCTGATGTTTTTGGTATACCTAGGTACTGACAATCAGAGGCCTCTACACAGTATGGTTCGATTCTACAAGTGTGGGTTACTTACAGCAGTCACAACCACCTCTACCATAGCCTGATACTACATATGTAGATAGGGGTGTATTTACAGTACTGATGATCACCACTCTCCTTCTACTGTGATATATATATATGGTGAGGTATCCAGTCGACTTAATCTATGGTGTGCGATCCTGTCGACTCACGCTATACTGTGTTAACCGAGAGGAACAGTCTGGATGTGGAGCGTTTTCCAGTACCTCTCTGCACATTGGAAGACCTTTAACAGTTCTCACAGAGTAGAGGCAGTCGTGTTCGAGGCTAATAGTCCGAACTTGAGCTGATGAACTGGTAGGGTTGGTCTTATACCAGAGTACACATTATTAGCTAATTGGGCTGATACAATTCGAATATCTCGTGTCTTTTTTTCTTGTACCAAATTAGTCATGTATAGCATATATTCATGACTCTATACAAAACGCATTTTCAACTTTCAACATTTAAAATATTAATTGCTTATGATTCTTTTTGAAATAAAACAATTTTCTACTCCCCATATTGTAATGATAAATTAAAAGGAAGGGCCTGTCTCATCAGTGGTGAACCCTCCCAGCAGTTTCGAAAGTACAATCTACAATTTGACGTACACATATATAATCTGCTTCGAGCATTGCCCTTTCCCAAACAGTCCGCTGGGAGGGTTCCCCCTGATTAGCCAAGCCCTCTCATAAATTTATCTTTGCAGTAAGCGCAGTATGAAATTTTTTATTTCAAAAATAGTTTAAATTTCTTATAAAAGATGGCGCGCTAATGCATAAAGAATAATCATGAGTTAATAGAAATAATATCAGAAAGAGCTGGTCAGATGTTTATGAACCCTTTCTATATTTTAAAATCAATTAGGATATACGGAGTCGGTATCGATGTAGCTATTACCTATTTTCTCCATTTTATTCAAATCAACTGAGTCTATTCGTTAGAATTTCGTGAACATGTTTTATGCCAAGCGTCAAAATATTCGACCTCATATCAAGAGATCATCAAGCGTCAAATAATTGATGTATTACTCAACGTGTGTGACAGGATTAATAGACTTTAAGTCGGTCCAACAACCTGTATGCAGAGAGAGAGAGAGAAATTAAAATTAATTTGTTTCATATAAATTCTCGATTCAGCTTTGTTTTTGAATATGTGTATTGATTCGAAAACGCAAATTGGGAACATATTTTATCATTTCAAAAATATCAGTGAAACAAATTCAACTGGAGAAGGCAAAATTTGGATCTTATTTGTTCGGAAATATAGACCTCCATGTCTTACCACGTGGAATTCCTAATATTCGATCTCATTTTGGCGGTATATTTAGAATCCACGTACGTTCATATTCCAATATTATTTACAAACGCTCTCGTCCTGAAAATGAAAAGTTACAACATAGAAGTCAGGTTGTGTAATAGTTATATTCAGAGCAAACATTCCTGTCCTCAGAATGGCCAACTCTATCTCTAACACTGAACAAAATATGATAATTCCTCAAGAAGTTCAGACACTTATATTAGACACACACATACACAACACCAAAGGTGGAGCTGGTTCCATGACAGTATAAACCTTTGATGCCGGCTATCTGGGATCGGATTGAACAGTTTTTTCAAAAGACAAATTACTTCCATATCTCTCAACTTGCTCAAACCCAACTCCATCATTGAGTATAACTACCCATATTTGGCCCTGGTACTCTGTTAATGCATAGTCGAACAAATTTATATAAATGTAGACTTGATAAATGAAGGACTTACAGTGAGAGCAGTTACACATTCCTATACCTCATAATTACCATGCTATGTAATTATGGGGACGGTTACCAATCAATGATATTCATTTCCGCTAGAGTGTGAGATGTCCTCAATATAACTGTACGTGGTATCGTTTGGGATACTGCATCTATGTTCTTGGGAAACCAATTACATTTTGAATAAATCTGAATATATACAAAACAGATAAATATATGAGGTCAATCTAACTTCTATGTTATATTTAATACTAGCGGATGTACCCGGCTTCGCCCAGGTTTTTCTCGAGGGAATGTTTGTAGTCTAGTAATAAGAAAATATACTACACCTAAAAACTATCAGAGAAAAGAGAAACCACGGAAGGTGAACAGAAAAATGCTTACAATGGATGTTATGTTTACGATATCAAGTTAAATAAAAACAAAGATAAAATTTGCATATGTTGGTCACTATAAATTTGTATATTTGTTAGGCGAAATTAGAAACATGATAAAACAATTGGGTATTTAAAAACAAATGTAGAAATAAAAGTTGAAGTATAATAAACAATGTTAAAGATTAGTTTTAATTATTAATCAAGATTGTGTGTGAATATGTGAGAAAGATGTAATATCGTTGTTGTTTTCTTGGCCGACTATTTTACATATGGTGTTATCTTAAAATTGCTTGTTTTGAATATTTTTTAGATTGAGATTATTAGCTAGTATGTAAAAAAAATTAACTCTGTTGAAATTTAATTTTGTATTTATATATAAATAAAATTAACTCTGTTGATTTTTTTTTTGTATTTAATCGATAACAGCGAAGTTACGCATGTTAATGTTAGGAAATATATTTTGATGTTAAGCAAAACCTGCTCCATCTCGTTTTACATAAATGTTGAAAATTTGGTTGAAATTGATGCATTGTAACGAAAGTTTTAGTGATGTCCACTTATGAAATTTCCATTTTATTAATATAGATAAAATATAACTTCAATTAAAAAGAAACATATCAAAATATGTGTTTATAGTACATATATATTGTCGCGGTAAGAATTACAAACAACAGGCGAAGATAAATTGAACGATGAACGTTTATTGCTTCCAACGAACAGATTTTTTAAATCAGAAAGAAAAAACGGATATCTTGTTAGTAGTGAGGCGCGCGGCTCGAGGCGGATGCTCACGGGTCACTGTTAAAAACCTATTTATGTAAACAATACAACAAATAACGCTACAATGCTCTCCTCTCCAAAAGGACAGCGTCCTCGCTGTCAGACGGCAGGCTCATCCTCGGGTAGGTCCAGTTGTTCGTCCGGGTCACGGTAGTTCTTCATTCTCACTACGTGCACAATTTCCTTTGGCTTACGACGGCGGTTAGTAGTGTCTAGACTTTCGACTTCGTACGTCACATCCGAAATGCGTCTCGTCACCCTATAAGGGCCGAAATATCGTTTTATTAATTTTTCGGATATCCCTATTTTCCGAACGGGTATAAATATCCATACTTTATCGCCTGGCTGATAGCTCACTTCTCGATGTTTGGCGTCGTAGAGTCGTTTATTGCCCTCTTGCGCTCTCAGTGTATGTAGCCGAGCCAATTGTCGCGTCTCCTCTGCTCGGGTCACTATCTCTCGATTATAGTCCTCTTGATCTTCATCTTTTAAAAGAGGAAACAATGTATCCAACGTAGTTTCAGCTTCTCGTCCATGGATGAGGCTGAATGGGGTGAATCCGGTGGTGTCCTGCTTTGCCGTATTGTAAGCAAACGTGATGAACGGAAGAATAACGTCCCATTCCTTTTGTTCGACGTCCACATACATTGACATCATGTCGGCCAGGGTTTTATTAAGTCTCTCAGTGAGACCATTCGTCTGAGGATGGTACGCCGTGGTAAATCTCTGAGCCGAAGAGCAAAGTCCCGTCAGCTCGGATATTAGTTTAGACTGAAAAACCCTACCCCGGTCAGTAATTATTTCTCGTGGTGCTCCATGTTTAAGTACTACGTCCTCCAGGACGAACTTGGCCACTTGCTGAGCGTCTGCTGATGGTAAGGCTCGGGTGATAGCGTATCGCGTCAGATAGTCTGTGCAAACTATTATCCATTTATTTCCTAAATGGGATATTGGGAATCTTCCGAGGAGATCAATTCCGACTCTTTGGAACGGAACAGAGGTGGGTGGTATCGGTTGCAGCATCCCGGGCGGTCGCAAGGGAGCATGTTTACGACGCTGGCACTCCCTACAGTGACCGACATATTTTCTTATGCTCCTCAGAAGACCTGGCCAAAAATACTTCCTCCTAATTCTATCGTGGGTTTTAGCCAACCCTAGGACGTCAGGGCGCAAATGCCTGGGGATCACCAATAGCCACGGTTGCCCCACTGGGTCGAAATTCCGCTTGTAAAGAGCTCCATTGATTATTTTGAAGCAGTTTTGATCGTTCTTCAAACATTCCTCCGATATTCTCACAATTACCGGATCTTTCCGCTGTTCCGCGACGATATCAGTTAAAGCAGCTAATGTTGGTATATCATCTCCGGATTCCCCTGGGTTATTCGCTTCGATTGGATTGCGTGAGAGACAATCGGCATCTTGATGTTTTCTGCCGTTTTTATATACCACGTTCACATTGTATTCCTGAAGTCTTAAGGCCCACCTGGCCAGTCTTCCCGACGGGTCCTTCAGGCCCGAAAGCCAACAGAGTGAGTGATGATCCGTCACAATTGTAAACGAGCGCCCAAATAGGTATGGACGGAACTTGCCGATCGCCCAAATCGCGGCAAGACACTCCCGCTCCGTTGTTGAATAATTTTTTTCAGCTGTTGACAGCGTTCTTGAGGCATATCCAATCGGTTTTTCACTTCCTCCCTGGACCTGGACCAAAACCAGCACCAATTCCAAACCCACTGGCGTCGGTGTGCAGTTCTGTCGCATACTTTTCGTCAAAGTGGGCCAAGACGGGTTCCGACGCGAGTGCCAACTTCAAGGATTCATAGGCCTGCCGTTGATCTGGTCCCCATTCGAATCTGGTGTCCTTTCTCAACAACCTGTGTAGTGGTTCAGCTTTTTGAGCAAAATTCTTAATGAAACGACGATAATATGAGCACATTCCAATGAAACTTCTTACATCAGTGAGGGATTTGGGAGTAGGGAATTTGGACATAGCATCAACTTTACCCGGGTCAGGGTGCACGCCCTCTCCATCCACCAGATGCCCAAAAATGCTTAGTCGTTTTGTTCCGAACAAGCACTTGTCTGGATTTAACACAAGTCCAGCCTTTGAGAGACACCTGAGAACTAATTCAAGGCGTCGAACATGTTCGTCAAAGGTGGGTGAAAACACAATAATATCGTCCAGATAGCAAAGGCACATTGACCACTTCAACCCCCTCAGCAAGGTATCCATCATTCTTTCAAATGTCGCTGGGGCGTTACACAACCCGAAAGGCATAACTTTGAATTCGTACAATCCGTCGGGTGTAATGAAGGCGGTCTTCTCGCGATCTGCCTCATCCACCTCAATCTGCCAGTAACCAGAACGGAGGTCCATGGAAGAATAATAACTCGCCCCTCTTAAGCAATCGAGTGTATCGTCAATCCTTGGTAGTGGATATACATCCTTTTTTGTGATTTTATTCAGGTGTCTGTAATCGACACAGAAACGCCAACTACCATTTTTCTTTTTCACTAATACCACAGGAGAGGACCAAGGACTTTCGGAAAGCTGAACTATACCTCCTTTCAACATTTTGTCGACCTCATTCTGAATGGTTTGACGTTCGACCTGCGACACTCGATATGGACGGCGTTTAATCGGGGGATGGTCCTCTGTATTTATCTTGTGCTTGGCTGTGCTCGTCAGATTAGACGGAAACTTATTAAATTCAAATAAGCCGCTGAAACTCCCAAGTATCGAACATATCCTGGTCGTTTCAAGCATGGAAAGATCAGGGCTTATCATCGAGGCAATGTTTGGAGAGTTTTCTTGTCCAAGAATCTCCTGCCGATTGGTGTCCGAAGCATCACCGATGACCGCCAACTGACCCTCTTCCAGTACCTGTATCTCTCCAATACACATTCCTTTGGGGACAGTTCGATCACATGTGCCGATGTTGGTTATCCAAATTCTCCCTTTTCCATGCTGGACAGCGAAGATCGAGGCGGGAACCATCAGATCATGTTCTAGAAAGAGGATCCTCGAAGGCTCCATTACGACATCACTCACGCCGAGTATAGTTTCGCTGATTACGTTTATCTGCTTGGTCGATCCAGCGGGGATTATAAAGCTATCGTCGGCGGCTACAGTTTGGAATATGCTCGAAGAATCCTCTGGTAGTTCTGCTTTTTCTAACAGAATCTCGGTGCTACCACAATCGATTATAGCCCTTGACGCCTCCAGAAAGTCCCAACCGAGAATGATGTCGTGGCTACAACTTGGTAAAACGATGAATTCAAACGGCTGTACTAATCCGTTTATTTCTAAACGTAAAGTACATCGGCCCCTGGAAACGAGATATTTCCCGTCGGCAACTCTAAGTGTCATGCCAGCGTCACTGAACATAGTCTTTTTGTGTTGTTGTCTAAAGTGGTCCGAAATAACCGAAAACGAAGCGCCGCTGTTGACAAGGGCAGGAAAAGTTTTATCGTCAATAGTAACGTCAACTATATTCTGTGATAGCTTAGCGGCTATGAGCGGCGGAGGATTTATAATCTCCTCAACGACCTTACCTCCAGCGAAGGGCGCTTGCTCTAGTTTTCCTCACGATAAGGTGATCGGCCAGATTGTCGGCTTGGCGATATCGAGGGGCGACGTTCAGCTGGGGATCGGCCACGACCTGGATAGGGCGACGGGCTTCGGTAACTTGTGCGGCCTGGGGTTTCATCGCTATTATAGGTCGTTCGCGGGCCGTTCTGGACAGGGTGGTATCTCCCCGGTGGCTGTCGATCCACCATCCCTCGCCGCTCTCGGCAGTACCTGGCGACGTGACCCGGGCGTCCGCATTGGAAACAAACGGGAATATTATCCACCGTCCTCCATTCGTCAGTCTTTCTTCGGGCAGTAGTCAGCCTTGTAGGACTTTGCTGCTGGTAATACGGGGTTGGTTTCGCCGGTCCTTCAAAGTAGCGGCGTTGTTCTCGGTAGTATGGACCCTGCTCCGCAATTGGGGTCAGATTTCTCTCAACCTCTTCATGAATAATTTTCTTCAGGGAGTTCACCTCCGGCACTATAGACTCGAAATGTAGGGCACTTTTAATTTCTTCTCTCACGATTCGTCGAATCAGATCTTCCAGAGACGAGGAGTTTGGTTGCTCTATACTTGCGACGTTAGGGAGTCGCTCAAACCTTGGTTTCCCGATGCGTCGCTGCTTGCAAGCCTCCACTTTTCGGCACCAATCGACAAAGGCTTCAACAGTATCAATTTCCTTTATCAAGATGACCTGATAGACATCTTCTACCACACCTTTCATTAGATGTGCCACTTTCTCTCCTTGACTCATATCGGGATTCACCTGCCTACACAAGCTCAGAAAGTCTTGGATATAGGATTCACAAGATTCTGTACTCTTCTGAGCTCGACTCTGAAGGTTGTCCTTAGCGCGTCTGAGAAGGACGCCGCTATTGTCGAATGTCCGGCTAAACATCTCCTTAAACATATCCCACGAATCCATTCCTTCTTCGTTGTTATCATACCATTGGCCAGCGGTCCCTTCCAAAAAGAATGGTGCGTTCGCCAATTTCATCGTGGCATCCCAGCAGTTAGATCTCGCAATACGTTCGTAATCCTTCATCCATTTGCCACAATCCTCCGTTCCATTGCCGCTAAACACAGTTGGGTTTCTTGTCAAATGTTTGCAAGTATTAACACCCGTGTTAACTCCAGCCGATATTGACATTTTTCTGATTGGCTTATTCTTTTCGTCGAAATCAAAACGTGGTTCTAGGCCTTCTAGGCGACGGCTTCTTCTGACAGAGGTATCCGTGATGGTATCGGTACCCAGCGTCTCCACCACTTGTCGCGGTAAGAATTACAAACAACAGGCGAAGATAAATTGAACGATGAACGTTTATTGCTTCCAACGAACAGATTTTTTAAATCAGAAAGAAAAAAACGGATATCTTGTTAGTAGTGAGGCGCGCGGCTCGAGGCGGATGCTCACGGGTCACTGTTAAAAACCTCTATTTATGTAAACAATACAACAAATAACGCTACAATATATATATAGATCTTTAAAAATTATTTTTATCTGATTTTCTATATAAAAACTATAAACAAAAACAAAAGTGCCAGGAGAAAATGATTTTTTATTAATCGACTACACGAGCTTTCGGGCAGTCACGCCCTTCAACTGGTAATGATACATGATGGCAATAGGCCTTAAATAGGATTCCGTTTTTAAAGAGATATTTTTACATATGAGAAAAATAATATAGGACGGCTAAAAAATAATTTAGTTAAAAGATATTTGCAAACCTAAGCTATTATATAATATATTTATGTAACTATGCTAATCCTGTAATGCCGGTTGACAATAAATGGTAGGTTTGTAATTGGCTAAAACATGTGACTATATAATGAAGAGAGACTAGTATTAGGATATCGACTGTTCAACCCGCCATCAGCGGCCATATTGGAACTATACTGGGGGAGGGGGTGGGGGGTTTAACGGTTATTCAAGTTATGGGTTGAACAGTCGATATCCTAATACTAGTCTCTCTTCATTATATAGTCACATGTTTTAGCCAATTACAAACCTACCATTTATTGTCAACCGGCATTACAGGATTAGCATAGTTACATAAATATATTATATAATAGCTTAGGTTTGCAAATATCTTTTAACTAAATTATTTTTTAGCCGTCCTATATTATTTTTCTCATATGTAAAAATATCTCTTTAAAAACGGAATCCTATTTAAGGCCTATTGCCATCATGTATCATTACCAGTTGAAGGGCGTGACTGCCCGAAAGCTCGTGTAGTCGATTAATAAAAAATCATTTTCTCCTGGCACTTTTGTTTTTGTTTATAGTATTTATATTCCAAGGAGAAAGTTTCTATGTTTAAATAAGATGATTTTCTATATATCAATTATATTGATTTTCCTATCTCTCGATCTCTTCAATTTCGGAAATTTATTGTAGATAGTAATATCATCGAGAAGAATTTGACAAAAGAAGTCTACCGCATGCTTAATGTTAAATATTAAAGTGTATGTGTGCAATATGGTAATATATCATATATATGATATGTCTTGTATGTTTCAGGGCCTGCCGAAACACTTGGTACCCAACAATCGGCCTTGCTACTCCACTCGAAAGTAAAAAAGCAAAGAAAGAAAGCATAAAAGCCAAAATGTGTTTCCCAAAGACACTCAAGGACAGGAAAGTCCTTATATCCAAACTTCAATGGCTGAGCATTCAGCTCCCACATGGATGGCATCTAATCCTCTTCAAACAAAAGTTGGTCCTAACCTACTTGGATAGAAAGGAAGAATTCCGTTTTGAAAAGGGCGGTTACTGGCTCATCCCTCCTCTGCCCCCAAGTCTTCCTGGGTGAGTCCAAGTTCAACCAAGGAACCTATATCAATATATATGATGGTGTGTGGAATATGTAATGTTGAAACCTCATGTCACTCAAATAAACTAATGTAACCTTCCAGAAGATCCTCCCATGAACGACCTATCTAATAACCTATCACCTTCGTAAGCGACCACTCATGCGAAGTCACGACTTTGTTTGATCTGATTCAATGAAGGATCATTGCTATTATAAACCAGGAAAATCTCTCCATATATCTCTGACTAAGGTCTCTCATGAGAGAGAGAAAGAGAGGTTCTAATCTATTCTATTTGATTTTTGTTGTTTAATATTCATTAATAAAGTTAATTACTCTCATTTTCTGTAATATATAACTAATTACTCCAATGTATTCCTAAAAATGGATTCTTCAAAGAATTTCAAAAATTCATAAAAAGATTTAGAATTTTTTAATTGCTAAAAAATCTATATAAGAAAAACTAAAAAAATATTATTGTTCATTTAAGAAAAGAAATGATGTAACCATCAATATTATAACATATTAATTTGGTAATTATTTCAAAAAATTGTCAAGGTCTCCATTTTTGAAAAATATATAACCTAAATTTTAATCCTACTTTAGATTACTTTTCCTTATTTAAAAGAATATATATTCGGCTTTTGGGATTATATTCAACTTTTACCTACTGAATATATCTTTCCGAAATTTTTGAAAATAATATTTTGTCATCCAACACTTTCCTGGGAGTTTATGGATTCATGATTTTGAGGAGGATTTGACTCCTCGGCGAAGAAATTTATCAATTGAATTATCAAAGAATTACCTAGAATATATTTTAATGTCTAGCATGATATCCTTCTAATATATATATCCTCATTGATGTCAAACTGTCAGATCTTCTGTGTTAATAGATTTCTATTTTATCAAAGGCCAATGTTTGAACTTCTGCTAAATACCTAACAATAAGCTCATCCACAATACTGTATTTTTGTTTTCAGTCTTTTTTATTGAATTGTATTTAAACTGATAAAATTTATTTAGGCGCAAGAATTCCAAGTTGGGATATCGCGTCCTAAATGTAAAATAAAATAAAATACAGTAGAACCTACATCTAAATGCCACGCTTAATATCAGAGCTAAAGTTTCATTTAGCGACAAATCTCATCTCACTGGAGAACAGCTAAATAGTTAAAATGTTCATTTTATCGGTGAAAGATTCCTATGCATTGAGGTGTATCCAGTAGTAGGAGTGTCTACCATTAGAATATCTAATGGATACGTCATATATTTAAGAAACGAAAATTTTATTTATATATTATTATATTTTATAGGTATATCATTATGTTTAGAATGAACTTGAACTTCATATAACTTATTGGATCTTTCCTTCTATTTCATTATAATGACAAAGTTGAGTAATTTATTGACACAATTTTTCAAATTGAAAATAATATTCTTGTTTGAATTCACACACATTATTCAGATTTTTAATTTCAATTTCAGTGAGGGTAACATCTCTTCAGAATCAGTAAATGTTTTCTTAAATAATTTCATTTATATCAATATATTCAGTTTTTAAAATCAAGTTTTACTTTAACAACAGTTTTTAGAAACTCTACGTCCAGATACCGGGCATTCAAGTTTTATAGGAAAATACATTATTAGGATTAGGTATTTTACGACAGCGGATAGGACTTATTTTATAAATAAAAATTGTAACTTGAGAATATTTTTATACATTAACAAATGGCTATTTCTTTCTCAATGTCATAGAAACCTATATATAGCCAAACCTATTTATAAACATTTCTTAATTTATAATATACCCCTAGCTTCTATAAGATATATTTACTATTTTAATGAAATTAATCCACATATATTTCGCCAGAAATCATAATTGATAACACTGGTCTACACTGAAAAATTTTTTTTTGATAATGCATCAGTTTCTGGGTTAATTTGAGGTGCTGATCACGAATATAATGTTAGTTTTTATGTATCTCATCAATTTCTATAGATAAGACATATACATATTGTTGCACTGGGCGGCAACAATTTTTACGCCACAATGTGGTACATCAGTCCATAAAATGTGTACGAAAAACACATTGAACGCAAATAAAAACAGAGAACGTCATACCAAAAGGTATTTTATTTACTGTAGTATAAGAAAACCGAATCTATACAAAAATAAATTTAAATATTACAGTCAATTCTTCATGAATTTCAACCTTTTGATTTTCTCTTATAAGTGTATTCCGGCAGGTCGCGGGACAGATTCCAGCAGTAATCTGCCATCATGTGGCAGTCCCAGACAACTTGATATCTCTCTTCCATCACTTTCATGTCTTGATGGAATCGCTCGCCTTGTTCATCACCATATGCACCGAGATAATTATTGATTATTGAGTATAATTTGTTTCTTTTGTTGAGTTATTTAATAGGAATGGAATGAGACGATGTTCTCCTTAACTACTGGAAAAATATTTGCTTATCACGTGTGACAATTTCTTCAGCTTTTTGAACCAGTTCATCAATACCAACATCTTTTGGTCTTCCTAAACTTGCCTGTTTGATTCATTTCATATTTAATCTTTGAAAGCCAACATCATGTCATCAAAGAATAAGGAAGAGCTTGTTATATTCATTACATTTTCATCTACATGAATGATAAAATAAAATATGTAGCTTTGTTTATATTATTTCTATTTTGACGATGTGTTTTAATCAAATTTGAAGTCAAGTTTAAAACCCGTATTTGAGTGTTCAAACCAAAGTTTTCCTTATCTAGATGAGATGTCAGTTGTGAGGAAAAAGTACCAACTGATGGGACTTTTTTACTTTATTCAGCAAAAACCCGCCTTTGTTATATTCACTTCATCTTATCTTTTCTCGATCTTCAACCTTCTCTTTAAAATGATATTAAATTAAGTAGAATGTAAACATAAACATATTATATTTCAAAAATAGGTGTACTCTTATCTGAGGAAGAAAAATAAACTATTTTTCATCTCAAGTTTTCGAGGGATTTGTTCTCTCTTTTTTTTTAATTTATTGCAAAATAAACTTGAAGATTTCTAGTTTCGAGTTTTTTGTTTATAAATTGATAAAGATACAGAGAAGGGCAATACCTCGAATATTTTGAATAAAAAATATTTTCTCCCTTTTCAAACCCAGGTACGCCTCTTTATGTATATATAAATATATTCATACACATAATGGATTGCCTTTAGATTTTTGAATATTTTAAAAAGAAAGAATAAATAAAATTAAGATAAAGAGTTTTTTTAATTTTGATTTTGCAAGCTTTCTAGCAAATTTTCTGTTCTTCAACGGGGAAATACTTTATATTACAATATAATGCGGCTTGTGATTGTAAAACGACATTTGATAATTATCCCGCATGTGTTTCTTTTGAACGAAAAATAAAAATTTATTCCAAAAAGAAATAACGATTATTTCTAACCTCAGGGATGAGGAATGAAAGGATGAATTGTGAAGAGTAATGATAAACGGAAAATAAAAGTGTCCAGGGATGGGAATCAAACCCACAATGTTCCGCTTACCGGGCATATGCCATGTCCACTAGGCTACTCTGGACATATTTTTCCGTTCGTGAATAATACCTAAAGTAATTTATAATAAAATATAATGCGGCTTGTGATTGTTAAACGACATTTGAAAATTATCCCGCATGTGTTTCTTTTGAACGAAAAATCAAAATTTATTCCAAGGAGAAATAACGATTATTTCTAACCTTAGGGATTAGGTATGAAAGAATGAATTGTGTGAAGAGTAATGATAATATACAATATAAATATGATCTTTATACAAAAATAATCGAGAAAATGTGTTATTAATAGATTTCTTATATGCGACGTTATATGACTGACTCTGTATAGTTTTGAAAAACTGGAGATTCCAAGGTTTCTCTATAAACTGAATATTATACTATTATTGAATTCGAGATATTATAACTTTCTCTCCGAATTTGGGGCAATAAAGTTGGTATGTATAAATATAATCGCCGACATGATATATCAAAAGAAGAATTTCAAAGGCGAAAAGTTTATTTCTTTCTGAATTCGTGTCCTAGGCTTTCGAACTATTCGATCCTTCAACTGGTGCAAAAGTACTAGGGCAAGAATAAGAGTTAGTAGTGAGGGCTATGTGGTGTTATAGGCGGCTGCTTCCTGCGCTGACTTTCGGGTCGGATGAGCCTGCTGTGGAGCCCCCTGGCGCTGAAGAGTAAGTAATTCATTTCTGTATAATGACACTGTTGGTGTGGACTGAGGGACAAACTTTCAACCACACTTTATGATGAATCATATATAATACCTTCAGATGTTACCAGTAGATATTGAGACCAACTTTATGTTTCAGGGCGCCAGGAGGAGCACCAGCCCCTGCGGCTCCAACTCGGTAAGTTGTTCACAGACTTGAACCCTCAGAATATTTCAGAGATCGCGGTGTATCCAGGCGGGGCCGAGTCCGGAGGTGGCTGCGTCGTCTGGTCCCCCGGTGCCTGCGGGCCGCGCGGTAAGTTCCACACACATCTCCTTCATTTCTACCTTAATCTAAACCTGTTCATTGATTTGTCTATTATATTTCTAAATTTGAAAAGAAAGCGTATCTGGTTTTGAATTTCTAAAAAGGAGTATAAAAATCTGAGAAAGAAAAAATGAAAACCCGTAGAATTATTTTTGATTCTTTTTTTTTCATATTGATTCAGGTACGCTTTCTCATCATCAACCTTAGATTGAATGAATTGGCTCTTACCCCAAACTATATATCTATAAAGAGGGATTTCTGTTTCAGCTTTCAATATTCTTGGTAGACATTTTCTGTCTCCAGAATGACATTTAAGTTCACTCCTAATGAATGTGAAGATGTTTTATATATTTATATTTATTTTATTTTTAAATCGATTTGAGAAATGTAGAGTCAAATGTTTTGTAGTTTCACATATGAAATAGTGTCGTATTTCCTTTATTTTCACATACATTTATTCAGCATTTTATAATGCTTTCAAATATTATATAATGAGCTTTGAAATTTAAGCGTTGCATTTCATTGCCCTCTTTTATTTTCTTACCTTCACCATAATTGCATATTCTAATCAAGTTACACATGTGTGCCTAATCAATGTAAATTGTGTATTCCAGGGAGTGAGGTGGAGACAGGAGGAACCCTAGGAGTCTGTTGAGGTAAGTCGAATATTCTTCAACTAACAAATTGATAACTGCAATATTGGAAAGCTAATTTAGAAATCTAGAACTACAGGATGATATATGGGAATTGGAAGAAAATTTGGAAAATACAATTAGTCAAATGTGAATGAAAGATAATAAAAAAATTAATGCCTTTCATTTTTTTACTATAAACCCGATATCACCGCTCACCTACATTAGAGACCTCAAATAAGTTATATTTTGTAATGTCGGATTATCTATTTGAAAAAGTCAGTCTGCCTTCTTTATCATTTTCTTCATAAATTTAGCAAGTAGTTTGACTCCTCACATTCCACATGACTCCCCGATATATCTGCTATCTCACAAAACTATATATTTGAGATAATATTGATATATAGCCAAATACATATTAAACATTTTCACTTTGTTTAATCTGAAAAAACTATGAATAATATTTTTTAAAGTGTTGAAATGGCCTGCTAACTTACCTATCATAAACATGAGTAGACTCTAAAAGAATTCACTACCTGTTGTGGAATTTAAATAATAGCGACTCTTTTGACCTGACCTCTTTATTATTGCAATGTCTTCATTAGACCCTTGAAATGATATTTAATATTTGCTATCAGAATTATCTTGTCAGCATACTAAAAGTTTGGCTTGTCTTCCTGAAAGATGCTTCAGAACACCATTACTGTATTTGTCTCTTCTTGGAAATGATATGTCCGAAATATTTTGATTCAATTTAGGGTTATTATCTCTAATAGACAAAAATCAGAATGGTGTTCTAGTGAACATACTGAAGTGTTGTTTGTCCTCCTGACAGCCGCTACAGAAGATCCTGGCTGCTGGGCCCACCGTGGAGCTGCCCGTGGAGGAGTGCCCTGAGTCTCCGGGGAGCCGCCGACATCGGGAGTCTTCCGGGCTTCTCGCCGGGGCACGGGGGACCTGGAGGCTTCTGATGTCCCGGTCCCTGGGGTCTTCATCGTGCTTCTGCCACGTGGAGTCCTCGTCGTGGGACCCAGCCCTGCTCCAGCTCCCGGGGAACGCCATCTTCCAGGACCTCTCCACCTCCTCCCTGCGCATCTTCTCATTGGCTACATATCAAAATTCCGGCGCGGTGGCGCCCAATAAAGGTTTTTTTTAAATATTTTATCAATAAACATTTCACCTCAAACAATAATTAAATTAAAGAGAGAGTTCTAAGTTCACCACTACAAGTAAATCAGTATTATATAATTTTCTTCGCTAATCTGTGTTTTTTTATTTGTGATTGTTTAACTATAAATGAATATTTGGGAAATGGCTTTTCTATCAAATCATCAGTGCGTGTTATTTCAATCATTAATATTGCTGCGCTAACATAATTCAAGTTCAATACTTCATTTCCAACTCGCTAATGTACTGGAGTAGTATGCTGTGTTCTATGGTCTATTGAATATATTCCATAAAATTTTGAAAATTCTCTATTTGAACCTCAATTGTATATTTCAAAATGAATTGTTCAGTGCCAAAATTATCTTCACATATCATATTTCATTAATTTAATTAAATATTATATTAATTGATTTTTTAAAATTTTATATATTTCTGAAATAGTCTTTTTAAAGGTTTTTTTTGAGAAAACAATATATTGGATTACATTTCCCAGTAAATATAGTACAGACAATGATTGTCAATGATGGTTTACATCATTATATTGTCAACAAATGTAGAAAGTACTTCAACATTTATACTCACAAGGTACGAAATGACCTTTTGGATCCTCACACTCGCTAACTATGAACTGTGATATTGAGTTATGACTCGTCAGTTTATAGCGAGTTTTGATGGTCAGTATAGATCCAAAATTATTTGTGATACTTTTATAATTTTCCAAAAATTGGTCAACTTGATAAAGAAGTGATAAGTTAAACCTTTGACCAAAATATAGAAGCACTCACAGACACTTTTTATCAGTTATACCTTTTTTTTCATCCTTATATAGTCTATGATTCTCATGTAAATCTCAAGAATTCAAATATATGAATCCAAAGACTCCAGGTGGGCGTTATAAATTTTCCAAAGATTTCAAAGCGGTCGTCTTTCTTCTTTAAACATATATTTTCCTCCCTTTGATAAGTAACAAAGAATGCGAATCATCAAACTTTAGTTTTATTACATGGAAGATGATAATTATAGATAACTAAGACTAACAAATGTCCAATGAGGGACAACCTCCCTGTGCGGCCAATTCTATGAATTCAATATTTGACTTGACCTGATTACCTTGAATCTCCCATCATTTCCCCCATTTTACATATTAGAGAGAAAGAGAGAGATGGAAGTATTTTCTTCTTTTTCCTAAAATATCAATTTACTTCAATATTGCAATATAGCCGCTTTCTTTAAAATGCGAAAATTATAATCATGTGGGAAAAAGGTAAGAAATTATCAACGTAACTTTTTCCAAATTTGCAAATTTATATGATGTTCACATTTTTTTGATGAAAGATAAATCTTTTAACAGAGAAAACCCGTCTCGGCAGCATAGAGGTCACGTGGCTACTTTAGTTCATTCGCGCGCTTACTTCAGTTTGAGTCGATTCCTTTTCATAAGTTTTTATTGGAATTCGCTGGGTTGGAGTCTTGTTCCGGCTTTACTTCAACCTCCATCTGGTCTTTTCCTGCTAGCTCTGCCATGGCCGGGCCACCTCATTGGAACGACAGATGTGATGGACTCCCAGCAGTCCCACGCCCCAACGACAAACTTCAAATCAACCTATCCAGGAAGATGTAATTTCAAATTTTGGTTCAAATATCTTCAAAATATTCATATTTGGAAAATTCTAGCGGATTCAAAACATTTTCTAAATTTTCTAAACAAATTCTATATTTCTTGGATACCCATGATTAAAATGTGAGTAATTATTTTTCTAATCTATGTTCATTTCCAACAACTTCGTTAAACAATTATTTATTTTAGAAAACGGGTTTCATATTATTTAGGTATTCTTTAAATAAAATGTTGCCATAGAGGCTAAGTTTTACTAAGTCAAATTTTGTTGGTGTAAAACAACATTTACAGGCCATCCTTATGGCCTCTTCAGAAATGTTTATTTTTAAATTAATATTTATAATATATTTTTATCTCTTATTTCAACTGTATATGTCCAGATCTGTTTATATTTAGAGCATTTCCAGTAGTAATATTTCATAACTGAATATCCTTTAAAATATATAACATATATGATCATTCAAATTATTCACTTTGAGGGTGAATGTTTCTTTTGAAATAAATAAATTCTCCTCTATGTCCTTATTGGAACGATAAAATATTGGCAGTGGGCCTGGCTCATTAGTGGTAAACCCTTCCTCCGGTTTCGCCAGTTTGATCAACTATACCTTTCTTATATTATATATGACTGTTCTGCATATATAGCCGGCATAGAAACATACGCAATACAACTTAATATTCATCAAAATACCTTTTTCCCGCGCCTATACATCTTTGTCAACGTGTTTTCCATGAATCATAGCCATATGGAACTCGCTTCTCAGAATTCTGTAAAGGCACTTAGTCGTGGTTTTTGGAATGTTGTCGAGGGTCTCTAGATACTTTCCTTTCAGCTCGTATTTAACCCTTGGGAACAAGAAGAAGTCTGCCAGGTCTACATCGGGGCTATAGGGGGACTGTGGAACCGTAGACACACCGATCCTGGTCAGATAGGAGTTGACAACGGTGTAACTCGGCGAGCTGTCATTTTGGAGCCTCCACCAGATCTCTGCCGGACATGGGTGACTCTGTGATTGATGTTTTGAGAGCTTCTTCGTATAAGTCCTTGTTGACTGTCTGCCCAGGTGGTACAAACTCGATTCCCTTAGCGTCGAAGAACACAATGACCATGCCTTGACGCGGGATTTGATCATTCTTTCTTTTTTATAGCGAGTCGAGAGGCCGTAGGTCACTCCGTACTCTGTATCCTCTTCCTGTCGTATTCAAACATCCATGTCAATCTCCTGTGATGAAGCTGTTAAGGAACTTTGGGTCTTCCTCACAGAGTTCAAGCATCTCGTTGCACACTTCAACGCGCTGCTGATTTTGAGCGTCGAACAAGATTTTTGGCATAAGTTTCGCGCAAATCTTACACATGACAAAGGCTTCGCAAACAATTCGATGAATACCTGTTTTCGGCAAATTCAATTATTCTAACATCAAACTAACACTTATTCGGCGGTCTTTGTTCAGTAATTCTCGTACACGAGTGACTTTATCGTCCGTTCGCGATGTTGATGGACGCCCAGAAATAGCCTTCCTTGAACAACTAGTGCCACTCTTTGACCTGCCAGTACGACAATCAATCATCCTTGAAGGCATGAGTGAGCATTTAAAACGTTTCCTTCGCCGTCTTTTGAAATTTGACTCAAAGTTTTATCGCATATCCCAACCATGACGAGGCTCTGCACCTAAAATTGACGTTCCACTGCTCCTAGAGTTTCTATGTAAATGAACCTGGCGTCACTGGCAAGATTAGAGTCCCCCCACCACCACTTCCAACCAGTCGAGCAGGGGTGCGCGGGAATCTCGCGTGGGATAAATGAGGCTCATTACCTTTGGGACAAACAAGAAAAAGTGGACCCGTATCACCTTTAAAAAATAATTTAAAAAGATATTTCCCCATTTCCGCGAAGCGCACATATCGAAGAATATTCTACACCATATTTGTCAAATAAACAAATGCCATCATGTGTGGCATCATTCCAGATCTTCACAGTACAGGGCGAATTCGATTTCATAACATCCTATAATAGTCCGAACTTTTACAAAATGTTTGAACTGATGAAATGGGAGGGTTGGTCTTATATCAGAGTACACATTATTAGCTAATTGGGCTGATATAAATTTAATATCTCGTGCATTTCTTTCTTGTACCAAATTATTGATATATAGCATACATTCATGTCTCTAAACAAAACGCGTTTTCAACTTGCAAAATTTAAAATAATAATTGCTTATAATTCTTTTTGAAATAAAACAATTTTTACTGCCCATATTGTAATGATAAATTAAAATGAAGGGCCTGGCTCATCAGTGGCTAACCCTCCCAGCCGTTTCGAAAGTACAATCTACAATTTAACGTACACATATATAATCTGCTTCGAGCATTACCCATTCCCAAAACAGTCCGCTGGGAGGGTTCACCCTGATTAGCCAGGTCCTCTCATAAATTTATCTTTGCCGTAAGGGCAGTATGAAATATTTTATTTCAAAAAAAGTTTAAATTTCTTATAAAAGATGGCGCGCTAATGCATAATGAATAATCATGAGTTAATAGAAATAATATCAGAAAGAGCTGGTCAGATGTTTATGGAACCCTTTCTATATTTTGATGTCAATTAGGATCTACGGAGTCGGTATCGATGTAGCTATTACCTATTTTCTGCATTTTATTCAAATCAACTGAATCTACGATCTCATATTGGCGATATATTTGGAATTCACGTACGTTCATATTTCAATATTATTTACAAACGCTCTCGTCCTGAAAAGTTACAACATAGAAGTCAGGTTGTGGAATAGTTATATTCAGAGCAAACATTCCTGTCCTCAGAATGGCCAACTCTATCTCTAACACTGAACAAAATATGATATTTCCTCAAGAAGTTCAGACACTTATATTAGACACACATATACACAACACCAAAGGTGGAGCTGGTTCCATGACAGTATAAACCTTCGATATCCGCTCTCTTGGATCGGATTGAACAGTTTTTTCAAAAGACAAATTACTTCCATATCTCTGAACTTGCTCAAACCCAACTCCATCATTGAGTATAATTATACATATTTGGCCCTGGTATTTTGTTAGTGCATAGTCGAACAAATTTATATAAATGTAGACTTATTAAATGAAGGACTTAGAGTGAGAGCAGTTACAAATTCCTACTCATCATAATTAACATGCTATGTTATTATGGGGGGGTAACCAATTCATTATATTCATTACCATTAGAGTGTTAGATGTCTTCAATATAACTGTACGAGGTATCGTTTGGTATATTGCATCTATGTTCTTGGGAAACCAATTCCATATTAAAGAAATCTTAATATATACAAAACAGATGAAAATATGAAGTCAAATTCACATATATGTTATAGTCAATATCGAATATAACTTCAAATAAAAAAAATAAAATATGTCTTTTTATATTACATATATATAAAATTTTAAAAATGATTTTTAATCTGATTTCGTCGATATCAATTATATAGATTTTTCTATCTCTCGATCACTCCAATTTCGCGACAAATTAATGTAGATAACAATATCATCGAAAAGAATTTGACAAAAGAAGTCTACCGCATGCTTAATGTTCAATATTCATGTGTATGCCTACAATATGGTGATATATCATATATATGATAAGTCTTGTATGTTTCAGGGCCTGCCGAAACACTTGGTACCCAACAATCGACCTTGCTACTCCACTCGAAAGTAAAAAAGCCAAAGAAGAAAGTATAAAAGCGAAAATGTGTTTTCGAAGCAAACCTAAAGACAGGAAAGTCCTTATTTCCAAACTTCAATGGCTGAGCATTCAGCTCCCACATGGATGGCACCTAATCCTCTTCAAACAAAAGTTGGTTCTAACCTACTTGGATAGAAAGGAAGAATTCCGTTTTGAAAAGGGCGGTTACTGGCTCATCCCTCCTCTGCCCCCAAGTCTTCCTGGGTGAGTCCAAGATCAACCAAGGAACCTATATCAATAATATATGATGGTGTATGGAATATGTAATGTTGAAACCCCATGTCACTCGAATAAACTAATGTGACCTTTTCCAGAAGATACTCCCATGTACGACCTATATAATAACTTATCACCTTCGTAAGCGACCGCTCATGCGAAGTCACAACGTGGTTTGAAATGATCCAATGAAGGATCATTGCTATTATAAACCAGGGAAATCTCTCCATATATCTCTGACTAAGGTCTCTCATGAGAGGTTCTAATTTATTTTAATTGATTTCTGTTGTTTCATTTTCATTAATAAAGTTAATTACTCTCATTTTCTGTAATAAATAACTAATTACTCCAATGTATTCCTTAAAATGGAGTATTCAAAGAAATTCAAAAATTCATTAAAACATTTGGAATCTTTAATTGCCAAAAAATCTATAAAACAAAAACTACTATAATTGTTATTTTAAGAAAAGACATTATATAAACATCTATATTATAACATATTAATTTAGTAATTATTTTAAAAATTTGTCTAGGGCTCCATTTTTGAAAAATATATAACCTAAATTTTGATCCTACTTTAGATTACTCTTCCTTATTTAAAAGAATATATATTCGGCTTTTGGGTTGATATTCAACTTCACCTACTGAATATATCTTTCCGAAGTTTTTCAAAATAATATTTTGTCATCCAACACCTTCCTGGAAGTTTAAAGATTTATATTTTTGAAGAATATTTGACTTCTCGGCGAATAAATTTCTCAAACTGAATTATAAAAGAATAACCCAGAATATTTTTATTGTCTAGCATGATATCCTTCTAATGTATATCTCCCCATTGAGGTCAAACTTTCAGATCTTCTGTGTTAATAGATTTATATTTTATCAAAGGCCAATGTTTGAACTTCTGCTAAATACCTAACAATAAGCTCATCCACAATACAGTGTTTTCAGTCTTGTTTATTGAATTGTTTATAAGCTGCTGAAATGTATTTAGGCGCAAGTATCCCAAGCTGGGATATCGCGTCCGATATGTCAAATAAAATAAAAACAGTAGAATATCTATCTAAATGACTAGGCTTAATATCAGATCTAAAGTTTTATTTAGCGACAAATCTCCTCTCACTGGAGAAACCTAAATAGTTAAAATGTTCATTTTGTCGTTGAAAACTGTCTTTTGTATTGAGGTGTATCTACTAGTTGGAGTGTCTTCCAATACAATATCTACTGGATATTAAAAGGTTAGAATCCTTTGATCACAAACAGAATTAACAACAAGTCTACAAGTAATAAGGAAGAGATTTATCCTTGGAGACTTGTTGTTGATTTTGATCTACTGGATATGTCATATATTTGTGGTGTCACACATTTGTGTGTTGTGGCTTTGTTACCGACTCGAGGCCGCTAGTTGCGGCGACGGTCAATAGATGGCGTCTGGTTTCAGACGTTTATTTTGACTGGAGAGGCAACACTTGTCTCTTTAAATAATTTACTCCCGGCAAAATTTCCATCTATATTTAATATTATATAGGTATAGCATTATGTTTAGAATGATCTTGAACTTCATATAACTTATTGGATATTTCCTTCTCTCTCACTATAAGGACAAAGTTGAGTAATTTATTGACACAATTTTTCAAATTGAAAATAATATTCTTGTTTGAATTCACACACATTATTCAGATTTTAAATTTCAATTTCAGTGAGGGTAACATCTCTTCAGAATCAGTAAATGTTTTCTTAAATAATTTCATTTATATCAATATATTCAGTTTTTAAAATCAAGTTTTACTTTAACAACAGTTTTTAGAAACTCTACGTCCATATACTGGGCATTCAAGTTTTATAGGAAAATACATTATTAGCATTAGTTATTTTATGACAGCGGATATGACCTATATTCTAAATGAAAATTGTAATTTGAAAATATTCTTATATATTAACAAATGGCTATTTCTTTCTCAATGTAATAGAAACCTATATATAGCCAAACCTATTTATAAATATTTCTTGATTTAAAATATATCCCTAGCTTCTATAATATATATTTGATATTTCAATAAAATGAATCCACATACTCTTTTACCAGAATTCAACATTGATAACACAGGTCTACCCTGAAAAATATGTTTTTGATAATGCATCAGTTTTTGGCTTAATTTGAGGTGCTGATCACGAATATAATGTTAGTGTTTATATATCTCATCAATTTCTAGAGATATAACATATACATATTTAGGCCACAATGTGGTACATCAGTCCATATTAGCGGTACGAAAACACATTGAACGCAAATAAAAATTTCGTCATACCGAAAGGTACTTTATTTACTGTAGTATAAGAAATCCGAATCTATACAAAAATGTAAAATGCTACAGTCAATCCTTCATGAATTTCAACCTTTTTGATTTTCTCCTATAAAGGTATTCCGGCAGGTCGCGGAACAGATTCCATGTGGCAATCCCAGACACCTTGATATCTCTCTTCCATCACTTTTATGTCTTGATGGAATCGCTCGCCTTGTTCATCACTATATGCACCGAGATAATTATTGATTATTGAGTATAATTCGTTTCTTTTGTTAAGTTACTTGGTAGGAATGGAATGAGACGATGTTCTCCTTAACTACTGTCAACAATTTACTTATCACGTGTGACAATTCCTTCAGATATTTGAACCAGCTCATCAATACCAACATCTTTTGATCTTCCTAAACTTGTCTGTTTGATTTATTTCATATTTGGTTTTTAAAAGCCATCATTATGTCTCAGTAAATAAGAAAGAGCTTGTTATATTTCTTTCGTTTCATCTACAAGAATAACAGAAGAAATTATGCAGCTTTGTTTATATGATTTCTATTTTGACGATGTGTGTGTGTGTGTGTGTGTGTGTGTGTGACAATTTTGACAATTAAAAAATATTTATTGTCATCTTAGACAATATTACATATTTTCAATCATAGGGAGAGAAAAAGAAAATAAGAAGAGAGAAGAGAAGAGAAAATATATACATATATGAAACAAATTTTACAAGATGGTGATGGGAGATGGAGGAAGAAAACCTCGGCGCTGGAGGGTCCTGGACCAGGCGATGAGCGGGTCTTCCACTGCTTCTCCGAGCCTAACCTGTACAAAGTAGCGATAAATTCGCTACTTTGCCGACGCCAAGATGGAAAGGGCGTCGTCCTCAAGGCCGGACCCGCCGAAGATCCAAGCCTGCAGGTCAGGGGGCCGCCCTATGATGTTGAAGGCCTCTCTGATGAGAGGCCTGATGGAACGGCAGCACCAGTAACGGTGGCCGAGGGAGCGGTCGATGGACCCGCAGGCAGGACAGGAGGGGCCGACCGAGGCAGGATGGGCCGGATGGGGCAGGGCGTGGAGGGCCAACTTGAGGGCCGCGTCGGCCTCGTGGCCCGAGTAGGCGCAGCGCCGCAGTGAGGCCCAGTCGATCCTAGATGGAAGTGGACCGATGGTGGGCGACCATCTCGAGGTGAACCTTGAGATGGGCGTGGCGGCGAGGCGCGGGCGATCCAGGGCCCGTCGGGCCGAGCGGGTCGTGAGGCCGTTGAGGAACGGCGTAGCCGTCCCTCGCAGCACCACGGCCGCAGCTAAAGAGCTAGATGAGGGTGCAGACTCCGCCCCGAAGCCCACGGCGTTCTCGGAGGTCAGCCTCCGACAGAAGGCGCCCAGGGCCGCGGCGTCAGCCAGGGCCGAGCGCGTAGGTCGGGCGGTGAGGTGGCCCTCCGCAAGAAGGTCCCGGACTCGGGCTCCGCGCCAGCGGGCAGGGGCCAGGAGGTCGGGAGGGCGGAGGAACCGGCAGCCGCCGATGATGTTGAGGTCCAGTAGCTGAGCCGTGGGGACCGCCCGATGGTTGAGGCCCAGGATGTTGGAGGCCTCCTCCCACAGCTTCAGCAGCAGGAGACAGCGGGGCTGGAGACGGGTGCCGTCCGGTGGAGGGTGGATCCAGGCCTCACCGCTTTCTACCAGCCAGCTGAAGGCATTTCTGCCCCCGCGGAGCGCGACCTGCACCCCCTTGAGGCAGGCGAGCTGGAGCTGGGTCGCGAGGTCGAGGAGGCCGAGGCCTCCGATGGCAACTGGCCTCGCCATGACATCGGCGGGAAGCCACGCCGTGTGGTCCTGTCCCCAGACGAATCTCGCCAGTCGGGCCTGCAGCTTGGCGATGGTTGGGGGTGATGGTAGGTAGCCATGCAGGTGGTGCTGGATGACAGAGCCCACCAGCGTGTTCGCCGCTCTTGCTCGCCCAACGAGGGAGAGGCCGCGGGTGAAGGGCGTCCATTTGCGGCATGCATTCTCCAGGAGGGCCAGGAGATGCTGCTCCCGGTGGGCGACGGTGCTCCTGGGGGCGATGTCGAGCCCGAGGACCCTGATGGAGGTGGTCGACCAGGAGGCGCCGAGAGGGGAGTCGCCGCGGTTGCGCCAGGCGCCGCACCAGAGGCCAGCGCTCTTCCGGAGGTTCACGCCAACTCCGGAGGCCTGCTTGTATTCTTTGAAGACGGTCGCTACCCGTTCGAAGTCTCCGTCGCGATGAAATAGGAGGACGATGTCGTCGGCGTAAGCGATGACATTGCCCACGCCGAGGGTCAACTCCAGGCGACGTAGCAGCGGCCCCGTGGCGATGCTGAAGAGTGCGGCGCTTACGGCGCAACCCTGCCTGAGGCCGTTGAGAAGGGGGAAGGCTGTTGTATGAAAGCCTCCGGCCCGGATGGTGGCGTCCGCCCCGGCGTAGAGGATGTTGATCCAGGCCATGAAGGCCGGCGGGAGGCGGAGGGATGTTAGCAGGGACTCCAGGAAGCCGCGGTCCAATGAGTCAAAGGCGGACTCTAGGTCGACGCCCATGACGGCCAGCGGCGAGCCCAGGGCGGTGGCCTCCTCGATGGCGTCCTTCACCATGGCGATGTTCCATGACGGGGACCTCCCGGGGACGGTGTATGTTTGGCATTCCGGCACCAGGGTCCGCAGGTGGGGCTTGAGGCGCCGGTGAAGGATGGCGGCCAGGACCCTGTAGTCGGCCGAGGGCAGCGCGACAGGCCTGTAGCCATCAAGGCCGCGACCTCCGCGGGCCTTGGGCACGAGGCAGATGGAGCTGCGCCGCGTCGACGGAGGTAGTGCACCGCGGAGCCGTGAAGCCGCGAACACCCGGGCCAGAGCTTCCGCGAAGAAGTCCTCGTTGAATGCGACGAGGAGCTCGCACGGCAAGCCGTCCCAGCCGGGGGCCTTTCCGCGAGGGAGGTGCTCGATGGCGTGGGCTATCTCGCTAGGGCTGATGTCTGGCCGGTGGAGCGGGTCCTCCTCACTCAGCTCGCGGGTGGTGGTGGTGGGCGCGCTGCTAGCGATGAAGGCAGCTCCCGCAGCTGGATCGCTGGTGGGACGGGCGAAGCGGGGCTGGAAGGTCGCGAACGCCCTCCGCCAGCAGCCCCGCCTTGATGGAGGTCCACCTATCCCAGAAGGTCCCGTCGTCGTCATCGTGCGCTGTGTCTTCCTCCAACTCCCGGATGTAGCCAGCCAGATGTTCGAGCGCAAGGCCCGAGCGGAGCATCGCGGCCAAGCGAGGCTGGGTGGGGGAGGAAACGGCGGTGGTGGGCGGGCCCACCTGGAGCAGCACGAGGCGGTGGTCCGAGAGGTTGTAGTGGCTGGTCGCGTAGATGGACGCGCGATCCAGGACTCCAGCAGGGACGAGGATCCGGTCCAGGCGGTTCGATTCGACTTGGTCGCCGTGCATGGCGACTCTGGTGGGCAGGTGGGCGGCGTCGAACTGGGTGGCCACGTCGACCAGCGCGGCCAGGTCCAGAAGAGCAGCGAGGGCATCCGATGATGATGATGACGAGGGGCCCCGATCCCTGATGTTAAAATCGCCTATGATCCAGCAGGCTCCCTCCTCCTCCTGTGCCGCTGTCGCCGCCAGGAGCTCCAGTTGCCGGTTTCTCTCCCGGGGTTCATGCGCCAGATGAACGGCGATGGCCGTCATCTCCTCGCCGCGGACATCTATGGTTGCCAAGGCGATGTGGCCCGGCCACAGGATGCGTTGATGTAGCACGGCTACGCCTGGTCCGAAGACGCAGGCGAGTCCGGATCCCGAGATGGCTACGGGATGGGCCAACACAACAGCACTGTAGCCGAGGCAGAGGTCTTGGCCGCTGCCCAGATGAAATGCGTTTGTCTCCTGGACAAACGCGATGTCCACGTGATGTTGCCTGAGGAGATGACAAAGGGCAAGGCTCCTCCTCCGAGTGGCGAGCCCTCGCGCGTTGATGGTGGCGACGCGGTAACTCATTGGGACGGTCCTTCACGCAGCACCTTCCTGGTCTTTTGGAGGGTCTTGCGGATTGTGGAGTTGGAGTCTGGGCACAAGGGCTTGATGGTATCGTGCAGCTTGTTGAGGGCTTTGACCTGTGCCGGGGTCAGCGTGGACGCTCTCCTCTTCATGGTGGTCTCTGAGGTGAGGAGCTTCTGAGCCTCCTCGCGGTTTAGGTCGGGCAACTTATCCCAGTCGATGGAGATGTTAGGGGACTTCCCGAGGTGCTCCAGCAGCTGTTCGAGTGCGGCCTTTCCCCGGGCAGGCGTGGAGGGAGGTGAGGTCAGCTTCTCCACCGACATCTCGTGGTCGAGCGGAGAGATGCGAGGCTCGAGGGGCCTCGGGACAGCCAGGGGAGCAGGAAGGGCGGCATGGGCGGGCTGGGCGAGATCCATCGGTTCGGCAGGATGGGACGCCGAGGGGATCGCCGGAGACTCTGTTGATGTTTTCGCCGGTTGGACAGGGGACGCCGGTGTTGCGGGCGCCGGTGCCGGCTTCCTTGGCTGCTGAGGAGGAGGAGGAGGAGGGGGGGGAGGCCTTGCGTCGATGGGAGACGCTGCTTGCCTGGGGCTGCTGTTCCCTTGCCTGGCGAGCGATGGGCAGCTAGCTCTGCGGTGGCCCTGCCTTCCGCATTTGGAACATTTAATTCCGAAGGAGAGGAAGGCAGATAGGGTGTCTCCCTTGGACTCTATGGTCAGTCGGTCGGGCAGGGTCTCCAGCCTTACGCCCTGGTGGAGCAGGATGAACGCCTCCCGGCGGCCGTCGCTGAAGGCGAACTCCCCCATTTTGATCATGATGGGGGCGATGGAGGTGATGTCTCCGTATTTACGCAGAGCCTGCACGATGGTGGCGTCCTCTACAAAGCCGGGGAGATTGGCCACGATGATCCTTTCGGCCCTCTTGCGGAAGGGGAAGACCTTGAGGAGTGTTCCCTCGATGTTCAGGCCCTCCTCCACCAAACGGCTCGCAAGGTTCTTGCTCGCGAGGCCCACGATGTAGTGGCCGTTCATCCTGCCAAAGTGGGCGATGTTTTTGGGCCCTCCGACCAGGTCGCCGATTGCCCGGAGGTAGGAGTAGTCCGGGATGTCAGGGCACAGCTCCACGAAGATGTAGTTTTCGTGGTTGGTTGTGGCCTGCCTCGCCCTGGCGTCGGCGATGTTGGCGCGCGTCGCCTTGATCTCCTGAGGCGGCACTGCTCTCGGCCCTGCTGGCCGCTTCCGCTGCTGGGAGCTGCGCTGCTCTCCAGGCTTGTTGGGCTGCCTTGCAGCGTGCTCAGGTGATGTTGAGCCGCGGCGCCTCTTCTTGCCCTTCACGACGATGAAGTCGTCGTTGGCGCTCACCTCCGTCATCTCGCTGTCGGCCCAGTTGAGCGAGGTCGGGCTGGCTGCAGTTGCGCTGGTCGTAGCAGCAGTCTTCGGCGCCGTGACGTCACCACGCGCGGCGGCCGGATTTACATGCATATCGCCTGCCGGCGGATTTGCATCTTTTTGATAATTAGAAGAAATTTCAATTGTTTTCTTCATATTCTCGTTTTTTGGCGATAATTCCTCGCCTGTTTGTAGCAGGATGCTGGGCCTTTCAGGCACTTTTTCAGTACATCCTGGGCTCTCTGCCAGTACCACACTTGCCAGGTTAAACGCCCTTCACACGCACTCTAAAGGCGAAAACGGCGGAGCTCGCGAAAGCGTGGCCGCACGCTCGAGTGTGTGTGTGTATGTGTGTGTGTGTTTAAATCAAAGTTGAAGTTCAATAGTAAAAACCGTATTTGGGTGTTTAAGCCAAAAGTTTTCCCTATCTAGATGAAATGTCAGTTGTGAGGAAAAAATACCAACTGATGGGCCTTTTGACCTTATTCAACAAAAGGCCGCCTTTGTTATATAGGGTGCGGTAGATAAGTAATGAGACTCAGTCTAGAAAAACAAATTTATTGATCCGATTTGTACAAAACGTTAATATTCTTCAAAGAACTCGCCTTGGGCGTCGACACAACGTTGCCAGCGCGTTTTCCAAGCTTCATAGGCCCCACTGTAGTCCGTTGGAGTTATCCCAGTTAGTGCCTTCGTGACAGAACGTTGGATGTTCGGGAAATCGTCGAAACGATGACCCTTGAGGCATCTTTTTACCTTCGGAAATAGGAAGAAATCAGGAGGACTCATGTCAGAGCTGTATAGTGGCTGTGGCAGAACTTCAACTCCAATTCGGGTCAAATAGGAGGTCACGAGGAACGCTGTGTGCGCCGGAGCGTTGTCGTGGTAGAGACGCCAGCTTTGAGCAAGGTCCTGTCGCTTCCGTTTGACAGCTTTGTGCAATCGCCGAAGGACTTCTTTGTAGAATTCGGCATTAACAGTTTTCCCCTGAGGGACAAACTCTTTGTTAATTAACCTCGCTTGTCGAAAAAAACAATCAGCATTGTCTTGACTCGGGACTTTGACATCCTTGCTTTCTTCGGCCGCGGGGATGCCGGTGTGTGCCACTCCGAGCTCTGGGCTTTCGTCTCCGGGTCGTATTGGAATGTCCACGATTCGTCGCCTGTTACTGCGTTGTCTAAAAAAATTTTGGATTATTTTCCAATTCATTCAACATCTCACGGCCCACGTCCACTCGTCGTTGCTTTTGTTCGGCGGTGAGCACCTGGGGAACCAATTTTGCGCAAAGTCCTTTCATCTTCAAATCTTGCGTAACAATTTGGTGAACCGTAAATTTATTCACGGAGACCTCATCGGCGATCATTTTGAGACTTAAACGACGGTCGGAGTCCAGGAGTTCTTTCACTTTGGCCACCGTTTCATCCACACGACTCGTTGAAGGGCGTCCAGATCGTTCCATGTCTTCAACGGATTCCCTCCCGTTTTTAAATTCATTAAACCACCGGAACACTTGAGATTTTATTAGGGCGTCCTCTTTGTAGGCCTCCGTAATCATAGCAAAAGTTTCCGAAGCAGTTTTGCCCAAGCGAAAGCAAAATTTGATTGCACACCGCTGTTCTATCGAGCGATCCATCTTCAGCGTTTTCACAAGTGTCACGGGCACACAAACAATGTAATACGCGAAGCTCGACCCTCACTGCGCCAGAGCTACGACGCGACTGCAAACCGGTTCTATTGTTAGCTCAGATCCCCCACCACGTGACCTGCAGGTGGAGAACACACTGCGAGCGTCTGGGGCCCCGCGCGGCGGCCAGTCTCATTACTTATCTACCAACCCTGTATATACTTCATCTTCTCTTTTCTCTATCTTCAAACTTCCCTTTAAAATTATATTAAATTAAGTAGAATGTAAACATGAACATTTTATATTTAAAAAATAGGTTTACTTGAATTTGAGAAAGAAAAATAAACTATTTTTCATCTCATAATTTTCGAAGGATTGTTCTCTTTTTTATTTATTGCAAAATAAACTTGAGAGATTCTAGTTTTGAGTTTATTGTTTATAAATTGATAAAGATACAGAGAAGGGCAATACCTGGAAATATTTTGAAAAAATGTTTTTCCCCCTTTACAAACTCAGGTACGTCTTTTTATGTATACATAAATATATTCATACACACAATGGATTGCCTTTAGATATAAAATTATTTGAAAAAGGAAGAATACATAATATTAAGGTAAAGTGTTTCTTTTAATATTGATTTTTCAAGCTTTCGAGCAAATTTTCTGTTCTTAAACGGGCAAATACTTCTATGTACCTTATAAAGTACCATATAATGTACCATATTCTATGTACCATGATATTTATACAAAAATACTTGAGAAAATGTGTTATTAATAGATTTCTTATATGCGACGTTATATGACTGACTCTGTGTAGTTTTGAGAAACTGGAGTTTCTAAGGTTACTTCTTTACTTGTGTCCTGAGCTTTTGAACTTTTCGGTCCTTCAACTGGTGTAAAATTACAAGAAACACTGGTACAATAATAAGAGTTAGTAGTGAGGGTTATGTGGTGTTATAGGCGGCTGCTTCCTGCGCTGACCTTCGGGTCGGACGAGCCTGCCGTGGAGCCCCCTGGCGCTGAAGAGTAAGTAATTCATTTCAGTATAATGACACTGTTGGTGTGACAAATTTATGGTGACAGGGTGACGACATTATGATGACTCTCAGACATCTTTGCAGTGATTGTATGTCGTTTTTGTGGTGATTGTGGAAATATTTGTGATGAGACTATGTGTCCTCTTTGTATTGACTGAGGGACAAACTTTCAACCACACTTTATGATGAATCATATATAATACCACCACCAGATATTACCAGTAGATATTAAGACAAACTTATGTTCCAGGGCGCCAGGAGGAGCACCAGCCCCTGCGGCTCGGTAAGTTGTTCACAGACTTCAAACCTCAGAATATTTCTGACATCGCGGTGTATCCAGGCGGGGCCGAGTCCGAAGGTGGCTGCGTCGCCTGGTTCCCCGGTGCCTGCGGGCCGCGCGGTAAGTCCCACACATCTCCTTCACTCTTACCTCAATCTAAACATGTTCATTGAGAGATTTGTCTACTATACTTCTAAAGTTGATAAAGAAAACGTATCTGGTTTTGAATTTCTAAAAAGGAGTATAAAAAGCTGAGAAAGAAGAAATGAGAAACCATAGAATTAAGTTTGAATCTTTCTTTTTCCATATGGATTCAGTTACGCTTTCTCATTATCGTCCTTATATTGAATGGATTGGAACTAAACACAAACTATACATCTATTAGAGCGGGATTTCTGTTTCAGCTTTCAATATTTTTGGTTGACTCATTCTGTCTTCAGAATGGAATTTAAGTTCACTCCTAATGATTGTTAAGATGTTACATGTATTTATTTTATTTTCAAATCTATTCAAATATTTTGAGTCAAATGTATTGTAGTTTCACATATGAAATATTGTAGTATTTCACCTATTTTCACATACATTTATTTTGTATTAGATAACGCTTTCAAATATTATATTCTGAGCTTTGAAATTTAAGTATTACATTTCCTTCCCCTATTTATATTCTTACTTTCATCTATATTGCATATTCTAATCAAGTGACACATGTGGCTAATAAAAGTAAATTGTGTATTCCAGGGAGTGAGGTGGAGACAGGAGAAACCCTGGGAGGCTGTAGAGGTAAGTCGAATATTATTCAACTAACAAATTGATGCCTGCAATATTGGAAAGCTAATTTAGAAATCTATAACCTTAAGAAGATATGGAAATTTGAAGAATATTAAGAAATGCCATTAGTCAAATGTGATTGATTATAATATAAAATTAAAACCTTCTAATTTGAATTGAAATATATATATATATGTGATATAGTGTTGAGATCCTTATCTGTGATTAGGGATCCTGTCGACTAGCTGTAATAATGCGTTGAGGTTTGGTAAGCCTGTTGTAGAACCTCGTCGACTCTCGCTATAAGTTGTGGCAACCGAGGGTCAAACCTGTAGTAACCGCGAGGGACAGTCAGGGGTGGAGAGTTTTCCAGTACCTCGCTGCACCTTGTAGGACCTTTAACAGTTCTCCCAAAGTACAGGCAGTCGTGGTCGAGGCAGAGTGGAAACTTGGGAATGTCCACACACAAAAAACGAAGAGACACAGTTGAAAGAAAGTTCCTTGAATAGATAAAAAGCGAGCCAAGAGCTAAGATGGAGATAGAAGATTCCTTACTGTTTTACATGGTGAATGAGGGGGAACTTGGAGACAACCGGCGACGCGCTGATGGGGAACTGGACTGAACTGGCTGTTGCTACGCGGCCTTTTTATACGACCGCTCTGACTAAGAGAATTGGGTCATGCACGTGTCGATGATATTCGAGTCTGGCGCCTACCTGTCGGCTAACAATCTATCTTTAGAAGTTACTTTGGGATCTCTCAATCTTGCTTTTAACTTGGCTTTTAATCTATTATATTTTATTTATTCATCCTCAGTACATTACATATGGTGGTGCAAGGAGACATGTCAATTATGCGTATAATTAGTCAGTTTATAATTAGTTCTATATACAACATGACAAGCTTGTTATACGTATTACATAATATAGGGTTATTGGTTTAAATTATCATAGATGGGCCCCGTGAGTGAAAGGGTTTATCCGGGTTTAAGCGGGTAAAGCCTCTCTAACACAGGTAAGTAATTAGAATTTATTTTAATTAATTAAAACTGTGAGGGAAAAGGGCTATAACAAGATGTTTATTTGGCTATATCTGAAAATTATAAAAATAAAACTTATGTTTAATTAAAAAGTTATGATATTCATTATAAAAGAGAACTGTAGATAAAACCTTTGTTTGCTAAAAATAATGATGATAAAAAATGATGTTCTAAAAGATTGTTGGCGGGCGTTGGAAAGGGTTAGGGGTTGTAGAATATGCAATTGTAAGTGTTGCACAGACAATCAAATGCTGAGATCCAGGTGCAAAGCGAGGATATAGACTTGTGCGTCTTCCTTGGCAATGTTTCACCTGTGATCCTGTATAAGGTTACAGTGCTTTGTCACAATTGTAAGGTTATTGGTTGAAAAGATGTTGAAGAAAAGAATTAATATGATTGAAAGGGGTGGTAGAGCCATGCGATAAGTAGAATTGTTGTAGCGACAGTAAGTTGTCTGACTTGACTTGAAATCAAAGGTTGATTGTGGTCCGCTAGAGCTGAAAAAAATTGAAAATTGAAAAATGTGAACGCTTTGTGCATGCGTTGGTGATGTGCTCTGCGGATGATTGAAATAAACTTTTGAAACGTGTTCAGACCAAAAAGTTGAGACTTGTACTTCTGGGGAACGGTGTTTTCAAAGAGTTTGTTGATTTACGAAATCAAAAGAAAAATTGTCAAGCAGTACTGTCGTTTCTAGCAATGGCTGAAATAGGTAGTGAGAAAGTATAGGGAATTAGTTAAAGAATATGATTGTTGAAAACGATTGTTGTAGATGCCCGATAGTTGATGATAAACATTGTCATATAATAAAGTTATTTAAACAAAAATATAGTGAATAACAAAATAGAAATATGATTGCGGATAACAACAGTATAAGGGGATAAAATCAAACATGTAATATTTAAAAGACATAATAATGAATTAGCAAAATATAAAAGATATAATAATTAGAATTAGTAATATATAAAAGACATAATAATGAATTAGCAAAATATAAAAGATATAATAATTAGAATTAGTAATATATAAAAGACATAATAATGAATTAGCAAAATATAAAAGATATAATAATTAGATAAATGTTAAGTAGTAACAAATGGAGCAAAAAATGTCTCTTTTGAAGAAAAGTTAAAAGAAAAGAAAATAAAAAATATTCGTTCCTGAAAAAAAAAAAGAAAGGAACATATTCACACAATGTCTAGGTGTAGGTCCAAGATTATTGGTGTCTTTAGTTTGACCTATGGGGAGGCAATGTGGCCCTATGTCGCTTTTGTCCGGTCTGAGAAGTTGGTCTTTGCCAGATCTTCCCGATTATATTATGTGAGACCAGACGGGGAACGATCTTGATCCCTAAAAATGATGTAGTGTAGTGGAAGATGGGGACTTTGGATACATGAAGTGTATAGTGCATGTCTTAGGCGCTAAAAAAGATTGCAGAGCGTTTTATACAGTTTGGTCTGCAAAATTTTTAGGTGAGCCTACCCAAACGCCGGCTTGTTACGCTTGGGGAAAAAATCATTTAAACTATTAATTTAACAGATCTTTTTTCCATGTAACATTGCGTTACCTATGGAGAAATGAGAGGTTAAATTCTTTTTTATTCCTAACGAATGAGCCGGTAATGTTGTGTTTGTTCATATTAAAAGCGTACCCAAAAGTCATATAATTGAATGATTGTTCTTTTGTGTCAAAAAAAAAATTCCACACTGGGCGTGCAAACAATGTAAAAGTTGTAAAACACACGATGATAATTAAAGATATAAAGTTTAATGATATTTTTTTTCAATATTAAAATTCAAATTAATAAGTGAATTGGGTAATTATTGGTAAGTCAATCAGTTGATAATTGACAGGTTATTTGGTGGACACGACAATCTAGCATTCTGCTGTGCCAAGGTACGGCCTAATAAATTGGAGGTGTCATGTTCCTGACGCCGCTGCAACTGTTTATTGATGTTTGTGAGTCACCCTGCTGGCTATGGGAAAATCTCCCTGCCTTCCACTGGTTTCCTGACCTAATTGAAAATACTGGGGTTTAAATGTAAAAAAGGCTGTGAGCTTGTAGGCGGTATAATTCGGAAATATTGTGTTTCAAAGATATCTGGAGTCAAATGATTGAATTCAATGAAATATACATCTTGAGGCAATCGCTGTGGGTGTTGAACGAATCGGGGCTGTGGAGGTGTTATGTACAACACATCCTCTGTGTAATATTTTAATTTATTGACATGTATGGTGTCACTATCTCTATTGAGTGGCTGATTTGGACGATCTATTCGAACGACATTGGGTGAAATAATTTGAATTATTTTGTAGGGTCCAGTAAAATAGGGTGCTAATTTACCTGTGTCGGGATGTCTGTAATTTTTTACCAAAACAAGATCATTCTCTTCGAAATGTGGTGTTCTGTGCTGCTTATCAAATGTTTCTTTATCTTTTTTATGTTTATTTTGAGTACGAGAGCTTGCTATCTCTCGAGCTATATTTATCTCGGGATATGGGTTAAGATGAGTTCTTAGATCTGGGGGGATAACATTGAACATTAAGTAGGTAGGTGGAAAACTTGTGACAGAATGGGGTGTGTTATTGTACGTCTGAGTGACGCGTTTAACTAGTTGAGTCCAGGAAGCTTTCGGATTTTCTAGATAAGCTAGTCTGAGCTTGCCTGTAATGGTCGCATTTAAGCGTTCTATTAAACCGTTTGCTTGTGGATTATTGCTGGTAGTTAGAAGAGGTTGTATACCATGCATTATTAGAAATTTACGGAATTTTTCTGAGGTAAAAGCGGGCGCTCTGTCAGATAACAGACGTTTTGGAGATCCTTGCTGTAGTACAGTCTTGAGGGTTTGAATGTACGTTAGGGTACTGGTGGACTTCGATGGAAAGGTCCAAGCATATCGCGTTAAATGATCCACTATTACGTGTAGATAGGTCTTGGAGTGTCCATATTTCGAAAATCCAGCTATGGTATCTATAGAGATTAAGTCGAATGGTTGTTGAGGTGGTGGAATTTGTCCGAGGGCACCATAGGGTTTACCTTTGGGTTTTTTAATGATTTGGCAGGTGTGACACGACCTGACAAATTTTTCTATAGATTTAGAGATACCTTTCCAGTAGTACTGGGTAGTAATTATGCGGGTCATCTGAGATATGCCTGGGTGGTTATATTCTTGGTGAACTTTGTTCATGAGAGTATGTTGCAGGGTTTCGGGAATTATTATTTTAGTGACACCTTTTCGGGTAATGGTATGTAAGCCGTTTGTATCAATGTTGACGGGGGATGCTGTTGGTTGATGCTGTTTTATAATATCAGTACTGATAAATCCTACAAAGGGGTTTCTTGAGAGTAAATCTGCCTCATACTGTTGACTGCCTTTGATGTAGTGTATTTCGTAATTATAGGTAGATAGTCTCAGGCTCCATCTAAATAGTCGGCCTGACGGATTTTTTATAGTTTTAAGCCATTGTAAAGCTTGGTGGTCTGTGTATATGGTGAATTTTATACCGGTGAGGTATATTCGGAATTTGTCTACACTTTCGACGATGGCAAGGCACTCAAGTTCGGAAACGGTGTAGTTTCTCTCATGTGCCCTAAGGGCGCGGCTAAAATATTGCACAGGATGTATTTGTCCATCTGGGTGTACCTGTTTGAGTATGCCGGCAATCCCTTGGGTGGATGCGTCGCAATAAAGGCGGCATGGTAAACCGACTTGATACAAGTGTAGTACTGGTTTACTGGTTAAACTCTCTTTGAGAGTGGTGAAAGCTTGTTGACAGTCTGTGTTCCAATTCCATTTTACATCCTTTTTAAGTAGTTTATTTAAAGGTGCTCGTAAGCGGGCATAATCTGCTATAAACTTATTATAAACGTTTACTGCTCCTAAAAATGATTGTAGTGTTTTTTGATTGTTAGGTGTTTTTATGGCATTTATAGTATCAAGGTTGCGCGTCTGCGGTGCATAAGTACCTGCGGTAACAGTGTATCCTAAGAAATCTATTTTTGTTTTAAAAAATGAACATTTATTATAATTAAGTTTGATGTTTTCGTGTTGACACACTGTTAGAAATTGTTGTAGGTGTTGTAGATGATCCTCAAGGGTGTCAGAAAAAATAATGAAATCGTCGAAGTAATGGGTAACAAAATTTAGTTTATATTTTTGCATGACCTGGTTTATGGCACGATGGTATATCTGTGGTGAATTTTTAAATCCGTAAGGAAGTCTACAAAATTCGTACTGACTATCTAACGTCACGAAAGCTAGTAGATTACGTGAGTTAGGTTCTATTTCCACTTGCCAATATGCGGATGCTATATCTACAGAAGAGTAATATTTGGCTTTTGACAATTTGTCAAGAATGGTTTCTATTAAGGGTAAGGGATGTACGTCTGGAGCGATGATTTCATTAAGTTTTCTGTAATCAATACAGAAACGCTTCGTTTGGTCACGTTTGGTAACAAGCGTTATGGGACTGGCATAAGGTGAAACTGACGGGGCAATGATTCCATATTGGAGCATTTGTTCTATTTGGGTTTGTATTTCTTGTTGGTCGTGTAGTGGCACTCTATATGGGCGTAATGCTATTATTTTATCTGTGGTGGTATTGATTTTTACCGGTGGTATGTTCAATTTGGGCACATTGTATTTATTAGTAGAGAACACTTGTGAGAATTCATATAGAATTCGGTGGAGTTCGTGTGGACAATGTTCTAACTGAGGTGCCGCATTAGAAGGTATAGAAATCTCAATATCATGGGTAGGAGAAATAGTGGGTGATACAATAGTGGGGGAACATATAATTGGGGGTAGGGTCCGCCACGTGTAAACAGGACTGGTGCGCGGGGAAAGTGGTAAACATATCAGTTTCCCTCGGTTGAGTGGGACATAAATCCTGTTTGCACTTGGTGAACTTATAGACATTCGTTGGGAGAGCATCATTATTTTGATAAATTTGGAGATTATTAAAATCTATAATTAATTTAAATATTTTAAGGGTATTAATAGATAAAATACCAAAAGGTAGTGAAGCTTCTACTATAAAAAATTTTAGTTTTTGGGTGAGGTTACCGATCTTAAGTTTTAAAAAAATATATCCAAGGGTATTTACATTGTGGGCTATTGCATTTATAGTTAAACTGTACTGATGGATAATAATTTTATATGGTAATCTATTTTCTATGGTTCTTAAAATATCTAAGTTAAGTAGGTTTATAGATGCTCCCGTGTCTATTAAAAAGGGCAAGTTTACATTTGGTGACAATTCAGTCCATATTATTAATTGTTCAACGAAAATAAGTTTCAGGTTTTCCTACCGTTGAGCTGCTCGCGGGGCTTGCAGAGTCGTCTTGGCTTGCAGCTTGGACTTGGGGAACATGGTTCGGAGGTTGGACCTTGGGCTGGGTGTGGGTACCACGTTTTGGTACAGTGGTTGTGTGTGGTCGGGCGCTGTAGACTGGGCGTGTTTGGTCCCGTGGGAACCGTTGTACACACTGGGAGTGCCAGTGCATGGCATTGCAATACTTGCAAGGCGAGGGGGGAGGTGTAACTGGGTATGTTACACGTGATGGCCGCTGGCTGTTGTACCGCGGTGGTGGGTTGTGGTAGGTGGGGTGTGGAGCCTTGTCTACTTGGCGCTGGTTCACTGCACTGGTGGCACACTGAGTTATTCTTGACACTAGGTCGAACCATTCCTTAATGGTATTTGGCTGCACAGTGGCGACTAATCGCTGGTCTGCGACGGGTAGTCCGTCGGTCAGAGATTCAATTAAAATGTCGGCGGGTAGGTCGAGTTTCATACCCATAACAGTTTTGTTTTGGTAGTAGTCTTCTAGGGACATTTGGGGTGTCATTTTGATTGCCAAAAAGCGTGCAAACGACGCTTCTGTCGTTGCTGGGAATAAGTCTATCAATCTCTGGCGGGCTTCAATATAATATAACCTATCTAACCGTAGGCTTCGGAAATATTGGAGGGGCTTACCTTGTAGATAGCAGGGTAATTTGCGTAGGCGATCTGTGTAGGTCAGTTCAGTTCGGTCTGCTTGGACATCGAAGTTGTCGAAAAAGCTTTGGGCTTCAAAAGTACCATCGTATGGACTTACGTCTATCTCCCTAGGAGATCGGGCTACCAGTAACTTACTCAGGGCATCGGCGATCTGTGTCAGTGGGTCTGCGGAGGTATCTTGGGGCGGCGCCGTTTCCTCCTCTTCCAATGCCGTTTCTTGTTTGGGGATAGTTTGTTCGGCTGTATCGTTGGACGGGTTGGTTTGCTCCTCCATCTTGCTTCTTGGCTCTTTTCTATCTGGACAGTCTTTACCTTCTTCGTTGTGGTCTCCTTCGTTGTGGTAATCCTGTCGACTCTCTGTGATATAGTGTTGAGATCCTTATCTGTGATTAGGGATCCTGTCGACTAGCTGTAATAATGCGTTGAGGTTTGGTAAGCCTGTTGTAGAACCTCGTCGACTCTCGCTATAAGTTGTGGCAACCGAGGGTCAAACCTGTAGTAACCGCGAGGGACAGTCAGGGGTGGAGAGTTTTCCAGTACCTCGCTGCACCTTGTAGGACCTTTAACAGTTCTCCCAAAGTACAGGCAGTCGTGGTCGAGGCAGAGTGGAAACTTGGGAATGTCCACACACAAAAAACGAAGAGACACAGTTGAAAGAAAGTTCCTTGAATAGATAAAAAGCGAGCCAAGAGCTAAGATGGAGATAGAAGATTCCTTACTGTTTTACATGGTGAATGAGGGGGAACTTGGAGACAACCGGCGACGCGCTGATGGGGAACTGGACTGAACTGGCTGTTGCTACGCGGCCTTTTTATACGACCGCTCTGACTAAGAGAATTGGGTCATGCACGTGTCGATGATATTCGAGTCTGGCGCCTACCTGTCGGCTAACAATCTATCTTTAGAAGTTACTTTGGGATCTCTCAATCTTGCTTTTAACTTGGCTTTTAATCTATTATATTTTATTTATTCATCCTCAGTACATTACATATGGTGGTGCAAGGAGACATGTCAATTATGCGTATAATTAGTCAGTTTATAATTAGTTCTATATACAACATGACAAGCTTGTTATACGTATTACATAATATAGGGTTATTGGTTTAAATTATCATATATATATATTTTAAGAAGAAAAGAACTGTACATATTGGTAGTCATTCACATATATTATCGAAAGAAAGAGACAAAAAGATAATATCTGTCTCATCTAAGAAAAATCAGAAAATGATATTTTCCATTAATGGCTAACTCTATATAAATTATTGGAGAAATAACTTCCAGAATATTTGTTTCAGGTGCCTTTCAAAATATCCAATGTACAAAAATCATTCTAAATTAAATCTCGATATGAAATATTGTTTTTGTATTTATGTTTACGGTTAAAATAATGAACGATTCTAGAAAATTTGTGATTTCAATATAATACGCTTATAATTTAATGAATGATCTTTTAAATTTTCATTTCTATAGTAGACTTAATATTCCTAATTTTCAAAAAAATCTATTTAACATCTCCCTTTATATACCTTGGAATGTTAGTATAAATCAGGACAAGGATATTCCAAAGAAAGTTACTTGACATTTTTAATACCACAAACCCTGAGAACATCGGTCACCTACCTTAGCGACCACCTCTCTAAAGAAATCAAATTTTGAAATCTGAATATTTATTTGAAAAATGTTTTCCTCTCTTTTTAAAATCATTTTCTTCTTCGATTTAACTATTATATTTAATTCTCACATTCCACACATCATATAGCGTTCTGTTATCATATATATCTATACATTTCAGTTTGTATTGAAATTATTTTAAACGAATAATTATTTAACGCAAGGCCCTTTTATTTTATATTTTTTACATTACATTTTTACATTTCATAATAAACAATTTTAAAGATAGAGGTTGCCTGGCCGGCATTCATATTTCTGTAAAAAATAGACATATCGACCAGTTAACAATAAAAGAACAATTTTTAACCCCTTTTTAAATGCTTCATTTTCATTTATTTCTCCTGACGAAGACAGAATATTTTTGTGGAAACGTTGATTAAAAGTTTACCTGGCCGAGGTGTCTAATTTTTCTACAACATAATTAACAATGTTGTGTGTGATTAAAATTTATTTTATAAATGTAAGAAAATGGGTTTCTAACTTATCTATCATAAACATGAGCCATACTCTAGGAGAATTCACCAGCTGTTGTAGAAGCTCAAAGATAGCGACTCTCTGACCTTACCTCTATATTATTGCATTGTTTCTATCAGTCCTTTGAATCATATTTAATATTTGTTATCAGAATTATCTTGTCAGCATACTGAAGATTTGGCTTGTCTTCCTGAAAGTTTCTTCAGAACACCATTACTGTATTTGTCTCTTCTTGGAAATGATATGGCCGAAATATTTGGATTCAATTTAAAGTTATTATCTCTAATAGACAAAAATCAGAATGGTGTTCTAGTGAACATACTGAAGTGTTGTTTGTCCTCCCGACAGCCGCCATAGAAGACCCTGGGTGCTGGGCCCACCGTGGAGCTGCCCGTGGAGGAGTGCCCCGAGACTCTGGGGAGCCGCCGACATCGGGAGTCTTCCGGGCTTCTCGCCGGGGCACGGGGGACCTGGAGGCTTCTGATGTCTCGGTCCCAGGAGTCTTCTTCGTGCTTCTGCCACGTGGAATCCTCGTCGTGGGACCCAGCCCTGCTCCAGCTCCCGGGGAACGCCATCTTCCAGGACCTCTCCACCTCCTCCCTGCGCTTCTTCTCATTGGCTAAATATCAAAATTCCGGCGCGGTTGCGCCCAATAAAGGGTTTTAAAAAAAAAAACTTTCTTAAAATAACTACTTCACCTCAAATAACATTTATATTGAATAAATCTCTCAGAAAATCACTATTAATGAACCTTTCTTAGGAATATTCCTTACTAATGTTCCTATTTTTTATCAATTCAAAAACTTCTATCAGATCTCTGAATAACAAATTATTTTAATTAATTGAGATTATCCTGTTTTTGTTGTTCTGGTTTTAAAATTGAAAATGTGAATTTCCAAGACAGATATAGGGCGATATAATCAGCGTCTAGAAGCAAGCAGAACGCCACATACTCCATATCACGCCAAAGGTTCAACACTTTATACATAGGAGAGACTAACAAATCAATAGACACAATAATCAAAGAGCATATCAGAACCTAGATAATAGATCTTAAATATTTCATCACGAAAATTATACGTTTTCAATCTACAGGATGTCACATGCCATTTGAAGAAAGTATTTATCTCTGAAGACAATAACAGCATAAACAGAATAATTTATCTACTTCAGAGGTTCCAGAATATTCAACGCAGATAAAGACATAGAAATTACTCCAAAACCATATAGCTGTGAAATATTTGTGTTTCTTTAGCTTTTTAATTTTTATTTTGTGAAACTATATTGCATGAATCTTGCACGCCTTTTGCTGAGCCATTAGCCTGATGATATGTTAATGAAATCACTTAGCGGTTCCTTTCATGTACGGCATATCTAATAACTAATTCCTTTTTTGAGGGCCAGTTATGTAAAGTCATAACGTTACTGATCCAAAATCCACTGAGCGACCACCTCCAGGATAGAAAGGATGTATCTATGTTTGTGTGACTAGGGTCTCTCATGAGAGGTCTAATATATTTTAGGAGTCTTCCGGGCTTCTCGCCGGAGCACGGGGGACCTGGAAGATTACCCGGTCCCTGGGGTCGTGCTCCTGCCACGTGAAGTCCCAGTCCTGCTCCCGGGGAATTCCACTCCACCTCCTTCCTGAGCTTCTTCTATTCTTTGGCTACATATCAAAATTCCGGCGCAGTGACGCCCAATACATTTTATTTCAAAATTATATTTTAGCAAAAAACACTTCACCTCAAACAATAATTAAATAAAAGATAGAGTTATAAGTTCACCCCACTACAAATAAATCTGTCTTAATAATTTTCCTCGCTTCTCTGTCTTTTTTTACTTGTGATTATTGTTTAACTATAAATGTATATTGGGGAAATGGCTTTCCTATTAAATCATCAGAACGTGTGTTGTGATATGTTAAATAACATATGTTACGTTTTATATTTATTTATCCATTATTGACTATGTGTGTGTGCAAAATCATGCCATTTGTCAATTGTTTTTAAACTTATGTAAACTATTTCCTTTTATCTCTATCTTGTATAAAAGGAGATTACTAGATTAAATAAAGATCCAGTTCAACTTATAAGCCGGAGCTAGTCTTGTTATGATAACACTCATTACAACATGGCGCAGACGACAGGATGATTCCGGATTATGACAAGAAAAGTATCTAATTAAAATAGATCAATTCAACAGTGAGTAGAATGGAGAGAATCAAGCCGCCGGCAGAATTTGTCCCATACAGCAACGAGAAAAAATGGGTGACCTGGAGAGAGTCGTTTTAATTTTTTGCAATAGCGGTAAATTTAGAAAGCATGCCGCTGGTGCGTCAGCGAGCAATTTTGAAGCATATTGCTGGTGAGAAAACAATGATGATATACAAGACATTTCACATAAGTGAAAATGATAATTACTCAAGTTTAAAGGGAATGCTTGATATGTTAACGAACCATTTTAAGCCCTTCAAAAATACGATTCAAAGGAGAAATGCATTTTTTACCTGTGTACAAAAAGAAAGGTAAGGAATCATCGAATTTATCACAGAATTAAAGCATCTGGCACAAGAATGTGAATTCGAGAATTTAACAGAATCTCTCATAAGGGATCGTCTTATAATTGGAATACTTGACCGGAAAATGAAAAGAAAGTTGTTAGAAGATCCACAGTTGACACTACCGAGGGCAATTTCGATGTCTATGATCTCCGAGTCAACATGCTCACAAGTAGTATCGTTGAATGAGCAAACAATGATTGAAAAAAATGAAAAACGTAATTGGGTGAAATATAGAATTCGAATGGAGAATGCAGAAGCAGGACCAAGGGTTATAAACCCGAGAAGAGAAAGAATAATAGAACCATGTAAGTGGTGTGGACAACGACACAATTATGGAAAGTGCCCAGCGTATGGGAAGAAGTGCAATGCATGCTGGAAAACCAATCATTTCGCAGTAGTTTGCCGAACAAAACGTATCAGAAATCTCTTAGCGGAAAGTGAAGCTGAAGAATCCTGTGACGATGAAGTTGTTGTAAAGACTGTTGGGTCGGACAAGTGGTCCGCAGTGATAACCATTAATGGCAAGAAGACCATGGTACATTTGGACACTGGCGCACAGATCAATGTGCTTCCTCATAAAGTAATAAACCAATGGCCATCAAGACCAGAAATCAGACCCACGTCATTAAAGGCGTTCGCATATGGAAATACAGAATTGCCTATCGTCGGCAAATGCAATGTGCTATGCCAATATGGTGAAAAGAAAGGAATGTTTGAATTTATCGTAGCCGATGTAGAGGCGCAGACACTTATCACGGGCGATACTTGCGAGAAGCTTGAAATATTGAGGCGAATTAATCATATAAACACGGATGAAATGAAATTGTGTTCTGAAACTCAAAAAATCCTCGAACAATACCACGAAGTATTTCAAGGAGTAAGATTAATCAACTCGGAATGTAAGATTTACACAAAGCCTGAATATTCGCCTGTGCAAGCCCTTCCCAGGCGCATCCCAACAAGCCTCGGAGCCGAAGTTCAGTCTGAATTGGAAAAAATGGTGAAGCAAGGAATCGTTACAAAAATATATCATGAAACAGAGTGGTCTCATCCTATGGTCGTTGTAAAAAAAAATCTGGTAAAATCAGAATATGCCTGGATCCTCGTAAATTAAATGAGGCCCTTGTGGGAAGACACTTCCAGACTCCGGCTCCAGCTGAACTATTGCACGAGATACCCAAATCTAAGTATTATACCGTGTTAGACGTGAAATCAGCCTATTGGCATATTCCGGTTGCAAAGGAATGCAGAGATCTGTTGGTGATGACCACGCCATTTGGTAAATTCAGATATAATCGATTGCCATTTGGTTTGAAAATATCTGCACAAATTTTTGTTGAGAAAATGGCGAATATCTTTAGGGATAGCTTTCAAAATATTACATATGTAGACGATTAGCTGATATATTCGAATACCATTCAAGAGCACAATAAAAAATTGAAGGGAATACCAGAAAAAGCAAAAGAAAAAAAATCAAATTTGATTTAACAAAGGCTCAAATATGTCTAACGAAGGTTCGTTTCTTGGGCCATGTGATTTCACAAAATGGAATTGATCCAGAGCCAAATAAGATTGATAAATTAATTACCTTTAAAAAGCCAGAGAATAAAAAGTCACTTCAAAAAATCATGGGCCTTTATAATTACTTGGGAAAATTCATTCTGAATTTAGCTGCGTCCACATCCAATATAAGAGGAATATTAAGAAAGAATGTTGTCTGGCATTGGGGGCCTAAACAGGATGGGGAATTCGATCATATTAAGGAATGCGTTAGGAATGCTCCTTCATTGGCACATTTTGACAAAACAAGATGTTGATCTTACAATATGACGCCGGCAAAGATGCAATGGGAGCTGCTCTGCTACAGGGAGATCGACCTCTAGCATTCGCATTCGCGTCATTTAGCGACTCGCAGAAACAGTACTCTCAGATTGAGAAGGAGTTACTGAGTGTTTATTATGGATGCAAAAATTTTGAATATCTATTATCAGGACACACTTTCGTTGTCCAGACGGATCACCAGCCTTTGTTGCCTCTAGTCAAAAAACCGCTGAGTGATATATCTCCGCGTCTACAAAGATTAGTAATGAAGCTTATAGCATTTGACTACAAATTGCAGTACTAACCAGGAAAATATTTGATTGTGGCTGATACCCTATCCAGGGATACTCACCCCATGGACGAACTACCAACGCCTTTTCTTGAGGACAAAAGAATGGTCAAGATGGTATGTGTTAATATATCGGACGAAAAACTGGTAATGCTGCAGAAAGATACCCGAGAGGATCCTGCTTTAGTTAAAGTAATCGATTATGTGATTGAAGGGTGGCCAATATGCAAAAAAGACGTCGATGAAGATGCCAAAGCATTTTTCGATTTCAGACACCGTTTATATTTATGGAATGATATATTATGTATTGGATCGGCCATAGTGATTCCGATGACACAAAGGAATAATATGCTCAAGTTGTAGCACCAATCGCACCAAGGGATATCTGCAATTCAAGGTTTGGCGCGAGAATCTTTGTTTTAGCCGGGAATGTCCATCGACATTGCTGAAAAAGCAAGAAATTGTGAAATTTGTCAAAAATATCAGAAATCGAAAATACGGCAGCCGTTAGTACCCTTCCCAGTTCCAGATTATCCATGGCAGACAGTATCATTGGACATATTTTACATTCAGAAAAAGTCCCATTTGTTGGTGGTCGACAGATATAGTGGCTACCCGGAGGTTTTTGCATTAAACCCACCTACGGCGATTAATGTAAAAAATAAATTATGACTCAGAAATTATGACTCAGAAATTATGACTCAGAAATTATGACTGACTTCTGTATAAAATGGGGTATAAAACAGCTATTTTCAAGTCCACACCTTCATAGATCTAATGGTCTGGCCGAAATAAACATTCAAACAGTGAAAAATCAATTAAATAAATGTAGAGATGAAGGGTCCGACCCATATTTGGCTATTCTAACATATAGGAATACACCAAAAATGACCTACCTTCACCCGCACAGCTATGTTTATCGAGGAGCCTTCGATGTCAAATCCCCAGAATTACACCGCTGTATAAACCTTATCAAACTAATTGGAGAAGTATAGAGAATGCCAAAAGAAAAAGACAGAGCTCAATGAAAGAACATTATGACAGAAACAGTAAAAGCTATCCCAAGGTCAATGTAGGTGAGGATGCATGGTGTCAAATACATCCAAAAGAGACATGGACACCGGTGAAGATTTCAGCGCAGGCTAATTCTCCTCAGAGCTTTGAAGTCGTAACACCATCAGGAAATAGATTAATAAGAAATCAACAATTTATTAGGCCGAAAGATGGAGTCAACGAAAAAAGGCAGTTATCTTTAGAACCAATTCCCGGCTCCCCAAAAGCTCAACATCTGCATTACGACAGTCCAACGATGGGAGAGTCATCCACAACCCCGATACAGCGGTCAAGTGCAGAGACCAATATTAACCAGAAGGAAAACGCGACTGCATCCGCTGGGATTTCACCAGAACCATCCGGAAGGCCCCGGTTTTCAAGGTTCGAAAGAGAATTAAGAAAACCACAAAGATTTTGTTTTTAAGCAGAGGGGAAACATGTTGTGATATGTTAAATAACATATGTTACGTTTCATATTTATTTATCTATTATTGACTATGCAAAATCATGCAATTTGTCAATTGTTTTTAAACTTATGTAAACTATTTCCTTTTTATCTCTATCTTGTATAAAAGGAGATTACTAGATTAAATAAAGATCCAGTTCAACTTATAAGCCGGAGCTATTCTTGTTATGATAACACTAATTACAACAACGTGTTATTTCAATTATGAATATATGCTGCTAACATAATTCAAGTTCAATACTTCATTTCCAACACGCTAATGTAAGCACAACTTTTGGAGTGGTGCTGTGTTCTATGATGTATTGAATTTATTCCATAAATTTTTGGAAATTCTATATTTGAACTCAATTGTATATTTCGAAATGAATTGTTCAATGCTAAAATTATCTTTATATACCATATATAATTAATTGCTTCTTTTCAAATTTTTAGAAATTTCTGGTTTGTGTTATTGATTTGGAAAGTTCAACTATTTATGAGAGTTATGAACTTTTTAAATAAACACATTTTAATAATGTTAAAAATATTGGTAGGACCAATCCTCCTTGCGGTATCTGCAGTTAAATTTGCCCTACCTCTCTATTATTGTATTTAGCTGTTTTATGTTCAAGATTCCTTTTATAAGAGTCTAATTGCAAAATTAGTATAAAATTAAATACAAAAATAGAGCGGCATAGTAGATCAAACTGATAAAACCGCTGGGATGGTTCACCACTAATGAGCCAAGCTCTCCCATTATTTTGATCATTGTAGTAAGAGCAGTAGAAAAGGCAATAGGTTTATTTTATACAATCAAACGCGTCACATATAAATAGTTCAAATTCCTATTAACAGATGTTCCTTGTTGATGCATTATTTTTTTATATAAAAATAGCGTTTCGGTTTACTGTAAGTGCAGTCCATGTCAACAGATGTATAGATAGTAGTTCAAAATTTACAATTACAAGGTACGAAATGACCTTTTGGATTGTCACCCTGGCTAAATAGAAAAGTGTAATATTTAGTTATGACTCGTCAGTTCATAGCGAGTGTTGATGGTCAGTAGATCCAAGTCTTCTTTTTTAAACAGGTATTTTCCCCACTTTGGTAAAGTAACAAAGTATGCGAATCATCAAACTTCAGCTGCATTACCTGGAGGATGATAATTCCAGATAACTAAGACTAACAAATGTTCAATTAAGGGCCACCTCCCTGTGCGGCCATTTCTATAAATTCAATATTTGACTTGAACTGATTATATTGAATCTCCCATCATTTTCCCCATTTTACATATTAGAGAGAAAAGAGAAATGGAATTTCTCTCTTTTTTTTTTCTTAATAATTTCAATTTAATTCAATATTGCAATATAGCCGCTTATAAATTATGCGAAAATTGTAATCATGTGAGAAGAGAGTAAGGTATTGTCAACGTAATGTTTTGCATATTTATAAAAGTAATTCGTGGAATATTTTAGAATTTCCTTAAAGAAGTCAATCTAAAAATGTAGATTGGCCATATTTTTGGCCAAATTATAGGTAAATATTGTCGCACCAGGCTGCGGTTTGGCAGATTCTTCAGTCTTGATCCTCTCCACAGACGTGATAAAGTAACAAAGTATGCGAATCATCAAACTCTCTTTAGCTTCATTACATGGAGGATGATATATCCAGATAACTAAGAACAACAAGTGTCCAATGAGGGACCACCTTCCTGTGCGACCATTTGTATATATTCAATATTTGACTTGATCTGATTATATTGAACCTCGCATTATTTCGCCAATTTACATATTAGAGAGAACGAGGGAGATGAGAGCATTCTCTTCTTTCTCTTAATAATATCAATTTACCTCAATATTTCAATATAGCCGCGTCTTATAAATTATGAGAAAATTGTAATCATATAGGAACAGAGTAAGGATTTTTCAACGTAATGTTTTCCAAATTTGTAAATTTATATAATGTTAAAATTTTTGGGATGAAAGATAAATCTTCTAACAGAAAATAAACCCGTCTCGGCAGCAAAAAGGCCGCGTGGCTACTTTAGTTCATTCGCGCGATCACTTCAGTTTGAGTCGATTCATAAGTTTTTATTGGAATTCGCTGGGTTGGAGGCTTGTTTCGGCTTCACCTCAAAGTCCAACTGGTCTGTTCCTGCTAGCTTTGCCATGGCCGGGCCATTCCATAGGAACAACAGATGTGATGGACTCCCAGCAATCCCACGCCCCAACGACAAACTTCAAATTAAACTATCCAGGAAGATGTCATTTCAAATTTCTATTTCAAATATCTTCAAAATATCCATCTTTGGAAATTCCTGCGGATTCAAAACATTTAAATTTTTTGAAAACCCATAATTAAATGTGAGTAATTTTTTTTATCTATCTATGTCCATTTTTTATACCTGGTTAACCAAATTTTATATATATAAAAAAAGATTTTCATATTATTTAATTATTATTTAATTAAAATTTTAGGCAGTAGAGGTTAAGTTTTTTCCTGCCAAATTTTGATGATGTAAAACAACATTTACAGGCCCTCTTTATGGCTTCCTTAGAAATGTTTTTTTTTATTATACCAAATAATTTCATCTCTTATTTCTTCTGTATATGTCCAGATATGTTTATAAAATATATTTAGATTATTCATAGTAGTAATTTCTATTAAAAATTGACACTTCAGCCAGTTAGAGTTTTTTTATTTTCTCAACGTTTCGACAAAAATCTTTTGCCTTCTTAAGGAGAAGTAAATAAAAATAAGGCATTTGGCTGAATCATAGCTGAATATCCTTCAAAATTTATAACATATATAATTATTCAGATTATTCACTTTGCGTGAATGTTTATTTTGAAATAAATAAATTCTTCTCTATGTCTTTATTGGAACGATAAAATATTGGAAGTAGTCCTGGCTCATTAGTGGTAAACCATAACTTCGGTTTCGCCAGTTTGATCTACTATACCTTTCTAATATTATATATATGACTATTCTGCATATATAGCCAGCATAGACACATTCGCAATACAACTTAATACTCTTCAAAATGGTTTTCTCTTGCGACTATACATCTTTGTCAACGTGTTTTCCATGAATCGTAAGCCTTCTGGAACTCACTTCTCGGAATTCTGTAAAGGCACTTTTTCGTGGTTTTTGTAATGTTGTCAAGGGTCTCCAGATACTCTCCCTTCAGCTCATATTTCACTCTTGGGAACAAGAAGAAGTCTGCCGGGGTTACATCGGGGCTATAGGGGGACTGTGATACAGGTGAAACGCCGATCCTGGTCAGATAGGTGTTGACAACGGTGTGACTCGGCGAGCTTTCATGGTGGAGTCTCCACCAGATCTCTGGCTGTACATGGGTAACTCTGTAATTGAGTCTTTTAAGAGGTTCTTTGTGGCAGTCCTTGTTGACAGTCTGCCCAGGAGGTACAAACTCGTGGTCCTCGATTCTCTAGGCGTCGAAGAATACGATGACCATGGACTTGACACGGGACTTGCTCATTCTTTCTATTTTATGACGCGGTGACGAGGTCGTATGTCACACCGTACCCTATATCCTCTCCGTGTTGTATCCAAACATCCATGTTAATCTCCTGTGATGACGCTGTTGAGGAAATTTGGGTTTTCCTAATAGAGTTCAAGAATCTCGTTGCACACTTCCCCGCGCTGCTGTTTTTGAGCGTCGGACAAGATTTTTGGCATAAGTTTCGCGCAAATCTTACGCATGGCCAAGTCTTCGGAAACAATTCGATGAACATCTGTTTTAGGCAAATTAAATTGTTCTGACATCAAACGAACACTCATTCGCAGGCTCATCTCGTACACGAGTAACATTATCGTCCGTTCGCGATATTAATGGACCCTTAGAAAGAGCCTTATCGGCCTCTTCTTCCCGGCCTTCTTTAAACAGCTTACTCCACCTTGTGACCTGCCAGTACGACAAGCAATCATCCTTGAAGGCCTGAGTGAGCATTTAAAACGTATCCTTCGCCGTCTTTTGAAATTAGACTCAAAGTTTTATCGCATAGCGTTGTTCCAAAATTTTCTCTATCCCAACCATGATGAGGCTCTGCGCCTAAAAATGACGTTCCACTGCTCCTAGAGCTTCTATGTAACTGAACCTGGCGTCTATGGCAAGATTAGAGTTCCCCCCGCCAGCACTTCCAACCAGTCGAGCAGGTGTGAGCGGGAATCTCGCGTGGGATAAATGAGTCTCATTACTTTTGAGACAAACAAAAAAATTGGACGCAACTCACCTTTAAAAAGATATTTCCCCATTTCCGCAAGGCGCACACATCGAAGAATATTCCGCACCTTTTTTGTCAAATCAACAAATGCCATCATGTGTGCCATCATTCCAGGTCTTCACAGTGCAGGGCGAATTCGACTTCATAACATCCTATAATAGTCCGAACTTTTACAAAATGTTTGAACTGATGAACTGGTAGGGATTGGTCTTATACCAGAGTACACATAATTAGCTAATTGGGCTGATAAAATTTTAATATCTCATGCATTTTTTTCTTGTGCCAAATTAGTCATATATAGCATATATTCATGTTTCTATACAAAACGCGTTTTCAACTTGCAAAATTTAAAATAATAAACGCTTATAATTCTTTTTGAAATAAAACAATTTTCTATTCCCCATATTGTAATAATAAATTAAAAGGAAGGGCCTTGCTCATCAGTGGTGAACCCTCCCAGCCGTTTCTAAAGTTAAATCTACAATTTGACGTACACATATATAATCTGCTTCGAGCATTACTTTTTCCCAAACAGTCCGCTGGGAGGGTTTACCCCTGATTAGCCAAGCCCTCTCATAAATTTATCTTTGCCGTAAGGGCAGTATGAAATTTTAATTTAAAAAAAGTTTAAATTTCTTATAAAAGATGACGCGCTAATGCATAATGAATAATCATGAGTTAATAGAAATCAAATCGACGTCAGAAAGAGCTGATCAGATGTTTATGGAACCCTTTCTATATTTTGATGTCAATTAGGATCTACGGAGTCGGTATCGATGTAGCTCTTACCTATTTTCTGCATTTTATTGTATTCAACTGAATCTAATCGTTGAATTTCATGAACATGTTTTATGCCAAGCGTCAAAATATTCGACCTTATTTCAAGGGACCATCAAGCGTCAATTCATTGATGCGCCACTCAACGTGTGTCACAGGATGGATAGATTTTAGGTCGGTCCCACAACATGTATGCAGAGAGAGAGAAATTAACATTAGTTTGTTTCATTTAAATTCTCGATTCAGCTTTATTTTTGAATATGTGTATTGATTCGAAAACGCAAATTGGGAGCATATTTTATCATTTCAAAAATATCAGTGAAAGAAATTCAACTGGAGAAGGCAAAATTTGGATCATATTTGTTCGGAAATATAGACCTCCATGTCTTACCACGTGGAATCCCTAATCTACGATCTCATATTGGCGATATCTTTGAAGCTCATGTACTTTTTTATTCCAATATTATTTACAAACGCTCTCATCCTGCAAAGTTAAACACAGAGGTCAGGTTGTGGGATAGTTATATTTAGAGCAAACATTCTTGTCTTCAGAATAGCCAACTCTATCTCTAATACTGAACAAAATATGATAATTCTATCCGACCTTTCCTCAAGATGTTCAGACATTTATATTAGACACACATATACACAACACCAAAGGTGGAGCTGGTTCCATGACAGTTTTAAACCTTCCATGTCCGTTATCTGGGATCGGATTGAACCGTTTTTTCAAAAGACAAATTACTTCCATATCTCTCAACTTGCACAAACCTAACTCCATCATTGAGTATAACTATCCATATTTGGCCCTGGTACTTTGTTAGTGCATAGTCGAACAAATTTATATAAATGTAGACTTACTAAATGAAGGACTTACAGTGAGAGCAGTTACAGATTCCTACCCATCATAATTACCATGATATGTAATTATGGGGACAGTAACCAATCAATGATATTCATTTCCGCTAGAGTGTGAGATGTCCTCAATATAACTGTACGTGGTATCGTTGTATATGCCGGATCTATGTTCGTGAAAACCAATTCCATATTGAAGAAATCTCAATATATACAAAACAGATAAATATATGAAGTCAAACTCACATATATGTTATATTCAATATCGAATAAAACTTCAATAAAAAAACATTAAAATAGGTTTTATTGTACATATATATATATAGATATTTAAAAATTATTTTTATCTGATTTTCTATATATCAATTATATTGATTTTCCTATCTCTCGATCTCTTCAATTTCGATAAATTAATGTAGATAGTAATATCATCGAGAAGAATTTGACAAAAGAAGTCTACCGCATGCTTTATGTTAAATATCAAAGTGTATGTGTGCAATATGGTAATATATCATATAAATGATATGTCTTGTATGTTTCAGGGCCTGCCGAAACACTTGGTACCCAACAATCGGCCTTGCTACTCCCCTCGAAAGTAAAGAAATCCAAGGGAGAAAGCAAAAGAGCGAAAATGTGTTTCCCAAAGACACGCAAGAACAGGAAAGTCCTTATTTCCAAACTTCAATGGCTGAGCATTCAGCTCCCACATGGATGGCACCTAATCCTCTTCAAACAAAAGTTGGTTCTAACCTACTTGTATAGAAAGGAAGAATTCCGTTTTGAAAAGGGCGGTTACTGGCTCATCCCTCCTCTGCCCCCAAGTCTTCCTGGGTGAGTTATCTCCGAGTTCAACCAATACAACATATTTCAATATGATGTTGTGTTAAATATGTAATTATAAATCTATTGAAACCCTATGTCACTCAAATAAACTAATGTAACCTTCCAGAAGATCCTCCCATGTACAACCTATATAATAACTTATCACCTTCGTAAGCGACCACTCATACGAAGTCACAAAGTGGTTTGATCTGACCCAATGAAGGATCATTGCTATTATAAAACGGGGAAATCTCTCCATATATCTCTGACTAAGGTCTTTCATGAGAGTTTCTACTCTATTCTAATTGATATTTGTTGTTTTATATTCATTTATAAAGTTAATTACTCTCATTTACTGTAATCTATAACTAATTACTCCAAATTATTCCTAAAAATGGATTATTCGAAGAATTTCAAAAATTCATTAAAACATTTAGAATTTTTTATTTGCCAAAAAATCTATATAAGAAAAACTATAATTATTGTGATTTTAAGAATTTAAAAAAAAATGATATAACCATCTATATTATAACATATTAATTTAATAATTATTTTTAAAGATTGTCTAGGTCTCTATTTTTGAAAAATATATTACCTAAATTTTGATCCTACTTTAGATTACTCTTCCTTATTTAAAAAAATATATTCGGCTTTTGGGTTAATATTAATATTTTACCTACTGAATATATCTTTCCGAAGTTTTTGTAAATAATATTTTGTCATCCAACACTTTCCTGGGAGTTTATGGATTCATAAATTTGAGGAGGATTTGATTCCTCGACGAAGAAATTTCTCAACTGAATTATCAAAGAATTACCCAGAATATATTTAATGTCTAGCATAATATCCTTCTAATGTATATCTCCCCATTGAGGTCAAACTTTCAGATCTTCTGTTTTAATTGATTTATATTTTATCAAAGGCCAATGTTTAAACTTCTGCTAAATACCCAACAATAAGCTCATCCACAATACAGTGTTTTCAGTCTTGTTCATTGAATTGTATATAAGGTACTAAAATGTATTAAGGCGCAAGTATCCCAAGCTGGGATATCGCGTCAGATATGAAAAATAAATTAAACACAGTAGAATATATATCTAAATGACTAGGCTTAATATCAGATATAAAGTTTCATTTAGCGACAAATCACCTCTCACCGGAGAACAGCTAAATAGTTAAAATGTTAATTTTATCGGTGGAAGATACCTATGCATTGAGGTGTATCTACTAGTAGGAGTGTCTACCAATACAATATCTACTGGATACGTCATATATTTAAGAAACAAACATTTTAAATATATATTATAATGTTTTATAGGTATATCATTATGTTTAGAATGATCTTGAACTTCATATAACTTATTGGATCTTTCCTTCTCTCTCACCATAATGACAAAGTTGAGTAATTTATTGACACAATTTTTCAAATTTAAAATAATATTCTTGTTTAAATTCACAAATATAATTCTGGGTTTAAAATTTCAGTTTCAGTTGGGATAGCTTCGCTTCAGAATCAGTAAATGTTTTCTTAAATAATTTATTTATATCATATTATTCAGTTTTTAAAATCAAGTTTTATTTTAACAATACAGTCTTTAGAAACACTACGCCCAGATACCGGGCAAATACATTCTAGTTTTATAGGAAAATGCATTATTAGCATTTGTTATTTTACGACAGCGGATAGGACTTATTTTCTGGTTGAAAATTGTAACTTAAAATATTTCTTCTTCTTAATGTCATAGAAACTTATACATACCAAAACTATTTATAAATAATTATTGATTCAAAATATGCCCCTAGCTTCTATAAGATATATTTACTATTTTAATAAAATTAATCCACATATTTTCCGCCAGAATTCATAATTGATAACACTGGGGTACACTGAAAAATAGGTTTTTGACAATGCATCAGTTTCTGACTTAATATGAGGTGCTGATCACGAATATAATGTTAGTGTTTATATATCTCATCAATTTCTAGATATATAACATATACATATTTAGGCCACAATGTGGTACATCAGTCCATATAAGCGGTACGAAAAACACATTGAACGCAAATAAAAACTGATAACGTCATACCAAAAGGTTCTTTATTTACTGTAGTATAAGAAAACCGAATCTATACAAAAAAATATATAAAATACTACAGACAATCCTTCATGAATTTCAACCTTTTTATTTTCTCTTATAAGTGTATTCCGGCAGGTCGCGGGACAGATTCCAGCAGTAATCTGCCATCATGTGGCAGTCCCAGACACCTTGATATCTCTCTTCCATCACTTTCATGTCTTGATGGTATCGCTCGCCTTGTTCATCACTATATGCACCGAGATAATTATTGATTATTGAGTATAATTTGTTTCTTTTGTTAAGTAATTTGGTAGGAATGGAATGAGACGATGTTCTCCTTAACTACTGCCAAACAATTTGCTTATCACGTGTGACAATTTCTTCAACCTTTTGAACCATCTCATCAATGCCAACATTTATTGGTCTTCCTAAACTTGCCTGTTTGATTTATTTCATATTTAGTCTTTAAAAGCCATCATCATGTCATCAGTAAATAAGGAAGAGCTTGTTTTATTCATTTCGTTTTCATCAACAAGAATAATAAAATATATTATGTAGCTTTGTTTATATGATTTCTATTTTGACGATTTTTTTTTTATTTTAATCAAAATTGAAGTTCAAGTTTGAAAACCGTATTTGGGTGTTCAAACCAAAGTTTTCCTTATCTAGATGAGATGTCAGTTGTGAGGAAAAAGTACCAACTGCTTGTCCTTTTGACTTTATTCAGCAAAAAGCCGCCTTTGTTATATTCACTTCATCTTATCTTTTCTCGATCTTCAACCTTCCCTTTAAAATGATATTAAATTAAGTAGAATGTAAACATTAACATCTTATATTTCAAAAATAGGTTTATCTTATCTGAAAAAGAAAAAGAAACTATTTTTCATCTCAAATCTTTTGAGGGATTGTTCTCTTTTTTATTTATTGAAAAATAAACTTGAAGGTTTCTAGTTTTGAGCTTATTGTTTATAAATTGATAAAAATACAGAGAAGGGCAATACTTCGAAATATTTTGAATAAAAAAAGTTTTTTTCCCCTTTACAGACCCAAGTACGTCTCTTTATGTATATATAAATGTATTTAAACACACAATGGATTGCCTTTAGATATAAATATATTTAAAAAGGAAGAATAAATAAAATTAAGGTAAAGAGTTTCTTTTAGTATATTGATTTTGCAAGCATTCGAGCAATATTTCTGTTCTTCAACGGCAAATACTTCTATGTACCATATAAATATGATCTTTATACAAAAATAATTGAGAAAATGTGTGATTAATATATTTCTTATATGCGACGTTATATAACTGACTCTGTATGGTTTTGGAAAACTGGAGATTCCAAGGTTTCTCTATAAACTGAATATTATACTATTAATGAATATATACGAGATATTATAACTTACTCTCCAAATTTGGAGCAATAAAGTTGTTATGTATAAATATAATCGCTGAGATAATACACCAAGAGAAATATTTCGAAGGCGAAAAGTTTATATATTTCTAAATTCGGGTCCTAATCTTTCGAACTTTTCGGTCTTTCAACTGATGTAAATTTATTAGGGCAAGAATAAGAGTTTGTTGTTGTTGTCGTACCAATGAAGAGCCTCAGATGTCTCCATGAATCTCTATCACAGCATTAGAGCTAGTAGTGAGGGTTATGTGCTGTTATAGGCGGCTGCTTCCTGCGCTGACCTTCGTGTCGGATGAGTCTGCCGTGGAGCCCCCTGGCGCTGAAGAGTAAGTAATTCATTTCTGTATAATTACACTGTTGGTGTGACAACTTTATGGTGACAGGGTGACGACAATATGATGATTCTCAGACCTCTTTGTAGTTATTATATGTCATTTTTGTGGTGATGGTTGAAATATTTGTGATCACTATGTGTCCTCATTGTATTGACTGATGGACAAACTTTCAACCACACTTTATGATGAATCATACATAATACCACCACCAGATGTTACCAGTAGTTATTAAGACAAACTTATGTTCTAGGGCGCCAGGAGGAGCATCAGCCCCTGCGGCTCCAACTCGGTAAGTCGTTCACAGACTTCAACCTTCAGAATATTTCTGACATCGCGGTGTATCCAGGCGGGGCCGAGTCCGGAGGTGGCTGCGTCGCCTGGTACCCCGGTGCCTGCGGGCCGCGCGGTAAGTTCCACACACACATTTCCTTCACTTCTACCTTAATCTAAACATGTTCATTGATTTGTCTATCATATATTTTAAAGTTGATAAAGAAAACGTATCTGGTTTTGAATTTCTAAAAAGGAGTATAAAAAGCTGAAAAGAAGAAATGAGAACCCATAGAATTAATTTTGAATCTTTCTTTTTCCATGTGGATTCAGGTACGTTTTCTCATTATCGTTCTCAGATTGAATGCATTGGAACTGAACACAAACTATGTATCTATAGAGCGGGATTTCTGTTTCACTCCTAATGATTGTTAAGATGTTACATGTATTTATTTTATTTTTCAAATCTATTCAAATATTTTGAGTCAAATGTATTGTAGTTTCACATATGAAATATTGTAGTATTTCACCTATTTTCACATACATTTATTTTGTATTAGATAACGCTTTCAAATATTATATTCTGAGCTTTGAAATTTAAATATTACATTTCCTTCCCCTATTTATATTCTTACTTTCATCTATATTGCATATTCTAATCGAGTGACACATGTGGCTAATAAATGTAAATTGTGTATTCCAGGGAGTGAGGTGGAGACAGGAGAAACCCTGGGAGGCTGTAGAGGTAAGTCGAATATTATTCAACTAACAAATTGATGCCTGCAATATTGGAAAGCTAATTTAGAAATCTATAACCTTAGGAAGATATGGAAATTTGAAGAATATTAAGAAATGCCATTATTCAAATGTGATTGATTATAATATAAAATTGAAACCTTCTAATTTGAATTGAAATATATATTTTAAGAAGAACTGTACATATTGGTAGTCATTCACATATTATCGAGAGAGAGACAAAAGATAATATCTGTCTCATCTAAGAAAAATCAGAAAATGATATTTTCCATTAATGGCTAACTCTATATAAATTATTGGAGAAATAACTTCCAGAATTTTTGTTTCAGGTGCCTTTCAAAATATCCAATGTACAAAAATCATTCTAAATTAAATCTCGATATGAAATATTGTTTTTGTATTTATGTTTACGAGTAAAATAATGAACGATTCTAGAAAATTTGTGATTTGTGATTTCAATATAATACGCTTATAATTTAATGAATGATCTTTTAAATTTTCATTTCTATAGTAGACTTAATATTCCTAATTTTCAAAAAAAAAATCGATTTAACATCTCCCTTTATATACCTTGGAATGTTAGTATAAATCAGGACAAGGATATTCCAAGGAATGATACCTTTCATTTTTAATACCACAAACCCTGAGAACATCGGTCACCTACTTAGCAACCACCTCTCTAAAGGAATCAACATTTAAAGTCTGAATATTAATTTGAAAAGTGGTTTCCTCTCTTTTTAAAATAATTTTCTTCCTCGATTTAACTATTAGAGTATATTAACTCCTTCACATTCCACACAGTATATAACGCTCGGTTATTATATTTATCTATATATTTTAGTTAATATTGAAATTTAGCCAAATACATATTCAACGCTCGGTTCTTTTATTTTATAACATGATAAGCAATTTTATATAAAGATAGAGGTTGCCTGGCTGGCATTCATATTTCTGAGAAAAATAGACATATCGGCCAGTTGACAATAAAATAAAAAAATTTAACCCCTTGTCAAATGCTTTATTTTTATTTATTTCTCTTACAAAGACAAAATAATTTTTGTTGAAACGTTGAAAAAAAATAAAACTTTAACTGGCCGAAGTGTGTATTTTTATACAACATAATAAACAATGATTAAAATTTATTTTACAAATGTAAGAAAATGGGCTTCTAACTTATATATCATAAACATGAGGTATACTCTAGGAGAATTCACCAGCTGTTGTAGAATCTCAATGATAGCGACCCTCTGACCTTACCTCTATATTATTGCATTAATTCTATCAGACTTTTGAATCATATTTAATATTTGCTATCAGAATTATCTTGTCAGCGTACTAAAGGTTTGGCTTGTCTTCCTGTAAGCTGCTTCAGAACACCATTACAAGGGTTGCCTCTTCTTGGAAATGAAATGTCCGAGATACTTTGATTCAATTCAGGGTTATTATCTCTAATAGACAAAACCAGAATGGTGTTCTAGTGAACATACTGAAGTGCTGTTTGTCCTCCCGACAGCCGCTACTGAAGACCCTGGTTGCTGGGCCCACCGTGGAGCTGCCCGTGGAGGAGTGCCCCGAGACTCCAGGGAGCCGCCGACATCGGGAGTCTTCCGGGCTTCTCGCCGGGGCACGGGGGACCTGGAGGCATCTGATGTCCCGGTCCCAGGAGTCTTCTTCGTGCTCCTGCCTCGTGGAGTCCTCGTCGTGGGACCCAGCCCTGCTCCAGCTCCCGGGGAATGCCATCTTCCAGGACCTCTCCACCTCCTCCCTGCGCTTCTTCTCATTGGCTACATATCAAAATTCCGGCGCGGTTGCGCCCAATAAAGAGTTTTTAAAAAAATACTTTCTTGAAATAACTACTTCACCTCAAATAACATTTATATTAAATAAATCTCTCAGAAAATCACTATTAATGAACCTTTCTTAGGAATATTCCTTACTAATGTTACTTTTTTTATCAATTTAAAAACTTCTATCAGATCTCTGAATAACAAATTATTTTAATTAATTGAGATTATCCTGTTTTTGTAGTTCTGGTTTTAAAAATTGAAAATGTGAATTTTAAAGACAGATATAGGGCGATATAATCAGAGTCTAGAAGCAAGCAGAACGCCACATACTCTAAATATCACGCCAATGGTTCAACACTTTATACATAGGAGAGACTAACAAATCAATAGACACAATAATCAAAGAGCATATCAGAACCTAGATAATAGATCTTAAATATTTCATCACGAAAATTACACGTTTCCAACCTACAGGATGTCACATGCTATTTGAATTTAAAAGAAAAAGTATTTTCCCGACACACAATAGACTCATACTGGAATATTTTATCTCTGAAGACAATAACAGCATAAACAGAATAATTTATTGACCTCAGAGGTTCCAGAATATTCAAAGCAGATAAAGACATAGAAATTACTCCAAAACCATATAGCTGTGAAATATTTGTATTTCTTCAGGTGTTTAATTTTTATTTTGTGAAACTATATTGCATGAATCTTGCACGCCTTTTGCTGAGCCATTAGCCTGATGATATGTTAATGAAATCACTTAGCGATTCCTTTCATGTATGACATATCTAATAAATAATTCCTTTTTTGAGGGCCAGTTATGTAAAGTCATAACGTTACTGATCCAAAATCCACTGAGCGACCACCTCCAGGATAGAAAGGATGTATCTATGTTTGTGTGACTAGGGTCTCTCATGAGAGGTCTAATATATTTTAGGAGTCTTCCGGGCTTCTCGCCGGAGCACGGGGGACCTGGAAGATTACCCGATCCCTGGGGTCGTGCTCCTGCAACGTGAAGTCCCAGTCCTGCTCCCGGGGAATTCCACTCCACCTCCTTCCTGAGCTTCTTCTATTCATTGGCTACATATCAAAATTCCGGCGCAGTGACGCCCAATAAATTTTATTTCAAAATTATATTTTATCAATAAACACTTCACCTCAAACAATAATTAAATAAAAGATAGAGTTATAAGTTTACCACTACAAATAAAGGCAAGGAATCATGAAATTTATCACAGAATTAAAGCATCTGGCACAAGAATGTGAATTCGAGAATTTAACAGAATCTCTCATAAGGGATCGTCTTATAATTGGAATACTTGACCGGAAATTGAAAAGAAAGTTGTTAGAAGATCTACAGTTGACACTACCGAGGGCAATTTCGATGGCTATGATCTCCGAGTCAACATGCTCACAAGTAGCATCGTTGAATGAGCAAACAATGATTGAAAAAATTGAAAAACGTAATTGGGTGAAAGATAGAATTCGAATGGAGAATTCAGAAGCAGGACCAAGGGTTATAAACCCGAGAAGAGAAAGAATAATAGAACCATGTAAGTGGTGTGGACAACGACAGAATTATGGAAAGTGCCCAGCGTATGGGAAGAAGTGCAATGCATGCGGGAAAACCAATCATTTCGCAGTAGTTTGCCGAACAAAACGTATCAGAAATCTCTTAGCGGAAAGTGAAGCTGAAGAGTCCTGTGACGATATAAATTTAAATGAAGTTGTTGTAAAGACTGTTGGGTCGGACAAGTGGTCCGCGGTGATTTGGACACTGGCGCATAGATCAATGTGCTTCCTCATAAAGTAATAGACCAATGGCCATCAAGACCAGAAATCAGACCCACGTCATTAAAGGCGTTCGCATATGGAAATACAGAATTGCCTATCGTCGGCAAATGCAATGTGCTATGCCAATATGGTGAAAAGAAAGGAATGTTTGAATTTATCGTAGCCGATGTAGAGGCGCAGACACTTATTACGGGCGATACTTGCGAGAAGCCTGAAATATTGAGGCGAATTAATCATATAAACACGGATGAAATGAAATTGTGTTCTGAAACTCAAAAAATCCTCGAACAATACCACGAAGTGTTTCAAGGAGTAGGATTAATCAACTCGGAATGTAAGATTTACACAAAGCCTGAATATTCGCCTGTGCAAGCCCTTCCCAGGCGCATCCCAACAAGCCTCGGAGCCGAAGTTCAGTCTGAATTGGAAAAAATGGTGAAGCAAGGAATCGTTACAAAAATATAGCATTAAACAGAGTGGTCTCATCCTATGGTCGTTGTAAAAGAAAATCTGGTAAAATCAGAATATGCCTGGATCCTCGTAAATTAAATGAGGCCCTTGTGGGAAGACACTTCCAGACTCCGGCTCCAGCTGAACTATTGCACGAGATACCCAAATCTAAGTATTATACCGTGTTAGACGTGAAATCAGCCTATTGGCATATTCCGGATGCAAAGGAATGCAGAGATCTGTTGGTGATGACCACGCCATTTGGTAAATTCAGATATAATCGATTGCCATTTGGTTTGAAAATATCTGCACAAATTTCTGTTGAGAAAATGACGAATATCTTTAGGGATAGCTTTCAAAATATTACATATGTAGACGATTTGCTGATATATGCGGATACCATTCAAGAGCACAATAAAATATTGAAGGGAATTCTAGAAAAAGCAAAAGAAAAAATATCAAATTTGATTTAACAAAGGCTCAAATATGTCTAACGAAGGTTCGTTTCTTGGGCCATGTGATTTCACAAAATGGAATTGATCCAGAGCCAAATAAGATTGAATAATTAATTACCTTTAAAAAGCCAGAGGATAAAAAGTCACTTCAAAGAATCATGGGCCTTTATAAATTACTTGGGAAAATTCATTCCGAATTTAGCTGCGTCCACATCCAATATAAGAGGAATATTAAGAAAGAATGTTGTCTGGCATTGGGGGCCTAAACAGGATGGGGAATTCGATCATATTAAGGAATGCGTTAAGAATGCTCCTTCATTGGCACAATTTGACAAAAGCAAGATGTTGATCTTACAATGTGACGCCAGCAAAGATGCAATGGGAGCTTCTCTGCTACAGGAAGATCGACCTCTAGCATTCGCATCCGCGTCATTTAGCGACTCGCAGAAACAGTACTCTCAGATTGATAAGGAGTTACTGAGTGTTTATTATGGATAAAAAAAGTTTGAATATCTATTATCAGGACACACTTTCGTTGTCCAGACGGATCACTAGTCTTTGTTGCCTCTAGTCAAAAAACCGCTGAGTGATATATCTCCGCGTCTACAAAGATTAGTAATTAGGCTTATAGCATTTGACTTCAAATTGCAGTACAAACCAGGAAAATATTTGATTGTGGCTGATACCCTATCCAGGGATACTCACCCCATGGACGAACTACCAACGCCTTTTCTTGAGGACAAAAGAATGGTCAAGATGGTATGTGTTAATATATCGGACGAAAAACTGGTAACGCTGCAGAAATATACCCGATAGGATCCTACTTTAGTTAAATAAATCGATTATTTGATTGAAGGGTGGCCAATATGTAAAAAAGACGTCGATGAAGATGCCAAAGTATTTTTCGATTTCAGACACCGTTTATATTTATGGAATGATCTATTATGTATCGGATCGGCCATAGTGATTCCGATGACACAAAGAAATAATATGCTCAAGTTGTAGCACCAATCGCACCAAGGGATATCTGCAATTCAAGGTTTGGAGCGAGAATCTAGGTTTTGGCCTGGAATGTCCATCGACATTGCTGAAAAGTAAGAAATTGTGAAATTTGTCAAAAATGTCTGAAATCGAAAATACGGCAGCCGTTAAAACCCTTCCCAGTTCCAGATTATCCATGGCAGACAGTATCATTGGACATATTTCACATTCAGAAAAAACCCCATTTGTTGGTGGTCGACAGATATAGTGGCTACCCGGAGGTATTTGCATTAAACCCACCTACGGCGATTAATGTAAAAAAATAAATTGAGAGAAACATTTGCGCGATTCGGGATTCCGGAAACTATGATGTCCGACAATGGACCACCGTTTCGCTCAGAAATTATGACTGACTTCTGTATAAAATGGGGTATAAAACAGCTATTTTCAAGTCCACACCTTCATAGATCTAATGGTCTGGCCGAAAGAAACATTCAAACAGTGAAATATCAATTAATTAAATGTAGAGATGAAGGGTCAGACCCATATCTGGCTATTCTAACATATAGGAATACACCAAAAAATGACCTACCTTCACCCGCACAGCTATGGTTATCGAGGAGCCTTCGATATCAAATCCCCAGAATTACACCGCTGTATAAACCTTATCAAACTAATTGGAGAAGTATAGAGAATGCCAAAAGAAAAAGACAGAACTCAATGAAAGAACATTATGACAGAAACAGTAAAAGCTATCCCAAGGTCAATGTAGGTGAGGATGCATGGTGTCAAATACATCCAAAAGAGACATGGACACTGGTGAAGATTTCAGCGCAGGCTAATTCTCCTCAGAGCTTTGAAGTCGTAACACCATCAGGAAATAGGTTAATAAGAAATCAACAATTTATTAGGCCGAAAGATAGGGTCAACGAAAAAAGGCAGTTATCTTTAGAACCAATTCCAGGCTCCCCAAAAGCTCAACATCTGCATTACGACAGTCCAACGATGGGAGAGTCATCCACAACCCCGATACAGCGGTCAAGTGCAGAGATCAATATTAACCAGAAGTTTTATATTTATTTATCTATTATTGACTATGTGTGTGTGTGTGCAAAATCATGCCATTTGTCAATTGTTTTTTAAAAAAAACTTATGTAAACTATTTCCTTTTTATCTCTATCTTGTTTAAAATGAGATTACTAGATTAAATAAAGATTCAGTTCAACTTATAAGCCGGAGCTAGTCTTGTTATGATAACACTCATTACAACAACGTGTTATTTCAATTATTAATATATGCTGCTAACATAATTCAAGTTCAATACTTCATTTCCAACACGCTAATGTAAGCACAACTTCTGGAGTGGTCTGCTGTGTTCTATGATGTATTGGGTTTATTCCATAAATTTTTGGAAATTCTATATTTGAACTCAATTGTATATTTCGAAATGGATTGTTCAATTCTAAAATTATCTTCATATACCATATATAATTAATTGCTTCTTTTCAAATTTTTTGAAATTTCTGGTTTGTGTTATTGATTTGGAAAGTTCAACTATTTAGGAGAGTTATGATCTTTTTAAATAAACACATTTTAATAATGTTAAACATATTGGTAGGACCAATCCTCCCTGCGGTATCTGCAGTTAAATTTATCCTACCTCTCTATTATTGTATTTAGCTGTTTTCTGTTCAAGATACCTTTTATAGGAGTCTATTTGCAGGATTAGTATAAAATAAAATACAAAAGTAGAGCGGCATAGTAGATCAAACTGACAAAACCGCTGGGAGGGTTCACCACTAATGAGCCAAGTTCTGCCATTATTTTGATCATTGCAGTTAGAGTAGTAGAAAGGGCAATGGATTTATTTTAAAGTATCAAACGCGTCACATATAAATAGTTAAAATTTCTAATAACAGATGTCTCTCGTTAATGATTTATCTTTATATAAAATTTACTTCAAGTGCACCCCATGTCAACAAATGTAGAAAGTAGTTCGACATTTATACTTTCAAGGTACGAAATCATCGTTTGGGTTCACACACCGGCTAACTAGAGGCTGTGGTTTTGAATGATGACTTGTCAGTTTTTAGCGAGTTTTGAATGTCAGTAGATCCTAAATGATTTGTGATACTTTTACAATTTTCCAAAAAATAGTCAACTTAATAAAAAGGTGATAGGTTAAACCTTTGACCAAAATATAGAAGCACTTCCAGACACTTTTTACAGTTATACCTATATTTTTCATCCTTATATACGTCTATGATTTTAATGTAAATCTCATGGAATCAAATATTTGAAGCCAACGACTCCAGGTGGGCGTTCTAAATTTTCCAAATATTTCACAAAGCGGTCGTCTTTCTTCTTTAAACTTCTCCCCACTTTGGTAAAGTAACAAAGTATGCGAATCATCAAACTTTAGCTTCATTACATGGAGGATGAAATTTACAGATAACTAGGACTAACAAATGTCCAATGAGGGACCACCTCCCTGTGCGACCATTTTTATAAATTCAATATTTGACTTGATCTGATTATATTGAATCTCCCATAATTTTCCCCATTTTACATATTAGAGAGAAAAGAGAAATGGAATTTCTCTCTTTTTTTTTCATAATAATTTCAATTTAATTCAATATTGCAATATAGCCGCTTATAAGTTATGCGAAAATTGTAATCATGTGAGAAGAGAGTAAGGTATTGTCAACGTAATGTTTTGCATATTTATAAAAGTAATTCGTGGAATATTTTAGAATTTCCTTAAAGAAGTCAATCTAAAAATGTAGATTGGCCATATTTTTGGCCAAATTATAGGTAAATATTGTCGCACCAGGCTGCGGTTTGGCAGATTCTTCAGTCTTGATCCTCTCCACAGACGTGATAAAGTAACAAAGTATGCGAATCATCAAACTCTCTTTAGCTTCATTACATGGAGGATGATATATCCAGATAACTAAGAACAACAAGTGTCCAATGAGGGACCACCTTCCTGTGCGACCATTTGTATATATTCAATATTTGACTTGATCTGATTATATTGAACCTCGCATTATTTCGCCAATTTACATATTAGAGAGAACGAGGGAGATGAGAGCATTCTCTTCTTTCTCTTAATAATATCAATTTACCTCAATATTTCAATATAGCCGCGTCTTATAAATTATGAGAAAATTGTAATCATATAGGAACAGAGTAAGGATTTGTCAATGTAATGTTTTCCAAATTTGTAAATTTATATAATGTTAAAATATTTGGGATGAAAGATAAATCTTCTAACAGAAAATAAACCCGTCTCGGCAGTATAGAGGCCGCGTGGATACTTTAGTTCATTCGCGCGCTCACTTCGGTTTGAGTCGATTTCTTTTAATAAGTTTTTATTGGAACCCGCTGGGTTGGAGGCTTGTTTCGGCTTCACCTCAAAGTCCAACTGGTGTGTTCCTGCTTTCTTTGCCATGGCCGGGCCACCTCATAGGAACGACAGATGTGATGGACTCCCAGCAGTCCCACGCCCCAACGACAAACCTCAAATTAACCTATCCAGGAAGATGTAATTTCAAAATTTGGTTCAAATATCTTCAAAATATTCATCTTTAGAAAATTCCTGTGAATTCAAAAAATCTATATTTCTTGGATATCCATGATTAAAATGTGAGTATTTTTTTTTCTAATCTATCTATGTTCACTCTCAATAACTTAACTTCGTTAAACAACTTTTATTTTAGAGAAGGAATTTCATGTCATTTATGTATTCTCTAAATAAAATGTTAGCCAATAGAGGTAAAGTTTTACTCCGCCATAATACATTATTTAAAACAACATTTACAGACCATCTTTATGGCTTCCTTAGAAATGTTTTATTTTTATAATACAAAATAAATTCATCATTTCATCTGTATATGTCCAGATATGTTTATGAAATATATTTAGAGTATTTCAAGTAGTAATTTATATGCAAAATAGACACTTCAGCCAGTTTATATTTTATTTTCTCAACGTTTCGACAAAACAATTTGTCTTCGTAAGGAGAAGTAAATAAAAATAAAGCATTTGGCAAGGCGTTAAAATTGTTCTGAGGTTTTACTATTCTAGTAGTAATATTTTATAACTGAATATCCTTCAAAATTTATAACATATATAACCATTCAAATTATTCACTTTGAGGGTGAATGTTTCTTTTGAAATAAATAAATTCTTCTCTATGTCCTTATTGGAACGATAAAATATTGGAAGTAGGCCTGGTTCATTAGTGGTAAACCCTTCCTTCGGTTTCGCCAGTTTGATCTACTATACCTTTCGAATATTATATATGACTGTTCTGCATATATAGCCGGCATAGAAACATTCGCAATGTAACTTAATACTCTTCAAAATAGTTTTCTCCTGCGCCTATACACCATTGTCAACGTTTTTTCCATGAATCGTAAGTCCTCTGGAACTCACTTCTCGGAATTCTGTAAAGGCACTTTGTCGGGGGTTTTGGAATGTTGTCAAGGGTCTCTATATACTTTCCTTTCAGCTCGCATTTCACCCTTCGGAACAAGAAGAAGCCTGCCGGGGCTACATCGGGGCTATAGGGGAATGTGGTACAGTTGATACACCGATCCTGGTCATATAGGAGTTGACAACGGTGTGACTTGGCGGGTTGTCATGTTGGGGTCAGTCTTTATTACGACCAGATCTCTGGCCTGACATGGGTGACTCTGTGATTGAATCTTTTGAGAGCTTCTATGTAGAAGTTCTTGTTAACGGTCTGCCCAGGAGGTACAAACTCGTGGGCCTCGATTCCCTTAGCGTCAAAGAAGACGATGAACATGGAACTGACGTGGGACTTGCTCATTTATTTTCGTTTTTATGACGCGGTGACGAGGTCGTATGTCACTTCGCACTCTATATTTTATTCTTCGTGTCGTATTCAAACATCCATGTCAATATCCTGTGATGACGCTTTCAAGGAATTTTGGATCCTTCTTACAGAGTTCAAGCAACTGTTTTTTTTTTTTATTTTGACAATACATTTGGCACAAGGTAGGAGAAATTTCACGCATAACAAACGCTTCTTAAAAAATCGATGAACATCTGTTTTCAGCAAATTCAATTGTTCTAACATCAAATAAACACTAATTTGGCGGTCTTTGTTCAGCAAATCTCGCACACGAGCGACATTATCGTCCGTTCGCGATGTTGATGGACGCCCAGAAAGAGCCTCATCGGCCTCTTCTTCCCGGCCTTCCCCGAACGACTTGTGACACCTTTTGACCTGCCATTACGACAAGCAATCATCCTTGAAGGTCTGAGTGAGCAAATCAAACGTTTCCTTCGCCGTGGTTTTCAGTTTGACTCAAAATACTATCGCATTGCTCCAAAGTTCTCTCTATCTTAACCACGACGAGGCTCTGCGCGGAGGTACACTAAAAAGACCTCCCACCGCTTCGAGAGCTTGTCCGCAACTGAACCTGGCGTCACTGGCAAGCTTAGAGTCCCCACCAGCACTTCCAATCGGTTGCGCAGGTGTGCGCGGGTATCTCGCATGGGGGAAAATGAGGCTCATTACTCTATATACAAACCCTGTAAATTGCGTTTCAAATTTGAAATTGAATTTTAAAATGTATTTGTTCCTTTCCGCACATACAAACGGCACATAACGATGAATATTCCACATCGTATTTGTCAAATTCAACAAATGCAATCGTGTATTCCATCATTTCAGGCTTTCACAGTACAGGGCGATTTATTAACATCCTATGGGAGAGGTCAGGAAATAGTCCGAAACTTTCACAAAATGCTTGAGCTGATGAACTGGTTAGGTCGGTCTTACACCAAAGTACACATTATTAGCTAATTTGGCAGTTACAATTTTAATATCTCGTTTCTTTTATTTCTTGTACCAAATTATTCATTAAAATTCATTTCTTTGAACAAAACGCGTTTTCAACTTGTAGCATTTAAAATATTAATTGCTAATGATTATTTTTGATATAAAACAATTACTACTGTCCAAACTCGAATAATAAATCAAAGGGAAGGGCCTAGCTCATCAGTGGTGAACCTTCCGAATGGTTTCACAAGTTTATCTAGAGTTTTACGTACAAATTTACAATCTGCTTCGAGCATTGCTCTTTCGCAAATAGTTTGCTGGGAGGATTCACCCCTGATGAGCAAGGCCCTCTCATTAATTTATCTTAGCAGTAAGGGCAGTATAGAATGGTTTTATTGTGAAAATATGTAAATTTTCTCATAACAGATGGCGCGCTAATGCATATTGAATAATTATTAATTTTAAAATCAGATCGATGCCAGAATGAGCTGGTCAGATGTTTATGGAACCAGTTCTATATTTGGATATCAATTAGGATCTACAGAGTCGGTATAGAGGTATCAATGTCTTATTTTCTTCATATCATCAAAATAAATCAAAGCTATTTGACAGAATTTCGTGAGCATGTTTTATTCCAAGCGTCAAAACATTGATGTACTACTCAACGTGTGAGACAGGATGGATAGTTTTAGGTAGGTCCAACACGGTGTATGCAGAACAATTAAAATATACATCGTTTCCATTTGAGTCTCGATCGAGTTTGCAAAGTGTTTAAATATTGGAATATCATAATATTCGGAAATATATCTAAAAAATACCTGTGTGGGAGTACAAGGGAAGATAGCCGGGTTAAAAAACAACCCACTTGGTAAACAAGTGTCAAGTCTTCATTCTCCCCTAAGGGATTTATCTTACTCAATTCGGTTTAAAAGCGGCTGGATGTGATGATCAAGGGACAGTTCTCACCAAGTTCGTCTCGACGCCAGTTGTTCTAGGGGTTGTTCTAGGACCTTCTATCTTTCCTCCCCGATCTATTCCTCACGGGGCCTCTGTCTCCTGTGTGTCCTTACCACCCATCACTCAACCACCACGACTGCTTCTAACCAACATGCTACACTACAGTCATCCAAAAGCATAAACTACATTACAATATGTGTTGATTCGCAAACGCACATGGAGGGCATCATTATCATTTCACAAATATCAGTGAAAGACATTCAGATGAAAAAAGAAAAATTTGGATCTGAAGTGTTCGGACATATAAACCTACATATTTTTTCCACTTGGAATCCCTAATCTACGCTCCCATATTGGCGATATCTTTGAAGCTCACATAGGTTCATATTCCAATATTATTTACATACGCTCTCATCCTGAAAGTTAAACACAGAGGTCAGGTTGTAGGATAGCTATATTCAGAGCAAACATTCCTGTCTTCAGAATGGCCAACTCTATCTCTCATACTGAACAAAATATAATAATTCTATCCAACTCTTTCTCAAGAAGTTCAGACACTTATATTAGACACACATATACACAAACCCAAAGGTGGAGCTCGTTCCATTACAGTATAAACCTTCGATGTCTGCTATCTGGGATCGGATTGAACAGTTTTTTCAAAAGACAAATTACTTCTATATCTATCAACTTGCTCAAACCCAACTCCATCATTGAGTATAACTACACATATTTGGTCCTGGTACTTTGTTAGTACATAGTCGAACAAATTTATATAAATGTAGACTTGATAAATGAAGGACTTACAGTGAGAGCAGTTACAAATTCCTACCCATCATAATTAACATACTATGTAATTATGGGGACGGTAACCAATCCATGATATTCATTTCCGCTAGAGTGTGAGATGTCCTCAATATAACTGTACGAGGTATCGTTTGGGATACTGTATCTATGTTCTTGGGAAACCAATTACATTTTGAAGAAATCTCAATATACAAAGCAGATAAATATATGGAGTCAAACTCACACATTTGTCATATTCAATATCGAATATAATTTAATAAATAAAAACATTAAAATAGGTGTAGTATATATATATATACTAGCGGATGTGTACCCGGCTTCGCCCGGGTTTTATCCGAGTGAAAGTTTGCCTAACGAATATTATATATTATGAAGTATAATAAACAATGTTAAAGATTAGTTTTAATTATTAATCAAGATTGTGTGTGAATATGTGAGAAAGATGCAATATCGTTGTTGTTTTCTTGGCCGACTGTTTTACATATGGTGTTATCTTAAAATTGCTTGTTTTGAATATTTTTTTAAATTGAGTTGAATGAATTGCTGATTTTTTTTTGTATTTATATATAAATAAAATTAACTCTGTTGATTTTTTTTGTATTTAATCGATAACAGCGAAGTTACGCATGTTAAAGTTAGGAAAAATATTTTGATGTTAAGCAAAACCTGCTCCATCTCGTTTTACATAAATGTTGGAAATTTGGTCGAAATTAATGCATTGTAACGAAAGTTTTTAGTGAACAACACTTATGAAATTTGCATCTTACAAACCCAACTCCATCATTGAGTATAACTATACATATTTGGCCCTGGTACTTTGTTAGTGCATAGTCGAACAGATTTATATAAATGTAGACTTGATAAATGAAGGACTTACAGTAAGAGCAGTTACAAATTCCTATCTATCATAATTACCATACTATGTAATTATGGGGACGCGGTAACCAATCCATGATGTTCATTTCCGCTAGAGTGTGAGATGTCCTCAATATAACTGTACGAGGTATCGTTTGGGTTACTGCATCTATGTTCTTGGGAAACCAATTACATTTTGAAGAAATCTCAATATACAAAGCAGATAAATATATGAAGTCAAACTATCATATATGTTATATTCAATATCGAATATAACTACAAATGAAAAACACATCAAAATAAGTGTTTATAGTACATATATATATATAGATCTTCAAAAATAATTTTTATCTTCTTTTCTAGTTATCAATTATATTGATTTTTCTGTTTCTCAATCTCTTCATTTTCGACAAATTAATGTAGATAGTAATATAATCGAGAGGAATTTGACAAAAAGAATTCTACCGTATGCTTAATGTTCAATATTAAAGTGTATGTGTACAATATGGTAATATATCATATATATGATATGTCTTGTGTGTTCCAGGGCCTGCCGAAACACTTGTTACCCAACAATCGACCTTGCTATTCCACTCAAAAGTAAAAAAGCCAAGAAGGAAAGTAAAAAAGCGAAAATGTGTTTTCGGAGCAAACCTATAGACAGGAAAGTCCTTATTTCCAAACTTCAATGGCTGAGCATTCAGCTCCCACATGGATGGCACCTTATCCTATTTAAACAAAAGTTGGTTCTAACCTACTTGGATAGAAAGGAAGAATTCCGTTTTGAAAAGGGCGGTTACTGGCTCATCCCTCCTCTGCCCCCAAGTCTTCCTGGGTGAGTCCAAGATCAACTGAGGAACCTATATCAATATATATGATGGTGTGTGGAATATGTAATGTTGAAACCCCATGTTACTCAAATAAACTCTAATGTAACCTTCCATTCGTAAGCGACCACCTCATGCGAAGTCACAACGTGGTTAGATCTGATCCAATAAAGGATCATTGCTATTATAAACCAGGAAATTCTCTCCATATATCTCTGACTAAGGTCTCTCTTGAGAGGTTCTAATTTATTCTAGTTGATTTTTGTTGTTTAATATTCATTAATAAAGTTAATTACTCTCATTTTCTCAAATCTATAACTAATTACTCCGATGTATTCCTAAAAATGGATTATTCAAAGAATTTCAAAAATTCATAAAAACATTTGAAATTTATATTAATTGCCAAAAATTCTATATAAGAAAAATTATAATTATTGTTATTTTAAGAAAAGAAATGATATAACCATCTATATTATAACATATTAATTAAGTAATTATTATCAAAAATTGTCTAGACTCTCCATTTTTAAAAATATATAACCTAAATTTTGATCCTACTTTAGATTACTCCTCCTTATTTAAAAATATATATATTCGGCTTTTGGGTTGATATTCAACTTTTACCTACTGAATATATCTTTCCGAAGTTTTTGTAAATAATATTTTGTCAACCAACACCTTCCTGGAAGTTTAAAGATTCATAATTTTGAAGAAGATTTGACTTCTCGGCGAAGAAATTTCTCAACTGAATTATCAAAGAATTACCCAGAATATATTTAATGTATTGCATGATATCCTTCTAATATATATCTCCCCATTGATTTCAAACTGTCAGATCTTCTGTGTTAATAGATTTATATTTTATCAAAGGCCATTGTTTGAACTTCTCTTAAATACCTAACATTAAGCTCATCCACAATACAGTGTTTTCAGTCTTGTTTATTGAATTGTTCATAAGCTGCTAAAATGTATTTAGGCGCAAGTATCCCAAGCTGGGATATCGCGTCCGATATGTCAAATAAAATAAAAACAGTAGAATATCTATCTAAATGACTAGGCTTAATATCAGATCTAAAGTTTTATTTAGCGACAAATCTCCTCTCACTGGAGAAACCTAAATAGTTAAAATGTTCATTTTGTCGTTGAAAACTGTCTTTTGTATTGAGGTGTATCTACTAGTAGGAGTATCTACCAATACAATATCTACTGGATATTAAAAGGTTAGAATCCTTTGATCACAAACAGAATAAACAACAAGTCTACAAGTAATAAGGAAGAGATTTATCCTTGGAGACTTGTTGTTGATTTTGATCTACTGGATATGTCATATATTTGTGGTGTCACACATTTGTGTGTTGTGGCTTTGTTACCGACTCGAGGCCGCTAGTTGCGGCGACGGTCAATAAATGGCGTCTGGTTTTAGACGTTTATTTTGACTGGAGTGGCGACACTTGTCTCTTTAAATAATTTCCTCCCGGCAAAATTTCCATCTATATTTAATATTATATAGGTATATCATTATGTTTAGAATGATCTTGAACTTCATTTAACTTATTGGATCTTTCCTTCTCTCTCACTATAATGACAGAGTAATTTCTTGACACAATTTTTCAAATTGAAAATAATATTCTTGTTTGAATTCACACACATTATTCAGATTATAAATTTCAATTTCAGTGAGGGTAACATCTCTTCAGAATCAGTAAACGTTTTCTTAAATAATTTCATTTATATCAATATATTCAGTTTTTTAAATCAAGTTTTACTTTAACAATAGTTTTTAGAAACTCTACGTCCAGATACCGGGCATTCAAGTTTTATAGGAAAATACAATATCAGCATTAGGTATTTTACGACAGCGGATAAGGATTATTTTATAAATAAAAATTATAACTTGAAAATATTTTTATACATTAACAAATGGCTATTTCTTTCTTAATGTCATAGAAACTTATATATAGCCAAACCTATTTATAAATATTTCTTGATTTATAATATACCCCTAGCTTCTATAAGATATATTTACTATTTTAATGAAATTAATCCATATATTTTTCGCCAGAATTCATCATTGATAACACTGGTCTACACTGAAAAATATTTTTTTTGATAATGCATCAGTTTCTGACTTAATTTGAGGTGCTGATCACGAATATAATGTTAGTGATTGTGTATCTGATCAATCTTTATAAATTATAACATATACATATTTAGGCCACAATGTGGTACATCAGTCCATATTAGCGGTACGAAAACACATTGAACGCAAATAAAAATTTCGTCATACCGAAAGGTATTTTATTTACTGTAGTATAAGAAATCCGAATCTATACAAAAATGTAAAATGCTACAGTCAATTCTTCATGAATTTCAACCTTTTTGATTTTCTCTTATAAGGGTATTCCGGCAGGTCGCGGAACAGATTCCAGCAGTAATCTGCCATCATGATGTAATCCCAGACACCTTGATATCTCTCTTCCATCACTTTTATGTCTTGATGGAATCGCTCGCCTTGTTCATCACTATATGCACCGAGATAATTATTGTTTATTGAGTATAATTTGTTTCTTTTGTTAAGTTACTTGGTTATGGAATGAGACGATGTTCTCCTTAACTACTGCCAAACAATTTGTTTATTACGTGTGACAATTTCTTCAACCTTTTGAACCACCTCATCAATACCAACATCTTTTGGTCTTCCTAAACTGGCCTGTTTGATTAATTTCATATTTAGTCATTAAAAGCCAACATCATGTCATCATAAAATAAGGAAGAGCTTGTTATATTCATTTCGTTTTCATCTACAAGAATATTAAAAGAAAATATGTAGCTTTGTTTATATGATTTCTATTTTGACGATTTTTTTTTTTTTTATTATTTTAATCAAAGTTGAAGAACAAGTTTGAAAACCATATTTGGGTGTTCAAACCAAAGTTTTCCTTATCTAGATGGGATGTCAGTTGTGAGGAAAAAGTACCAACTGCTGGGCCTTTTGACTTTATTCAGCAAAAACCCGCCTTTGTTATATTCACTTCATCTTATCTTTTCTCGATCTTTAACCTTCCCTTTAAAATGATATAAATTAAGTAGAATGTAAACATAAACATCTTATATTTCAAAAATAGATTTATCTTATCTGAAAAAGAAAAATAAACTATTTTTAATCTCAAATCTTTTGAGGGATTGTTCTCTTTTTTATTTATTGGTTTCTAGTTTTGAGTTTATTGTTTATAAATTGATAAAGATACAGAGAAGGGCAATGCCTCGAAATATTTTGAATAAAAAATGATTCTTCAACTTTACATACCCAAGTACATCTCTTTATGTATATATAAATTTATTCATTCAATGGATTGCCTTTAGATATAAACATATTTGAAAAATGAAGAATACATAAAATTAAGGTGAAGTGTTTCTTTTAATATTGATTTTGTAAGATTTCGAGCAAAATTTCCGTTCTTCAACGGAAAAATACTTCTATGTGTACAATATAAAAATGATCTTTATACAAAAATAATTGAGAAAATGTGTTATTAATAGATATCTTATATGCGACTTTATATGACTGACTCTGTATGGTTTTGAAAAACTGGAGATTCCAAGGTTTCTCTATAAACTGAATATTATACTATTATTGAAATCGAGATATTATAACTTACTCTACGAATTTGGAGCAATAAAGTTGGTATGTATAAATATAATCGCTGAGATGATACACCAAAAGAAATATTTCGAAGGCGAAAAGTTTATTTATTTCAAATTCGTGTCCTAAGATTTCTAGCTTTTCGGTCCATCAACTGATGTAAAATTACTAGGGCAAAGAATAAGAGTTAGTAGTGAGGGTTATGTGCTGTTATAGGCGGCTGCTTCCTGCGCTGACCTTCGGGTCGGATGAGTCCGCCATGGAGCCCCCTGGCGCTGAAGAGTAAGTAATTCATTTCTGTATAATGACACTGTTGGTGTGACAACTTTATGGTGACGACATTATGATGACTCTCAGACATCTTTGTAGTCATTGTGTGTTATTGTTGTGGCGATGGTGGAAATATTTGTGATGACTATTTGTCCTCTTTTTATTGACTGAAGGACAAACTTTCAACCACACTTTATGATGAATCATACATAATACCACCACCAGATGTTATCAGTAGATATTAAGACAACCTTATGATCCAGGGCGCCAGGAGGAGTACCAGCCCCTGCGGCTCCAACTCGGTAAGTTGTCCACAGACTTCAACCCTCAGAATATTTCTGACATCGTGATGTATACAGGCGGGGCCGAGTCCGGAGGTGGCTGCGTCGCCTGGTCCCCCGGTGCCTGCGGGCCGCGCGGTAAGTTCCACACACATCTCCTCCACTCTTACCTTAATCTAAACATGTTCATTGATATGTCTATTATATTTCTGAAGTTAATAAATAAAACGTACCTGGTTTTGAATTTCTAAAAAGCAGTATAAAAAGCTGAGAAAGAAGAAATGAGAACCTATAGAATTAATTTTGATTCTTTATATTTCCATAAGGATTCAGGTACGCTTTCTCATTATCGTCCTTAGATTGAGTGAATTGTATCTTACCCCAAAATATATATCTATAAAAGGATTTCTGTTTCAGCTTTCAATATTTTTGGTTGACTTATTCTGTTTTCAGAATGGAATTTAAGTTTACTCTTAATGAATGATAAGCTGTTTTATATATTTATGTATTTTTATTTTCAAATCGATTTACGAAATGTAGAGTCATGTTTCATAGTTTCACATATGATATATTGTAGTATTTCTTTTTATTTCACATATATTTATTTAGAATTTTATATTTCTTTAAAATATTAAATAATCATTATTGAAATTTGAGGATTTCCTATCATTGCTCTTATTTATATTTTTATCTTCACCTAAATTGCATATTCTGAACAACTCACATATATGTGCTTAATAAATGTAAATTGTGTATTCCAGGGAGTGAGGTGGAGATAGGAGAAACCCTGGGAGGCTGTTGAGGTAAAGCGAATATTTTTCAACTAACATTTTGATGCCTGAAATATTGGAAAGCTAATTTAGAAATCTAGAACTACAGGATGATATATATATATATGGGAATTAGAAGAAAATTTAGGACTAAATACAATTAGTCGAATGTGAATGAAAGATTAAAAAAAAAATGTAATGCCTTTTATTTTTATATCACCGTTCACCTACCATAGAGACTTCAAATAAGTCATATTTTGTATAATGTCAGATTATCTATTTGAAAAAGTCAGTCTGCTTTCTTTATCATTTTCTTCTTCAATTTAGCAAGTAGTTTGACTCCTCACATTCCACATGACTCCCCGATATCTCTGCTATCTCACAAAACTATATATTTGAGATAATATTGATATATAGCCAAATACACATTGACAACTGTCACTTTGATTAATCTGGAAAAACTATGATTAATATTTTTTAAAGTGTTAAAATAGCCTGCTAACTTATCTATCATTAACATGAGTAGACTAAAAGTATTCACAACCTGGTGTGGAATTTAAATAATAGCAACTCTTTTGACCTGACCTTTTTATTATCGCATTGTTTCCATTAGACCTTTAAAATGATATTTAATATTTGTTATCAGAATTATCTTGTCAGCATATTAAAGGTTTGGCTTGTCTTCCTGAAAGCTGCTTCAGAACACCATAACTGTATTTGTCTCTTCTTGGAAATGATATGGCCGAGATACTTTGATTCAATTTGCAGTTATTATCTCTAATAGACAAAAATCAGAATGGTGTTCTAGTGAACATACTGAAGTGTTCTTTGTCCTCCCGACAGCCGCCATAGAAGACCCTGGCTGCTGGGCCCACCGTGGAGCTGCCCGTGGAGGAGTGCCCCGAGACTCCGGGGAGCCGCCGACATCGGGAGTCTTCCGGGCTTCTCGCCGGGGCACGGGGGACCTGGAGGCTTCTGATGTCCGGGTCCCTGGGGTCTTCATCGTGCTTCTGCCACGTGGAGTCCTCGTCGTGGGACCCAGCCCTGCTCCAGCTTCCGGGGAACGCCATCTTCCAGGACCCCTCCACCTCCTCCCTGCACTTCTTCTCATTGGCTACATATCAAAATTCCGGCGCGGTGGCGCCCAATAAAGGGTTTTTAAAAATATTTTATCAATAAACATTTCACCTCAAACAATAATTAAATTAAAGAGAGAGTTCTAAGTTCACCACTACAAGTATATCAGTATTATATAAATTTCTTCGCTAATCTGTGTTTTTTTATTTGTGATTGTTCAACTATAAATTAATATTTGGGAAAAGGCTTTCCTATCAAATCATCAGTGCGTGTTATTTCAATCATTAATATTGCTGCGCTAACATAATTCAAGTTCAATACTTCATTTCCAACTCGCTAATGTACTGGAGTAGTATGCTGTGTTCTATGGTCTATTGAATATATACCATAATTTTTTGAAATTCTCTATTTGAACTTTAATTGTACATTTCAAAATGAATTGTTCAATGCCAAAATTATCTTCACATATCACATTTTAATTAATTTTATTTTATATTATATTAATTATTTTTTTCAAAATTTTATAAATATCTTAAATAGAATTTTTATTTTTTTTTTAATATAAAAAAATATATTGGATTACATTTCCCAGTAAATATAGTACAGACAATGATTGTCAATGATGGTTTACATCATTATATTGTCAACAAATGCAGAAGGTAGTTCGACATTCACACTTACAAGGTACGAAATTACCTTTTAGATCCTCACACTCGCTAACTATAAACTGTGATATTGAGTTATGACTAGAGTCAGTTTATATCAAGTTTTGATTTTCAGTAGATCCAAAATAATTTGTGATACTTTTACAATTTTCCAAAAATTAGTCAACTTAATAAAAGGTGATATGTTGAACCTTTGGCTAAAATATAGAAGCACTTCCAGACAACTTTTATTAGCTATAGCTATATTTTTCATCCTTATATTCTTATATGATATCCATGTAAATCTCATGAAATCAAATATTTGAAGCCAACGACTCCAGGTGGGCGTTCTATATTTGACAAAGATTTCGAAGCGGTCGTCTTTCTTTTTTAAACAGGTATTTTCCACACTTTGGTAAAGTAACAAAGTATGCGAATCATCAAACTTCAGCTTCATTACATGGAGGATGATAATTCCAGATAACTAAGTCTAACAAATGTCCAATGAGGGACCACCTCCCTGTGCGACCATTTCTATAAATTCAATATTTGACTTGACCTGATTATATTGAATCTCCCATCATTTCTCCCATTTTACATATTAGAGAGAAAGAGAGAGATGAAATTATTCTCTTATTTTTCCTAATAATATCAATTTACCTCAATATTGCAATATAGCCGCTTCTTTAAATTTATTAGAAGATTGTAATCATGTAGGAAGAGGGTAGGGAATTGTCAACCGTAATGTTTTCTAAATTTGTAAATTTATATGATGTTCACATTTTTTTATGAAATATAAATGTCCCAACAGAGAAAACCCGTCTCGGCAGCATAGAGGTCGCGTGGATACTTTAGTTCATTCGCGAGCTCACTCCAGTTTGAGGAGAGATTCCTCTTTTCATAAGTTTTTATTGGAACTCGCTGGGTTGTAGACTTGTTCCGGCTTCACTTCAACCTCCATCTGGTCTGTTCCTGCTATCTCCGCCATGGCCGGGCCACCTCATAGGAACGACAGATGTGATGGACTCCCAGCAGTCCCACGCCCCAATTACAAACCTCAAATTAACCTATCCAGGAAGATGTCATTTCAAATTTTGGTTCAAATATCTTCAAAATACTCATCTTTGGAAAATTCCTGCGGATTCAAAACATCTAAATTTCTTGGATACCCATGATTAAAATGTGAGTATATTTTTTCAATATATCTATGTTCACTTTCTATACCTGGTTAACTAAAATTTATTTTTAAAAAAATGATTTTCATATTATTTAATTATTCTCTAAATAAAATGTTAGCCAGTAGAGGTAAAGGTTTTCCTGCGATATTTTGATGATGTAAAACAACATTTACCGGCCATCCATATAGCTTCCTTAGTAATGTTTATTTTTAAATTAATATTTATAATATATTTTTATCTGTAAAACGACACTTGGAGTTACACCGCAGTTACACAATCACAGACCGCAGTATATTATATTGTATTATATTTTCATCTCTTATTTCATATGTATATTTCCAGGTATGTATAAATATATTTAGAGTATTTCTAGTAGTAATATTTCATAACTGAATATCCTTCAAAATATATAACACATATAATTATTCAAATTATTCACTTTACGTGAATGTTTCTTTTGGGATAAATAAATTATTCTCTATGTCCTTATTGGAACGATAAAATATTGGAAGTGGGCCTGGCCCATTAGTGGTAAACCCTTTCTTCGGTTTCGCTAGTTCGATATATTATATCTTTCTGATATTATATACGACTATTCAGCAGATATAGTCTGCATATAAACATTCACAATGCAACTTAATACTCTTAAAAATAGGTTTCTCCCGCGCCCATACATCTTTGTCAACGTGTTTTCCATGAATCATAAGCCCTCTGGAACTCGCTTCTCGGAATTCTATAAAGGCACTTCGTCGTGGTTTTTGGAATGTTGTCAAGGGTCTCTAGATACTTTCTTTTCAGCTCGCATTTCAACCTTGGGATCAAGAAGTCTGCCAGGGCTACATCGGGGCTATAGGGGGCTGTGGTACAGTTGATACATCAATCCTGGTCAGATAGGAGTTGACAGCGGTGTGACTCGGCGAGTTGTCATTTTTGAGTCAGTCTTTATTACGACCAGATTTCTGGCTGGACATGGGTGATTGACAACTTCTTCGTATAAGTCCTTATTGACGATCTGCCCAGGTGGTACAAACTCATGATGCACGATTCCCTTAGCGTCGAAAAACACGATGACCATAAACTTGACGCGGGACTTGCTCATTCTTTCTATTTTAAGACGCGGCGATGAGTTCGTGATTTTCGACTTTCGATTTTCGACTCCGTGTCGTATCCAAACATCCATGTCAATCTCCTGTGATGACGCTGTTAAGGAATTTTGAGTATTCCTCATAGTGTTCAGGCAGCTCGTTGCACACTTCCACGCGCTGTTTGTTTTGAGCGTCGGACAAGATTTTTGGCATAAATTTCGCGCAAATCTTACACATGGCTAAGTCTTCGTAAACAATTCGATGAACATCTGTTTTCGGCAAATTCAATTGTTCTGACATCAACGAACACTCATTCAGCAGTAATTGTTCGGTAAATTTCGCACACGAGTGACATTATCGTCCGTTCGAGATGTTGATGAACGCCCAGAAAGAGACTTGTCGGCCTTTTCTTCTCGGCCTTCTTAAAACTGCTTGCGCCCCTTTTTGACCTGCGAATACTAAAAGCAATCATCCTTGAAGGCCTGAGTGAGCAAATCAAACGTTTACATCGTCATATTTTGAAGTTTGACGCGAAGTTTTATCGCATAGCGTTGTTCCGAAATTCTCTCTATCACAACCATGACGAGGCTCTGCGCAGAGGTTCACTAAAAATGACGTTCCTCCGCTCCTAGAGCTTCTACCTAACTGAACCAGGCGTCGCTGTTAAGTTTAGAGTCCCCCCCCCACCACCAATTCCAACCGGTCGAGCAGGTGTGCGCTGTATTCTCGCGTGGAATAAATGAGGCTCATTTCTTTTGATACAAACAAAAAAGTGAACGCAACTCACCTTTAAATATGTATTTTAAAATATATTTCCCTATTTCCGCAAGGCGCATATACCAAAGAATATTCTACACCGTATTTGTCAAATCAACAAATGCAATCATGTGTGCCATCATTCCAGGCCTTCAGTACAGGGCGAATTCGACTTCATAACATCCTATAATAGTCCGAACTTGAGCTGATGAACTGGTAAGGTTGGTCTTATACCAGAGTACACATTATTAGCTAATTGGGCTGATACAATTCTAATATCTCGTTTCTTTTTTTCTTGTACCAAATTAGTCATATATAGCATATATTCATGGCTCTATATAAAACGCATTTTCAAATTGCAAAATTTAAAATATTGATTGCTTATAATTCTTTTTGAAGTAAAACAATTTTCTACTGCCCATATTGTAATGATAAATTAAAATGAAGGGCCTGGCTCATCAGTGGTGAACCCTACCAGCCGTTTCGAAAGTTAAATCTACAATTTGACGTACACATATATAATCATCTTCGAGCATTACTTTTTCCCAAACAGTCCGCTGGGAGGGTTCACCCCTGATGTGCCAGGCCCTCTCATAAATGTATCTTTGCCGTAAGGACAGTATGAAATTTTTATTTCAAAAAAAGTTTATATTTCCTATAAAAGATTGCGCGCTAATGCATAATAAATAATCATGAGTTAATAGAAATAATATCAGAAAGAGCTGGCCAGATGTTTATGGAACCCTTTCTATATTTTGATGTCAATTAGGATCTACGGAGTCGGTATCGATGTAGCAATGTCCTATTTTCTGCATTTTTTAAAAATTCAACTGAATCTAATCGTCAGAATTTCGTGAACATGTTTTATGTCAAGCGTCAAAATATTCGACCTTATTTCAAGAGATCATCAAGCGTTAAATCATTGATGTGCTACTCAACGTGTGTCACAGGATGGATAGATTTTCGGTCGGTCCAACAACATGTATGCAGAGAAAACAATTAAAATTAGTTTATTTTAATTGAATTCTCGATTCAGCTTTGTTTTTAAATATGTGTATTGATTCGAAAACGCACATGGATAGCATTTTTTATCATTTCAAAAATATCAGTGAAACAAATTCATCTGGAGAAGGCAAAATTTGGATCTTATTTGTTCGGAAATATAGACCTCCATGTCTTACCACCTGGAATCCCTAATATACGATCTCATTTTGGCGGTATATTTAGAATTCACGTACGTTCATATTCCAATATTATTTACAAACGCTCTTATCCTGCAAAGTTGCAACACAGAGGTCAGGTTGTGGGATAGTTATATTCAGAGCAAACATTCTTGTCTTCATAATGGCCAACTCTATCTCTCAATCTGAACAAAATATGATAATTCTATCCAACTCTTCCTCAAGATGTTCAGACATTTATATTAGACACACATATACACAACACCAAAGGTGGAGCTGGTTCCATGACAGTATAAACCTTTGATGTCCGCTATCTGGGATCGGATTGAACAGTTTTTTCAAAAGACAAATTACTTCTATATATCTTAACTTGCACAAATTCAACTCCATCATTGAGTATAACTACACATATTTGGCCCTGGTACTTTGTTAGTGCAAAGTCTAACAAATGTATATAAGTGTAGACTTGATAAATGAAGGACTTACAGTGAGAGCAGTTACACATTCCTACCCATCATAATTACCATGCTATGTAATTATGGGGACGGTAACCAACCAATGATATTCATTTCCGCTAGAGTGTGAGATGTCCTCAATATAACTGTATGTGGTATCGTTTGGAATACTGCATCTATGTTCTTAGGAAACCAATTCCACATTGAAGAAATATCAATATACAAAGCAGATAAATATATGAAGTCAAACTCACACATTTGTCATATTCAATATCGAATATAATTTCAATAAATAAAAACATTAAAATAGGTGTAGTATATATATAGATATAGAATTTTAAAAATTATTTTTATCTGATTTTCTATATATCAATTATATTGATTTTCCTATCTCTCGATCTCTTCAATTTCGACAAATTAATGTAGATAGCAATATCATCTAGAAGAATTTGACAAAAGAAGTCTACCAAATGCTTAATGTCCATTATTCATGTGTATGTGTACAATATGGTAATATATCATATATATGATAAGTCTTGTATGTTTCAGGGCCTGCCGAAACACTTGGTACCCAACAATCGGCCTTGCTACTCCACTCGAAAGTAAAAAAGCAAAGAAAGAAAGCATAAAAGCGAAAATGTGTTTCCCGAAGACACTCAAGGACAGGAAAGTCCTTATTTCCAAACTTCAATGGCTGAGCATTCAGCTCCCACATGGATGGCATCTAATCCTCTTCAAACAAAAGTTGGTCCTAACCTACTTGGATAGAAAGGAAGAATTCCGTTTTGAAAAGGGCGGTTACTGGCTCATCCCTCCTCTGCCCCCAAGTCTTCCTGGGTGAGTCCAAGTTCAACCAAGGAACCTATATCAATATATATGATGGTGTGTGGAATATGTAATGTTGAAACCTCATGTCACTCAAATAAACTAATGTAACCTTCCAGAAGATCCTCCCATGAACGACCTATCTAATAACCTATCACCTTCGTAAGCGACCACTCATGCGAAGTCATAACGTGGTTTGATCTGATCCAATGAAGGATCATTTCTATTATAAACCAGGGAAATCTTTCTCCATATATCTCTGACTAAGGTCTCTCATGAGAGATTCTAATATATTCTAATTGATTTTTGTTGTTTAATATTCATTAATAAAGTTAATTACTCTCCTTTTCTGTAATATATAACTAATTACTCCGATGTATTCCTAAAAATGGATTATTTCAGAAATTCAAATTTTATAAAACATTTGAAATTTATTTTAATTGCCAAAAAATCTACATAAGAAAATCACACAATATTTCTGTTCATTTAAGAAAGGAAATGATATAACCATCTATATTATAACATATTAATTTAGTAATTATTTTAAAAAATTGTCTAGGTCTCCATTTTTGAAAAATATATAACCTAAATTTTGATCCTACTTTAGGTTACTCTTCCTTATTTAAATAGATATATATATATTCGGCTTTTGAGTTGATATTCAACTTTTACCTACTGAATATATCTTTCCGAAGTTTTTTGAAAATAATATTTTGTCATCCAACACCTTCCTGGAAGTTTAAAGATTCATAATTTTGAAGAAGATTTGACTTCTCGGCGAATAAATTTCTCAAACTGAATTATAAAAGAATTACCCAGAATATATTTATTGTATTGCAGGATAAATATCCTTCTAATATATATCTGCCCATTGATTTCAAACTTTCAGATCTTCTGTATTTATAGATTTATATTTTATCAAAGGCCAATGTTTAAACTTCTGCTAAATACCCAACAATAAGCTCATCCACAATACAGTGTTTTCAGTCTTGTTTATTGAATTGTTTATAAGGTACTAAAATGTATTAAGGCGCAAGTATCCCAAGCTGGGATATCGCGTCAGATATGAAAAATAAAATAAATACACAGTAGAATATCTATCTAAATGACTAGGCTTAATATCAGATATAAAGTTTCATTTAGCGACAAACATCCTCTCAACGGAGAACTGCTAAATAGTTAAAATGTTAATTTTATCGGTGAAAGATTGCTATGTATTGAGGTGTATCCAGTAGTAGGAGTGTTTTTTTTTACCAATAGAATATCTACTGGATACGTCATATATTTAAGAAACGAAAATTTTAATTATATATTATTATATTTTATAGGTATATATCATTATGTTTAGAATGATCTTGAACTTCATATAACTTATTGGATCTTTCCTTCTCTCTCACTATAATGACATATAATATCGCGTGAGAACGCCCTTAGAGCCTTAGAATAATTTTTAACGCCTTGCCAAATCTTTTAATTTTTGCTTGCTCCTGACGAGGCCAAAAGCTTTTTGTCGAAACGTCGAGGTAATAAAAAGATTTATACTGGCCGAAGTATCTTTTTTCAAGAAATATAATGACAAAGTGGAGTAATTTCTTGACACAATTTTTCAAATTGAAAATAATATTCTTGTTTGAATTCACACACCTTATTCAGATTTTAAATTTCCATTTCAGTGAGGGTAACATCTCTTCAGAATCAGTAAATGTTTTCTTAAATAATTTCATTTATATCATATTATTCAGTTTTTAAAATCAAGTTTTACTTTAACAACAAAGTTTTTAGAAACTTTACGCCCAGATACCGGACATTTTAGTTTTATAGGAAAATACATTATTAGCATTAGTTATTTTACGACAGCGGATAGGACTTATTTTCTAAATGAAAATTGTAACTTGAAAATATTTTTATAAATTAACAAATGGCTATTTCTTTCTTAATGTCATAGAAACTTATATATAGCCAAACCTATTTATAAATATTTCTTGAATTAAAATATATCCCTAGCTTCTATAAGATATATTTAATATTTCAATAAAATTAATCCACATACTTTTACCAGAATTCAACATTGATAACACAGGTCTACCCTGAAAAAGATGTTTTTGATAATGCATCAGTTTCTGACTTAATTTGAGGTGCTGATCACGAATATAATGTTAGTTTTTATGTATCTCATCAATTTATAGAGATATAACATATACATATTTAAGCCACAATGTGGTACATCAGTCCATAAAATGTGTACGAAAAACACATTGAACGCAAATAAAAACTGAGAACGTCATACCAAAAGGCATTTTATTTACTGTAGTATATGAAACCCGAATCTATACAAAAATAAATTTAAATGTTACAGTCAATTCTTCATGAATTTCAACCTTTTTGATTTTCTCTTATAAGTGTATTTCGGCAGGTCGCGGGACAGATTCCAGCAGTAATCTGCCATCATGTGGCAGTCCCAGACAACTTGATATTTCTCTTCCATCACTTTCATGTCTCGATGGAATCGCTCGCCTTGTTCATCACCATATGCACCGAGATAATTATTGATTATTAAGTATAATTTGTTTCTTTTGTTAAGTTACTTGGTAGGAAAGGAATGAGACGATGTTCTCCCTAACTACTGTCAACAATTTACTTATCATGTGTGACAATTTCTTTAACCTTTTGAACCATCTCATCAATACCAACATCTTTTGGTCTTCCTAAACTTGTCTGTTTGATTTATTTCATATTTAGTCTTTAAAAGCCATCATCATGCCGTAAGTAAATGAAGAAGAGCTTTTTATATTCCTTTCGTTTTCATCTACAAGAATAATAAAATAAATTATGTAGCTTTGTTTATATGATTTCTATTTTGACGATTTTTTTTTTTTTTTTATTTTAATCAAAATTGAAGTTCAAGTTTGAAAACTGTATTTGGGTGTTCAAACCAAAGTTTTCCTTATCTAGATGAGATGTCAGTTGTGAGGAAAATGTACCAACTGCTGGGCCTTTTGACTTTTTTCAGCAAAAGGCCGCCTTTGTTATATTCACTTCATCTTCTCTTTTCTCGATCTTCAACCTTCCCTTTAAAATGATATTAAATTAACTAGAATGTAAACATAAACATCTTATATTTCAAAAATAGGTTTATCTTATCTGAAAAAGAAAAATAAACTATTTTTCATATCAAATCTTTTGAGGGATTGTTCTCTTTTTTTTATTTATTGCAAAATAAACTTGAAGGTTTCTAGTTTTGAGTTAATTGTTTATAAATTGATAAGAATACAGAAAAGGGAAATACCTCGATATATTTTGAATAAAAAATGATTTTTTTTCCCTTTACAAACCCAAGTACGTCTTTTTATGTATATATAAATATATTCATTCAATGGATTGCCTTTAGATATAAAAATATTTGAAAAATGAAGAATACATAATATTAAGGTAAATAGTTTCTTTTAGTATTGATTTTGCAAGCATTCGAGCAATATTTCTGTTCTTCAACGGGCAAATACTTTTTATGTACCATATAGAGATGATCTTTATACAAAAATAATTGAGAAAATGTGTTATTAATAGATATCTTATATGTGCGACGTTATATGACTGACTCTGTGTAGTTTTTAAAAACTGGAGATTCCAAGGCTTCTCTATAAACTGAATATTATACTGTTATTGAATTCGAGATATTATGACTCTCTCTCCGAATTTGGAGCAATAAAGTTGGTGTGTATAAATATAATCGCCGAGATGATATACCAAGAGGAATATTTCGAAGACGGAAAGTTTATTTAATTCTAAATTAGTGTCCTAAGCTCTCGAACTTTTCGGTCCTTCAACAGCTGTAAAACTACAAGAAGCACTGGTACAAGGATAGGAGTTAGTAGTGAGGGCTATGTGGTGTTATAGGCGGCTGCTTCCTGCGCTGACCTTCGGGTCGGATGAGTCCGCCGTCGAGCCCCCTGGCGCTGAAGAGTAAGTAATTTATTTCTGTATAATGACACTGTTGGTGTGACAACTTTATTGTGACGACATTATGATGACTCTCAGACATCTTTGTAGTGATTGTGTGTCATTTTTGTTGTGATGGTGGAAATATTTGTGATGACTATGTGTTTAATTTGTATTGACTGAGGGACAAACTTTCAACCACTTTATGATAAATCATACATAATACACTACCAGATGTTACCAGTAGTTATTAAGACAAACCTATGTTCCAGGGCGCCAGGAGGAGCACCAGCCCCTGCGGTTTCAACTCGGTAAGTTGTCCACAGACTTCAACCCACAGAATATTTCTGACATCGCGGTGTATCCAGGCGGGGCCGAGTCCGGAGGTGGCTGCGTCGCCTGGTCCCCCGGTGCCTGCGGGCCGCGCGGTAAGTTCCACACACATCTCCTCCACTCTTACCTTAATCAAAACATGTTCATTTATGTGCCTATTATATTTCTAAAGTTGATAAAGAAAACGTACCTGATTTTGAACTTCTAAAAATAATTATAAAAAGCTGAGAAAGAAGAAATGAGAACCTGTAGAATTATTTTTGATTATTTCTTTTTCCATATGGATTCAGGTACGTTTCTCATTTCATCCTTTAATTGATTGGATTGGAGGATGGAACAGAGGATTTCAGTTTCAGCTTTCAACATTCTAGGTTGACTTATTCTGTCTTCAGAATGGAATTTAAGTTCACTTCTAATGAATGCTAGCTGATGTTTTATATATTTATATATTTTATTTTAAAATCGATTTAAGAAATGTTGAATAAAATGTTTTGTTGTTTCACCTATGAAATAGTGTAGTATTTCACCTATTTCTTCTATACATTTATTTAGTATTTTATAACGCTTTCAAATATTAAATTCAGACTCTGAAATTTAAGCGATGCATTTCATTGCTATCTTTTATATTCTTAACTTCACCATTATTCAATATTCTAATTAAGTCACATATGTGCCTAATAAATGTAAATTGTGTATTCCAGGGAGTGAGGTGGAGACAGGAGAAACCCTGGGAGGCTGTAGAGGTAAGTCGTCTATTCTTCAACTAACAAATTGATGCCTGCAATATTGGGAACTAATTTAGAAATCTAGAACTACAGGATAATATAGGAATTGGAAGAAAATTTGGGAAATACAATTAGTCAAATGTGAATGAAAGATAATAAAAAATAATACCTTTCATTTTTATTACTATAAACCTGATAACACAGTTCACCTACCTTAGAGACCTCAAATAAATCATATTTTGTAAAGTCGAATTATTTATTTGAAAAAGGCAATCTGCCTTCTTTATCATTTTCTTCTTCAATTTAGTAAGTAGTTTGACTCCTCACATTCCACATGACTCCCCGATATTCCTGCTATCTCACAAAACAATGCTTTCAATTCAATTGAAAATTTGTGAGAAGAAGGAAAGCCTGGGTGTATTGGTAGACATTAACATATTATAGAGAACAAAATATTGTATATCTTATCCAGGAAAATCTGAAAATGATATATGACAATATTGACTATATTCGTAAAATCTGTTGTAGAAGGAACGACCAGAAATTGTTTCAAATGCCCTTCAAAAATATATATCCAACGTACAAATTCATTTTAACATCATTCGAAAAATCTCCGATGTAAATAAGGGAATATTGCCTAATTGGGTGCGCGCAAGGATGTTATTTTTATTAATTGGTTACCTGATCCTAATGTATTGGTTTTTTCAACATTCAATTTTATATTAAGTACAGAGGTTGGCTATCAATTTTCCTGCAAGAATATTTAACAAGGATATGAGATATGGGCTAAGGCTGTAAATGGGCCTCTACAACTACAAAGTTTGATTTAAATATATTTCTCTTCAATTAGTTTCAAAACAAATCTATGTTGAGCCTCATTTGATATTGGCGTTAAAACAGAATATACTTTCTCCCTGTGTGCTAGAGTCTACCAAGTATCAAATATACCATGTCTCTACTTTGAATATCTGAAATTGGAAAACTTTCACGAAGAAGAATTTGATTTGTGATTTAAAAATAATATACGCTTATGATTTAAAGAATGATCTTTTAAAATTTTGCATTTCTATAGTATTTCTAAGATTCCTAAGTTATTAAGGATTTTTTTAAATATTCATTAAACAGCTACCTTTATATACCTTGGGATGCTTGTAGGTTCCAAGGAATTATGCCTTTCATTTTTATAACTATAAACCTGATAACACAGTTCACCTACCATAGAGACCTCAAATAAGTCATACTTTTTAATGTCAGATTATCTATTTGAAAAAGTCAGTCTGCTTTCTTTATCATTTTCTTCTTCAATTTAGCAAGTAGTTTGACTCCTCACATTCCACATGACTCCCCGATATCTCTGCTATCTCACAAAACTATATATTTGAGATAATATTGATATATAGCCAAATACACATTGACAACTGTCACTTTGATTAATCTGGAAAAACTATGATTAATATTTTTTAAAGTGTTAAAATGGCCTGCTAACTTATCTATCATTAACATGAGTAGACTAAAAGTATTCACAACCTGGTGTGGAATTTAAATAAAAGCAACTCTTTTGACCTGACCTTTTTATTATCGCATTGTTTCCATTAGACCTTTAAAATGATATTTAATATTTGTTATCAGAATTATCTTGTCAGCATATTAAAGGTTTGGCTTGTCTTCCTGAAAGCTGCTTCAGAACACCATTACTCTATTTGTCTCTTCTTGGAAATGATATGGCCGAGATACTTTGATTCAATTTACAGTTATTATCTTTAATAGACAAAAATCAGAATGGTGTTCTAGTGAACATACTAAAGTGTTGTTTGTCCTCCCGACAGCCGCCATAGAAGACCCTGGCTGCTGGGCCCACCGTGGAGCTGCCCGTGGAGGGGTGCCCCGAGACTCTGGGGAGCCGCCGACATCGGGAGTCTTCCGGGCTTCTCGTCGGGGCACGGGGGACCTGGAGGCTTCTGATGTCCCGGTCCCTGGAGTCTTCTTCGTGCTCCTGCCACGTGGAGTCCTCGTCGTGGGACCCAGCCCTGCTCCAGCTCCCGGGGAATGCCATCTTCCAGGACCTCTCCACCTCCTCCCTGCACTTCTTCTCATTGGCTACATATCAAAATTCCGGCGCGGTGGCGCCCAATAAAGGGTTTTTAAAAATATTTTATCAATAAACATTTCACCTCAAACAATAATTAAATTAAAGAGAGAGTTCTAAGTTCACCACTTCAAGTATATCAGTATTATATAATTTTCTTCGCTAATCTGTGTTTTTTTATTTGTGATTGTTCAACTATAAATGAATATTTGGGAAAAGGCTTTCCTATCAAATCATCAGTGCGTGTTATTTCAATTATTAATATTGCTGCGCTAACATAATTTAAGTTCAATACTTCATTTCCAACACGCTAATGTACTGGAGTGGTCTGCTGTGTTCTATGATCTATTGAATTTATTCCATAAAATTTTGAAAATTCTCTATTTGAACCTCAATTGTATATTTCAAAATGAATTGTTCAGTGCCAAAATTATCTTCACATATCATATTTCATTAATTTAATTAAATATTATATTAATTGATTTTTTAAAATTTTATATATTTCTGAAATAGTCTTTTTAAAGGTTTTTTTGAGAAAACAATATATTGGATTATATTTCCCAGTAAATATAGTACAGACAATGATTGTCAATGATGGTTTACATTATTATATTGTCAACAAATGTAGAAAGTACTTCGACATTTATGCTCACAAGTTACGAAATGACCTTTTGGATCCTCACACTCGCTAACTATGAACTGTGATATTGAGTTATTACTCGTCAGTTTATAGCGAGTTTTGATGGTCAGTATAGATCCAAAATTATTTGTGATACTTTTATAATTTTCCAAAAATTGGTCAACTTGATAAAGAAGTGATAAGTTAAACCTTTGACCAAAATATAGAAGCACTCACAGACACTTTTTATCAGTTATACCTTTTTTTTTCATCCTTATATAGTCTATGATTCTCATGTAAATCTCAAGAATTCAAATATATGAATCCAAAGACTCCAGGTGGGCGTTATAAATTTTGCAAAGATTTCAAAGCGATCGTCTTTCTTCTTTAAACAGATATTTTCCTCCCTTTGATAAGTAACAAAGAATGCGAATCATCAAACTTTAGTTTCATTACATGGAAGATGATAATTATAGATAACTAAGACTAACAAATGTCCAATGAGGGACAACCTCCCTGTGCGGCCAATTCTATGAATTCAATATTTGACTTGACCTGATTACCTTGAATCTCCCATCATTTCCCCCATTTTACATATTAGAGAGAAAGAGAGAGATGGAAGTATTTTCTTCTTTTTCCTAAAATATCAATTTACTTCAATATTGCAATATAGCCGCTTTCTTTAAAATGCGAAAATTATAATCATGTGGGAAAAAGGTAAGAAATTATCAACGTAACTTTTTCCAAATTTGCAAATTTATATGATGTTCACATTTTTTTGATGAAAGATAAATCTTTTAACAGAGAAAACCCGTCTCGGCAGCATAGAGGTCACGTGGCTACTTTAGTTCATTCGCGCGCTTACTTCAGTTTGAGTCGATTCCTTTTCATAAGTTTTTATTGGAATTCGCTGGGTTGGAATCTTGTTCCGGCTTTACTTCAACCTCCATCTGGTCTTTTCCTGCTAGCTCTGCCATGGCCGGGCCCTCTCATAGGAACGACAGATGTGATGGACTCCCAGCAGTCCCACGCCCCAACGACAAACTTCAAATCAACCTATCCAGGAAGATGTAATTTCAAATTTTGGTTCAAATATCTTCAAAATATTCATCTTTGGAAAATTCCTGCGGATTCAAAACATTTTGTAAATTTTCTAAACAAATTCTATATTTCTTGGATACCCATGATTAAAATGTGAGTAATTATTTTTCTAATCTATGTTCATTTCCAACAACTTCGTTAAACAATTATTTATTTTAGAAAACGGGTTTCATATTATTTAGGTATTCTTTAAATAAAATGTTGCCATAGAGGCTAAGTTTTACTACGTCAAATTTTGTTGGTGTAAAACAACATTTATAGGCCATCCTTATGGCCTCTTCAGAAATGTTTATTTTTAAATTAATATTTATAATATATTTTTATCTCTTATTTCAACTGTATATGTCCAGATCTGTTTATATTTAGAGCATTTCCAGTAGTGATATTTCATAACTGAATATCCTTTAAAATATATAACATATATGATCATTCAAATTATTCACTTTGAGGGTGAATGTTTCTTTTCAAATAAATAAATTCTCCTTTATGTCCTTATTGGAACGATAAAGTATTGGAAGTAAGCCTGGTTCATTAGTGGCGAACCCTTCCTTCGGTTTCGCCAGTTTGATCTACTATACCTTTCTTATATTATATATGACTGTTCTGCATATATAGCCGAAATAGAAACATACGCAATACAACTTAATATTCAACAAAATACCCTTTTCCCGCGCCTATACATCTTTGTCAACGTGTTTTCCATGAATCATAGCCATATGGAACTCGCTTCTCAGAATTCTGTAAAGGCACTTAGTCGTGGTTTTTGGAATGTTGTCGAGGGTCTCTAGATACTTTCCTTTCAGCTCGTATTTAACCCTTGGGAGCAAGAAGAAGTCTGCCAGGTCTACATCGGGGCTATAGGGGGACTGTGGAACCGTAGACACACCGATCCTGGTCAGATAGGAGTTGACAACGGTGTAACTCGGCGAGCTGTCATTTTGGAGCCTCCACCAGGTCTCTGCCGGACATGGGTGACTCTGTGATTGATGTTTTGAGAGCTTCTTCGTATAAGTCCTTGTTGACTCTCTGCCCAGGTGGTACAAACTCGATTCCCTTAGCGTCGAAGAACACAATGACCATGCCTTGACGCGGGATTTGCTCATTCTTTCTTTTTTATAGCGAGTCGAGAGGCCGTAGGTCACTCCGTACTCTGTATCCTCTTCCTGTCGTATTCAAACATCCATGTCAATCTCCTGTGATGACGCTGTTAAGGAACTTTGGGTCTTCCTCACAGAGTTCAAGCATCTCGTTGCACACTTCAACGCGCTGCTGATTTTGAGCGTCGAACAAGATTTTTGGCATAAGTTTCGCGCAAATCTTACACATGGCAAAGTCTTCGCAAAAAATTCGATGAATACCTGTTTTCGGCAAATTCAATTATTCTAACATCAAACTAACACTCATTCGGCGGTCTTTGTTCAGTAATTCTCGTACACGAGTGACTTTATCGTCCGTTCGCGATGTTGATGGACACCCAGAAATAGCCTTCCTTGAACAACTAGTGCCACTCTTTGACCTGCCAGTACGACAATCAATCATCCTTGAAGGCATGAGTGAGCATTTAAAACGTTTCCTTCGCCGTCTTTTGAAATTTGACTCAAAGTTTTATCGCATATCCCAACCATGACGAGGCTCTGCACCTAAAATTGACGTTTCACTGCTCCTAGAGTTTCTATGTAACTGAACCTGGCGTCACTGGCAAGATTAGAGTCCCCCCACCACCACTTCCAACCAGTCGAGGAGGGGTGCGCGGGAATCTCGCGTGGGATAAATGAGGCTCATTACCTTTGGGACAAACAAGAAAAAGTGGACGCGTATCACCTTTAAAAAAGAATTTAAAAATATATTTCCCCATTTCCGCGAAGCGCACATATCGAAGAATATTCTACACCATATTTGTCAAATAAACAAATGCCATCATGTGTGGCATCATTCCAGATCTTCACAGTACAGGGCGAATTCGATTTCATAACATCCTATAATAGTCCGAACTTTTACAAAATGTTTGAACTGATGAAATGGGAGGGTTGGTCTTATATCAGAGTACACATTATTAACTAATTGGGCTGATATAATTTTAATATCTCGTGCATTTCTTTCTTGTACCAAATTATTAATATATAGCATACAATCATATCTCTAAACAAAACGCGTTTTCAACTTGCAAAATTTAAAATAATAATTGCTTATAATTCTTTTTGAAATAAAACAATTTTTACTGCCCATATTGTAATGATAAATTAAAATGAAGGGCCTGGCTCATCAGTGGTGAACCCTCCCAGCCTTTTCGAAAATTAAATCTACAATTTTACGTACACATATATAATCTGCTTCGAGCATTACCCATTCCCAAACAGTCCGCTGGGAGGGTTCCCCCTGATTAGCCAGGTCCTCTAATAAATTTATCTTTGCCGTAAGGGCAGTATGAAATATTTTATTTCAAAAAAAGTTTAAATTTCTTATAAAATATGGCGCGCTAATGCATAAAGAATAATCATGAGTTAATAGAAATAATATCAGAAAGAGCTGGTCAGATGTTTATGGAACCCTTTCTAAATTTTGATGTCAATTAGGATCTACGGAGTCGGTATCGATGTAGCTATTACCTATTTTCTGCATTTTATTCAAATCAACTGAATCTACGATCTCATATTGGCGATATATTTGGAATTCACGTACGTTCATATTTCAATATTATTTACAAACGCTCTCGTCCTGAAAAGTTACAACATAGAAGTCAGGTTTTGGAATAGTTATATTCAGAGAAAACATTCCTGTCCTCAGAATGGCCAACTCTATCTCTAACACTGAACAAAATATGATATTTCCTCAAGAAGTTCAGACACTTATATTAGACACACATATACACAACACCAAAGGTGGAGCTGGTTCCATGACAGTATAAACCTTCGATATCCGCTCTCTGGGATCGGATTGAACAGTTTTTTCAAAAGACAAATTACTTCCATATCTCTGAACTTGCTCAAACCCAACTCCATCATTGAGTATAATTATACATATTTGGCCCTGGTATTTTGTTAGTGCATAGTCGAACAAATTTATATAAATGTAGACTTATTAAATGAAGGACTTAGAGTGAGAGCAGTTACAAATTCCTATCCATCATAATTAACATGCTATGTAATTATGAGGACGGTAACCAATCAATGATATTCATTTCCGCTAGAGTGTGAAATGTCCTCAATATAACTGTACGAGGTATCGTTTGGGATACTGTATCTATGTTCTTGGGAAACCAATTACATTTTGAAGAAATCTCAATATACAAAGCAGATAAATATATGAAGTCAAACTCACACACATTTGTCATATTCAATATCGAATATAATTTCAATAAAAAAAAACATTAAAATAGGTGTAGTATATATATATATATAGAATTTTAAAAATGATTTTCATCTGATTTTCTAGTTATCAATTATATTGATTTTCCTATCTCTCGATTTCTTCAATTTCGCGCGACAAATTAATGTAGATAACAATATCATCTAGAAGAATTTGACAAAAGAAGTCTACTGTATGCTTAATGTTCAATATTAAAGTTTATGTGTACAATATGGTGATATATCATATATATGATAAGTCTTGTATGTTTCAGAGCCTGCCGAAAAACTTGGTACCCAACAATCGGCCTTGCTACTCCACTCGAAGGTAAAAAAGCCAAAGAAGAAAGTATAAAAGCGAAAATGTGTTTTCGAAGCAAACCTAAAGACAGGAAAGTTCTTATTTCCAAACTTCAATGGCTGAGCATTCAGCTCCCACATGGATGGCACCTAATCCTCTTCAAACAAAAGTTGGTTCTAACCTACTTAGATAGAAAGGAAGAATTCCGTTTTGAAAAGGGCGGTTATTGGTTCATCCCTCCTCTGCCCCCAAGTCTTCCTGGGTGAGTCCAAGTTCCACCAAGGAACCTATATCAATATATATGATGGTGTGTGGAATATGTAATGTTGGAACCCCATATCACTCAAATAAATTAATGTGACCTTCCAGAAGATCCTCCCATGTAGGACCTATATAATAATTTATCACCTTCGTAAGCGCCCATTCATGCGAAGTCACAACGTGGTTTGATCTGATCCAATGAAAGATCATTGCTATTATAAACCAAGAAAATCTCTCCATATAGCTCTGATTAAGGTTTCTCATGAGAGGTTCTAATTTATTCTAGTTGATTTATGTTGTTTAATATTCATTAATAAAGTTAATTACTCTCATATTCTGCAATATATAACTAATTGCTCCGATGTATTCCTAAAAATGGATTATTTCAGAAATTCAAATTTTATAAAACATTTGAAATTAATTTTAATTGCCAAAAAAATCAATATAATAAAACTACTATTATTGTTCATTTAATAAAAGAAATGATATAACCATCTATATTATAACATATTAATTTAGTTATTATTTAAAATAATTGTCTAGGTCTCCATTTTTAAAAAATATATTACCTAAATTTGATCCTACTTTAGATTACTCTTCCTTATTAAAAAAATATATATTCGGCTTTTGGGTTGATATTCAAATTTTACCTAGTGAATATATCTTTCCGGAGTTTTTTGAAAATAATATTTTGTCATCCAACACTTTCCTGGGAGTTTATGGATTCATATTTTTGAAGAGGATTTGACTCCTCGGCGAAGAAATTTCTCTACTGAATTATCAAAGAATTACCCAGAATATTTTTATTGTATAGCAGGATATATAGCCTTCTAATATATATCTTCCCATTTAGATCAAACTGTTAGATCTTCTGTGTTAATTGATTTCTATTTTATCAAAGGCCAATGTTTAAACTTCTGCTAAATACCTAACAATAAGCTCATCCACAATTCACTATTTTTGATTTTAGTCTGGTTCATTGAATTTTATATAAAACGAATTATATATAGGCTGCTAAAATGTATTTAGGCGCAAGTATCCCAAGCTGAGATATCGCGTCCGATATGTAAAATAAATACAGTAGAATATCTATCTAAATGATAACGCTCAATATCAGATCTAAAGTTTCCTTTTTCAACAAATATCATCTCACCGGAAAACTGCTAAATAGTTAAAATGTTCATTTTATCTGTGAAATATTGCTATGCACTGAGGTGTATCTACTAGTTGGAGTGTCTACCAATACAATATCTACTGGATATTGAATGGTTAGAATCCTTTGATCACAAACAGAATCTACAAACAGTTCCCAAGGAATAAAGAAGAGATTTATCCTTGGAGACTTGTTGATTCTGATCTACTGGATATGTCATATATTTGTTCAATATTTATTATTATATAGGTATAGCATTATGTTTAGAAACATTTTGAACTTCATTTAACTCATTTGATTACTCCATCTCTTTCACAATAATGAAAAAGTTGAGTAATTGCTTGAAGACCCAATTCTTCAAATTGACAGGAATTATTATTTAAATTCCTACGTAATATTCAGATTTTAAATATAAATCTCAGTTTAAGTATAAGGAAGGAAGAAAATATCTTTATTCACGGGGCTGCTAACCTGAATGGAGGATTTTTAAGCCCCGATAAGTATAAGGATAACTTCTCCTTATAATTAGTAAACGTTTTCTCAAATAATTTCATATATATCATATTACAAAGTTTTTAAAATCAAGTTTTACTTTATCAAAACACATTTTTTAGAAACTCATACGAACAGAAATCGGGCAACTACATTTCCTTTTTATTGGAAAAATTATTATTATCATTAGTTATTTTATGAAAGCTAATAGGATATATTTTCTCATCAAATGCTTTTATTTCCAAATTAAAAAAGTAACTTTAAAATATATTTTTATACATTAACAAATAGATATTTCTTTATTAATGTCATAGAAACTTATACATGCTAAAAAACTATTTATAAATTATTCTTGATTTAAAATATACCTTTAGCTTCTATAAGATATATTTAATATTTTAATAAAGTGAAATCACATATTTTTGCCAGAATTCAATATTGATAATTAAAACTTATCTTTATAATAACAGTGAAAGAATTGAAGGGGTTCAAAAGTATAATTTGCTGCTAAATGTTATTTAAATAACCAAAATCTATATTTTTAATTGATTATTATATACAGTGGGATATTATATATAAAACATATACACAAATACTATTATATATAGCTTTATCACTATCTTTAATTGATGCAAGTTGTGTTGAATAATTTCAGTTTGATTGTTCCAACAGGCATAAGGAACTGATAGAATTGGCTTTTAGAAGTCTTTAAAGATATCAATTTTGTTATTAAACATATTGTACAAAAGAACCAATGCTCCAATGGCCCCCGATTATTGCAAAAGTCCAACCCCACCAGCGAGTGCAAGTAACCAAACGGGGCTCTGGCACATTTGTAAGTGCAAAGTCGAACTGCTTTTCACATGTGTAGACATGTGGTGCGCTTAAGGTAAAAGCAGTCGCTAACTACCCACCATGATTATCATGGCATGTACCACGTGTACTAGGGTTAAGCAAAAAAACCATGTTGGCTAAGGAATTTCAATCTATGTTTGCAAGAATTCTGCTCTATATCCTAAAATTAAAAATATATAATAATTTGAAGAACGCCTTTTGAATGATTAATATAGGCGAAAAAAGTTAAGAAACAAACTCTCATTAAATACAATGCTATTCAATATATTATTGACGTCCTGATCAAATACATGTGTCGGGAATAAAAGGGTTAAGAATGGTTGATGTATCTATATTCTCGTACAGTTTCTATCTCATCTATGTAACACTCTTTAATTCTGAACTCGAGTTTTATCTTTTCCCTTTACTTGATATGGAGAATAATTAACATTATATCACATTATATGGTAAATATGTTTTCGATATTGAATTCCTCCATCATGAAATTTCTTTTTAACTCCGAATAAGAACACATTACATGATATGACGAAAGGAATGATACTATATAGGAGCTCATTTAATCAAATACAGGTTTATGATCAAAGTTGAAGTTCAAGTTTAAAAACCATATTTGGTTTTAAACCAAAGATTTTTCTATCTAGATGAGATGTCAGTTGTGACCAAAGAGCATCATCTCCTGGATTTTTTTACTTTTACGGCAAAAAGCCGTCTTTGTTATATTCACTTCGTCTTCTCTTCTTTTGATCTTTAACCTTCCCGTTAAAATGATATTAAATTAAGTAGAATTTAAACATAAACATCTTATATTTAAAAAGGTAGATGTACTCTTATCTGAGAAAGAAAAATAAACTATTTTTTATCTCAAAATTTTGCATTCATCATTGCAAAATGAAATTGAAAGTTTCTAATTTTGAGTTTATTGTTTATAAAGTGATAAAGATACATAGAAGGGCTATACCTCGAAATATTTTGAATAAAAAATGTTTTTCCCATTACAATCCCAGGTACGTCTCTTTATGTACATATAAATATATTCGAACACACAATGGATTGCCTTTAGATATATTAATATTTGAAAAAGGAAGAATACATAAAATTAAGGTAAAGAATTTCTTTTAATTTTGATTTTGTAAGATTTCGAGCAAAATGTCTGTTCTTCAACGGGTAAATACTTCTATGTACGATATAAATATGATATTTATACAAAAATAATTGAGAAAATGTGTTATTAATAGATTTCTTATATGCGACGTTATATGACTGACTCTGTATGGTTTTGAAAAATTGGAGATTCCAAGGTTTCTCTACAAACTGAATATTATACTGTTATTGAATTCGAGATATTATAAATTTCTCTCCGAATTTGGAGAAATAAAGTTGATATGTATAAATATAATCGCTGAGATGATACACCAGGAGAAATATTTCGAAGGCGAAAAGTTTATTTATTTCTAAATCCGTGTCCTAAGCTCTCGATATTTTCGATATATCAACTGCTGTAAAATTACAAGAAGCACTGGTACAAGAATAAGAGTTAGTAGTGAGGGTTATGTGGTGTTATAGGCGGCTGCTTCCTGCGCTGACCTTCGGGTCGGACGAGCCTGCCGTGGAGCCCCCTGGCGCTGTAGAGTAAGTAATTCATTTCTGTATAATGACACTGTTGGTGTGACAACCTTATGGTGACAGGGTGACAACCTTATGTTGACTCTCAGACATCTTTGCAGTGATTGTATGTCATTTTTGTGGTGATGGTGAAAATATTTGTGATGACTATGTATCTTCTTTGTATTGACTGAGGGACAAACTTTCAACCACACTTTATGATGAATCATATATAATACCACCACCAGATGTTACCAGTAGATATTAAGACAAACTTATGTTCCAGGGCGCCAGGAGGAGCACCAGCCCTTGCGGCTCGGTAAGTTGTTCATGGACTTCAACCCTCAGAATATTTCTGACATCGCGGTGTATCCAGGCGGGGCCGAGTCCGGAGGTGGCTACGTCGCCTGGTTCCCCGGTGCCTGCGGGCCGCGCGGTAAGTTCCACACACATCTCCTACACTCTTACCTTAATCTAAACATGTTCATTGATTTGTCTACTATACTTCTAAAGTTGATAAAGAAAACGTATCTGGTTTTGAATTTCTAAAAAGGAGTATAAAAAGCTGAGAAAGAAGAAATGAAAACCCATAGAATTAATTTTGAATCTTTCTTTTTCCAAGTGGATTCAGGTACGCTTTCTCATTATCGTCCCTATATTGAATGGATTGGAACTAAACACAAACTATTAGAGCGGGATTTCTGTTTCAGCTTTCAATATTTTTGGTTGACTCATTCTGTCTTCAGAATGGAATTTAAGTTCACTCCTAATGATTGTTAAGATGTTACATGTATTCATTTTATTTTCAAACCTATTCAAAGATTTTGAGTCAAATGTATTGTAGTTTCACATTTGAAATATTGTAGTATTTCACCTATTTTCACATACATTTATTTTGTATTAGATAACGCTTTCAAATATTATATTCTGAGCTTTGAAATTTAAGTATTACATTTCCTTCCCCTATTTATATTCTTACTTTCATCTATATTGCATATTCTAATCAAGTGATACATGTGGCTAATAAATGTAAATTGTGTATTCCAGGGAGTGAGGTGGAGACAGGAGAAACCCTGGGAGGCTGTAGAGGTAAATCGAATATTATTCAACTAACAAATTGATGCCTGTAATATTGGAAAGCTAATTTAGAAATCTATAACCTTAGGAAGATATGGAAATTTGAAGAATATTAAGAAATGCCATTAGTCAAATGTGATTGATTATAATATAAAATTAAAACCTTCTAATTTGAATTGAAATATATATATATATATATATTTTAAGAATAAAAGAACTGTACATATTGGTAGTCATTCACATATTATCGAGAGAGAGACAAAAATATAATATCTCTCTCATCTAAGAAAAATCAGAGAATGATATTTTCCATTAATGGCTAGCTCTATATAAATTATTGGAGAAATAACTTCTAGAATTTTTGTTTCAGGTGCCTTTCAAAATAACCAATGTACAAAAATCATTCTAAATTAAATCTCGATATGAAATATTGTTTTTGTATTTATGTTTACGGGTAAAATAATGAACGATTCTAGAAAATTTGTGATTTGTGATTTCAATATAATACGCTTATAATTTAATGAATGATCTTTTAAATTTTCATTTCTATAGTAGACTTAATATTCCTAATTTAAAAAAAAAATCTATTTAACATCTCCCTTTATATACCTTGGAATGTTAGTATAAATCAGGACAAGGATATTCCAAAGAAAGTTACTTTACATTTTTAATACCACAAACCCTGAGAACATCGGTCACCTACCTTAGCGACCACCTCTCTAAAGAAATCAAATTTTGAAATCTGAATATTTATTTGAAAAATGTTTTCCTCTCTTTTTAAAATCATTTTCTTCTTCGATTTAACTATTATATTTAATTCTCACATTCCACACATCATATAGCGTTCTGTTATCATATATATCTATACATTTTAGTTTATATTGAAATTATTTTAAACGAATAATTATTTAACGCAAGGCCCTTTTATTTTATATTTTTTACATTACATTTTTAAATTTCATAATAAACAATTTTAAAGATAGAGGTTGCCTGGCCGGCATTCATATTTCTGTAAAAAATAGACATATCGACCAGTTAACAATAAAAGAACAATTTTTAACCCCTTTTTAAATGCTTCATTTTCATTTATTTCTCCTGACGAAGAAAAAATATTTTTGTGGAAACGTTGATAAAATAAAAGTTTACCTGGCCGAGGTGTCTAGTTTTTCTACAACATAATAAACAATGTTGTGTGTGATTAAAATTTATTTTACAAATGTAAGAAAATGGGTTTCTAATTTATCTATCATAAACATGAGGTATACTCTAGGAAAATTCACCAGCTGTTGTAGAATCTCAAAGATAGCGACTCTCTGACCTTACCTCTATATTATTGTATTGTTTCTATCAGACCATTGAAATCATATTTAATATTTGTTATCAGAATTATCTTGTCAGCATACTGAAGATTTGGCTTGTCTTCCTGAAAGTTTCTTCAGAACACCATTACTGTATTTGTCTCTTCTTGGAAATGATATGGCCGAGATACTTGGATTCAATTTAAAGTTATTATCTCTAATAGACAAAAATCAGAATGGTGTTCTAGTGAACATACTGAAGGGTTGTTTGTCCTCCCGACAGCCGCCATAGAAGATCCTGGCTGCTGGGCCCACCGTGGAGCTGCCCGTGGAGGAGTGCCCCGAGACTCTGGGGAGCCGCCGACATCGGGAGTCTTCCGGGCTTCTCGCCGGGGCACGGGGGACCTGGAGGCTTCTGATGTCCCGGTCCTAGGAGTCTTCTTCGTGCTCCTGCCTCGTGGAGTCCTCGTCGTGGGACCCAGCCCTGCTCCAGCTCCCGGGGAACGCCATCTTCCAGGACCTCTCCACCTCCTCCCTGCGCTTCTTCTCATTGGTTAAATATCAAAATTCCGGCGCGGTTGCGCCCAATAAAGGGTTTTTTAAAAAATACTTTCTTAAAATAACTACTTCACCTCAAATAACATTTATATTGAATAAATCTCTCAGAAAATCACTATTAATGAACCTTTCTTAGGAATATTCCTTACTAATGTTCCTATTTTTTATCAATTTAAAAACTTCTATCAGATCTCTGAATAACAAATTATTTTAATTAATTGAGATTATCCTGTTTTTGTTGTTCTGGTTTTAAAAATTGAAAATGTGAATTTCCAAGACAGATATAGGGCGATATAATCAGAGTCTAGAAGCAAGCAGAACGCCACATACTCCATATCACGCCAAAGGTTCAACACTTTATACATAGGAGAGACTAACAAATCAATAGACACAATAATCAAAGAGTATATCAGAACCTAGATAATAGATCTTAAATATTTCATCACGAAAATTATACGTTTTCAATCTACAGGATGTCACATGCCATTTGAAGAAAGTGTTTATCTCTGAAGACAATAACAGCATAAACAGAATAATTTATCTACCTCAGAGGTTCCAGAATATTCAACGCAGATAAAGACTTAGAAATTACTCCAAAACCATATAGCTGTGAAATATTTGTGTTTCTTTAGCTTTTTAATCTTTATTTTGTGAAACTATATTGCATGAATCTTGCACGCCTTTTGCTGAGCCATTAGCCTGATGATATGTTAATGAAATCACTTAGCGGTTCCTTTCATGTACGGCATATCTAATAACTAATTCCTTTTTTGAGGGCCAGTTATGTAAAGTCATAACGTTACTGATCCAAAATCCACTGAGCGACCACCTCCAGGATAGAAAGGATGTATCTATGTTTGTGTGACTAGGGTCTCTCATGAGAGGTCTAATATATTTTAGGAGTCTTCCGGGCTTCTCGCCGGAGCACGGGGGACCTGGAAGATTACCTGGTCCCTGGGGTCGTGCTCCTGCCACGTGAAGTCCCAGTCCTGCTCCCGGGGAATTCCACTCCACCTCCTTCCTGAGCTTCTTCTATTCATTGGCTACATATCAAAATTCCGGCGCAGTGACGCCCAATAAATTTTATTTCAAAATTATATTTTAGCAAAAAACACTTCACCTCAAACAATAATTAAATAAAAGATAGAGTTATAAGTTCACCACTACAAATAAATCTGTCTTAATAATTTTCCTCGCTTCTCTGTCTTTTTTTACTTGTGATTATTGTTTAACTATAAATGTATATTGGGGAAATGGCTTTCCTATTAAATCATCAGAACGTGTGTTGTGATATGTTAAATAACATATGTTACGTTTTATATTTATTTATCTATTATTGACTATGTGTGTGTGTGCAAAATCATGTCATTTGTCAATTGTTTTTAAACTTATGTAAACTATTTCCTTTTTATCTCTATCTTGTATAAAAGGAGATTACTAGATTAAATAAAGGTCCAGTTTAACTTATAAGCCGGAGCTAGTCTTGTTATGATAACACTCATTACAACATGGCGCAGACGACAGGATGATTCCGGATTATGACAAGAAAAGTATCTAATTAAAATAGATCAATTCAACAGTGAGTAGAATGGAAGGAATCAAGCCGCCGGCAGAATTTGTCCCATACAGCAACGAGAAAAAATGGGTGACCTGGAGAGAGTCGTTTGAATTTTTTGCAATAGCGGTAAATTTAGAAAGCATGCCGCTGGTGCGTCAGCGAGCAATTTTGAAGCATATTGCTGGTGAGAAAACAATGATGATATAAAAGACATTTCACATAAGTGAAAATGATAATTACTCAAGTTTAAAGGAAATGCTTGATATGTTAACGAACAATTTTAAGCCCTTCAAAAATACGATTCAAAGGAGAAATGCATTTTTTACCTGTGTACAAAAAGAAAGGTAAGGAATCATGGAATTTATCACAGAATTAAAGCATCTGGCACAAGAATGTGAATTCGAGAATTTAACATAATCTCTCATAAGGGATCGTCTTATAATTGGAATACTTGACCGGAAAATGAAAAGAAAGTTGTTAGAAGATCCACAGTTGACACTACCGAGGGCAATTTCGATGGCTATGATCTCCGAGTCAACATGCTCACAAGTAGCATCGTTGAATGAGCAAACAATGATTGAAAAAATTGAAAAACGTAATTGGGTGAAAGATAGAATTCGAATGGAGAATGCAGAAGCAGGACCAAGGGTTATAAACCCGAGAAGAGAAAGAATAATAGAACCATGTAAGTGGTGTGGACAACGACACAATTATGGAAAGTGCCCAGCGTATGGGAAGAAGTGCAATGCATGCTGGAAAACCAATCATTTCGCAGTAGTTTGCCGAACAAAACGTATCAGAAATCTCTTAGCGGAAAGTGAAGCTGAAGAATCCTGTGACGATATAAATTTAAATGAAGTTGTTGTAAAGACTGTTGGGTCGGACAAGTGGTCCGCGGTGATAACCATTAATGGCAAGAAGACCATGGTACATTTGGACACTGGCGCACATATCAATGTGCTTCCTCATAAAGTAATAAACCAATGGCCATCAAGACCAGAAATCAGACCCACGTCATTAAAGGCGTTCGAATATGGAAATACAGAATTGCCTATCGTCGGCAAATGCAATGTGCTATGCCAATATGGTGAAAAGAAAGGAATGTTTGAATTTATCGTAGCCGATTTAGAGGCGCAGACACTTATCACGGGCGATACTTGCGAGAAGCTTGAAATATTGAGGCGAATTAATCATATAAACACGGATGAAATGAAATTGTGTTCTGAAACTCAAAAAATCCTCGAACAATACCACGAAGTGTTTCAAGGAGTAGGATTAATCAACTCGGAATGTAAGATTTACACAAAGCCTGAATATTCGCCTGTGCAAGCCCTTCCCAGGCGCATCCCAACAAGTCTCGGAGCCGAAGTTCAGTTTGAATTGGAAAAAATGGTGAAGCAAGGAATCGTTACAAAAATATATCATGAAACAGAGTGGTCTCATCCTATGGTCGTTGTAAAAAAAAATCTGGTAAAATCAGAATATGCCTGGATCCTCGTAAATTAAATGAGGCCCTTGTGGGAAGACACTTTCAGACTCCGGCTCCAGCTGAACTATTGCACGAGATACCCAAATCTAAGTATTATACCGTGTTAGACGTGAAATCAGCCTATTGGCATATTCCGGTTGCAAAGGAATGCAGAGATCTGTTGGTGATGACCACGCCATTTGGTAAATTCAGATATAATCGATTGCCATTTGGTTTGAAAATATCTGCACAAATTTTTGTTGAGAAAATGACGAATATCTTTAGGGATAGCTTTCAAAATATTACATATGTAGACGATTAGCTGATATATGCGGATACCATTTAAGAGCACAATAAAAAATTGAAGGGAATTCTAGAAAAAGCAAAAGAAAAAAATATCAAATTTGATTTAACAAAGGCTCAAATATGTCTAACGAAGGTTCGTTTCTTGGGCCATGTGATTTCACAAAATGGAATTGATCCAGAGCCAAATAAGATTGATAAATTAATTACCTTTAAAAAGCCAGAGGATAAAAAGTCACTTCAAAAAATCATGGGCCATTATAATTACTTGGGAAAATTCATTCTGAATTTAGCTGCGTCCACATCCAATATAAGAGAAATATTAAGAAAGAATGTTGTCTGGCATTGGGGGCCTAAACAGGATGGGGAATTCGATCATATTAAGGAATGCGTTAGGAATGCTCCTTCATTGGCACATTTTGACAAAAGCAAGATGTTGATCTTACAATATGACGCCGGCAAAGATGCAATGGGAGCTGCTCTGCTACAGGGAGATCGACCTCTAGCATTCGCATCCGCGTCATTTAGCGACTCGCAGAAACAGTACTCTCAGATTGAGAAGGAGTTACTGAGTGTTTATTATGGATGCAAAAAATTTGAATATCTATTATCAGGACACACTTTCGTTGTCCAGACGGATCACCAGCCTTTGTTGCGTCTAGTCAAAAAAACCGCTGAGTGATATATCTCCGCGTCTACAAAGATTAGTAATGAAGCTTATAGCATTTGACTTCAAATTGCAGTACAAACCAGGGAAATATTTGATTGTAGCTGATACCCTATCCAGGGATACTCACCCCATGGACGAACTACCAACGCCTTTTCTTGAGGACAAAAGAATGGTCAAGATGGTATGTGTTAATATATCGGACGAAAAACTGGTAACGCTGCAGAAAGATACCCGAGAGGATCCTGCTTTAGTTAAAGTAATCGATTATGTGATTGAAGGGTGGCCAATATGCAAAAAAGACGTCGATGAAGATGCCAAAGCATTTTTCGATTTCAGACACCGTTTATATTTTTGGAATGATCTATTATGTATCGGATCGGCCATAGTGATTCCGATGACACAAAGGAATAATATGTTCAAGTTGTTGCACCAATCGTACCAAGGGATATCTGCAATTCAAGGTTTGGCGCGAGAATCTTTGTTTTGGCCGGGAATGTCCATCGACATTGCTGAAAAAGTAAGAAATTGTGAAATTTGTCAAAAATATCAGAAATCGAAAATACGGCAGCCGTTAAAACCCTTCCCAGTTCCAGATTATCCATGGCAGACAGTATCATTGGACATATTTTACATTCAGAAAAAGTCCCATTTGTTGGTGGTCGACAGATATAGTGGCTACCCGGAGGTATTTGCATTAAACCCACCTACGGCGATTAATGTAAAAAATAAATTGAGAGAAACATTTGCACGATTCGGGATTCCGGAAACTATGATGTCCGACAATGGACCACCGTTTCGCTCAGAAATTATGACTGACTTCTGTATAAAATGGGGTATAAAACAGCTATTTTCAAGTCCACACCTTCATAGATCTAATGGTCTGGCCGACCGAAAGAAACATTCAAACAGTGAAAAATCAATTAATTAAATGTAGAGATGAAGGGTCCGACCCATATTTGGCTATTCTAACATATAGGAATACACCAAAAAATGACCTACCTTCACCCGCACAGCTATGTTTATCGAGGAGCCTTCGATGTCAAATCCCCAAAATTACACCGCTGTATAAACCTTATCAAACTAATTGGAGAAGTTTAGAGAATGCCAAAAGAAAAAGACAGAGCTCAATGAAAGAACATTATGACAGAAACAGTAAAAGCTATCCCACGGTCAATGTAGGTGAGGATGCATGGTGTCAAATACATCCAAAAGAGACATGGACACCGGTGAAGATTTCAGCGCAGGCTAATTCTCCTCAGAGCTTTGAAGTCGTAACACCATCAGGAAATAGGTTAATAAGAAATCAACAATTTATTAGGCCGAAAGATGGAGTCAACAAAAAAGGCAGTTATCTTTAAAACCAATTCCCGGCTCCCCAAAATCTCAACATCTGCATTACGACAGTCCAACGATGGGAGAGTCATCCACAATCCCGATACAGCGGTCAAGTGCAGAGACCAATATTAACCAGAAGGAAAACGCGACTGCATCCGCTGGGATTTCACCAGAACCATCCGGAATGCCCCGGTTTTCAAGGTTCGGAAGAGAATTAAGAAAACCACAAAGATTTTGTTTTTAAGCAGAGGAGAAGCATGTTGTGATATATTAAATAACATATAAATACAATATAACGCGGCTGATGATTGTAAAACGAAAATTAATATTATACCGCGAATGTTTCTTTTATAAAAATCGAAATTTATTTTCAAAGAGAAATAGCGACATTTCTAACTTCGAGGATGAGGTATGGAAAGGTGAAACATGAAGAGTAATGGCGAACGGAAAAATAAAAAGTGTCCAGGGGGGGGAATCGAACCCACACCCTTCTGCTTACCGGGCAGGTGCCTTGTCCACTCGGCTACCCTGGACGTATTTTTCCGTTCGTAACTAACACTTAAAGTAACATTTAAAATACAATATAACGCGGCTGATGATTGTAAAACGAAAATTGAAATTATACCGCGAATATTTCTTTTATTTTACAATCATCAGCCGCGTTATATTGTATTTTAAATGTTACTTTAAGTGTTAGTTACGAACGGAAAAATACGTCCAGGGTAGCCGAGTGGACAAGGCACCTGCCCGGTAAGCAGAAGGGTGTGGGTTCGATTCCCCACCCCCCCCCCCCCCCCCCCCCCTGGACACTTTTTATTTTTCCGTTTGCCATTACTCTTCATGTTTCACCTTTCCATACCTCATCCTCAAAGTTAGAAATGTCGCTATTTCTCTTTGAAAATAAATTTCGATTTTTATTAAAGAAACATTCGCGGTATAATTTCAATTTTCGTTTTAAATAACATATGTTACGTTTTATATTTATTTATCTATTATTGACTATGTGTGTGTGTGTGCAAAATCATGCAATTTGTCAATTGTTTTTAAACTTATGTAAACTATTTCCTTTTTATCTCTATCTTGTATAAAAGGAGATTACTAGATTAAATAAAGATCCAGTTCAACTTATAAGCCGGAGCTATTCTTGTTATGATAACACTAATTACAACAACGTGTTATTTCAATTATTAATATATGCTGCTAACATAATTCAAGTTCAATACTTCATTTCCAACACGCTAATGTAAGCACAACTTCTGGAGTGGTGCTGTGTTCTATGATGTATTGAATTTATTCCATAAATTTTTGGAAATTCTATATTTGAACTCAATTGTATATTTCGAAATGAATTGTTCAATGCTAAAATTATCTTCATATACCATATATAATTAATTGCTTCTTTTCAATTTTTTAGAAATTTCTGGTTTGTGTTATTGATTTGGAAAGTTCAACTATTTAGGAAAGTTATGATCTTTTTAAATAAACACATTTTAACAATGTTAAAAATATTGGTAGGACCAATCCTCCTTGCGGTATCTGCAGTTAAATTTACCCTACATCTCTATTATTGTATTCAGCTGTTTTATGTTCAGATTACTATTTATAGGAGTCTATATGCAAAATTAGTATAAAATAAAATACAAAAATAGAGCGGCATAGTAGATCAAACTGATAAAACCGCTGGGATGGTTCACCACTAATGAGCCAAGCTCTCCCATTATTTTGATCATTGTAGTAAGAGCAGTAGAAAAGGCAATAGGTTTATTTTAAACAATCAAACACGTCACATATAAATAGTTCAAATTCCTTTTAACAGATGTTCCTTGTTGATGCATTATTTTTTTAATATAAAAATAGCGTTTCGTTTTACTGTAAGTGCAGTCCATGTCAACAGATGTATAGATAGTAGTTCAAAATTTACAATTACAAGGTACGAAATGACCTTTTGGATTGTCACCCTGGCTAAATAGAAAAGTGTAATATTTAGTTATGACTCGTCAGTTCATAGCGAGTGTTGATGGTCAGTAGATCCAAGTCTTCTTCTTTAAACAGGTATTTTCCCCACTTTGGTAAAGTAACAAAGTATGCGAATCATCAAACTTCAGCTTCATTACCTGGAGGATGATAATTCCAGATAACTAAGACTAACAAATGTCCAATGAAGGACCACCTCCCTGTGCGGCCATTTCTATAAATTCAATATTTGACTTGAACTGATTATATTGAATTTCCCATCATTTTCCCCATTTTACATATTAGAGAGAAAAAGAGAAATTGAATTATTCTCTTTTTTTTTTCAATTTAATATCAATTTAATTCAATATTGCAATATAGCCGCTTATAAATTATGCGAAAATTGTAATCATGTGAGAAGAAAGTAAGGTATTGTCAACGTAATGTTTTCCAAATTTATAAAAGTAATCCGTGGAATATTTTAGAATTTCCTTAAAGAAGTCAATCTAAAAATGTAGATTGGCCATATTTTTGGCCAAATTATAAGTATATATTGTCGCACCAGGCTGCGGTTTGGCAGATTCTTCAGTCTTGATCCTCTCCACAGACGTGATAAAGTAACAAAGTATGCGAATCATCAAACTCTCTTTAGCTTCTTTACATGGAGGATGATATATCCAGATAACTAAGAACAACAAGTGTCCAATGAGGGACCACCTTCCTGTGCGACCATTTGTATATATTCAATATTTGACTTGATCTGATTATATTGAACCTCGCATTATTTCGCCAATTTACATATTAGAGAGAACGAGGGAGATGAGAGCATTCTCTTCTTTCTCTTAATTATCAATTTACTTCAATATTTCAATATAGCCGCGTCTTATAAATTATGAGAAAATTGTAATCATATAGGAACAGAGTAAGGATTTGTCAACGTAATGTTTTCCAAATTTGTAAATTTATATAATGTTAAAATTTTTGGGATGAAAGATAAATCTTCTAACAGAAAATAAACCCGTCTCGGCAGCATAGAGGCCGCGTGGATACTTTAGTTCATTCGCGCGCTCACTTCGGTTTGAGTCGATTCCTTTTCATAAGTTTTTATTGGAACCCGCTGGGTTGGAGGCTTGTTTCGGCTTCACCTCAAAGTCCAAATGGTGTGTTCCTGCTAGCTTTGCCATGGCCGGGCCATTGCATAGGAACGACAGATGTGATGGACTCCCAGCAGTCCCACGCCCCCAACGACAAACCTCAAATTAACCTATCCAGGAAGATGTAATTTCAAAATTTGGTTCAAATATCTTCAAAATATTCATCTTTAGAAAATCCCTGCGAATTCAAAAAATCTATATTTCTTGGATATCCATGATTAAAAAGTGAGTAATATTTTTTTTCTAATCTATCTATGTTCACTCTCAATAACTTAACTTCGTTAAACAACTTTTATTTTAGAGAAGGATTTTCATGTCATTTAGGTATTCTCTGAATAAAATGTTAGCCAGTAGAGGTAAAGTTTTACTCCGCCATAATACTTGATGTAAAACAACATTTACAGGCCCATCTTTATGGCTTCTTTAGAAATGTTATATTTTTATAATACAAAATAAATTCATCATTTCATCTGTAAATGTCCAGATATGTTTATGAAATATATTTAGAGTAATACAAGTAGTAATTTATATGCAAAATAGACACTTCGGCCAGTTATTATTTTTATTTTCTCAACGTTTCGACAAAACAATTTGTCTTCGTAAGGAGAAGTAAATAAAAATAAAGCATTTGGCAAGGCGTTAAAATTGTTCTGAGGTTTTAATATTCTAGTAGTAATATTTTATAACTGAATATCCGTCAAAATTTATAACATATATAATCATTCAAATTATTCACTTTACGCGAATGTTTCTTTTGAAAAATAAATGAATTCTTCTCTATGTCCTTATTGGAACGATAAAAAATTGGAAGTGGGTCTGGTTCATTAGTGGTAAACCCGAACTTCGGTTTCGCCAGTTTGATCTAACATACCTTTCTAATATTATATATGACTGTTCTGCATATATAGCCGGCATAGAAACATTCGCAATACAACTTAATACTCTTCAAAATAGTTTTCTCTTGCGACTATACATCTTTGTCAACGTGTTTTCCATGAATCCTAAGCCTTCTGGAACTCACTTCTCGGAATTCTGTAAAGGCACTTTGTCGTGGGTTTTGTAATGTTGTCAAGGGTCTCCAGATACTCTCCCTTCAGCTCGTATTTCCCTCTTGGGAACAAGAATAAGTCTGCCGGGGCAACATCGGGGCTATAGGGGGACTGTGATACAGGTGAAACACCGATCCTGGTCAGATAGGAGTTGACAACGGTGTGACTAGGCGAGCTTTCATGGTGGAGTCTCCACCAGATCTCTGGCTGGACATGGGTAACTCTGTAATTGAGTCTTTTAAGAGGTTCTTTGTGGCAGTCCTTGTTGACAGTCTGCCCAGGTGGTACAAACTCATGATGCACGATTCCCTTAGCGTCGAAGAATACGATGACCATGGACTTGACGTGGGACTTGCTCATTCTTTCTATTTTATGACGCGGTGACGAGGTCGTGTGTCACTCCGTACTCTGTATCTTCTCCGTGTTGTATCCAAACATCCATGTCAATCTCCTGTGATGACGCTGTTAAGGAAATTTGGGCCTTTCTCATAGAGTTCAAAAATCTCGTTGCACACTTCCACACGCTGCTTTTTTGAGCGTCGGACAAGATTTATGGCATAAGTTTCGCGAAAATCTTACGCATGGCTAAGTCTTCAGAAACAATCCGATGGACATCTGTTTTCGGCAAATTTAATTGTTCTGATCTCAAACAGACACTCATTAGGCAGTCTTTGTTAAATAAATCTCGCACACGAGCGACATTATCGTCCGTTCACCATGTTGATGGACACCTAGAAAGAGCCTCATCGGCCACTTCTTCCCAGCCTTCCTTGAACGACTTGTGGCACTTTTTAACCTGAAGTAACGACAAGCAATCATGCTTTAAGCCTGAGTGAGAAAATCAAACGTTTGCTTCGACGTGTTTTGACATAAAATACTCTCGCATTGCTTCAAAGTTCTCTCCATCCTAACCATGACGAAGCTTTGCGCGGAGGTTAACTAAAAATGACATCCCTCCGCTCCGAGAGCTTGTACGTAACTGAACCTGGGGTCGTTGGCAAGCTTAGAGTCCCCACCAGCACTTCCAACCGGTCGAACAGGTGTGCGCGGGAATCTCGCGTGGGGAAAAAATAAGGTTCTTTACTTTCGGCACAAACCCTGTAAATTTCGTTTCTAAAAAAGGTGGCCGAGTCACCTTTTAAAAAATGAATTTTAAAAATATATTTCATTCTTTACGCACATACAAATCGCACATGACGATGAATATTCCTCACCGTATTTGTCAAATTCAACAAATGCAATCGTGTATGCCATCATTTCAGGCTTTCACAGTACAGGGCGATTTCTTAACATCCTATCGGAGATGTCAGTAAATATTCCGAAACTTCCACAAAATATTTGAACTGATAAAATGGTAGGGTCGGTCTTATACCAGAGTACACATTATTAGCTAATTGAGCTGATACAATTTTAATATCTCGTGTCTTTTATTTCTTTTACCAAATTATTCATTTATATTCATGTCTTTCAACAAAACGCGTTTTCAACTTACAGTATTTAAAAGTTAAATTGTTAAATGATTAATGGCTTATGATTCTTTTTGATATAAAACAATTTTCAACTGCCCATACTGCAATGAAAAATTAGAGAAAAGGGTCTGGCTTATCTTTCTCTCTCTCGGTTTGTGAATCCTCCCAGCGGTTTCACAAGTTTAATCTACATTTACGTTCAAATATATAATATGCTTCGAGTATTGCTCTTTCCCAAACAGTGTGCTGGGAGGATTCACCCCTGATGAGCCAGGCCCTCTCATTAATTTGTATTTGCAGTAAGGGGGCAGTATAAAATGGTTTTATTGTGAAAATAGCTTAATTTTCTCATAACAGATGGCGCGCTAATGTATAAAGAAAAATCATTAGTTAAAAGAAATCAGATCGACGCCAGAAAGAGCTGGTCAGATGTTTATGGAACCATTTCTATATTTTGATATCAATTAGAATATACGAAGTCAGTATAGAGGTATCAATGTCCTATTTTCTACATATCATTGGAATTAATCAAAACTATTCGATAGAATTTCGTGAACGTTTTTATGCCAAGCGTCAAATCAATGATTTACTACTCAACGTGTGTGACAGGATGGATAGATTTTAGGTCGGTCCAACAGCGTGTATGCAGAACATTTAAAATATACATTGTTGCAATTTGAGTCTCAATTCAGCTTTCAGGGTTTTAAAATATGTGTATATCATAATATTCAGAAATATAAAATAGAATGGCCTGTGTGGGAGTACAAGGGAAGATAGCCGGGTTAAAAAACAACCCACTTGGTAAACAAGTGTCAAGTATTCATTCTCCCCTAGGGAATTTATCTTACTCAAATTGGTTTAAAAGCGGCTGGATGTGATGATCAAGACACAGTTCTCACCGAGGTGGTCTATACGCCAGTTGTTCTAGGGGTTGTTCTCGGACCTTCTATCTTTCCTCCCCGATATATTTTATCACGGGGCCTCTGGATCCTGTGTGTCCTTACCACCCATCACTCAACAACCACGACTGCTTCTAACCAACATGCTACACTACAGTCATCCAAAAGCATAAACTACATCAGAACATGTATTGATTCGCAAACACACATGGAGGGCATTATTATCATTTCACAAATATCAGTGAAAGAGATTCAGATGGAGAAAGAAAAATTTGGATCTGAAGAGTTCGGACATATGAATCTACATGTTTTTCCACTTAGAATACCTAATCTACGCTCCCATATTGGCGATATCTTTGAAGCTCACGTACTTTCTCATTCCAATATTATTTACAAACGCTCTCAGCCTGCATATTTACAACAAAGAAGTCAGGTTGTGGGATAGTTAAATTCAGAGCAAAAATTCTTGTCCTCAAAATGGCCAACTCTATCTCTCAATCTGAACAAAATATGATAATTCTATCCAACTCTTCCTAAAGAAGTACAGACACTTATATTAGACACATATACACGACACCAAAGGTGGAGCTGGTTCCATGGCAGTATAAACCTTCGATGTCCGCTATTTGGGATCGGTTTGAAAAGTTTTTCAAAAGACCAATTACTTACATATATCTCACCTTGCACAAACCCAACTCCATCATTGAGTATAACTATCCATATTTGGCCCTGGTACTTTGTTAGTACATAAACGAACAACTTTATATAAATGTAGACTTGATAAATGAAAGACTTACAGTAAGAGCAGTTACAAATTCCTACCCATCATAATTACCATGCTATGTAATTATGGGGACGGTTACCAATCCATGATATTCATTTCCGCTAGAGTGTGAGATGTCCTCAATATAACTGTACGAGGTATCGTTTGGGTTACTGCATCTATGTTCTTGGGAAACTAATTCCATATTGAATAAATCTCAATATATACAAAACAGATAAATATATGAGGTCAATCTAACTTCTATGTTATATTTAATATAAAATATAACTTTAATTAAAAAGAAACCCATCAAAATAGTGGTTTATAGTACATATATATATAGATCTTTAAAAAGGATTTTTATCTGATTTTATATATATCAATTATATTGATTTTCCTATCTCTCGATCTCTTCAATTTCGATAAATTAATATAGATAGTAATATCATCTAGAAGAAATTTAAAGAAGAATTCTACCGTATGCTTAATGTTCAATATTCATGTGTATGTGTACAATATGGTAATTTATCATATATATGATATGTCTTGTATGTTTCAGGGCCTGCCGAAACACTTGGTACCCAACAATCGACCTTGGTACTCCACTCGAAAGTATAAAAGTAAAGAAAGATAATATAAAGCGAAAATGTGTTTCCCGAAGACACTCAAAGACAGGAAAGTTCTTATTTCCAAACTTCAATGGCTAAGCATTCAGCTTCCACATGGATGGCACCTAATCCTTTTCAAACAAAAGTTGGTTCTAACCTATTTGGATAGAAAGGAAGAATTCCGTTTTGAAAAGGGCGGTTACTGGCTCATCCCTCCTCTGCCCCCAAGTCTTCCTGGGTGAGTCCAAGTTCAACCAAGGAACCTATATCAATATGTATGATGGTGTGTGGAATATGTAATGTTGAAACCCCATGTCACTCAAATAAACTAATGTAACCTTCCAGAAGATCCTCCCATGTACAACCTATATAATAACTTATCACCTTCGTAAGCGACCACTCATACGAAGTCACAAAGTGGTTTGATCTGACCCAATGAAGGATCATTGCTATTATAAAACAGGGAAATCTCTCCATATATCTCTGACTAAGGTCTTTCATGAGAGGTTCTAATCTATTCTAATTGATTTTTGTTGTTTTATATTCATTTATAAAGTTAATCACTCTCATTTACTGTAATCTATAACTAATTACTCCAAATTATTCCTAAAAATGGATTATTCAAAGAATTTCAAAAATTCATTAAAACATTTAATATTTTTAATTGCCAAAAAATCTATAAAAGAAAAACTATAAATATTGTGATTTTAAGAATTAAAAACGAAATGATATAACCATCTATATTATAACATATTAATTTAATAATTATTTTTAAAGATTGTCTAGGTCTCTCCATTTTTGAAAAATATATTACCTAAATTTTGATCCTACTTTAGATTACTCTTCCTTATTTAAAAAAATATATATTCGGCTTTTGGGTTGATATTCAACTTCACCTACTGAATATATCTTTCCGAAGTTTTTGAAAATAATATTTTGTCATCCAACACCTTCCTGGAAGTTTAAAGATTCATAATTTTGAAGAATATTTGACTTCTCGGCGAATAAATTTCTCAAGCTGAATTATAAAAGAATAACCCAGAATATTTTTATTGTCTAGCATGATATCCTTCTAATGTATATCTCCCCATTGAGGTCAAACTTTCAGATCTCCAGTGTTAATAGATTTCTATTTTATCAAAGGTCAATGTTTGAACTTATGCTAAATACCCAACAATAAGCTTATCCACAATACAGTGTTTTCAGTCTTGTTCATTGAATTGTTTATAAGCTGCTAAAATGTATTTAGGCGCAAGTATCTCAAGCTGGGATATCGCGTCAGATATGAAAAATAAAATAAAAACAGTAGAATATCTATCTAACTGACTAGGCTTAATATCAGATCTAAAGTTTCATTTAGCGACAAATCACCTCTCACCGGAGAACAGCTAAATAGTTAAAATGTTCATTTTATCGGTGAAAGATTCCTATGCATTGAGGTGTATCCAGTAGTAGGAGTGTTTACCATTAGAATATCTACTGGGTACGTCATATATTTAAAAAACGAAATTTTTTATTATATATTATGATGTTTTTAGGTATATCATTATGTTTAGAATGATCTTGAACTTCATATAACCCATTTGATTTCTCCATTTCTCTCACCATAATGACAAAGTTGAATAATATTTAGAACCAATTTTTCAAATTGAAATTAATTCTTGTTCAAATTCACAAGCATTAATCATAATTTAAATTTCAGTTTCAGTAACGGTAGCTTCTCTTCAAAATTGGTAAATGGTTTCTTAATTAATTTCATTTATATCATATTATTCAGTTTTTAAAATAAAGTTTTACTTTAACAACACAGTATTTAGAAACTCTACGCCCAGATACCGGGAATATACATTCTAGTTTTATAGGAAAATACATTATTAGCATTCTTTATTTTACGACAGCGGATGGGACTTATATTCTAAATGAAAATTTTAACTTTAAAATATATTTTTATACATTAACAAATGGCTATTTCTTTCTTAATGTCATAGAAACTTATACATGCCAAAACTATTTATAAATATTTTTCGATTTAAAATATACCCCTAGTTTCTATAAGATTAATTACTATTTTAATAAATTTAACCCACATATTTTTCGCCAGAATTCAACATTGATAAGGAAAACACATCTTCATAATGATAGTAAATTAATTTTGGGGTTCAAAAATCAAATATAGGTTTGTGTTCAAAGTTGAAGTTCAAGTTTAAAAACCGTATTTGGGGATTTAAGCCAAAGTTTATCTAGATGAGATGTCAGTTGTGGGGAAAAAGTACCAACTGATGGCCCTTTTGACCTTATTCAGCAAAGAGCCGCCTTTGTTATATTCACTTCATCTTCTCTTTTCTCGATCTTTAACACCTCCCCTTTAAAATGATATTAAATTAAGTAGAATGCAAACATTAAAATCTTAAAAAATAGTTGTACTCTTATCTAAAAGAGAAAAATAAATTATTTTTTTGTCTCAAAATTTCAAGGGATTGTTCTCTTTTTTTTTATTTATTGCAAAATAAACTTGAAGGTTTCTAGTTTTTAGTTAATTGTTTATAAATTGATAAAATACAGAGAAGGGAAATACCTCGATATATTTTGAATAAAAAATATTTTTTCACCTTTACAAACCCAAGTACGTCTTTTTATGTATATATAAATATATTCATTCAATGGATTACCTTTAGATATAAATATATTTAAAAAGGAAGAATACATAAAATTAAGGTAAAGAGTTTCTTTTAGTATTGATTTTGCAAGCATTCGAGCAATATTTCTGTTCTTCAACGGGCAAATACTTTTTATGTCCATATAGAGATGATCTTTATACAAAAATAATTGAGAAAATGTGTTATTAATAAATTTCTTTTATGCGACGTTATATGACTGACTCTGGATGGTTTTGAAAAACTGGAGATTCCAAGGTTTCTCTATAAACTGAATATTATACTAATAATGAATACGAGATATTATAACTTACTCTCCGAATATGGAGCAATAAAGTTGTTATGTATAAATATAATCGCTGAGATGATACACCAAGAGAAATATTTCGAAGGCGAAAAGTTTATATATTTCTAAATTCGTGTCCTAATCTTTCGAACTTTTCGGTCCTTCAACTGATGTAAATTTATTAGGGCAAGAATAAGAGTTGGTTGTTGTTGTTGTGTCCAATGAAGAGCCTCAGATGTCTCCATGAATCTCTATCATAGCATAAGAGTTAGTAGTGAGGGTTATGTGCTGTTATAGGCGGCTGCTTCCTGCGCTGACCTTCGGGTCAGATGAGCCTGCCGTGGAGCCCCCTGGCGCTGAAGAGTAAGTAATTCATTTCTGTATAATGACACTGTTGGTGTGACAACTTTATGGTGACAGGGTGACGACAATATGATGACTCTCAGACCTCTTTGTAGTTATTATATGTCATTTTTGTGGCGATGGTGGAAATATTTGTGATGACTATGTGTTCTCTTTGTATTGACTGAGGGACAAACTTTCAACCACACTTTATGATGAATCATACATAATACCACCACCAGATGTTATCAGTAGATATTAAGACAAACTTATGCTCCAGGGCGCCAGGAGGAGCACCAGCCCCTACGGCTCCAACTCGGTAAGTTGTTCACGGACTTCAACCCTCAGAATATTTCAGACATCGCGGTGTATCCAGGCGGGGCCGAGTCCGGAGGTGGCTGCGTCGCCTGGTCCCCCGGTGCCTGCGGGCCGCGCGGTAAGTTCCACACACACATTTCCTTCACTTCTACCTTAATCTAAACATGTTCATTGATTTGTGTCTCATATATTTCTAAAGTTGATAAAGAAAACGTATCTGGTTTTGAATTTCTAAAAAGGAGTATAAAAAGCTGAAAAGAAGAAATGAGAACCCATAGAATTAATTTTGAATCTTTCTTTTTCCATGTGGATTCAGGTACGTTTTCTCATTATCGTTCTCAGATTGAATGCATTGGAACTAAACACTAACTATATATCTATATATATATATATATATAGAGCGGGATTTCTGTTTCAACTTTCAATATTTTTGGTTGACTCATTCTGTCTTCAGAATGGAATTTAAGTTCACTCCTAATGATTGTTAAGATGTTACATGTATTTATTTTATTTTCAAATCTATCAAAATATTTTGAGTCAAATGTATTGTAGTTTCACATATGAAATATTGTAGTATTTCACCTATTTTCACATACATTTATTTTGTATTAGATAACGCTTTCAAATATTATATTCTGAGCTTTGAAATTTAAGTATTACATTTCCTTCCCCTATTTATATTCTTACTTTCATCTATATTGCATATTATAATCAAGTGATACATGTGGCTAATAAATGTAAATTGTGTATTCCAGGGAGTGAGGTGGAGACAGGAGAAACCCTGGGAGGCTGTAGAGGTAAGTCGAATATTATTCAACTAACAAATTGATGCCTGCAAAATTGGAAAGCTAATTTAGAAATCTATAATCTTAGGAAGATATATCAATTAAGAAGGATCAGAAGATGAGTTTCTTTTATTGTATGAATGCTACGAGCTTCCGGTCAAAGCTCGTAGCATTCATACAATAAAAGAAACTCATCTTCTGATCCTTCTTAATTGATATACCTTACTAGAAGAGTCTTTACCTTTAGGAAGATATGGAAATTTGAAGAATATTAAGAAATGCCATTAGTCAAATGTGATTGATTATAATATAAAATTAAAACCTTCTAATTTGAATTGAAATATATATTTTAAGAAGAAAAGAACTGTACATATTGGTAGTCATTCACATATTATCGAGAGAGAGACAAAAAGATAATATCTGTCTCATCTAAGAAAAATCAGAAAATGATATTTTCCATTAATGGCAAATTATTGGAGAAATAACTTCTAGAATTTTTGTTTCAGGTGCCTTTCAAAATATCCAATGTACAAAAATCATTCTAAATTAAATCTCGATATGAAATATTGTTTTTGTATTTATGTTTACGGGTAAAATAATGAACGATTCTAGAAAATTTGTGATTTGTGATTTCAATATAATACGCTTATAATTTAATGAATGATCTTTTAAATTTTCATTTCTATAGTAGACTTAATATTCCTAATTTTCAAAAAAAATCTATTTAACATCTCCCTTTATATACCTTGGAATGTTAGTATAAATCAGGACAAGGATATTCCAAAGAATGATGTCCTTCATTTTTAAAACCACAAACCCTGAGAACACGGGTCACCTACTTAGCGATCACCTCTCTAAAGAAATCAAATTTTGAAGTCTGAATATTTATTTGAAAAATGGTTTCCTCTCTTTTTAAAATAAAATTTTCTTCTTCGATTTAACAATAATATTATATTAACTCCATCACATTCCACACAGTATATAACGCTCGGTTATTATATATATCTATATATTTTAGTTAATATTGAAATTTAGCAAAATACATATTTAACGCTAGGATCTTTTATTTTATATAACATAATAAACAATGCCTGGCCGGCATTCATATTTCTGTAAAAAATAGACACATCGGCCAGTTAACAATAGAAGAACAATTTTTAACGCCTTGTCAAATGCTTCATTTTTATTTATTTCTCCTGACAAAGATAAAATAATTTTTGTTGAAACGATGAGAAAATAAAACTTTAACTGACCGAAGTGTATATATTGTTACGACGCTTCTCAGCCGTCGATGTTTGCGTACAAGGTTTACTGAGAAGACAATGTGAGTTCGTTTTGGATACAGCTTAGTACTATGGATTTATTACCAGATCTTTGAAAGGGATATAAGTAACTATACAGTAGAAGATTAACTTGCCTTCAATGTCCGCCACTAGAGGGATCCTTCTCCGCTACCGTCTTCGGTGCCCACCTGCTGCGTCTGTTGTCACCACCGCCGTTCTCCTTGCTGCAGGTCCCGTTGTCATCAGACAAACTTCTTCCCTCCAGACTGCTATCTCTGCCAGACAGTCTTCTCGGCACACACCAATCCCCGGCAGGCCGGCCAGCTTCCTTCCACTGCGGCACCAGCTGGGCTCGGCTGATCCCTTCCCCACGGCGACGCCAGCTGGACTGCCCCGACTGTCTGCCACCCCCCTCCTCTGGAATTTTGTCAATCCACACTTCTGAGAAGGGGCGCCCCCGCATACCTTCTTCTCTTGGCTTCCCCACGTCTTCTTCTTCTATTTCTCTGCTGCATCGCTTCAATATTTTATACAACATAATAAACAATGTGTTTGTGTTGTGTTGTGTGTGATTAAAATTTATTTTACAAATGTAAGAAAATGGGCTTCTAACTTATTTATCATAAACATGAGGTACACTCTAGGAGAATTCACCAGCTGTTGTAGAAGATCAATGATAGGGACTCTCTGACCGTACCTCTATATTATTGCATTGTTTCTATCTGACCTTTGAAATCATATCTAATATTTGTTACCAGAATAATCTTTTCAGCTTACTAAAGGTTTGGCTTCTCTTTCTGAAAGCTGCTTCAGAACTCCATTACTGTATTTGTCTCTTCTTGGAAATGATATGGTCGAGATACTTTGATTCAATTTAGGGTTATTATCTCTAATAGGTAAAAAACAGAATGGTGTTCTAGTGAACATGCTGAAGTGTTTTTTGTCCTCCCGACAGCCGCCATAGAAGACCCTGGCTGCTGGGCCCACCGTGGAGCTGCCCGTGGAGGAGTGCCCCGAGACTCCGGGGAGCCGCCGACATCGGAAGACTTGCGGGCTTCTCGCCGGGGCACGGGGGACCTGGAGGCTTCTGATGTCCCGGTCCCTGGAGTCTTCTTCGTGCTCCTGCCACGTGGAGTCCTCGTCGTGGGACCCAGCCCTGCTCCAGCTCCCGGGGAACGCCATCTTCCAGGACCTCTCCACCTCCTCCCTGCGCTTCTTCTCATTGGCTACATATCAAAATTCCGGCGCGGTGGCGCTCAATAAAGGGTTTAAAAAAACCTTCCCTATAATAAATACTTCACACCTTGAATAACATTTATATTTAATAAATCTCTCAGTTTACCACTACAAATGAACCTGTCTTAGAAACATCCTTTACTAATGTGCTATTTTTATTGATAATTTTAAAACTTCTATTAGATCTCTAATTGACAAATTATTTCAATTAATTTAAATTATCCTGTTTTTGTATTGCAGGTTTTATATATTTGTAATGTGAATATCCAAACACACACATACACACAGATATAGGGCGATAATATCAGAATCTAGAAGTTAGCAGAACACCACATACTCCATTTCACGCCAAAGGTTGAACACTTCATACATAGGGGAGACTAACAGATCAATAGACACAATAATCAAAATGCATATCGGAACATTGATAATAAATTATTCATATTTTATTACGAAAGTTATACATATTCACAACCTACAATGATGTCTGTTGATAACCATCATGATTGGGTGAATTAGAATGCGTCTGCCTTTTTCATTAAGACTGGGAGCACTACTCAGTGGCAGGCCGACTTAGCTCCTTAGCTCCAAAAGAAATGACCGCCTCTGACATGAGGAACAGACGCCATGTGCAGCCGCTCCTAACATGAAGTACAAACGCTGCTAATCCTGTATCCTTGGATTAGGAGCCCTTACAGGGTAATATCAGCTGGGCCAGCTGAGCCCAGTTTTTTAGTGAGCTTGTTACTGCTCCCCCTCCTCCTTTTTCATCCGGGCTTGGGACCGGCAAAGGCGGAGTTCCTAGAACTTGTGATTTTAGGAAATGGCCGTCGTCAGTTCATAGCGAGTTTTGATGTTCTAGAAATCTAAAAGTAATTCGCGGAATCTTTTAGAATTTCTCAAAAGGGGTTAATCTAAAAATATTTAAAGGCCATAATTTTGGCAAAAGTATAGATGAATTTACCTCAGCCTCTTTATATCAGCTAGACATAACCTTGTCATATTCTTTAAAAATCATGAATTCCCTATATATATATATATATATGAAATTAAGGCTCGCTCTGGACTGACGAAGCCAAAGGCTCGAAGAGGGCGTTCTAAATTCATCCTTATATAGGTCTATGATTCTCATGTAAATCTCATTGAATCAAATATTTGGAGACAAAGACTCAGGCGTTCTAAATTTTCCAAAGATTTCAAAATGGTCGTCTTTCTTCTTTAAACAGGTATTTTCCCCAGTTTGGTAAAGTAACAAAGTATGCGAATCATCAAACTTCAGCTTCATTACCTGGAGAATGATAATTCCAGATAACTAAGACTAACAAATGTTCAATGAGAGACAACCTCCCTGTGCGACCATTTTAATAAATTTCAATATTTGAATTGACTTAGTCACATTGAACCTCCCATCATTTCCCTCCATTTTAAATCTTAGAGAGAAAGAAAGAGATGGAAGTATTCTAATCTTTTTATTAATAAAATATCAATTTACTTCAATATTGCAATATAGCCGCTTCTTATAAATTATGCGAAAATTGTAATAATGTAGTAAGAGAGTAAGGTATTGTCAATGTAATGTTTTCCAAATTTGTAAATTTATATAATGTTCATATTTTTTGATGAAATATAAATCTCCTAACCGAGAAAACCCGTCTCGGCAGCATAGAGGCCGCGTGGCTACTTTTGTTCATTCGCGCGCTCACTTCGGTTTGAGTCTATTCATAAGTTTTTATTGGAACTCGCTGAGTTGGAGGCTTGTTCCGGCTTCACTTCAACGTCCAACTGGGGTGTTCCTGCTAGCTCTGCCATGACTGGGCCACCTCATAGGAACGACAGATGTGATGGACTCCCAGCAGTCCCACGCCCCAACAACAAACCTCAAATTAACAAATCCAGGAAGATGTAATTTCAAATTTTGATTCAAACATCTTCAAAATATTTATCATTAGAAAAATTCCTGCGAATTCAAAACACTTAGATTTCTTGGATACCCATGATTAAAATGTGAGTAATTCATTTTTTAATCTATCTATGTCCACTTTCTATATCTGGTTAACTAAATATTATTTAAAAAAAAAAGAATTTCATATTATTTAATCATTCTCTAAATAAAATGCTAGCCAGTAGAGGTTAAGTTTTTTTTCTTACCATATTTTGATGATGTAAAACAACATTTACAGGCCATCCTTATGGCTTCCTTAGAAATATTTTTTTTTATAAATATTTATAATGTATTTTAATCTCTTATTTCATCTGTATATGTCCAGATATGTAGATATATATTTAGATCATTTCCACTAGTAATATTTCACAACTGAATATCCTTTAAAATATATCTCTATATATATAAAAGTCAATTCCTGTCTGTCTGTCTGTTTCGCGATAAACTCAAAAACTACTGAACCAATTGGTTCCAAATTTTGCATGTCGTTTTTTATAAACCTGAGGAAAATTTTTGGCTACATTTTGCTTATTATTTTTGGCTATTTCTTTTTTTTTTATTTGAAGAACTATTTTTTTACGCGGAGTAATCCGGAATGGAATGAATACCCAAATATGGCCATTTTGTATACGCATCGATGGCTCAGTGGTAGAATGCTCGCCTGCCACGCGGGCGGCCCGGGTTCGATTCCCGGCCGATGCATTTTTTTTTTTACAATTTTTAAAACTAATTTATAAAAATATAATATAAATATATACTATTATATCAACTATATGAATTAAATCAAATACCTAAACATTAATCTCTATATATATAAAAGTCAATTTCTGTCTGTCTGTCTGTTTCGCGATAACCTCAAAAACTACTGAACCTATTGGTACCAAATTTTGCATGTCGCTTTTTATAAACCTGAGGAAAATTTTTGGATACAATTTGCTTAGTATTTTTGGCTATTTTTTTTTTCATTTGAAGAACTTTTTTTTTACGCGGAGTAATCCGGAATGGAATGAATACCCAAATATGGCCATTTTGTATACGCATCAGTGGCTCAGTGGTAGAATGCTCGCCTGCCACGCGGGCGGCCCGGGTTCGATTCCCGGCCGATGCATTTTTTTAAACAATTTTTAAAACTCATTTATATTATATCTTCTATATATATAAAAAAGAATGTTTGTATGTTTGTTTGTTTGTTTGTTGGTTTGTATGTCCGGTATACAAATTCGCAGTAGTTCACTAATTCAAACCAAAATTTCCATACATAGGTAAAAAAAATACGAGGAAAACGATAGGCTATTTTAAATTATATATAAATTAAATATTAAAACTATATATTCAAATTATTCTACTTAGCTCACGAACAGCGCCCTCTATCAAGGTTATAAATACGTTTAAAATCGAAATCTTCTCAAAATTATATTAATAATAGTGTGTTGGCTTAATAATTAGAATACTTGATCTAAATCGAAATATTTATAGACGCTCGCTCGATTTGAAGATTTATATCGTAACTAATCTGACTGTAAAGTTTGGAGCGGGACGTTTCACAAGAGTGACATCCACGGCGCCAATTTATAATTGTAACGAATAGTGTTTGAATAAAACATTTAATCGGGTAAACCCGGGTGTTGCCCGGGTCATTCGTCTAGTAACTTATATAATCATTCAAATTATTTACCATGCGTGAATGTTTCTTTTGAAATAAATAAATTCTTCTCTATGTCCTTATTGGAACGATAAAATATTAGAAGTAAGCCTGGCTCATTAGTGGTAAACCCTTCCTTCGGTTTCGCCAGTTTGATCTACTATACCTTTCTAATATTATATATGACTGTTCTGCATATATAGCCGGCATAGAAACATTCGAAATACAACTTAATACTCTTCAAAATAGTTTTCTCCTGCGCCTATACATCTTTGTCAACGAGTTTTCAATGAATCGTAAGTCCTCTGGAACTCGCTTCAGGGATTTCTGTAAAAACATCTCGTCGTGGTTTTTGGAATGTTGTCAAGGGTCTCTAGATACTTTCCTTTCAGCTCGTATTTCACCCTTGACAAGAAGAAGCCTGCCGGGGCTACATCGGGGCTATAGGGGGACTGTGGGACCGTAGACACACCGATCCTTGGTCAGATAGGAGTTGACAACTGTGTGACTCGGCGAGCTGTCATGGTGGAGCCTCCACCAGATCTCTGGCTGGACATGGGTGACTCTGTGAATGAGTCTTTTGAGAGCTTCTTCGTATAAGTCCTTGTTGACTGTCTGCCCAGGTGGTACAAACTCGATTCCCTTAGCGTCGAAGAACACAATGACCATGGCCTTGAAGCAGGATTTGCTCATTCTTTCTTTTTTATAGCGCGTCGACGAGGTCGTAGGTCATTCCGTATTCTGTATCCTCTCCCTGTAGTATTCAAACATCCATGTCAATCTCCTGTGATGACGCTGTTAAGGAATTTTGGGTCTTCCTCACAGAGTTCAAGCATCTCGTTGCACACTTCCACGCGCTGCTGATTTTGAGCGTCCGACAAGATGTTTAGCACAAGTTTCGCGCAAATCTAACGCATGGCCAAGTTTTCAGAAACAATTCGATGAATACCTGTTTTCGGCAAATTCAATTTTTTGACATCAAATTCAGTAAATCTCGCAAACAAGCGACATTATCGTCCGTTCGCGATGTTGATGGACGCCCAGAAAAAGCCTCATTGGCCACTTCTTCCCAGCCCTTCTTGAACAACTTGTGCCACCCTTTGACCTGCCATCCAATCACCCTTGAAGGCCTGAGTGAGCGAATCAAACGTTTTACTTCAACGTATGTTGCAGTTTGACTCAAAATACAATCGCATTGCTCCAAAGTTCTCTCCATCCTAACCATGACGAGGCTCTGCGTGGAGGTTCACTAAAAATGACGTCCCACCGCTCCGAGAGCTTGTACGCAGCTGAACCTAGCGTCGCTTACAAGCTTAGAGTCCCCGCCAGCACTTTCAACCGGTCGAGCAGGTGTGCGCGGGAATCTCGCGTGGGAAAAAAATAAAGCTCAATACTTTCGGTACAAACCCTATAAATTACCTTTCAAAAAAAGGTGGCCAAGTCACATTTAAAAAAATGAATTTAAAAATATATTTGTTCCTTTCCGCACACACAAACCGCACAAAACAATGAATATTCCACACCGTATTTGTCAAATCCAACAAATGCAATCGTGCATTCCATCATTTCAGGCCTTCATAGTACACGGCGAATTCGATTTCTTAAAATCCTATGGGAGATGTCAGTAAATAGTCCGAAACCTTCGCAAAATGTGAACTGATGAACTAGTAGGGTCGGTCTTATATCAGAGTACATATTATTAGCTAATTGTCTGATACAATTTTAATATCTCGTGTCTTTTATTTTCTGTACCAAATTATTCATTTAAATTCATTTCTTTAAACAAAACGCGTTTTCAACTTGTATCATTTAAAATATTAATTGCTAATGATTCTTTTTGATATAAAACATTTACTACTGTCCAAACAGGAATGGTAAATTGAAGGGAAGGGCCTAGCTCATAAGTGGTGAACCCTCCCAACGGTTTCACAAGTTTATCTAGAGTTTTATGCACAAATTTATAATCTGCTTCGAGCATTGCTCTTTCGCAAACAGTGTGCTGGGAGGATTCATCCCTGATGAACCAGGCCCTCTCATTAATTTATCTTGGCAGTAAGGACAGGTTAATTTTTTTTAATAGCTCTTTTTTTTTCATAAAAGAAGGCATGCTAATGCATAATGAATATCATGAGTTAATAGAAATCAGATCAACGCCAGAAAGAGCTGGTCAGATGTTTATGGAACCATTTCTATATTTGGATACCAATTAGAATATACGAAGTCAGTATAGAAGTATCAATGTCCTATTTTCTAAATATCATTGGAATAAATCAAAACTATTCGACAGAATTTCGTGAACGTGTTTTATGCCAAGCGTCAAAACATTGATGTACTACTCAACGTGTGTGACAGGATGGATAGATTTTAGGTCGGTCCAACAGCGTGTATGCAGAACAATTAAAATATACATTGTTTCAATTTGAGTCTCGATCGAGCTTGCAAGGCTTTAGAATATTGGAATATCATAATATTCGGAAATATATTTTAAAAAATGGCCTGTGTGGGAGTACAAGGGAAGATAGCCGGGTTAAAAAACAACCCACTTGGTAAACAAGTGTCAAGTCTTCATTCTCCCCTAAGGGATTTATCTTACTCAAATCGGTTTAAAAGCGGCTGGATGTAATGATCAAGGGACAGTTCTCACCGTGGTGGTCTCGACGCCAGTTCTCGGACCTTCTATCTTTCCTCCCCGATCTATTCCTCACGGGGCCTCTGGATCCTGTCTCCTGTGTGTCCTTACCACCCATTACTCAACCATCACGACTGTTTCTAACCAACATGCCACACTACAGTCATCCAACAGCATAAACTACATTACAACATGTCTTGATTTGCAAACGCACATGGAGGGCATCATTATCATTTCACAAATATCAGTGAAAGACATTCAGATGGAGAAGGAAAAATTGGATCTGAAGTGTTCGGATATATAAACCTACATGTTTTTCCACTTGGAATCTGTTATGTATGATATCAATATTCATTGAGATTTATTTATCATCATCATTTATTGTATAAATGCTTTGTTTTTAATTAAAAGATTAGTATGTAAAAATAACTAGCGTTGCGTCGTAAATCTCTTAAACTAGAAGATACATAATAAATTGGCGACGAGAAAAAAAATTTTTTTTAAGGTAAAGTAATCTTGAGCTAATTTTTAAACTAATTTTAAAACTAAACTTTAATTTTTTAAAGATGGCTAGTTTCGGAAATATTGAGAATTTTGATCCTTCTAAGCCAGAGAAATGGACAACGTACGTGGAGAGAATGATCTTCTTTTTCCTTGCAAATGGAATTGAAAAGATCACGCAGAAAAAAAGCTATTTTTCTCACTTTAATAGGCCCTGAAACTTATGCATTGTCAAGGTCATTGGCCGCGCCAAAAGATTTAGCTCATGTAAATTATGAAGAGATAGTTAATATATTGACTGGACATTTTTGCCCTAGGCCCAATGTGATAGTCCAGCGATACCATTTTAACAAACATAATCAAGGTAATGAACCGATTGCTACTTATATAGCAGAATTAAGAAGATTAAGTGAGAACTGTGAGTTTGTTGATCTGGATGATCGTTTAAGAGACAGATTAGTGTGTGGCTTAAAAAAAGAGTCACTTGTGAAGAGACTATTGTCTGAAAAAGACTTGACCTTTGAAAAAGCCATGGATATAGCACTATGTGATGAGTCGGCAAGTGCAAACGCTAGTGTTTTGATGGAGACGACTCCTGATGTAAATATATTAAAGAAAGCTAATAAGAGTGAACCATTTTATTTCAAATCGAAACAAACCTGAATTCAATAGAATTGCGAAAGGATTAAATAAGAAAATTATTTGTATACGATGCAAAGGAAATCATTTGCCTCATGTATGCAAATTCAGAAATTCAAAATGCTTCAAGTGTGGAAAATTTGGTCATCTGCAGAAGGCATGCCTGACTAGAGTAAAGAAATTTGGATACTTGAATAGAAGTAATAGTGATACATACCTACACTGTCTTGGAACTGAAAGTTTAAGTAATCCTTTTTACATAATGGTAAAATTAGATAATCATAACGTAGCAATGCTTATAGATTCAGGAAGTGCATACTCATTACTAAACAAAGAAACATTTTTAAAGTATTGGAGAGTAACCCAACTTGAGAAATCTGAAGTGCTATTGAAGACATGGTCGTCAAGTAACGTCAAGATTTTGGGAAAGCTTTTTGTTAAAGCAAAAGTAACAAATGGTTTTAAAAAATTATCAATCTTAGTGGCTGATGGTCTGGGTCCTAACATTCTGGGAAGGCAGTGGTTTGAAGCGTTTCGCCTGAGGATAAATTTTTTGAATCATATCGAAACAAATCCTTTTTCTTTTGAATTTGAAGAAGTATTTAAACAGGAAATTGATGCCTATAATGGACCTCTGATCCATATTGACATTCCTGAGAATGCAGAACCCAAATTTGTAAAGGCCAGAACCGTGCCATTTGCTCTGAGAGAACTAGTAGATAAAAAATTAAAATCACTGGAAGAGCAAGGGATTATTGAACCTGTTAAATTTACCAAATGGGCATCACCAATTGTGACGGTCCCAAAGAATGACGGCACTATAAGAATATGCCACGATTATAAAAGTACAGTAAATTTGTATAGTAATCCTGATAAATACCCACTGCCCACAATTCCGCAACTTTTGGATAGATTGAGAGGTGGCAGAGTGTTTACTAAGTTGGACATGGCTCAAGCATATCAGCAGTTGAAAGTGGATGAAACATCTGCAGAGATTCTCGCTATTAATACACCTAGAGGTTTATATAAGGTGAAGCGTCTTCCTTTTGACTTAAATTCAGCCGTGGGAACATTCCAGAGATTCATGGATACTCTTCTGAGTGGAATTGATGGAGTTGCAGTGTATTTAGATGATGTCCTAATTTCAGGAAGAGATTGTGATGATCTTAAAAGAAAAACTGAAAAGGTACTGCTACGCTTCAGAGAATCTGGACTTCGTCTGAAAAAAGAAAAATGCCATTTTTATGTTCCAGATATTGAATTTCTAGGAATGATTATTGATCATAAAGGAATTCATCCGTCCGAAGAAAAGTTGAGAGCAATTAAAGATGCCAGACCACCATCTAATAAAAGGGAATTGATGTCTTTTCTTGGACTTCTTAATTATTATGAGAGGTTTTTGAATAATAAAGCCACAGTAGCTGAACCTCTCCATAGACTGTTGGACAGTAATAGTCCATGGAAATGGAATAAAGAACATCAAAGATCTTTTGCAGAGGTTAAAAACTTGATTAGCTCTAAGTCTGTTTTAGCACATTTTAATGAAGATCTGCCTATCTTGGTCAACTGTGATGCGTCGGGGTATGGTGTTGGAGCCATTTTGTCGCAAATAGACCATGGTGTTGAACGACCAGTTGTGTTTGCCTCCCGAACTTTAAATAAAACTGAGAGAAGATATGCAGTAATTGATAAAGAGGCATTAGCAGTCATTTTTGGTGTATCAAAGTTTTCACAGTATCTTCTAGGGAGAAAATTTAAAATTTTGACGGATCATAAACCCCTAGTTGGAATATTCAACCCCAAAAAGCCGATACCTCAAGTGCTATCACCGCGCATGTTGAGATGGTGTTTGACTCTGGCTGCGTATACTTATAGTATAGAGTATAAACCGGGAAAGTAAATTGTAATGCCGATGCATTAAGTAGACTGCCTTTAAATGAATGTCCAAGTGTAGTTCCGAACCCTTCAGAGGTGTTCTTTATAGAATCGGAACATGCTGCAATTAATTCTTCGGAAGTGGCAAAACTAACTAATAAAGATCCAATCCTTTCTAAGGTTAAATTCTGGGCAATGAATGGGTGGCCTGAAAGGAAAGTTGATGATAAATTTAGGGATTTTGTCTCCAAATCTAGTGAAATATCAGTTCATAAAGACTGTTTATTGTGGGGGAGCAGGGTGATTATACCTGAAAGATTAAGAAAGGATATTTTAAATCTTTTACATGATACTCACATTGGCATAGTGGGGTCAAAAGCGTTAGCTCGAGGATTGTGCTGGTGGCCCAAGATGGATGGAGATATTGAGCGGATGATATCCAGTTGTGCGGTTTGTTTGTCGTGTAGTCACGATCCGCCAAAAACTGACGTATATCCTTGGATTTGGCCATCAAGACCTTGGTCGAGACTACATATTGATCATGCGGGTCCCTTTCAAGGAAAACTTTTGCTTGTTGTAGTAGATGCCTATTCTAAGTGGATTGAGGCTAAAATCGTATCTACAACATCTACTGAAACTACCATCAATTGCCTAAAGGAAATATTCGCGACCCACGGGTTGCCGGATGTGATAGTTTCAGATAATGGTACGTCCTTCACATCGGAACTTTTCAAGACTTTCTTAAAAAGAAATGGCGTAAGGCATATCTTGTGCGCGCCTTATCATGCAGCGTCAAATGGGCAGGTGGAAAGAGCTATTCAGACGCTTAAAAATCTGCTAAGAAAGAACACCTCGGGAAATTGGACGACTAGGTTATCTAGATCGTTGTTATCCATGAGAATAGCTATAAACAGCACGACGCAGAAATCCCCAGCACAGTTGTTGATGAACAGAAACCTGAAGAGTCTCATAAATAAATTTCATCCTGAAGGTGTGTCGGAGGGAAGGATGCGACAGGAGGACAGGTTCATAAGAAATTGGAAACCCCATAGAGTGGTAAATGAAGGACAGGCAGTTATAGCACGAGGGTACCATGGCCCCAGATGGCTACCAGGTGTAGTGAGGGAAAAAACTGGTCCTGTTTCTATTAAGGTAGAGACAAATGACGGAGAAATTGTAAACCGGCATTTAGATCAAGTCAGGAGTTGTGAGGAAAGTGAAGCCTTACCATCTACATCATCGACCCCTCAAGTGACACCTGATTTTGAAAGACCTCCGGCTGTTCAAGAAACTGATTCTTCAGAAGGAACCCCAAGGCCTGTGTTGAGGAGATCCTTAAGAATAAGGAAACCTCCATCGTTTTTTGAAAGTTAAGTTAACTTTGGCTAATGGGGAGGAGTTGTTATGTATGATATCAATAATCATTGAGATTTATTTATCATCATCATTTATTGTATAAATGCTTTGTTTTTAATTAAAAGATTAGTATGTAAAAATAACTAGCGTTGCGTCGTAAATCTCTTAAACTGGAAGATACATAATAGAATCCCTAATCTACGCTCCCATATTGGCGATATAAGTTAAGCTCACGTACGTTCATATTCCAATGTTATTTACTAAGGCTTTTATTTTGCAAAGTTACAACACAGAGGTCAGGTTGTGGGATAGTTAAATTCAAAGCAAACATTCTTGTCCTCAAAATGGCCAACTCTATCTCTCAATCTGAACAAAATATGATACTTCTATCCAACTCTTCCTCAAGAAGTTCAGACACTTATATTAGACACACACATACACAACACCAAAGGTGGAGCTGGTTCCATGACAGCATAAACCTTCGATGTCCGCTATTTGGGATCGGATTGAACAGTTTTTTCAAAAGACAAATTACTTCCATATCTCTCAACTTGCTCAAACCCAACTCCATCATTGAGTATAACTATACCGTGATGTGATGACGCTGTTAAGGAACTTTGGGTCTTCCTCACAGAGTTCAAGCATCTCGTTGCACACTTCAACGCGCTGCTGATTTTGAGCGTCGAACAAGATTTTTGGCATAAGTTTCGCGCAAATCTTACACATGGCAAAGTCTTCGCAAACAATTCGATGAATACCTGTTTTCGGCAAATTCAATTATTCTAACATCAAACTAACACTCATTCGGCGGTCTTTGTTCAGTAATTCTCGTACACGAGTGACTTTATCGTCCGTTCGCGATGTTGATGGACGCCCAGAAATAGCCTTCCTTGAACAACTAGTGCCACTCTTTGACCTGCCAGTACGACAATCAATCATCCTTGAAGGCATGAGTGAGCATTTAAAACGTTTCCTTCGCCGTCTTTTGAAATTTGACTCAAAGTTTTATCGCATATCCCAACCATGACGAGGCTCTGCGCCTAAAATTGACGTTCCACTGCTCCTAGAGTTTCTATGTAACTGAACCTGGCGTCACTGGCAAGATTAGAGTCCCCCCACCACCACTTCCAACCAGTCGAGCAGGGGTGCGCGGGAATCTCGCGTGGGATAAATGAGGCTCATTACCTTTGGGACAAACAAGAAAAAGTGGACGCGTATCACCTTTAAAAAGAATTTAAAAAGATATTTCCTCATTTCCGCGAAGCGCACATATCGAAGAATATTCTACACCATATTTGTCAAATAAACAAATGCCATCATGTGTGGCATCATTCCAGATCATCACAGTACAGAGCGAATTCGATTTCATAACATCCTATAATAGTCCGAACTTTTACAAAATGTTTGAACTGATGAAATGGGAGGGTTGGTCTTATATCAGAGTACACATTATTAGCTAATTGGGCTGATATAATTTTAATATCTCGTGCATTTCTTTCTTGTACCAAATTATTAATATATAGCATACATTCATGTCTCTAAACAAAACGCGTTTTCAACTTGCAAAATTTAAAATAATAATTGCTTATAATTCTTTTTGAAATAAAACAATTTTTACTGCCCATATTGTAATGATAAATTAAAATGAAGGGCCTGGCTCATCAGTGGTGAACCCTCCCAGCCTTTTCGAAAATTAAATCTACAATTTTACGTACACATATATAATCTGCTTCGAGCATTACCCATTCCCAAACAGTCCGCTGGGAGGGTTTACCCCTGATGTGCCAGGCCCTCTCATAAATTTATCTTTGCCGTAAGGGCAGTATGAAATATTTTATTTAAAAAAAAGTTTAAATTTCTTATAATAGATAACGCGCTAATGCATAAAGAAAAATCATGAGTTAATAGAAATAATATCAGAAAGGGCTAGCCAGATGTTTATGGAACCCTTTCTATATTTTGATATCAATTAGGATCTACGGAGTCGGTTTCGTTGTAGCTATTACCTATTTTCTGCATTTTATTGATATCAACTGAATCTATTCGTCAGAATTTCATGAACATGTTTTATGCCAATCGTCAAAATATTCGGCCTTATTTCAAGGGATCATCAAGCGTTAAATAATTGATGTTCCACTCAACGTGTGTCACAGGATGGATAGATTTTAGGTCGGTCCAACAACATGTATGCAGAGAGAGAGAAATTAAAATTAGTTTGTTTCATATAAATTCTCGATTCACCTTTGTTTTTGAATATGTGCATTGATTCGAAAACGCAAATTAGGAGCATATTTTAACATTTCAAAAATATCAGTGAAAGAAATTCAACTGGAGAAGGCAAAATTTGGATCATATTTGTTCGGAAATATAGACCTCCATGTCTTACCACGTGGAATCCCTAATCTACGATCTCATATTGGCGATATCTTTGAAGCTCATGTACTTTCTTATTCCAATATTATTTACAAACGCTCTCATCCTGCAAAGTTAAACACAGAGGTCAGGTTGTGGGATAGTTATATTCAGAGCAAACATTCTTGTCTTCAGAATGGCCAACTCTATCTCTAATACTGAACAAAATATGATAATTCTATCCGACCTTTCCTCAAGATGTTCAGACACTTATATTAGACACACATATGTACAACACCAAAGGTGGAGCTGGTTCCATGACAGTATACACCTTCGATGTCAGCTATCTGGGATCGGATTGAACAGTTTTTGAAAAGACAAATTACTTCCATATCTCTCAACTTGCTCAACCCCAACTCCATCATTGAGTATAACTATCCATATTTGGCCCTGGTACTTTGTTAGTACATAGTCGGACAAATTTATATAAATGAAGACTTGATAAATGAGGACTTACAGTGAGAGCAGTTACAAAAATTCTACCCATCATAATTACCATGCTATGTAATTATGGGGTCGGTAACCAACCAATGATATTCATTTCCGCTAGAGTGTGAGATGTCCTCAATATAACTGTACGAGGTATCGTTTGGTATATTGCATCTATGTTCTTGGGAAACCAATTCCATATTAAAGAAATCTTAATATATACAAAACAGATGAAAATATGAAGTCAAATTCACATATATGTTATAGTCAATATCGAATATAACTTCAATTAAAAAAAATAAAATGTCTTTTTATATTACATATATATAAAATTTTAAAAATGATTTTTAATCTGATTTCGTCGATATCAATTATATAGATTTTCCTATCTCTCGATCTCTTCAATTTCGACAAATTAATGTAGATAGTAATATCATCTAGAAGAATTTGACAAAAGAAGTCTACTGTATGCTTAATGTTCAATATTCATGTATGTGTACAGTATGGTAATATATCATATATATATTATATTTAAATTTAAAAAAGATATTTTCTGCTTGTATTTAGAATTGTTGAGATTATCTTAATTTTGGTTATCTTGAGGATTATGCTATGGTGGTGCAGTCGTGGCTAAAAATTGAAAGAACAATAATAAAAATAGTTTTGATAAGAGATTGCTTTAATTGAGTTATAAGATAAACATAATTTTGTAAAAGTACCGCCTGGCTTAAGGCGTAAGAATAAAAAAGATGAAAAGAATATTTACATAATTACAAAGTTTTGGGTCGACCAAAGGGGAAGAACAACAATGATATTTAATATGGGAAGCCTGACCTCTGGCGGTCGATTTAAACAGAGTATTTGATTCTATGATATATAATTCTAAATAAAATAATACTTGAATATAACAATTTTAAATAATATATTAATATAACATATATATAATAAGTCTTGTATGTTTTAGGGCCTGCCGAAACACTTGGTACCCAACAATCGGCCTTGCTACTCCACTCGAAAGTAAAAAAGCAAAGAAAGAAAATATAAAAGCGAAAATGTGTTTTCGAAGCAAACCTAAAGACAGGAAAGTTCTTATTTCCAAACTTCAATGGCTGAGCATTCAGCTCCCACATGGATGGCACCTAATCCTTTTCAAACAAAAGTTGGTTCTAACCTACTTGGATAGAAAGGAAGAATTCCGTTTTGAAAAGGGCGGTTATTGGCTCATCCCTCCTCTGCCCCCAAGTCTTCCTGGGTGAGTCCAAGTTCCACCAAGGAACCTATATCAATATATATGATGGTGTGTGGAATATGTAATGTTGAAACCCCATATCACTCAAATAAATTAATGTGACCTTCCAGAAGATCCTCCCATGTACGACCTATATAATAATTTATCACCTTCGTAAGCGCCCATTCATGCGAAGTCACAACGTGGTTTGATCTGATCCAATGAAGGAACATTTCTATTATAAATGAGGAAAATCTCTCCATGTATCTCTGACTAAGGTCTCTCATGAGAGGTTCTAATCTATTCTAATTGAATTTTGTTGTTTAATATTCATTAATAAAGTTAATTACTCTCTTATTCTGCAATATATAACTAATTGCTCCGATGTATTCCTAAAAATGGATTATTTCAGAAATTCAAATTTATAAAACATTTGAAATTAATTTTAATTGCCAAAAAATCAATATAATAAAAACTACTATTATTGTTCATTTAATAAAAGAAATGATATAACCATCTATATTATAACATATTAATTTAGTTATTATTTAAAATAATTGTCTAGGTCTCCATTTTTAAAAAATATATTACCTAAATTTGATCCTACTTTAGATTACTCTTCCTTATTAAAAAAATATATATTCGGCTTTTGGGTTGATATTCAAATTTTACCTAGTGAATATATCTTTCCGGAGTTTTTTTGAAAATAATATTTTGTCATCCAACACTTTCCTGGGAGTTTATGGATTCATATTTTTGAAGAGGATTTGACTCCTCGGCGAAGAAATTTCTCTACTGAATTATCAAAGAATTACCCAGAATATTTTTATTGTATAGCAGGATATATAGCCTTCTAATATATATCTCTCCATTGAGATCAAACTGTCAGATCTTCTTTGTTAATAGATTTCTATTTTATCAAAGGCCAATGTTTAAACTTCTGCTAAATACCTAACAATAAGCTCATCCACAATTCACTATTTTTGATTTTAGTCTGGTTCATTGAATTTTATATAAAACGAATTATATATAGGCTGCTAAAATGTATTTAGGCGCAAGTATCCCAAGCTGAGATATCGCGTCCGATATGTAAAATAAAATAAATATAGTAGAATATCTATCTAAATGATAACGCTTAATATCAGATCTAAAGTTTCATTTTTCAACAAATATCATCTCACCGGAAAACTGCTAAATAGTTAAAATGTTTATTTTATCTGTGAAATATTGCTATGCACTGAGGTGTATCTACTAGTAGGAGTGTCTACCAATACTATCTACTGGATATTGAATGGTTAGAATCCTTTTTGATCACAAACAGAATCAACAACAAGTCTACGAGGAATAAAGAAGACACTTATCCTTGGAGACTTGTTGATTCTGTTCTACTGGATATGTCATATATTTGTTCAAAATTTAAGATCATATAGGTATAGCATCATGTTTAGAATGATCTTGAACTTCATATAACCCATTTGATTACTCCATCTCTTTCACAATGATGAAAATATTTTCTTGAAGACCCAATTCTTCAAATTGACAGGAATTATTGTCTATATTCATACGCAATATTCAGATTTTGAATATCTCAGTTTAAGTATAAGGAAGGAAGGAAATATATTTATTTACGGGGCTGCTAACCTGAATGGAGGATTTTTGAGCCCCGATAAGTATAAGGATAACTTCTCCTTATAATTAGTAAACGTTTTCTCAAATAATTTCATATATATCATATTATAAAGTTTCAAAAATCAAGTTTTACTTTAACAAAACACATTTTTTTAGAAACTCGTACGAACAGAAATCAGGGAAATACATTTCAGTTTTATTGGAAAAATTATTATTATCATTAGTTATTTTTTGAAAGCGAAAAGGACATATTTTCTCACAAATGATTTTATTTCCAAATTTTTTAAAATAGTAACCTTAAAATTTTAATATTTCTATACATTAACAAATGCATATTTCTTTCTTAATGTCATAGAAACTTATACATGCCAAAAAAAACTATTTATAAATTATTCTTGATTTAAAATATAGCTTCTATAAGATATATTTAATAAAATGAAATCACATATTTTTCCCAGAATTCTACATTGATATTTCAAACTCATCTTTATATTAACAGTAAAAGAATTAAAGGGGTGTAAAAGTATAATTTGGTGCTAAATGTTATATGAATAACTAAAATCTATATTTTCAATTGATTATTATATACAGTGGAATAAAACACATACACAAATACTATTATATATAGCTTTATCACTATCTTTAATTTATGCAGGTTGTGTTGAATATTTTCAGTTTGATTCTTCCAACAGGCATAAGGAACTGATAGAATTGGCTTTTAGAAGTCTTTAAAGATATCAATTTTGTTATTAAACATATTGTACAAAAGAACCATGTTGGCTAAGGAATATCAATCTATATTTACAAGAATTCTGCTCTATATCCTAAAATTAAAAATATATAATAATCTTAAGAACGCCTTTTGAATGATTAATATAGGCGAAAAAAGTTAAGAAACAAACTCTCATTAAATACAATGTTATTCAATATATTATTGACGTCCTGATCAAACACATGTGGCGGGAATAGAAGGGTTAAGAATGGTTGATGTATCTATCTCACCTATGTAACACTCTTTAAAACTGAACTCGAGTTTTATCTTTTCCTTTTACTTGATATGGAGAATAATTAACATTATATCACATTATATGGTAAATATGTTTTCGATATTGAATTCCTCCATCATTAAATGTATTTTTAACTTCGAATAGGAACACATTCCAAGATATGACGAAAGGAATGATACTATATAGGAGTTCATTTAATCAAGTACAGGTTTGTGATCAAAGTTGAAGGTAAAGTTCAAAAACCGTATTTAGTTTTAAACCAAAGTTTTTTCTATCTAGATGAGATGTCAGTTGTGACCAAAGAGCATCATCCTCTGGATTTTTTTTACTCTCTACGGCAAAAAGCCGTCTTTGTTATATTCACTTCGTCTTCTCTTCTTTTGATCTTTAACCTTCCCTTTAAAATGATATTAAATTAAGTATAATGTAAACATAAACATCTTTTATTTAAAAAGGTAGGTGTACTCTTATCTGAGAAAGAAAAATAAACTATTTTTTATCTCAAAATTTTGCATTCAACATTGCAAAATAAACTTGAAAGTTTCTAGTTTTGAATTTATTGTTTATAAATTGATAAAGATACAGAGATGGGCTATACCTCGAAATATTTTGAATAAATATGTTTCTTTTTCTCATTTCAAACCCAGGTACGGCTCTCTATGTATATATAAATATATTCATACACACAATGGATTGCCTTTAGATATAAACATATTTGAAAAAGAAAGAATACATAAATTTAAGGTGAAGAGTTTCTTTTAATATTGATTATTCGAATTTTTGAGAACATTTTCTGTTCTTCAACGAGCAAATAATTCAATGTACAATATAAAGATGATCTTTATACAAAAATAATTGAGGAAATGTGTTATTAATAGATTTCTTATATGCGAAGTTATATAACTGACTCTGTATAGGTTTGAAAAACTGGAGATTCCAAGGTTTTTCTATGAACCGAATGTTATAGTATTATTGAATTCAATATATTATAATTTTCTCTCCAAATCTGGAGCAATAAAGTTAGTATGTATAAATATAATCGCTGAGATGATACAGCAAGAGAAATATTTCGAAGGCGAAAAGTTTATTTTTTTTATAAATTCGTGTCCTAAGCCTTCGAACCTTTCGATCCATCAACAGCTGTAAAATTACAAGAAACACTGGTACAAGGATAGGAGTTAGTAGTGAGGGCTATGTGGTGTTATAGGCGGCTGCTTCCTGCGCTGACCTTCGGGTCGGATGAGTCCGCCGTGGAGCCCCCTGGCGCTGAAGAGTAAGTAATTCATTTCTGTATAATGACACTGTTGGTGTGACAACTTTATGGTGACAGGGTGACGACATTATGATAACTCTCAGACATCTTTGCAGTGATTATATGTCATTTTTGTAGTGATACTGGAAATATTTGTGATGACTATGTGTCCTCATTGTATTGGCTGATGGACAAACTTTCAACCACACTTTATGATGAATCAAACATATATCCCACCACCATATATTACAGGTACATAATGAGACAACCTTATATTCCAGGGCGCCAGGAGGAGCACCAGCTCCTGCGGCTTCAACTCGGTAAGTTGTTCACGGACTTCAACCCTCAGAATATTTCAGACATCGCGGTGTATCCAGGCGGGGCCGAGTCCGGAGGTGGCTGCGTCGCCTGGTCCCCCGGTGCCTGCGGGCCGCGCGGTAAGTTCCACACACATCTCCTCCACTCTTACCTTAATCTAAACATGTTCATTGATTTGTCTATTATATTTCTGAAGTTGATAAAGAAAACGTTCTTGGTTTTGAATTTCCAAAAAGGAGTATAAAAAGCTGAGAAAGAAGAAATGAGAACCCATAGAATTAATTTTGATTATTTTTTTCCATATAGATTCAGGTACGCTTTCTTATTATCGTCCTAGATTGAATGGATTGGAACTTATTCAAAACTATATATCTATAAAGAGGATTTCTGTTTCAGCTTTCAATATTTTTGGTTGACTCATTCTGTCCCCGGAATGGCATATAAGTTCACTCCTAATGAATGTTTAGACGTTTTATATACAGTGGTACCTCGACATACAAGCGCCCCAACATACGAGTTTTTCGAGATACAAGCCGACGAGCAAGTGATTTTTTGCTTTTAGTTACGAGCGAAATTCGAGATACGAGTTCGGTTCGGTAGTGTTGAAGATATTAATATGTGATTTTAAATGTTTCTTTTTGACCAGTACTTTTGTTTTGTTTTTGCTTTTCCTAAAATGTTTCTTTCTTCTTCTTCATTATTATTTGTTCTATATGCAAAGCTTTGTTTTTTGAGACTTGAATAAACAAATTCAAGTTTATCATATTTTTGTGTGCTTTTAAAGTTAAAACACAACAGGTAGTAACACGCAGTCGCGCCATCACGATCAGTTAGCAGCGTGCTTCCGCTGTGATAAGTTGTGTTTTGTGTTCGCGTTTTGTGTTGCGTTTACATTTACAGTTTTAGTTCATTTATTTTTATAACCATGGATCGGAAGAAAGTTTGTAAAAAGTCAAGTGCTAAGAAAAAGATGATGAATATTGAATTACAACGTGAAATAATAGATAAACATGAGCAAGGTGTTCCAGTTGTTGACTTGTCGAGGCAGTATGGCCGTAGTACGTCCCTAATATGTTCCATGAAAAGTTGCAACAGGTCGTGCATCTGACCTTTTTAATGACACTTGCCTAACTCATTTCCAGAACATTCTGAGAGGGAGGAAGAAACAAACCTCCTTGGACATGTTTTTTTTCAAACGGCCTACAGGTGAAAGCGAGAAAAATGTAGCGAAAAGGCAAAGACCAGTGAGGATATCTAATTTATTTCTTTACATTCTCTTTTTTGTTTTTGTGCAATAAATATTTGATATTTATAAATACGTTTTTATTATTTAAAACCACGTAACAAAAATAACTGGGGTGACATTTTGGAGGTTGGAACGGATTAATGGTAGTTCAATTGTTTTGTATGGGGAAATTTGCTTCGAGATACGTGTAATTCAAGATACGAGCAAGGTTGCGGAACGAATTAAACTCGTATGTCGAGGTGCCACTGTATTTATATTTATTTTATTATCAGATCGATTTGAGAAATGTAGAGTCAAATGTTTTGTAGTTTCACATATGAAATAGTGCAGTATTTCCTTTATTTCCACATTCATATATTTATTACTTTATAATGCTTTCAAATATTAAATTCTGACTTTGAAATTTAAGTATTGCATTTTATTGCCCTTATTCATATTCTTATATTCACCTAAATTGCATATTCTACTCAAGTGACACATGTGTGCCTAATCAATGTAAATTGTGTATTCCAGGGAGTGAGGTGGAGACAGGAGAAACCCTGGGATGCTGTTGAGGTTAGTCGAATATTCTTCAACTAACAAATTGATGCTTGCAATATTGGAAGGCTAATTTAGAAATCTAGAACTACAGGATGATATATATATATATATATATATATATATGAGAATTGGAAGATAATTTGGGAAATACAATTAGTCAAATGTGAATGAAAGATAATAAAAAAATTAATGCCTTTCATTTTTTTACTATAAACCCGATATCACCGCTCACCTACATTAGAGACCTCAAATAAGTAATATTTTGTAATGTCGGATTATCTATTTGAAAAAGTCAGTCTGCCTTCTTTATCATTTTCTTCCTCAATTTAGCAAGTAGTTTGACTCCTCACATTCCACATGACTCCCCGATATCTCTGCTCTCTCACAAAACTATATATTTCAGATAATATTGATATATATAGCCAAATACATATTAAACATTTTCACTTTGTTTAATCTGAAAACACTATGAATAATATTTTTTAAAGTGTTGAAATGGCCTGCTAACTTACCTATCATAAACATGAGTAGACTCTAAAAGAATTCACTACCTGTTGTGGAATTTAAATAATAGCGACTCTTTTGACCTGACCTCTTTATTATTGCAATGTCTTCATTAGACCCTTGAAATGATATTTAATATTTGCTATCAGAATTATATTGTCAGCATACTAAAAGTTTGGCTTGTCTTCCTGAAAGATGCTTCAGAACACCATTACTGTATTTGTCTCTTCTTGGAAATGATATGTCCGAAATATTTTGATTCAATTTAGGGTTATTATCTCTAATAGACAAAAATCAGAATGGTGTTCTAGTGAACATACTGAAGTGTTGTTTGTCCTCCTGACAGCCGCTACAGAAGATCCTGGCTGCTGGGCCCACCGTGGAGCTGCCCGTGGAGGAGTGCCCCGAGTCTCCGGGGAGCCGCCGACATCGGGAGTCTTCCGGGCTTCTCGCCGGGGCACGGGGGACCTGGAGGCTTCTGATGTCCCGGTCCCTGGGGTCTTCTTCGTGCTCCTGCCACGTGGAGTCCTCGTCGTGGGACCCAGCCCTGCTCCAGCTCCCGGGGAACGCCATCTTCCAGGACCTCTCCTCCTCCTCCCTGCGCTTCTTCTCATTGGCTAAATATCAAAATTCCGGCGCGGTGGCGCTCAATAAAGGGTTTTTTTATAAAATATTTTTTATCAATAAACACTTCATCTCAAACAATAATTAAATTAAAGAGAGAGTTCTAAGTTCACCACTACAAGTATATCTGTATTATATAATTTTCTTCGTTAATCTGTGTTTTTTTATTTGTGATTGTTTAACTATAAATGAATATTTGGGAAATTACTTTCCTATCAAATCATCATTGCGTGTTATTTCAATTATTAATATTGCTGCGCTAACATAATTCAAGTTCAATACTTCTTTTCCAACACGCTAATGTACTGGAGTGGTCTGCTGTGTTCTATGATCTATTGAATTTATTCCCTAAATTTTTGAAAAAATTCTCTATTTGAACCTCAATTGTCTATTTCAAAATGAATTGTTCAGTGCCAAAATTATCTTCACATATCATATTTCATTAATTTAATTATATATTATATTAATTGATTTTTCAAAATTTTATAAATTTCAGAAATAGTCTTTTTAAAAGTATTTTTGAGAAAAAAATATATTGGATTACATTTCCCAGTAAATATAGTACAGACAATGATTGTCAATGATGGTTGACATCATTATATTGTCAAGAAATGTAGAAAGTACTTCGACATTTATACTTACAAGGTACGAAATGACCTTTTGGATCCTCACACTCGCTAACTATAAACTGTGATATTGAGTAATGACTAGTCAGTTTTGATGGTCAGTTGATCCAAAATGATTTGTAATATTTTCACAATTCTCCAAAAAATAGTTAACTTGATAAAAAGTGAATAGTTAAAAAAAGTGATAAGTTAAACCTTTGGCCACATTATAGAAGCACTTACAGACACTTTTTATCAGCTATACCTATATTTTTCACTCTTATATACGTCTAAGATTCCCATGTAAATCTCATGGAATCAAATATTTGAAGCCAAAGACTCCAGGTGGGCGTTCTAATTTTTCCAAAGATTTCAAAGCGGTTGTCTTTCTTCTTTAAACAGGTTATTTCCCCACTTTGGTGAAGTAACAAAGTGTGCGAATCATCAAACTTTAGCTTCATTACATGGAGGATGATAATTCCAGATAATTAAGTCTAACAAATGTCCAGGGAGGGACCACTCCCTGTGCGACTATTTTTATAAATTCAATATTTGACTTGATCTGATTATATTGAATCTTCCACTATTTCCTCCCATTTTACATATTAGAGAGAAAGAGAAATATGTAAGTATTCTTCTTTTCTAATAATATCAAAATACTTCAATATTGCAATATAGCCTCCTTTAATAAATTATGCGAAAATTGTAATAATGTAGGAAGAGAGTAAGGAATTATCAATGTCATGTTTTTCAAATTTGTAAATGTATAAAATGCTCGAATTTTATGATGAAAGATAAATCTTCTAACAGAGAATTAACCCGTCTTAGCAGCATATAGGCCGCGTGGCTACTTTGATTCATTCGCGCGCTCACTTTAGTTTGAGTCGATTCCTTTTCATAAGTTTTTGTTGGAACTGGCTAGGTGTGTGGAGTCTTGTTCCGGCTTCACTTCAACGTTAAACTGGTCTGTTCCTGCTAGCTCTGCAATGGCTGGGCCATCTCACAGTAACGACACATGTGATGGACTCCCAGCATTCTCACGCCCCAACGACAAATCTCAAATTAACCTATCCAGGAAGATGTAATTTCAAATTTTTGTTCAAATATCTCAAAATATTCATCTTTGGAAAATTCCTGCGGATTCAAATTATCAAAATTTCTTGGATACCCATGACTAAAATGTGAGTAATTTTTTTTTCTAATCTACATATGTCTACTTTCAATAACTTTGTTAAACAACCTTTATTTTATGAGACGACTTTCATGTTATTTAGGTATTCTCTAAATAAAATGTTAGCCAATAGAGGTTATGTTTTTTCCTGCCAAATTTTGATGATGTGAAACAACATTCACAGGCCCTCTTTATGGCTTCCATAGAAATGTTTTTTAAATAATTAGAAATAATTTTATCTCTTATTTCATTGGTATATGTCCAGATATGTAAAAATATATTTAGAGTATTTCTAGTAGTAATATTTCATAACAAAATATCCTTCAAAATATATAACATACTAGACAAATGACCCGGGCAACGCCCGGGTTTACACGATTAAATGTATATTACATATGGAAGATGGACGTAGTTCCCGGTGGTCACCCGCGAGGCTTTTTTCTTGTCTACTAAGCACAGCTGTGTCACCAACTCTGCCCCCGCGCGCCAGGACATCTTGATCCCTCTGATTGGTCGGTGGGAACTTGAACTGTCCAACCGGCCGGCAGCCGGACGATTACATTTTCTCGACGTGGGGGGAGGGGGCAGGGAAGTCACGTGCTCGCCGGCAGCCAACGGGCGCGCGCCGCCGGCAGATCGCCCGCGTTCTAGAGGGCGCTGCTCGTGAGCTAAGTAGAATAATTTGAATATATAGTTTTAATAATTGATTTATATATTTTTAAAATAGCCTATCGTCATCCCCGTTTTTTTTTTACCTATGTATGGAAATTTTGGTTTGAATTAGTGAACTACTGCGAATTTGTATACAGGTCATACAAACCAAAAACCAACAGACAAACATTCATTTTTATATATATAGATATAATCATTCAAACTATTATCTTTTGCGTGAATGTTTTTTGAAAATAAATAAATTCTTTTTTATGTCCTTATTGGAACGATAAAATATTAGAAGTAGGCTTGGTTCATTAGTGGTAAACCCTTCCTTCGGTTTCGCCAGTTTGATCTACTATACCTTTCTAATATTATATATGACTGTTCTGCTTATAAAGACGGCATATAAACATTCGCAATACAACTTAATATTCTTCAAAATAGTTTTCTCCTGTGCCTATACATCTTTGTCAACGTGTTTCCATGAATCCTAAGTCCTCTGGAACTCGCTTCGAAAGGTTTTTTCAAAAGACAAATTACTTCCATATTTCTCAACTTGCACAAACCCAATTCATCATTGAATATAACTATACATATTTAGCCTTTGTATTTGTTAGTGCATAGTCGAACAAATGTATATAAATGTAGACTTGATAAATGAAGGACTTACAGTGAGAGCAGTTACAAATTCCTTCCCGTCATAATTACCATGCTATGTAATTATGGGGACGGTAACCAATCCATGATATTCATTTCCGCTAGAGTGTGAGATGTCCTCAATATACTGTACGTGGTATCGTTTGGTATACTGCATCTATGTTCTTGGGAAACCAATTCCATATTGAAGAAATCTCAATATACAAAACAGATAAATATATGAAGTCAAACTCACACATGTTATTTTCAATATCAAATATAACTTCAATTAAAAAAAAACACATTAAAATAGGTGTTTATAGTACACCCATATATAAAGATCTTTAAAAATGATTTTTATCTTCTTTTCTAGCTACCAATTATATTGATTTTTCTATCTCTCGATCTCTTCAATATCGACAAATTAATGTAGATAGTAATATCATCGAGAAGAATTTGACAAAAGAAGCCTATCACATGCTTAATGTTCAATATTCAAGTGTATGTGTACAATATGGTAATATATCATATATATGATAAGTCTTCTATGTTCCAGGGCCTGCCGAAACACTTGGTACCCAACAATCGACCTTGCTATTCCACTCAAAAGTAAAAAAGCCAAGAAGGAAAGTAAAAAAGCGAAAATGTGTTTTCGAAGCAAACCTAAAGACAGGAAAGTCCTTATTTCCAAACTTCAATGGCTGAGCATTCAGCTGCCACATGGATGGCATCTAATCCTCTTCAAACAAAAGTTGGTTCTAACCTATTTGGATAGAAAGGAAGAATTCCGTTTTGAAAAGGGCGGTTACTGGCTCATCCCTCCTCTGCCCCCAAGTCTTCCTGGGTGAGTCCAAGTTCAACTAAGGAACCTATATCAATATATATGATGGTGTGTGGAATATGTAATGTTGAAACCCCATGTCACTCAAATAAACTAATGTAACCTTCCATAAGATCCTCCCATGTACGACCTATATAATAACTTATCACCTTCGTAAGCGACCACTCATGCGATGTCACAAGGTGGTTTGATCTGATCCAATGAAGGATCATTGCTATTATAAACCAGGGAAATCTCTCCATATATCTCTGACTAAGGTCTCTCATGAGAGGTTCTAATCTATTCTATTTGATTTTTGTTGTTTAATATTCATTAATAAAGTGTTAATTACTCTCATTTTCTGTAATATATAACTAATTACTCCGATGTATTCCTAAAAATGGATTATTTCAGAAATTCAAATTTTATAAAACATTTGAAATTTATATTAATTGCCAAAAAATCTATATAAGAAAAACTACTATAATTGTTATTTTAAGAAAGGAAATGATGTAACCATCTATATTATAACATATTAATTTAGTATTTATTTCAAAAGATTGTCAAGGTCTCCATTTTTGAAAAATATATAACCTAAATTTTAATCCTACTTTAGATTACTCTTCCTTATTTAAAAATATATATATTCGGCTTTTAGGTTGATATTCAACTTCACCTACTGAATATATCTTTCCGAAGTTTTTGAAAATAATATTTTGTCATCCAACACCTTCCTGGAAATTTAAAGATTCATAAATTTGAAGAAGATTTGATCCTCGGCGAATAAATTTCTCAAACTGAATTATCAAAGAATTACCCAGAATATTTTTATTGTATAGCATGATATCCTTCTAATGTATATCTCCCCATTGAGGTCAAACTTTCAGATCTTCTGTGTTAATAGATTTCTATTTTATCAAATGCCAATGTTTGAACTTCCGCTAAATACCTAACAATAAGCTCTTTCACAATACTGTATTTTTGTTTTCAGTCTTGTTTATTAAATTGTATATAAACTGATAATTTTATTTAGACGCAAGAATCCCAAGTTGGGATATCGCGTCCGAAATGTAAAATAAAATAAAATACAGTAGAACATACATCTAAATGCCACGCTTAATATCAGATCTAAAGTTTCATTTAGCGACAAATCTCATCTCACTGGAGAACAGCTAAATAGTTTAAAATGTTCATTTTATCGGTGAAAGATTCCTATGCATTGAGGTGTATCCAGTAGTAGGAGTGTTTACCATTAGAATATCTACTGGATACGTCATATATTTAAAAAACGAAATTTTTTTATTATATATTATGATGTTTTTAGGTATATCATTATGTTTAGAATGATCTTGAACTTCATATAACCCATTTGATTTCTCCATTTCTCTCTCACCATAATGACAAAGTTGAATAATATTTAGAACCAATTTTTGAAATTGAAATTATTTCTTGGTCAAATTCACAAACATTAATCATAATTTAAATATCAGTTTCAGTAACGATAGCTTCTCTTCAAATCAGTAAAGGTTTTCTTAAATAATTTCATCTATATCATATTATTCAGTTTTCAAAATCAAGTTTTACTTTAACAACAAAGTTTTTATAAACTCTACGCCCAGATACCGCGCATAGGCAATTCTAGTTTTTATAGGAAAATACATTATTAGCATTAGTTATTTTACGTAGGCATATAAGACATATTTTCTAAATGAAATTTGTAACTTGAAAATATTTTATACATTAACAAATGGCTATTTCTTTCTCAATGTCATAGAAACTTAAACATGCCAAAACTATTTATAAATATTTTTCGATTTAAAATATACCCCTAGTTTCTATAAGATTAATTACTATTTTAATAAATTTAACCCACATATTTTTCGCCAGAATTCAACATTGATAAGGAAAACACATCTTTATAATGATAATAAATTAATTTTGGGGTTCAAAAATCAAATATAGGTTTGTGTCAAAGTTGAAGTTCAAGTTTAAAACCCGTATTTGGGTGTTTAAGCCAAAGTTTATCTAGATGATATGTCAGTTGTGAGGAAAAAGTACCAACTGATGGGTCTTTTTACCTTATTCAGCAAAAACCCGCCTTTGTTATATTCACCTCATCTTCTCTTTTCTCAATCTTTAACACCTTCCCTTTAAAATGATATTAAATTAAGTAGAATGTAAACATTAACATCTTATATTTAAAAAATATGTTTATCCTATCTAAAAAAGAAAAATAAACTATTTTTCATATCAAATCTTTTGAGGGATTGTTCTCTTTTTTATTTATTGCAAAATAAACTTGAAGGTTTCTAGTTTTGTATTTATTGTTTATAAATTGATAAAGATACAGAGAAGGGCAATACTTCGAAATATTTTGAATAAAAAATGATTCTTCAACTTTACAGACCCAAGTACGTCTCTTTATGTATATATAAATATATTCAAACACACAATGGGTTGCCTTCAGATATAAATATATTTAAAAAGGAAGAATAAATAGAATTAAGGTAAATAGTTTATTTTAGTATTGATTTTGCAAGCATTCGAGCAATATTTCTGTTCTTCAACGGGCAAATACTTTTTATGTAGCATATAGAGATGATCTTTATACAAAAATAATTGAGAAAATGTGTTATTAATAGATTTCTTATATGCGACGTTAAATGACTGACTCTGTGTAGTTTTCAAAAACTGGAGATTCCAAGGTTTATCTATAAACTGAATATTATACTATTATTGAATTCGAGATATTATAACTTTCTCTCCGAATTTGAAGCAATAAAGTTGGTGTGTATAAATATAATCGCTGAGGTGATACACCAAGAGAAAATTTCGAAGGCGAAAAGTTTATTTATTTCTAAAATCGTGTCCTAATCTTTCGAACTTTTCGGTCCTTCAATTGATGTAAAATTACTAGGGCAAGAATAAGAGTTAGTAGTGAGGGCTATGTGGTGTTATAGGCGGCTGCTTCCTGCGCTGACCTTCGGGTCGGATGAGCCTGCCGTGGAGCTTCCTGGCGCTGTAGAGTAAGTAATTCATTTCTGTATAATGACACTGTTGGTGTGACAACTTTATGGTGACGACATTATGATGACTCTCAGACATCTTTGTGGTGATTGTGCGTCATTTTTGTAGTAATCATTTGTGATGACTATGTGTCCTCTTTGTATTGACTGAGGGACAAACTTTCAACCACACTTTATGATGAATCATATATAATACCACCACTAAATGTTACCAGTAGATAATGAGAAAACCTTATGATCCAGGGCGCCAGGAGGAGCACCAGCCCCTGCGGCTCGGTAAGTTGTCCACAGACTTCAACCCTCAGAATATTTCAACATCGCGGTGTATCCAGGCGGGGCCGAGTCCGGAGGTGGCTGCGTCGCCTGGTCCCCCGGTGCCTGCGGGCCGCGCGGTAAGTTCCACACACATATCCTACACTCTTACCTTAATCTAAACATGGTCATTAATTTGTCTATTATATTTCTAAAGTTGAAAAATAAGGCGTACCTGGTTTTGAATTTCTAAAAAGGAGTATAAAAATCTGAGAAAGAAAAAATGAAAACCCGTAGAATTATTTTTGATTCTTTCTTTTTCCATATTGATTCAGGTACGCTTTCTCATTATCAACCAATTTCTGTATCAGCTTTCAATATTCTTGGTAGACATTTTCTGTCTCCAGAATGACATTTAAGTTCACTCCTAATGAATGTGAAGATGTTTTATATATTTATATTTATTTTATTTTCAAATCGATTTGAGAAATGTAGAGTCAAATGTTTTGTAGTTTCACATATGAAATAGTGTCGTATTTCCTTTATTTTCACATACATTTATTCAGCATTTTATAACGCTTTCAAATATTAAATTCTGAGCTTTGAAATTTAAGCATTGCATTTCATGGCCCTCTTTTATATTATTACCTTCACCATAATTGCATATTCTAATCAAGTTACACATGTGTGCCTAATCAATGCAAATTGTGTATTCCAGGGAGTGAGGTGGAGACAGGAGGAACCCTGGGAGGCTGTTGAGGTAAGTCGAATATTCTTCAACTAACAAATTGATAACTACAATATTGGAAAGCTAATTTAGAAATCTAGAACTACAGGATGATATATATATATGGGAATTGGAAGAAAATTTGGAAAATACAATTAGTCAAATGTGAATGAAAGATAATAAAAAAAAAATGCCTTTCATTTTTATAACACAGTTCACCTACCATAGAGACTTCAAATAAGTTATATTTTGTAATGTCAGGTTATCTATTTGAAAAAGTCAGTCTGCTTTCTTTATCATTTTCATCTTCAATTTAGCAAGTAGTTTGACCCCACACATTCCATATGACTCCCCGATATCTCTGCTATCTCACAAAACTATATATTTGAGATAATATTGATATATAGCCAAATACACATTGACAACTTTCACTTTGTTAAATCTGGAAAAACTACGATTACTATTTTTTAAAGTGTTAAAATGGCCTGCTAACTTATCTATCATAACCATGAGTAGACTCTAAAAGAATTCACCAGCTGTTGTGGAATTTAATTAATAGTTACTCTTTTGACCTGACCTCTTTATTATTGCATTGTTTCTATCAGACCTTTAAAATGATATTTAATATTTGTTATCTGAATTATATTGTTAGCATACTAAAGGTTTGGCTTGTCTTCCTGAAAGCTTCTTCAGTACACCATTACTGTATTTGTCTCTTCTTGAAAATGATATGGTCGAGATACTTTGATTCAATTTAAAGTTTTTATCTCTGATAGACAAAAATCAGAATGGTGTTCTAGTGAACATACTGAAGTGTTGTTTGTCCTCCCGACAGCCGCTACTGAAGACCCTGGCTGCTGGGCCCACCGTGGAGCTGCCCGTGGAGGAGTGCCCCGAGACTCCGGGAGCCGCCGACATCGGGAGTCTTCCGGGCTTCTCGCCGGGGCACGGGGGACCTGGAGGCTTCTGATGTCCCGGTCCCTGGAGTCTTCTTCGTGCTCCTGCCACGTGGAGTCCTCGTCGTGGGACCCAGCCCTGCTCCAGCTCCCGGGGAACGCCATCTTCCAGGACCTCTCCACCTCCTCCCTGCGCTTCTTCTCATTGGCTACATATCAAAATTCCGGCGCGGTGGCGCCCAATAAAGGGTTTTTTAAAAACTTCCTTATAATAAATACTACACCTCAAATATCATTTATATTGAAGAAATCTTTCAGAAATTCAATATTAATGAACCTTTTCAGGAATATTACTTACTAATGTTCCTATTTTTTATTAATTTTAAAACTTTTATTAGATTTCTGAATGACAAATTATTTTATTTAATTGAAATTATCCTGTTTTGTAGTGCCGTTTTTATAAATTTAAAATGTGAATTTCTAAGACAGATATAAAGCGATATAATCAGAGTCTAGAAACAAGCAGAACACCACATACTCCATATCACGCCAAAGGTTCAACACTTCATACATAGGAGAGACTATCAGATCAATAGACACAATAATAAAAGAGCATATCAGAACCAAGATAATAGATTCTTAATATTTCATCAAGAAAAATATACATTACCTCAGAGGTTCCAGAATATTCAACGCTGATAAACAACATATATTGTCTTAAACAATATAGCTGTGAAATATTTGTTTTCATTTAGGTTTTTGATTTTAATTTTGTGAAACTACGTATATTGCATGAATGTTGAACGCCTTTTGCCAAGCCATTAGCTTGATGAAACCCGACTGCGTGAAAGCTTGTTCTTGTTCCTTTTTAAAATATAAACTAAAAATATTTGTTGTCTATCAAGTCTAATTATTCGCAACTGTATTTATATTATAGGGATTGGAGCATTCAAACTTTACGTTTCGAATTTTCCAGAGTCCAGTTTGGATTACTTGCTACTTGGATTACACACTACCTAGAACTTGCGATTTTGGGAAATGGCCGTCGTCAGTTCATAGCGAGTTTTTATGTTCAGGAGATCTGAAAGTAATTCTTGAAATATTTTAGAATTTTCAAAATAAGTCAATCTAAAAATGTGGATAGGCCATATATTTTATCAAGATATAGGCGAATTTTCCTCATCCTATTTATACCAGCTAGACATATCTTAATAAAAGCGCGCCATCTATACATAGGAAATGGAAACATTAAGACACAAATGTTTCTTAGTAAGGGCAGTAGAAGTTTGCTTTACGTATAAAAGAAACATTCGTGTATTAATATTTCCATTTCCTATGTTTATATATGTGGTGAAAGTGGTTCTGGTGACTCTTGTAGAATCCTGTCGACTATAAATGTGGTGAGATCCTGTCGACTAACTGTAATGAGTTGAGTTACTGTTGACTCTTGTAGAATCCTGTCGACTAGAAATGTGGTGAGGTATCCAGTCGACTAAAACTATGGTGTGAGTCCCTGTAACTCTCGCTATTCTGTGTTGACCGAGAGGAACAGTCAGGATGGGGAGTTTTCCAGTACCTCTCTGTACCTTGGAAGACCTTTAAAAGTTCTCATAAAGTACAGGCAGTCGTGGTCGAGGCAGAGTGGAAAGCATGGGAATGTCCATACAAAAAAAACGAAGACACAGTTGCACTAAGAAAGTTCCGTGAACAGATAAAAGTTGAGCTAGGAGCGAAAGATGGAGATAGAAGATTTCTTACTGACTACATGGTGGATGAGGTGACCTGGGGTACAACCGACGTGAGCTGACGCAGATGGTGAACTAACTGTATTTTTAGCTAGGACGGGGGCTTTATATACCGTTTCTGAGAAAGGGGGTTTTGCATGTCATCAGATGTGAAGAGTGTGGGTCGTCTGGTGGCATTCTACTGGCGCCGTCCTGACAGCTTCCAGTCTTATCTTTAGATGTTGCTTTGTGGCTTCCATCTATCTCGAATTTAGACGTGTTTGACTTCTATCTATCTAGCTCAACTCTTAATCTATTACAGAGTTTTATTTATTATCCTCAGTTTGTACAAATTACATTACATATGATGATGTAATGACACATGTCAATCATGCATATAACCATTTACAGATGTGTTTCTACTATACAACATTAAAATCTTGTTATAAGTTATATACAATATGGGGTTGTTGGTTTAAATTACCATATATATATATTTTTTTTCATAATCAGCAGAGACTGACAGTCGGGAACTGCTGCTACAAAAGGTCAAGAAGTTAATGGCGGAAGATATGCAGATTACCGATGATGTGGTAATTGCCGAATGTCATCGCCTGGGCAGGGGACCAAAGGCGCCTATTCTGATCGAAGTTCCAGATCACGAGTCCAGAATAAGCCTCCTAAAGAACTCATTCAAACTTCGAATGCTCAATATTTTTATGAGCAGGGATTACAGCCCCCAGATTAGAGAGCAGAGAAAAATCTTGATAGAAAAGAGAAAGGAACTTTACAAGAAAGGTATAGGATCGAAGCTGAGGGATAATAAACTTCTCCTAAACGGCATCAACTACATGGTAGTGGAGGGACAGGTGATGAATGCCAAAGGAGAACTAATATAGCTAGAGGCACACCAGCGGATCTCTGTAAATAGATGTAAATACTCAGGTAATAAAATACATACAAATGAAGATGTACAATCTAGAAACAAATCTCAACTCACAGAAACTCCTCATACTTCACATAGCAAGACTCATACTATTAAAGAAAGTCAACTTAAGGGCACAAATCTGAAACATAATAAAATTAAGATCAAAAAAATAAAACCAATGGTTGACATAGCTAAAAACGAACGATTCATGTATTGGAATATAAACGGCTTTTTTAGGATAAATTCTCTCTTTCCACTGTTCGAATATTTGAAACAATTTGAGATGTTCGCGCTTACAGAAACTTGGTGCCACTTCAATATCGACTTGAACCTGGCGAACTTCGGAATGTACCAATCACCTGCTGTAAAGTCATCAGATAAAGGGAGAGGCTCCGGAGGTATAATTCTCGGCATAAATAAACAACTACAGCCCCAAATTGACAATGTTGAAATCGAAACCTCTTGGATTGCAGTCACACTCAATCCAAGTTTAGACAATGACTCACCAGCGATCTGCGTAATATTCGTATATCTACCCCCAAATGATACGCATGCTACAAAACTTGGACGACTATTTCATTGGATGGAAAATAAGATATATAACGGGTTTGAAATAATACTGGTCGGCGACCTGAATGTCCGTATTGGCAATCTGGGGGGTTACCATAATTTGATAGATAATTCAAACCTTTTTTCAACCACCCGAAAGTCCTGTGACCTAACAAAATCTGCCAAAGCGGAAATATTTATTGACTTTCTTGATAAAAATCACTTAACTATAATAAATGGTAGATCCATTAATGATAAAAGTGGTAAATTTACATTCATCTCCGGAAGAGGCTCTTCTGTGTTAGATCTGGCGATTGTCTCACCTGCGGTGCTTGAACACATAGCAGATTTTGAAATTGGTTGTATGCCATATTCGGATCACTTACCAATAATTTTAAAATTTATCGGCCCTAATAATAAAACTGAAAATTGTTACATGGAGCCTAAGGCCAAAATTAAATTTTCCTGGTCAGTAGATAAAATCCCAACATATATAGAAACTTTAAAAGAATTAACTCCCGAACATCCAGCGGACTCCACAATTGATACTCAGGCTGAGGATTTTACTGGTTTAATTCAAACAGCAATGTTACGCTCGGGGACGCGGATGGAGGCAAAAACAAAAAATATAAAATCTAAGCCATGGTTCGACAAAGACTGTTATTTGGCTAAAAAGGAAATGAAACAAAATCTAAAATTATACGTAAAACATAATATCTCGGCCGATAAAATTGCATACTTGTCGAGTAAGAAGAAATATTCAGCTATCCTAAAGCTAAAAAAAAGGGAATATACTGACCAAATTCAAGTTATCCTCAGTAATGTAAAAGATCCTTCCCAATTTTGGAAGACTATTAATTCACTTAAATATAGGAATAACCTACAAGGTGAAATTTCTACTGCAGACTGGCAAGTCTTCTACCGGGAGTTACTTGGTTCAAACTTAACAAAAGTTGTACAGCTACCACATGAGATATTGGACATTGACCCCGAATTAGATTGTGAAATATCTCTAACTGAGGTCACCAAGGAAATTTCCAAATTGGGTAAAAATAAGGCTACAGGACTTGATGAAATTCCTAACGAAGCGATTAAATATTTGTTAGAAGAACATACAATTTATCTCAGGAACTTATTTAATAAAATCTTAGGGACATCCCAAGTTCCTCAACAATGGACAAAAACGATAATCCACCCAATATTTAAAAATGGAGATCCGGACAACCCGTCAAATTACAGAGGAATATCCCTGATTTCTAACCTATCGAAATTATTTACATCTATCTTGAAGACAAGATTGAATGATTGGATGGAGAGAAAGTCAATTTTGGCAGAAAATCAGGCTGGTTTTAGAAAAGGCTACTCTTGTCAGGACCACATTTTCACGCTCGTATCATTAATTCAAATGACCCTTAGCCGTAGAAGGGGAAAGTCATATGCCTTCTTCATTGACCTGAGGAAGGCCTTTGATACCGTGCCGCACCATCTACTTTGGAAAAAATTAGCATTAAATGGTCTGAGCTGTCGATTTATTAAACTAATTAAGAACTATTATACCCAAATGACGGCAACAGTCAGATGGCGGGGTTCCTTCACGGAGGCTATCAAAATACAAGCGGGAGTATTGCAGGGGGAGCCGTTGTCACCTTATTTATTCATTCTCTTCCTAAACGATCTGGTACCCCTGTTCGATGAATCAGAATTGCCAGGCATAAATCTTGAGAATTATGGAACTATACACCTTTTACTGTATGCAGACGACATAGTGATCTTAGGAGAATCGAAAATAAATTTGCAATTGAAGATTAACTTACTTAAAAAGTACTTAGAAGAGAACTGCCTAACGTTAAAACCAAAATAAATCTAAAATAATGGTGTTTAGAAACGGTGGAAGAACAGCTCGTTCCGAGACATGGTTTTGGGGTCAGCAACCCCTGACAATAGTAGCTAAGTATACATATCTGGGTTACCCTCTGACTACAAAAATCTCGACCCAATATGCTTCCCAATACTTTAGAAACAAAGCACTGAATGCAATTAATGCACTTTGGAGAATCCTTACAAAGGCGCGAATAAAGTCCTTTACCTCAGTGATGAAACTTATTGACACTATTGTTCTTCCTACTTTACTATATGCGGCACCAATGTGGGCAATCAACCAGCTGATATAATACCCAAGATGCATTTCTTCGTCGTCTCTTAGACTTACCAAACTTCACACCAGGATATGTCCTCAGAAGAGAATGTGGAAGAATATCAACTGAACTTAATGCTGTAAAACTCACATTAAAGTTTTGGGTCAGGATTTTAAAAATGGAGACGAGCAGATTACCACATGCTTGCTTAAACTATCTCTGGAAAGTCACCACGAAAAAGGAAATAGAAAACAGTTTTACTCAAAATTTAATAAAAATTCTAGACTCCAAGGGATATTCCTTTCTTAAGGGCTGCGAAGACTACTTAGCCATACAGAAAGAATTGCCAGGCATAATTAGAACTACCACAGACCAACTAATTCAAAACGATCAGACGAAAATCACTGATTCAACCCACTTTGCTCACTACAAATTTTGAGTGAATCATTCATGACAGAGGAGTACCTACGATTAAATATCTCGCTTCCCAACAAAAGACTAGTTGCACAACATAGAGTTTTATGGCAATTTTTCAGGGAAGAAAGAAAAGACTTCTGGAAAGAAAATGGCCGGAACTGTTTACTTTGTAAGGATCTCATGGATGATAATTTGGTTCACTATTTCTTCCAATGCCCTCTCTTAACAGAAAAACGTACTGAAACTTTCCCAAGCCCTACCTCTGGTCAATTTAGATACCAGGGCATATGTCAACTTCTCTCTTCAGCTCTGAATGATAAATTAATGATTGATAAATACTTTAAGTTCTGTACAGAAGCTGGGCGCATTAGAAAGAATGCAGGGCAAAGGATACTGGAGGATGAACCATCTGTAAATAGGTAACAAACCTTATTTTGTTGTAAATGTTTCCTCTTCCCTCTCCTCTTGTTGACGTGTAAATACGGCGAATCCTGTATGGGGCGGAACGCCCTAAATAAAGGCTTTTGTTGTTGTTGTTTGTTGTTGTATATATTTTCATAATCATATCCTTTTCCTAAAAAATGCAATATAGGTGCCTTGAATCATAATTTATGGGAAAATTGTGAATAGAACTAGTTTAAAAAGTAATGTTTTCAATTCGTAAATATTGTTTACATTTTGTGATAAAAGATGAATCCTAAAGGAATAAACACCAACACGGCCGCACTCAAGTCTCGTGGCTAGTCAGTTCATTCACGTGCTTACCTCAGTTTGAGGAGATTACTTTTTATTAGTTTTAACTGGATCTTGCAGGGTTGGGAGCTTGTTCCGGTTTCTTCTCAACGTCCATCTTGTCTGTTCCTACACAAGCTCTGCCATGGCCTGGTCACCTCATAGGAACGACAGATGGACTCTCAGTATTCCCACGATAACGACAACTCTCAAATCAATTTATCCAAAATATTTAACTTTATAAATATCAGTTCAATTTTGTTCAATATTTTCATCTTTGGAGAATTTTCGAGGACACAAAATACTTAAACCTTTCGGATATTCATGGTGAAAACGTGAGTAATCATTTGTTATATATTTTTCAGGATATGCCTTTTTTATTTTTAATCTTTCTCTCTATGCCCACTTTCTCTATGAATGAGTAAACAACTTTTATTTTAGAAAAATATTTTGAGGTCAATTAGCTATTCTCTAATTAAAATGGTATGCAGTAGGATTCGCATTTCATTCTGTAGCGGTGGGTTGATGTAAAACAACATTTACAGGCTTCCTATTATGGCTACATCAGTATTGCACTTCTTTATTATAAATAGACATCAAAGACTCTCCACTTCCTTAGGTTTTGCCCATTAGTGTATTTTGGACTATTTTTCTTATTAATGCGAATGTGCAAAGTGGGGTTTGAGTATAGTATTTAAGGGAACTAAGGCCATTATCTTAAAATAAGAGTAGAATTGCCTAATTTGTATTGAACAATGCCCTCACCTTAGCTAAAATTATTTCATTTAAAAATCTCCACTCTATGATAAAAACAGTTTAATACAATAGCAGAGCGGTCGGGGGGATAATTCAGTTGGAAACGCTGTTCACCATTGATGAGCCAAGCACTCTCATCTAATATTTTCTCATATCGCAGTGAGGTCAGCAGAGAGAGGTAATTTTAGATTTTTATCATATGAAACACAACTACCTAAAATATTTATATTTACTTATAGATGGTATTCCCAAAGTACTGCCACCCCTCTTTTTAAAGTCAAATTAAAAAATGCAATTCTCCATCTCCGCTAACATATAGATCCAGATCGATAAATATCCCACACTGTATTTGACAATTTAACAAATGCCATCCTGTATGCCATGATCTCGAGCGATGACCTTCATCAGTGCAATGAGACTTCAATTTTCTACATCCTACGGAAGGAGTTATGGACACTGATGGAGTGTCACTGGATGGAAAGTGTACGGCTGGCCCAACAAAGTGTGGCAGAGCAATGAAGACATAGATTATTCCCAAGTAGATCTGGATTCAGCTTGTAGAGTGCTTAAATATGTGTATTGATTGGAAAACGCGAAGAACACATTATCAAAACTTCTCAAATATTAGTAAAGAAATTCAATTGAAAATGCAATATATGTATCTGAAGTGTTTGGACATACAGATCTCAATGTCTTTCCACGTGAAATACCTAATCATTACTTTCATTTTGGCATTATCTTACAAGCACATGTACATTATTAGTCCGAATGCTTCCATCCTGAAAAGTTGAAACACAGATAGATATATTCAGGAACAACTCTTTCACCGTATTTTTTATTATTTTCATTAACGATCTGGTTGCTACGCTGGATGATTCTGACCTGCAAGGTATATACTTACCGGGCCATGGAACTATACATCTCCTCCTGTTCGCGGATGAAATAGTCCTCTTTGGTTAATCCAAGATAAATCTCCAAATAAAGATTAATTTAGTATAAAGATATTTTGAGGAAAATGGTTTAACTCTGAACCAATCCAAGTCTAAAATCGTAGTGTTTCGAAATGGAGGCCGCTTGGCCAGATCTGACGTTTGGTTTTGGGGCCAACAACCCATGACAGTATCTTCAAAATATACGTACCTTGGCTACCCCTTAACTACCAAGAATCCAACTGCTTACGTGGCGCAGCACTTTAATATATGAGAAAATATTAGATGAGAGTGCTTGGCTCATCAATGGGGAACAGCGTTTCCAACTGAATTATCCCCCCGACCGCTCTGCTATTGTATTAAACTGTTTTTATCATAGAGTGGAGATTTTTAACCAAATCGTTCGGAGCAGTGATGAAACTACTTGACTCCATAGTTTTATGCACGTTGTTAAACTCGGCCCCACTGTGGGCGACGAATCAGGTAAGAGTTGTAAACTAGGTCCAGGATATTTTCCTACGGCGATTTCTTGACCTTCCCAAATATACTCCGGGCTACATCTTGCGAACAGAAACCGGAAGGATGTCCCTCGAATTAAACATTACGAAATTGATTCTAAATTTCTGGATACGGATTTTAAAAATGAACAGGACAAGATTACCCTATGTTTGCTTGTCCCAGCTCTGGAAAGTTTTAATTTGTGGGAAAAGCGGGAAACAACTTTATTCATAACCTGAATAGCATCATTGACTCTAGGGGGTTTTCTTTTCTTGAGAACTGTGAAGATTATATGGTTGTGCGAGGAGAATGGCCTAGAATTATTCAAACTACAGTGGACCAGCTACTCTAATTTGACCGAGCTAAGATACAAAACTCAACTCATTTCATTCACTATCAATCTCTAAATAGCTCCTTCACGACGGAGGACTACTTACTATCAAACCTCCCTTTGAAAATTAAACGATTTATAGCCCGTTAAAGGATTCTATGGCTACCTTTCCGCGAGGATATCACGGGAATTTTGGAACAGCGACCCTTTAAATTGCTACTTTTGCAATGTTGGCATCCAAGACAATTTGGTCCACTATCTATTCCATTGCCCATTCCTACAGGAAAAGAGACTGAAAATTCGCGGAATTTCGGGGCTAATTCACTATAATGAACAACATGTATATAAAATCTTCACTACTCTCCTGCTGGATAAAACATTTGTTTATAAATATTTTAAATATTTCAAGGCGATTGATAAAATGAGAGAAGAAGTGCTCAACTCCACAGACAACGGCTGATTGCTCCCCCTCCCCTCTAAATTGCTTTTCCTCCTCACTCATGTACATATATAACCTTTTAGGGGAATCCCCTTGTAAGACAATATTGTCTAATAAAGGTTTTTGTTGTTGTTGTTGTTGATATTCAGGAACAAACACACACACACACACCGTGGATAGCTCCCTTGACCATCGCTACTGGAGCTGCAGGCGCATCAGGCCCCTCATCATCGAAGCCTTCAGTGTCCTCGGGCGACCCCCTGACCTGCGGGCCTAGATCTTCAGGTCTGGCCTCGAAGACGAACACCTTGCCATCCTGGCGCCGGCCAAATCCATCATCTACCGGTACTTCGTACAGGTTGGGCTGACCGGAGGAGCAGAGGACCCGCTCATCGCCTGGGAAAGAAGGCTCACCCGCCGAGGCACATCCCCCGCATGATCATCTGTATATTAGTTTATTCATTATTTCCATTTTTTTAATGTAAATTATTGACAAGAAGTCAATGAATTTTGTTTCAATTGTCCAAAATTGTCACACACACACTATGGCCCTTAGAATGGACCATTCTATCTCTCAAAATAAACCCAATGAATGCATTCTATCCAATATTTCCTCGAGAAATAGATATGTTCCGACACTTATATCACCCCACAAAACCAATAGTGGAGATGGTGGCAGGAATACAGTATAAGCCTTCGATTTCCGCTAACCAGGATATCGAATTGAACAGTTTTTAAAAAGATAAATTGATTCCATATTTCAAACCTTGCGTAAATCCAACGTCCACCAGTGAGTATAAATAACACAATTTGGTCCTGATATGTGTGCAAGTCGTACTATTTCTATTCAAAGCTTGTGAAGGACTTACAGTAAAGGCACTTAATATTCATACTCACCGTAATTACCATTCCATATAATTACGAGGACGGTAACCAATTATTGACATTTAATCCTCACTAAAGTGTGAAATGTTCTCAATATAACTACACGAGGTATCGTTAGTGATATTGTCTTGATGATCTCTGAAACCTCATTCCATATTCAATAAATCTCACTATATAACAAAATTGAAGATAGTTGGTTATATATATATATATATAAAACTAAAATATGTGTGTTATATATAAATCATATAACCAACATTTAATATAGATTTAATCTTTTAAAAATACATTGCACTATATTTTATGATATATAGTTTTTGAAAATAATTTTTAACCTAAAAAAAAATATTTTCAAGTTATCAATTATATTTCTTCGAAACCCTTACTACCCAATAATCAACCTTGCTATTTCACTCAGGATTAAGAAAGCTAACAAAAAATAATAACAAAAACGAAAATGTGTTTTCGAAGCAAACCTAAAGACAGGAAAGTCCTTATTTCCAAACTTCAATGGCTAAGCATTCAGCTCCCACATGGATGGCATCTGATCCTCTTCAAACAAATGTTGGTTCTAACCTACTTGGATAGAGAGGAAGAATTCCGTTTTGAAAAGGGCGGTTACTGGCTCATCCCTCCTCTGTCCCCAAGTCTTCCTGGGTGAGTCCAAGTTCAACCAAGGAACCTATATCAATATATATGATGGTGTGTGGAATATGTAATGATAAATCTATTGGAACCCCATGTCACTCGAATAAACTTACGTAATCTTCCATAAGATCCTCCCATGTACGACCTATCTAATAACCAATCATCTCCTGAGCGACCACTTATGTGAGGTCACAACGTGGTTTGATGAACGACCACTGCTATTACAAACCAGGAGTTATCCATATTTCCTTTAAGACTAGGGTCTCTCAAATAAGAATTTCCAATATATTTCAATTGATCTGCGTTGTTTTATACCAATTAAAAAAAGATAATTACTCTCATATTCTAATCTATAACTAATTACTCTAATGTATTTCTAATAAAAAAGAATTTTTCGAAGAAATTAAAAAAATAACAAACAATTCGAATTTCTTTTGATAGCAGATATATATAAATAAATATAAGAAAACTATTATTTTAGATTATTTAGGTAAAGTAAATATTAGGATATATCCACTTGGTAATTATTTTAAGAAATGTCTAGTTCTCCATTTGTGTAATATGTATTGCTTTGTGATCTGAATTTAGATTAAGCGCTTCCTGAATTCTTTTAAAACATTCGTTTTTGTATTGAAATTCCTTGTTTCACCACTGAAGATATCTTCCTGAAGTTTTTCGCAATATTTGACTATCCCACTTTCCTGGAAGTTGAAGGATTTATGATTTAAAGAGGATTTAACTTCTCAGTGGTGAATTTTTTAAACTGAATCATTAAGGAATCACCCAGAATATTTCATTGTATATCAGAATATTCCAATATGATAGTACACCTGACCGAATTGATATTGAAACTGTAAGATCTACTGTATTTTCAGATTCTTATTTTTTTAAGGCCACTGTTTAAACCTCTGTTATATACCTCAAATAAGCCCACCCACAAATCTATATATTTAAAAAATAAGGCTTATTCGGGATTTAATAAGAGTTCTATTTATCCAATATTTCGATGGACCAATAGTCCATCTTTTACAACTATATCTAATACAATAGAATCTTCATATGATGTAGAATACATAATTTTAGAGCTAAATTCTACTTTAGCAACAAAAATACTCTCATCAGAGAGCAGCCTAATTGTAAAAAGTTCATTTTGAAAAGTGTTCTATGTATAGAGGCATTTGCTAATAAGTGTCCACTAATACATTATCTACTGTATATGTTATATATGCGTATGTATAATTTAATAAACTGAATATATTTTAATTAGATATCAATCTGTTATATAAGTATATAATTATGTTTGAGACATGATGTTGAACTGACCATATAACGCAGTGGATCTCTCCATCTCTCTCACTAGAATGGCAAATTTGAGTGATTTCTTGAAAACTCATAGTTTACAAATTGATAGGAATTTCTGACTAAATTTATATAAAATATTTAAATTTGAAATGTTAGTTTAGGGAAGGATATTGCTGTTTCTTAGAATTAGTAAATGTTTTCCTAAATAATTTTATTTCTCATATATATCAGTTTATATATATAATTTGAGGTTAAATTCAACAACAAATGATTATTGAGAAACCTCTACCCACATGTATCGCGGAAATACTTTCTTGTTTTATTGCATTAATAGGATTAATTATCCTTTGAGAGCGATTGGGACTTATTTTCTCAGCAAACATTTATATTTCTTGATGAAAATTTGAAACATTTTTCAATAAATTAACAAATAAATATTTATATCTTATGATGCGTGTAAAATAGAAATTTATAAATGTCAAATATAATTTAATGATACTTCTTGATTTAAATTAAATGTATCCATATATCTAGTTCTGTAGAAGTAATATTTGTTAAATTAAACTCATCTTTATAATAATAAGAAAATACACTTAGATTTCCATAAAATAATACTTAGGATGAAAAATGTTATATAAATAATCAAAAGATGTATTTCAATATTGGTTAATATACAGTGGTATCAAATATATACCCAAGTACCATATCTTTATCGCTATCTTTATTAAACGCAAAATATGTAAAATAACTACAGTTTAATCGTCTACACATCAAGTATGAGTAGATAGTAGGATTGGTGGCTAGAAAGAGGGAAAGTGATTAAGTTTGTTAATCATGTAGTTCGGAGAGAGTCTATATTTGGATCAAATGTTCAAAGAGATTGTTTCAAATAGCCATTTCGGCGAAAGAAATCAAATTTAAGATTATAGGAAATTTTCTCAATTTATGGAAAGTTAAATATATCTAATTATAAAGCACCATTGAGTTGATTAATATAGAGGGAAGAGTTAAGTAACAATGTGTTATCAAATAGATTGAGAACCATTTATTCTTTATGTCTTGATTTAAAAATATACTTAAATACAAATTGAGGAAAATAATGAAGACTACTTTTTGTAAAACTGTCACTCCACATTCATCGAGACATAGTTTAGAAAAATCTATATTGATTCGCATATCAGACCAAGATTGTTTCAACTCAACTCTATATTGCTTTATAGATTCCTTTTTAATATAAATATTGTTAGAGTAAGTTATTGTATTTGCCCACTTTATTCAATATCCTATAGAGCTATGAACAAATAAAAAAAATATATAGGCAAATCTTCTAGTATTCAATAATTCCATCTTCTTAGAGTGATTAAACGCTAACATCAATAATGAAGCTTTAAGTATCTTGTGTGTGTTGTGATTTTAATCTACGACCTTTAAAACAATTATTAATATATGGTTATATACAGAGATTGGAACAATATCATTGTTTTAACGGCTTGGTAGTTTGAAATAGAAAAGTGCTGAATAGGTTTACAACTCTCTTTTTAAAAGTGATAATTGGTTCAATTTTATTTCAAGTTTTTTCCTTTGATATAATTATGTTTGATCGCAATTCAGTTCAATAGATGGTCCATCATCTTCAATACCTTTTATAACTAAATAGATATATGTATTATATAAAAAGGCTAGAGAGCAATGGTTAAATCAATTCCTGTTACAAAACTCATTATTAGGTACCGCTCAGCAACACACCTAGCCTTTGTTATTTACAATTAAAATATGAACGGGTTCTTAACAAAAAAAGCAGAAATGAATAAATTTAAAAGCGGTTGAGCTGTGTCTATATTATATTTCAGTTTCTGACACCTACACAACACTATTTTATAATAAGCTCGAGTTATTTATATTTCCACTTTATCTTGTGTTTGTGTGTGTGATATAGATTGATTTTCATCATTATGTGGTTTGTACTTCTGATATGAAATTCCGCCATCATGAAACGTCTTTTCAACTTAGAATAAGAGCACATTTCTTGATACACTGCGTGACATTGAAAATGGAACACCAAGAAATAGTGGCCAGAAAGTGATGAAACTCGGCAGACAGAGAAAGAGACAGGGACGAACAATAAGTGATCTTTATTTCAAAATGTTAGTCATAATACAGAGCGAGAACGGCGTCGGCTTAATAGCAAGTAGGACCACCGCGGACGGCGATGCACGCAGCAACACGTCTAGGTAGAGAGTCAATCAGAGTACGGATGGCGTCCTGAGGGATGGCTCTCCATTCCCTCTTAACCATTTGCCACAGTTCGTCTTCTGAACGCGGCTGTGGCAAGGCATGCAAACGGCGTCAAATGATGTCCCAGACGTGCTCGATTGGTGAGAGATCAGGAGAGTACGGTGGCCAGGGAAGCATCTGTACATCTTGCAGAGCTTGTTGGCTAATGCGAGCAGTGTGCGGTCGGGCGTTATCCTGCTGATAAAGGGCATTGGGTACCCCCTGAAGGTAGGGGAGTGTCACCGGTCGCAGCACATCATCAACGTATCGTTGGGCCGTCATAGTGCCCTGAATACGAAGTAAAGGTGACCTGGAATCATACGCGATTGCGCCCCAAACCATGATTCCACGTTGTCGCACGGTGGGGCGTTCCACAATTGCTACCGGATTGGACCTTTCTCCACGTCGACGCCACACGCGTACACGGCGACTATCACTGGACAAGCAGAAACGCGACTCATCTGAGAACACGACCCTGTGCCATTCCGTCATCCACGTCGATCTAGCCCGGCACCATTCCAAACGTTGGCGCCTATTCGGTGGGATCAATGGCAGTCTTCTTAGCGGGCGGCATGAGTGCAAGCCATTAGCAACCAATCAGCAGAAATGGTTCTGATCGAGATGGAATGATCTAGGGTGTCTTGCACATGTTGCAGGATGGCGGTACAAGTGGCTTGTGGGGCCGCCACTGCTTGTCGAAGGATACGCCGATCCACATGTGCTGACGTCACTCTGATTGCACCGGCATTCCTATAAATTGCCACATTTCCTTGTTCCAACCATCTTCTCCACAGTCGGTGCACCGTGGACGCACCAAGGTGTGTATCAGCTGCGATTTGACGTATGGACCAACCTGCCCTTTTCAGTCCGATCACCATGCCCCTCGTAAAAGCGTCTGTCTGCTTGAACTGCCTCCGTTTACGATGACCTGGCATTCTCTGTTATTACACGTGTCTTTTGACACAAGAAAAAAATTTCTACAATGATTTTCCTTGAAGAAATAACGACACGAATACTGTCCTTTCTGCAAGTTCCTTCCCTTATATCTTACTCCATGTGCGCACGAGAGCTGCGCATTTTACATCATTTGCATAACTCGGTTAGGCGTGTCTACTCTAAAATTTGCATAATTTTCTGGCCACTATTTGCGAGATTGCGAGAGCACATGCTAATAACAAAATATTTTTCAATTTTACTGTGTATAAATATTTTTGAGTTTGTACAAAGAATATCAGCCCGTTGAAGAGCAGTTAATTTGCTCGAAAGCTAGCAAATATAAATAAAAAGAAACTTTTTACCTGATTCAATTTTTACTCTTTCAAATATATAGGTGTATGCGTGTATATTAACACAAAGCAATAACGCGCCATCTATAAATATAAAATAAAAGGATTTAAAAGCGCGAATGTTTCTTTTATACATAAAACGAACTTCTACTGTCCTTACTGCGATGAAAAAATATATTGGGAGGGCTTGGCTCATCAGTGGTGAACCCTCCCAGCGGTTTCGCCAATTTAATCCACCAGACCGCTTCTCAGAGCTCTAATACTGTATTGGATCATTCTGCTTTTATATGCTACACTGAAGGATGGAATCTTAGAAATGGTTTTCAAGTAAACTATGGACATAAGCTTATAGGACAGTAGAATTACATTCAAGTATTTACTTCGAGCAATGCTTTTCAGCAAACTATAAAGACAAGGCCAGTTACGAATAGATTAACACAAAGCAATAACGCGCCATCTATACATATAAAATAAAAGGATTTAAAAGCGCGAATGTTTCTTTTATACATAAAACGAACTTCTACTGTCCTTACTGCGATGAAAAAATATATTGGGAGGGCTTGGCTCATCAGTGGTGAACCCTCCCAGCGGTTTCGCCAATTTAATCCACCAGACCGCTTCTCAGAGCTCTAATACTGTATTGGATCATTCTGCTTTTATATGCTACACTGAAGGATGGAATCTTAGAAATGGTTTTCAAGTAAACTATGGACATAAGCTTATAGGACAGTAGAATTACATTCAAGTATTTACTTCGAGCAATGCTTTTCAGCAAACTATAAAGACAAGGCCAGTTACGAATAGATTAACACAAAGCAATAACGCGCCATCTATACATATAAAATAAAAGGATTTAAAAGCGCGAATGTTTCTTTTATACATAAAACGAACTTCTACTGTCCTTACTGCGATGAAAAAATATATTGGGAGGGCTTGGCTCATCAGTGGTGAACCCTCCCAGCGGTTTCGCCAATTTAATCCACCAGACCGCTTCTCAGAGCTCTAATACTGTATTGGATCATTCTGCTTTTATATGCTACACTGAAGGATGGAATCTTCGCGCTTTTAAATCCTTTTATTTTATATGTATAGATGGCGCGTTATTGCTTTGTGTTAATCTATTCGTAACTGGCCTTGTCTTTATAGTTTGCTGAAAAGCATTGCTCGAAGTAAATACTTGAATGTAATTCTACTGTCCTATAAGCTTATGTCCATAGTTTACTTGAAAACCATTTCTAAGATTCCATCCTTCAGTGTAGCATATAAAAGCAGAATGATCCAATACAGTATTAGAGCTCTGAGAAGCGGTCTGGTGGATTAAATTGGCGAAACCGCTGGGAGGGTTCACCACTGATGAGCCAAGCCCTCCCAATATATTTTTCATCGCAGTAAGGACAGTAGAAGTTCGTTTTATGTATAAAAGAAACATTCGCGCTTTTAAATCCTTTTATTTTATATGCGTGTATATGTATGTACATATGTGTATATATTTTTTAATTTAATGATGTAACTCTAAATAAAATTCAAAGAATATCTCTATATGTAAATAACATTTTTGAATCTTTCTAAGTCGCTTTCTGTGTATCTTTCCATGTTGAATATTTTCTTTGTTATATATATTTGTATGTACATTTAGCGCAAGTGTCCCTAGGGGGACATAGCGTTTTGAATTGAAATAAATAAATAAATAAATGTTTCTTTTATAGGTTGGAGTATCGACGCTTTTCACGCTTTTAAATATCGGTTTAATCACAGATACATACAAATTTTACATTACATATTATACATACAGAAAATTTAAATATTGTTCTTTGAAAAGTCATCAGCGGGTCGCCGAAACGCTAAAAATAAATATAAAAAAAGTTGAAAATTCATTTAGAATATAATTAAATGGATGTGAATAAATATAGGACTGTCTAAATTATTTATGATAGCTAAATGAAGAGAAATTAAATGTTTAAACAGCTTATATTTGTATTGGCATCAATCTTCTCGATTATTTTATTCATGGCAATGTTAAATTAATCTCTTATTAATAATATTTGATGCTGGTCACTTCCATCTTCCATTTAAAATTATTAGAGATAAAGAATGGAATGTAAACATGAACATATTATTAATAGAATTCTTGTATGCGATGTCGAATAGCTCCTTTTATATTTCTTTTAAAAAGGGAGGTTGCAAGGTTTCTCTATAAAATGAAGTTTATGCTGAGCCGATATAAGAGAAGCAATAAATGAGACTTGTCAGATATTTGTGTTATATTGAATGTCATACACACGGGTTTTGTTCGAGTAAATAAACCTTTCTTTGAAGTTGAAGCAATAATTTGGTGATCAAATCTATGGACTGTTACAGGCGGCACCTGCCTGCACTGACCTTCGGGTCAGCTGAGCCTGCTGTGGAGCCCCTGCCTGCTGAGATGTAAGTAATCTATTTCTGTATAATATGGCTGTTTGTGTGTGACAATTTTATTGCGTGGCCTCTTTGTTGTGTCTGTGGGACATTTTTGTGATGAATTTCTGTCAAATTTCCTACCACAATGAGACACCTTATAAGGACTCACATCTCGCCACGATATTGTTACGACTCTTCTCAGCCGTCGATGTTTGCGTGCAAGGTTTCTGAGAAGACAATGTGGGTTCGTTTTGGATACAGATTAGTACTATAGATTTATTACCACAACTTTAAAAGGGATATTGATAACTATACATAGGAGATGAACTTGCATTCAATGCCGCCCCAGGTAGGTTCCTCTTCGTCCTCTTCTTGTTAATTCACACAGTCTCGGAGCCCACTTCCTCCAGCCAACTTGCCGCGTCTGTCGTCACCGCCGTTCTCCTCGCTGCAGGTCCCGTTGTCACCAGACAGACTTCTCTCCCCAGACTGCCAGGTCTTCTCGGTACACAGCCCCCGGCAGGCCGGCCGCTATCCCGGCTGATCCCTTCACGACGTCGGCGCCAGCTGGACTCCCTGACTGCCACCCCCTCCTCTGGAATTTGTCAATCAACACTTCCTGGAAGGGGTCCCTGGATACCGTCTTCTCTTGGCTTTCCCACTTCTTCTTTTCTACTTCTTTGTTGCATCGCTTCAACATATTACAGTAGATATTGAGACCAACTTTATGTTACAGGACCCCAGGAGGAGCCCCTGCGGCTCGGTAAGTAGTTCACGTCTGGAGGCCGCGCGGTATGTTCCTACACTCAACCTGGCTCTGATGTGTTTATTGATATATATAATAAATATCAATACCTGACCTTTTTTTCTATTTTTCTCATCTTTTTAACATTAAAATTTATAATCCCACCTTCTAGTAGTTCAAAATGAATTATCTGTATTATATATTTTTGAATTTGAACTTTTAAAATATAAATATAAAATTCTATGTATATATTTCCTGGTTCAATTTTTTAAATAATATCTATATATTTTATTAACTCTCGCAAAATTTAATTTCTGAGATTTTAAATCCGAGGTTTGCATATTTTCGGTAATTGTTATATTCTTAATCTCATCATAATTGCATATACGGATCAAGTTACATATGTGTGCCTAATCGATGCAACTTGTGTATTCCAGGGAGTGAGGTGGAGACAGGAGGAACCCTGGGAGGCTGTTGAGGTAAGGCGTAAATTCTTCAGCTAACAAAATGTTGCCTGAAATTTATTGAGAGAAGGCTAATTTAGGCATTTATAACCCCAAAATGATCTATATAATCAAATAAATCATTTTGGTAAAATAAATTATATTATATATTACGATTAAATATATATATGTATGATTACCCTCTATTTTCAATTGGAACTCTCTTATTGAGAAAAGAAGGACCCGGTATATTGGTAGAGGTAATGAGAAAGCATAAACCAGACAAACTCATTATGGTGACCAGAAGATATTAACCTGAAAAGACCAAGGTGAAAGTCGAAAGATTAGATTTGCGACTTTTGACTAGTTATGCATAAACCTTGGTGAAGGTATAGCCATAATTTGTTTAAGATGCAATTCAAAAAGGTCAATGTTCAAATTCATTCTGAAATAAATATACAAACCTTCAATTCTATGAATCACTATTTAGTAATCAGTATTTCGTAAACAATGTTAGTTTTATTGATAGGTTTACTTATTTATTACTTAACTAATGTATGTAACTAACTAACTAACTTAATGTATTACTATACTTTTATTTGATATGTTTACCTATCTTAGTGTCATAGTTTCAACATGTGTTCCTATCTTAGGTACAGAGAATGACTATATCAATTTTACTGCAAGCTAATTTATCCAGGATATGACATAGGAGCTGATACAGTATATGGGACTCTAACACTACAAAGTTTGACATATAAATTGTTTCCTTTAGATTAGTTGTGAAACAAATCTATGTTAAGCCTCATTTACTCTCCTGGATTGAAAACAATAAACTTTCTCTCTATATAGGTATACTAGAGTAATAATCTATCAAGTGTCAAATATGGGGTCTAACATGTGAATGTCTTTGCAATATTTATATAGAGTATTTATGTGTGTGTGTGTGTTACTGGGTAAAATAATGAACGATGTTAGGATTTATAAGACACTATTGAAGTTGAATTTAATTTGTGATTTCAATATAATACTCCTATAATATTTGAACTATGATCTTTTAAATTTTATTTTCTATAGTAGATTTCTTGTTCCGAACATGTTAGAGCTTTTTCTTCATTTTACAGCTATCTCTTGGAATGGCTTATATAAATTAGAGCAAGATGTTCCGAGAAATGATGCCTTCTATTTTTATTACCGAATCCCTATAAGCACAGATTTTCTACCTAGTGACCATTTCCCTAAAAAAGTTAAATATTGAACAGAATCAGATTTTCTATTTGAAAAAGTGTGTATTTTCTTTATCAGTCTCCTCTCCAATTTAACTAGCGGTTCGACTCCCCACATTTCTGTTAACTCTCAGTTTCTATAGAATCCATCTTGTATGAAACAATAGTTTTAGTCTATTTTGAAATTTATTCAAATACCTATTAAACGCTTTACGCTATTTGAATTCACTACCTGCTGTAAGACATTCAGTAATAGCGACTCTCTTGAGACCAGAACTCTATATTCTTACAATATTTACGTAAGTTATTTGTGAGAATCTTTAATTGTAAAGATCACAGAATCATCTTCTTTATCAATGTACTGAGGTTTGGCTTGTTATCCTGGTAACTGCTGCAGAGTACCATTACTGGGTTGTTCTCTTCCTAGAAGTCATATTTCCCAGGGACTTTGATTAAATTCTTTCGGGGTTATTGTCTTCAATTGACGAGACTTAGAATGTTATTCCTATTAGAAACATTTAAGATGTTGTTTGTACTCCTGACAGTCGCCATAGAAGACCCTGGCCAGCTGGGTCCATCGTGGAGCTGCCCGTGGAGAAGTGCATCGAGACTCCGGGGACATCGGGAGTCTTCCGGGCTTCTCGTCGGGGCACAGGGGACCTGGAGGAGGTCCCGGTTCTGGGATCGGGCTACTGCCACGTGGAGTCCCAGCCCTGCTCCCGGGGAACGCCGTCTTCCAGTCCACCTCCTCCCTGTACTACTTATTATTAGCTACAAATCAAAATTCCGGCGCGGTGGCGCTGAATAAAGGGTAAAAAAATTTTTATTTAATAAACACTTTAAACAACACTTGAAAAAAAAAGATCAAGTCTAAAGCATTTCCCAACTAATTTACTACTTTTTGTAGTGCTTGTTTTACGAATTAAAAATGTGGATGTCCAGGACAGAGTGTATAATCATAGTCTGTGATAATTAAATTTTGTGTCCTATTCTATACTTAAGAGATAGGAAGGGAATTGAAAATATATTAGGTGCTTGAAAAACAAAAACAATATTGGGAAATATTATATACTTTTTCTTGTGTGTGTAGTCATTTTACTTTCATTTTATTTTTAACATATAAACTAATTATTGGAAAATGGATTTTCTCCAATCGTTAAAATTCATTCTTTTTCAACTAACAATATATGATACACTAATATCATATACATACAAGTTCAATACTTCCATTCCCAACACATTAATGTAAGCAAAACTTCTGGAGTGGTCTTCTGTGGCTCATGAGTGGTTGGGGTCACAAAAATATAAGCATAACTCACGGAGTTGTCTACTGTGGTTCATGAGAGGTTGGGACCACAAAAATATAAGAACAACTTCTGAAGCGGTTTGCTGTGGCTCATGAGTGGTTGGGGTCACAAAAATATAAGCAAAACTCACGGAGTTGTCTACTGTGGTTCATAAGAGGTTGGGACCACAAAAATATAAAAACAACTTCTAAAGCGGTTTGCTGTGGCTCATGAGTGGTTGGGGTCACAAAAATATAAGCACAACTCACGGAGTTGTCTACTTTGGTTCATGAGAGGTTGGGGCCACAAAAATATAAGAACAACTTCTGAAGCGGTTTGCTGTGGCTCATGAGTGGTTGGGGTCACAAAAATATAAGCACAACTCACGGAGTTGTCTACTGTGGTTCATGAGAGGTTGGGGCCACAAAAATAAAAGAACAACTTCTGAAGCGGTTTGCTGTGGCTCATGAGTGGTTGGGGTCACAAAAATATAAGCACAACTCACGGAGTTGTCTACTGTGGTTCATGAGAGGTTGGGGCCACAAAAATAAAAGAACAACTTCTGAAGCGGTTTGCTGTGGCTCATGAGTGGTTGGGGTCACAAAAATATAAGCACAACTCACGGAGTTGTCTACTGTGACTCATGAGTGGTTGGGGTCACAAAAATATAAGCACAACTCACGGAGTTGTCTATTGTGGTTCATGAGAGGTTGGGGCCACAAAAATATAAGAACAACTTCTGAAGCGGTTCGCTGTGGTTCATGAGTGGTTGGGGCCAGAAAAATATAAGCACAACTAATGGAGTTGTTTACTGTGGTTCACGAGTGATTAGGATCACAACAATAACACAATATAGGCACATCTCCTTGAGCGGTCTACTATGGTTCATGAGTGGTTAGGACTAGAACAATAAAAGAAAATCTCCTATAGAGGTCTACTGTAGTTCTTGAGTGATTAGGACTAAAACAATATAAACACATCTCCTGGAGCAGTCTGCTGTGGTCCACAAGGGCTAGCAATCAAGAAGAGAAGGGATGAATAGCAAAATATCTGAAGAGTACCATTTAAAGATTTATAACCGCGATAGTCAGTCCAAAAGAAAATATATTCGGACGTTATTTATATGAATATATTCTAGAGAGATTATTTAAACGCGCAACAAACAAACACGCCCAACTCTATTCAATATTTCAATATTCCAATCTCTACCAATTGGTGAATGGAAGTCAATATTTACCTTCCAATTACACAGAGCTTCGGGTTATTTAACAGACTGCTGATGGACAATAATAAAGATCCTGCATCCAATCTCACACTTAACATTTTCCAGTAGCCAGATGGAGCTCTATAAACCTTGTAACTTCAAAGTCAGAACAGATTACACAGTACAATACAGTTCAACAGATAGCACATATAGAGAGGTTTGTTTCTGTTTTTTTTTTATGTAGAAGAACTATCTATGTGTGCAATATATGTATTCAAATGACGCAACATATAGTAGTATGGCAGTGAATCCACGGGAAAACATAGGGAAGTCGGGGGACTGAAGGAGGTTCCTGTCGTATGGGAGTTGTGTCACCACGACAAGTGGGCGCGGGAAGAGACCGTACGGTCGCGGTGACAATAAGAGTCAAGTGGGCCGAGATGTCAACGAGAGTTTTCCCAGACCGCGCTAGTGGGGATAGCCCAGTGAATACTGGAGTGGTAGCCAGTAGCATGAGTTGTTGCAATAAACTTAGAGCTAAATGTAGAAGACAGTTCTATTGATCGTGGAATCGCGAATTGACACAATTGATTGATATGGAAGACAAATGTATGTTATCAATCTTCTACGGTTACTGGTGATTTAAGAGAAATATATCAGGGGGGGGGGGAAATAAAGTTACAGCAGGTTGTGAATTGGCTGATTTATTGAAAGTAATATTTTCCTCTCTCGTGTTTTATACTTTTCCCCGAGCCATTCTCCATCACAAAACAAAGATAAATAAGAACTTACTTCTCAATGTACTTCATATATTATCTTTCGCTTGTGATTCTTCCAAAACAGATTCTCCTAGCACCAAAGTTCGGAGTAATATAAAAATTATGATAACACTGCTTGGGTGTGGTGTTTGTATATAGCAGATATGAATAATAACAATATGAAACATAATCTGTCCAAATATAATAAATATTTCAAAATTATTATATTTATAAAATAACTGAAAATACACTATTCTAAAAATAACCACGAATAAAATACGCATATAAAACATAACGAAACACTCCTTAAAAATACATGTCTAGACGCATTTATGTATACAAGTACTTGTACTTGAAACTATATATACATATGTGCAAAATATATTAACCTTAATCGACATGCGCAGAAACATAAATGCAACAAATATATACGACTGAACATATATACAGTCCACATTTATACACCTATTTGCATATGAGAACTAAATGAGAGAGGATTTCTGAAATATTTAATGCGCAACTAATGTCTTCTGCATGCAACTTGAGGGAAGGTTAATCAATGCTCGCCGTATATGCAAATATATTCAAATTACTCCAGACGATATTCCTTCTTTGAATAATTTAAACTTTTGTTAAAATTTATTTAATATTTAGAACTCTGTGGGCCCTTTAATTTATGATTTAAATTTTAAATATAAAACACGAAGCTTTTTCACTCTCTCTTCCTCATTACTAATCTATCTTAATTATTAAACTCCAGATTTGCATATTCTCCGGCGTTATGTGCAAAAATGTGGGATTATACATCTGGATATAAAGCCGAGATGTTCAGGCATAGTTATATATAACAACCTTTGACAATTATCCCGCAAATGTTCCTTTTGAACGAAAAATCGAAATTTATTTTAAGGAGAAATAACAATTATTTCTTAACTTAGGGATGAAGTATGAAAGAATGAATTGTGAAGAGTAATGATAAGCGGAAAATAAAGTGTCCAGGGATGTGAATAGAATCCAGAGTAGCCTAGTGAACATGACATCTGCCCGGTTAGCGGAACACTGTGGGTTCGATTCCCATCCCTGGATACTTTATTTTTCCGTTTATCATTACTCTTCATAATTCATCCATTCATACTTCATCCCTAAGGTTAGAAATAATCGTTATTTATCGTTAAAATAAATTTCGATTTTTCGTTCAAAAGAAACACATGCGGGATAATTGTCAAACGTCGTTCTACAATCATAAGCCACATTATATTGTGTTATAGTTATATATGTCCACAATTTGCCTACTGTATTCAATAAATCTAGGATTTACACCACTGGATATAGAAAGAACAAATGAGAGATGTGTTTGGCTCTATAAACTTACACTCATAGACAAAACTTAAGGAAGTGTAAAGTCTTTGAATCGCCAGTCGCTTGTTATCAGGAAGCAGACAGAGGCAATTTTGTTCACACTGGGTTATTTCGTGTGTCTTCAATAAAGGTGACTGTCTATCAAATATTTTACAGAATTTTGTCTGAATTTCAATATACATGCTGAAAGGTAGATTTTTTTAAGTGTTGTGTATGAGTGTATTTTTACATATTGACCTGCGATTTGCAATTGTTATTGATTATACCACTAGATATAGGAATATAAAAGATGTTCGAATATAAGTTTATATTTCCATATTTGTGACATATAACAAATTACAACAAGGGATTTATAAATACCAATTTAGGCCTAACTGGCCATGTCTTTATTGTTTGCGGTAGAGCATTGCACAATGCAAATATTTGAATGTAATTCTACTGTGCTATAAGCTTATGTCTATAGTTTTCTTGAATATCATTTTTAAGCTTCCACCCTTCATTGTATCATATATTAACAGAATGATCCAATACCGTATTAGATCTCTAAAGAATCGGTCTGTTAGATTAAAAATTGGCGAAACCGCTGGGAGGGTTCACCACTGATGAGCCAAGATCTCCAAATATAATATATATATTTTTATCGCAGTAAAGACAGTATAAGTTTGATTTATTTGAAAGAAACACTCGCGTCTTAATGTTTTCATTTGTTATATTTAGATGACGCGTTATTGCTTTGTATTAATAGCAATTTATTCTATTCTTACCTTGTGAATAAATAAAGAGTGGTTTATGTAAAAAATGACGGATCACATCACTGGCTATAGGTACAAAAAATATTATTACTACAACTTGTATTTTCATGTTGGCCAGCATCATACAGCAAATATTGATTACTAATTGACTATAGGAATACCAAGAAGTTTGACTTCAAACTCAAATTTCTATATTTTGGCCAGAATTATGTGAATACCTGGATATATCAGAATTCCAAGATGTTTGGGCACAAACTCGAATCCTCATATTGATCAAAGTTATACAACAAATACGATAACAATATAGATATATAATATAATATGTTTGGCTATAATCTCAAAATTCCATATTGAGAGATCAAAGTTATATAAGAAATACGATACCACTACAGATATAAAAACACCAATATGTTTTGCTATAACCTCAAAATACATATTGATAAATGTTATACAGAAAATATGATAACAGAACAGGATATAAAATACCAAGATGTTTGTCTATAGCCTCAAAATTCCATATTAATCTAAGTTGAGCAAAATATGTGATACCACGACTGGATATAGAAATACCAAGATGTTTGGCCTCTTGAAATAACATATTGAATGAAGATATACAATAAATATGATTACACCACAGGATATAGAAATACCAGTATGTTTGTCTATAACAACAAACTTATATATTAATTGAATAATCAACATATGTGTTGCATATTGTACGAAGCTATGCAATATATATGGATACACCGCTGGATATAGAAAGAAATATCAATATATTTGATTATACCCATGTTGGTCCACAATAGGCCGTATTACGCAACAAATCTTGATTACACCACTGGTTATAGCAGCACTGGATATATAATAGTTATCATACTTTAGTTAAGCAGAGAATGCACGTCTGCATAGACTATTCTTGCAAAAACAGGATTAAGGCATTCTTTCCGCAAGAAAGCATCTGAATATATATTTAAATTCGCAAATTCCAGCCTAAACCTCCTTCCGTGGCAAAGGTAAAAGCTTCCTTGGGAGATATCCTAGAAAATTATCCTTCCCCATTAAAGACTATATACACATAACTTAGAAGAGATAAAAGTCGTATTTTCATTAATATTTAATTGGGATAATTAAATGTGCTTTAATCAGGCTATTAACTACTAATAAATAATTGCCATCACGGTGAGGGCATGCGACACAACAATTACCGCGATAACAACCCATTTGTTAAATGGTGGTTCTGGTAATTAATATTTATCTGGAGCTCTTCTCAATTAAAATTAACGCGTGTTTTAAATTGATCAAATTCTATTAGATATTCTGCATGTTGAGCTGCGGTTCCGATCAACGGGACATATAGAACGGAAATATGTAGCTCCAATATGTAAACACAGTCCTACACTTCAATTCAACACTCTGAGGGGTTAGAACACTGATGCAACTAATGTACTGATGAGGGCTGAATCCCGAAACCATGGTATTCAAGTTGGCTTTTTGTCTGAAATATCTAAAACTGGTGTTGTTTGGCCAATTCCTTTTGACAACCATTACGGTTTTACTATTGTGATGTACGATAAATATATTGCTGTAATTCAATTCAAAGTGGAAAATGCGATTTTTATTGCAATAATAGCATCTTCTCACAACCTTATTTCACTGTTATTGGACATTTTTGTAAGATATTTTGTTGTCAACACTTAAGGCAGTGTTAAATTAAAGTCAGTGTGTTGAAATATAATTAGGCCAACATAAATAAGGAAAACATATGTGTTTCTCTTACTTTTGATAAATAATCTATAAGATAATAAACTTTGTGATAATAAAACTTATAGATTAAAAAAATTTTATCATCGTCACAATGGGGGCGCTGCTTGCGAGTTAAATCTACAAATCTGCAAATAACTCTAAGGATATTCAAGATATTCAAGAAATTATTTTTCAAAACCCTTCCCGGGGATATACCTAATAATATCCCAAAATTTCACGGCGATTGGATGTAGGGTTTTTGAATCTATAGAGTATACACAGACAGACAGACATTCAATTTTATATATATTAGATACAGATAATATAAATGAGTTTTAAAAATTGTAAAAAAAAAAATGCATCGGCGGGGAATCGAACCCGGGCCGCCCGCGTGGCAGACGAGCATTCTACCACTGAACCACCGATACTTATAATAAATGGCCATATTTGGGTATTTATTCCATTCACAATAGCAAACGATGACAGAATTGATTGTTGATGACTCTGATACTTTAATATAGAATAGCTGGCTGAATTAAAGTAAGAATTTTAATTGAGATTTATAAAATAATTAATTCTAGTAAGTGGTGAAATAATGAGATTGTACTTTAAATAACTTATAAATATGTAACACATGTAAATCTATCCTATTTTATAGTCATATAAAAATCACTCATGTCAGTCCATTTCTGAGTTTGATAATTAGGATGATACTAATATAATTTAAAAATCATCATTGAAGTTGTTTACATCAATAAGATTAAGAACTAGCTGTCGTTTAAAATCCATTCGTTGAACAGCATTTATATATCTTGTTTGCCAAAAATATCATTCAGGGATATATAAGTTTCTTTAAAATAATTTATTATAACTAGTGTACTTGTATACGTACTTTTTGTTCAATCTACAAGAGTAATTTTAAATATAACGTCGCTTATTAGAGTAACTTTTACAAAAAGAGCTCTCTCTAATAGGAGGCGTTATATTTAAAAATACTCACGTAGAAGTGTGAAAAAGTCCAAAAGTTGGAGATAATAAAATTATTTTAAATAAACTTATCTCTGAACGATTTTTCCCAAAAAGATAGGTCAAAGGATTTTAATTTTCGAATTCCTTTATCTATATCTCTACAGTAAAAGTAAGAGTGAAATTTATTCTGTGTGGTTGAGTGTTTATATGGGATATTACATATATAATGCTAATTAATGAAAGGCTGACTTCAACTATAAATCCAATTTGCATAGTTGAAATTTAAATTTAAGAAAAAAGATCACCGTACATACTAAACTCTTTACTTAAAAGGCATATATTGGATCAAAATATCATTTATTTTACCAATATTTCAGTTGGCTGAAATAAATGATACCTTGATCCAATATATGCCTTTTTAATTAAAGATTTATTTATGGATTGCTCAATTTTCAAATATACTGAACTCTATATACATAAAGGTTGATTGCTGTAATATATATTTGAAAATGCAACTACACACTTTGTATAAATGCATTACGTAAATAGGTAAGTTCAATGTTCATGAATATGTAGTTAATATATCTAAATATATTTCATCATCCACCACGCACGTATATTTTCAAAATTTGTTATTTCAAACAGAAATAATGTAATATATTTTCTCTCAATATATAATAAGTATTTAAAATATGTATATGATAATATGTATTTAAAAATAATATTCATTATTAAGTAGTTAACGTGATAATCTTGTTGAAGGACTGACAAGTCCGAAAGCTTGAAAATAAAAAGTTGCACAAGATACTTAACCCTGGAAGCTTCATTTATTTTATAATAAAATATATGTCTGTAATTTGTGTAAAATGTTTGTAATTTGGAACTAACTTTATATAGTGAGAATTCCACCAAATACAAAAAAAAAACTCATATATTAATATTTTGTTCATTTTTTCTATCCTATCTATATGAATCTATAAAATGAAACAGCAAAGATGTATACAGTGTATTGGGAAATACGAATAGTGAGGCTTCTGAAGGCACGCAATAATTACAAGGATAAACCATCATCGTTTCTTTGCGTGCCGGCAGAAGCCTCAAGGAGATAGGGATGTTTCTGAAGCTGCTAAAAACAGTTGGGCTGTCAGGAAGAATTTGAGATGGCTGATATTGACAAGGAAAGGGATTCCTATAAGAAAAAAAGCTCTTACATCAATCGGACAGGCTTAGAGAAGAAGTTGTAAAAATGTGCAGATGGTTAACATAGGAAGAGCGTGAATGCTTTCACCAAGAAGATAGGCGTCAACACTATGATTATCATAAGAACTGTCCACAAGGTCCTTGGTGTCAATTACAATCCTTCATTCAGAAATGCCAGTCATTTACTGAGGACATGAAGAATAACAGAAAAACTGATAAACTACTCAACAACTTGAAACATGACATTAGTAGTATGCTGAGATATTATCTAATCAAATGACCAGGATTGAAGATAAACCCAAGAAATTATAGTTGGATATGTAAACCACCCTCAGAGGTTCCTATAATGATGCACACAATAATTTCTGCTCCCATAATGGTACTTGGTATCTTCAGCAGTGAGGGCGATGCCGTGACTTCCAGATTCTTCGAGAGGGATCTCTAGATGAACGCGAAACGTACATCAATGTCCTGGAGATGTAAAGTCTTGGATGGACATGGTGGCTGTAGAATGGAAATATGTATCTCAACATGGCATAGAAAATACTGATTTGGCCAACGCTACGGCAGATTTTATTAGGAGATTAAAGATAACGGGGCTATATAACATAAATGCTTTATAAAATAATAATGCTATATACATTATTGCGGTAGCCAAACTACATTGGAAGGGTAACTTTGTTGTTTTTATTCAAATTTTTATTTATTATAAAATAATGTATTTTTAAAGTATACTAAAGCATTAGCCCACAGCCGTACATGCTACGAAACATTTTTATGATTACCTTAAACCTTCGTAAGCCTTTACGCCGCTATAATCGACCATTATAGAATATATAGTTCAAGCCTCAGGACTCTATTATGTAAAGAATAAAAAAAGTCTTTTATAATTCCTAAATAGAATATTGATATAAATTTACCTTTTTTTAAAAAGTATACATAGAATGACAAAATAAACATATTCTAATAGTATCAGAGAAGGGGGAAAAAGAGATATAACTACCTAGAAACGAACATATGCAATTATATTTAACATAGAATATAGGTTTTCAATACTTATAAGAACTAAACAAACAATGTACTCTGATTTACTGATTAAGGTCACGTGACGGTAACAAGCCAATCAGAGCTCGAATAAAACGAACACATAAACATAAAGGCGTATATTATAGTAGGTTTTCCTGAGTGCTTTCAGGGTTGTAATAGTTAAGCCAGATTATCAAAACTAACTAACTATTAAATCGTTAGCTCCATTCCGGCGTTAAATGCCGGCCACATGTTGACGTCATTCCAACTTTTACAAAAAGCCGATAACTTCCGGTCACGTGGTGTCGCCATTTCCAGTCTACCAATTTATTTTATTTTTTTTTTAAAGAAATCACCCAGAGTAAACGTCAATAGATTTTTTTCTTGGTCGTTCAGTCACAGTTTCTAATGTGGCGATTTTTTAACGATCAACTTTAAGCGCAACTTTGCTCTCTTTTATTTTTTCTTAAATAAAAACGATTTTAAAAATAAAATTAAACCATTCAGGGATGAGTTTCCTTTAAAACGATTTTGTTTTGATAAGAGAAATATTGTATGTCACCTGATTTTATATTTTCTTGGAGATGTGTTTATAGATAACTGAATTATGAAGGAACGTATATAATTATAATTAGGCCAAAGGTTTATTGTTATGTATGCAAATTTTATGTTTTACGATACAATTCTGTGATGCAGAAGTAAAGTGTAAACCTCCACGTTACTTTTCCCAATAACACTGTACGATAGTATAACTCTAGGAGGAAGAAGGTCTAGAATGGAATTCATGGACAATTTTGGTTGAAACTCTACAATATCATCAAACGAATAGTCCTAGAGAGGAAGCTCTAAGAAGACAGGAATATAGCCAATCAAACTATTGATGAATAATTGAAGGAGAAGTATGTAAATATATTATAGAAAGGAAAAAGTTGTAATAAAAATTCCAGGTAAACGACGATAGTTGAGACCAATCAAACAGTGCCTCGTACAAGATGTTGTGCAATTGTGAAATAGTTAATATAGAAAAAGGAAGAAAGTAGATCAAATATTAAAGTAATTCATTAAAATTTGTAAAAGTCCAAATTTCAATTTCATCATCTGTTTGTTTATGAAGGAGCGATAAATTTCAGTAAGTTTATTACTTTAAGATTTACCTAGTTGATTTCGATGCCGTTTTGACTATTGCGTAGCAATTATTTATTGTAGTATGTTAGAAACTTTGCTAACACTTCATCTGGCGAGGGACTTATAAATATATTAATAATAGCAATAATAATAATGGTGATACTATGGATGTGTTAATGATATTTATTATTATTTTAAAGCAAAACTTTAATAGAGCTTAGGCTGGCTTTCGTTCTAGATTCGTTCGTATAAAAGGCCTTGTTTGTTAATAAAATGAATTGAAATACTAACAGGGCTGAAACTTGTAGTATATATGTATAACATTGTGTGTGATGTTATTTAAGAGAATAACCATAAATAAAGGAAAACATATTGGACTCTACAGGACTATTTTAGCAATTTACCACCACTGCGGCCTTGCCTGGACAAACAATGCTATCGACTATGAGACCATTCAAAACGAATTACCAGGGATTTTTCGTACAAAAAATGAACAATTAATTCAGCAGGACTTAGCAAAAATGAATCATACAAGATATATTCTAATTATAAATTATTATATAAGTATTTAATACCTGAACAATTTTTATCCTGGAACCTATCATTAGACATAAAATGTTACATTACCCAAACAAGAATCACTTCGACTTTACTAAGAGAAAGTCACATTCAAATGATTAAAAAGGAAGATGTAATTTGTAAATTCTTCAAAACTGAAAGCATAGAAGAAATGACCCACTACATCTCTGAATGCACTATTGTTAACGAGGAACGGAATAAGATATTAAAGAACATTATCCAAGTCTACGTGAACCCAGTTCAACTAATCAGAATAATGTCCGAGAAAAAAATATACGAGTATAGCGATAGAATTGTTTAACTTTCATAAAGCGTTAGAGAACAAGGTAATCTCTGAGAACTAATTTGTATAGTTATGTTGAATACTTTGATTTCCTTTTCATTTTCCCTTCTCTCCTTTGTTTATGTTTTTTTTTTTTTCTCCATGAAAATGATGTATGGCGAGTCCTTACAGGACGGAAATATCCTAATAAAGCGGCTGTTGTTGTTGTTGTGTGTGATGTTATTCTGTGAAAAAAATTACGACAAATCAGAAAGTGTGCAGTTTATTTTATAAAGGTAGTTCTCAAAATTATTATTTAAACAGGGATTTACTTTAATAATTATTAAAATAGTTGTAATTTGAAAAAAAAAACATATACAAAGTTTCTCTATAAAAATTAACGTTTCTAATGAAATGATCTTTTTATTTCCTAAAAATGAAAGCGTTTGGGAGAGAGTAAATTTAGAGAAAATAAATTGGTGCTAAGACGTATGGACTTTCGATAAAAGATAAGAGGTTTATGGGAGGGGCATTTAAGGGAGTTTTAAGATATCAAAGTGGTTACAGATAAAGAATAGAGAAAGCAGGCTTACAAATATTGAGGAGCATTGCACAACACCATTGATAACTAAAACATAATAGACGGGTTTTTTAAATATAAGAGAGAGTAGTTGAAAATTGGAAAACTAACAAACTTTTCCAACGATGCAACCAATTCATTGATTCTTGAAATCTGTCCAAGGAACTACTTTATTTCTGGTTCATTTAAACCTGTCTTCTGAGAACTGCTATTATTTTACTTGATTGTTGTAACATTTAAAAAACCCTTTTACGGAATTATTAATGCCTTGTTTATAGAACTGTCCTCATTATTGATAAATCGTTGTTGTTGTCGTGTCCAAGGAAGAGTCTCAGATGTCTCCATGCATCTCTATCACAGCAGTCGCAATGTCCACTATCTTGTGTGTGTAAAGCTGCTGCTCTGGATCTCACTCTCCTGGTTAAGATTTTTATTTACTTATCTCGGGTACAGACATGGTAGTCAATTATAATCATGACGGATAGTTAGAGACTGCATTTCCTTTAACTGCATTACATATTTACATATTAAGAGACAAGGGTCGCCTCTCCCGTCAAAATAGACGTCTAAAACCAGACGCCATCTGTCACCGACCCGAGGCCGCTAGTTGCGGCGACGGTCAATAGATGGCGTCTGGTTTTAGACGTCTATTTTGACTGGAGAGGCGACCCTTGTCTCTTAAGATCAATTTCCTCACGGCAAAATTTTCATCTTTATTTATATATTTAGAAAAGAATAGTTTGTAACATCCTATAAGGCCAGATTGCCGTTTCTCATGTTATATTTTTCGATCAAACTGATCAAACTTTGGGGATCCATTGATCCATTACAAAAAAAAATCAATTTTATTTTGGTATCTGTTAGGGTGTAGTTTCTGTTGGATTTATATTGATGTGAATAATTTAATATTCTCAGTTGCCAGTTGTGAATGTTTCACCAACATAAAATACATCAAATGCACTCTATTATTGAAATATGTCAAACATTAGCTACACACATTATAAAAACAGAAATACAAAAACAGTAAAATATTCTTCTTAGGTTGTTAGTAGGCCCTCTCTCGCCATATACACATGTGTATGTCATGTACACATGTGTATGTGTATGTCATCATAATGAATCTCATAAAAACACAGTAAAATAGTTTATTTTAATATAATAATGATTATTATTAATTAATAATAAAAATTATACTGTATAAGAAAAGCGGGGGTCGGTGGAAGGATGGTCTAAACCGTTGGTTTTTGACCGCTACGACCCGGGTTCGATTCCCGCATTGGACACTTTTTTTTCTGATTAAAAAAAATGTTCTAATGGCCCCCGATTCTTGCAAAAGTTCAACCCCACCATCGAGTGCAAGTAAACAAATGGTGCTCTAGCACATTTGTAAGTGCAAAGTTGAACTGCTTTTCACATGTGTCGACATGTGGTGCACTAACAGTAAAAGCAGTCACCTACCTCTACCCACCATGATTATCATGGCCACGTATACTAGGGATAAGCAAGAGAGAGAAGAAAATCCTTTAGGCTCGAAAAATGAAGAGATGCTTAATTGAATCTCTCAAAGAAACCTTATCTATGGATGGTTATTTTCATTTTAATGAAATGAAAACTTCGAAAGATCATTATACAAATATTCCACAGGGAATATCGATTATGATCTATGTGTGATTCACAAACCATTAAAGTCAGAATTTCAAAAATTCTATAGGCGTTGAAATGGCAAAACTGATTCGGTGTGACGTCGCTCAAATGAAACAGATTTATTTTTCGATATTTAAAAAAAATCTATTCTCTAATTAATAGTGTCCTTCATTAAATTTCAAAAATAAAATCCAGAAAACATACTACAGACACAAATAAATTATATAATCTTTAAACGATTTGCTCAACTGTTTTATTTTTCTAATGACAACGACATTGAGTGGATCTGATTGAAGTGTAACAGATCTGCAATATGTTCTCTTGTAAACAAATATATTTTCTTGAAGGAATCTAAATATTGATAATGTTAAAAATATAAATTTATCTCAACTTTTCAAGAATAAAACTAAGCAACAAACTTTCACATCAATAATTTATATTTACAAATTATATGAAGAAATAAAAGAAATACCCTTTAGTAGATATATATATATATATATATTTTTTTTTTTTTTTTTGTGGGATGGTTGCGTGTGTGTTAGTGTGGCTGGTGGAAAGGCCACTGATAAAATTATAATTATTTTTTATAATTTAAATTAATTTATTTAAAAGCCAGAAATATATAAAGAGAAAAGAAGTTACGGCCGTTGGAAGCAAACTTTGTTGTTGACGACGCGCGTGGCAAGAGAGTACCGGATGCCGCCCGCGCATGCGTAGTGAGGTGTTCTCCCAGCTCGCGCTTGCCACTGCGACCAAAAAGAAATGGGTATTTAAGACCAAACTTGCGTAAATACGCTTAACATGTGAAAATAAGAACAATAGAAAAAAAGAAGTATATGAAGAGAACAAATTAATGATATGGATGTAAGTAAAAATAATTAAATATATCAATATGAAAAGTTAATAAATAAATTATATTGGTATATGATATTTGTGTGATTTCCATTTATTCAAATTAATTTATGATATTCTACATTTATATTTTAAGCATATTATATACTATAGTATCATTCTACTTTTTATAGTATTATTCCTTTTGTAATATTGTTATCTATATAGATAATACCGTAACAGAGTTTTCCATTGTAAAGTCCTGAGCTATCTCCTCCGAAGATTCAGAACTACACATAACGATCTATATACCAAAATTTTCGTTATTTTTTTCTTCGTATGATAGGCCTGTTTTTATTTTCCTAATGTTAACAGTTATTTTTATTTTTTAATTTACTCTATTTTACAATCGTAGATTTTTTGCATTTATCATCATCTATTCTTTTGTTTTGAAAGCGCGTTCTTTTGTTTTGTATCTTTGTAATTATATTTTGTAAGTATAAGTTTTTTTTCCCTTTTGGCATTTTGGAAATAAAATACTAAAAAAAAATGCTTTTGTGCTTTACATGACCGTTTTATTTTTATTTTATTAGATTTAATAGATTTATTTATTTTTTCAATTTGTTAGATTTTGCAATCGTAGATCTTTTGCCTTCAAATGTTGTTTTTTTAATTGTTATTTTTAAAACACGTTATTTTTTATTATTACCTTTTGCTAATTTCTAATATATATTTTGTACAGCAATGTCTTTATGGTTTTTTGAAAATAAAGTGCTAAAAAAATGCTTTTTGCTTCACATGGCATTGTATTTCTGATTAAATTAATTTGTGGGTTCTTTGTTATAGTTTTTAATTTTAAATTTTGCTCAATTTTTGTGTCTGGTTTTCTTTTTTGCAGTATCTTTCATAATGTCTTTGGCATCTTTATTTTTCTCATTAAGAGGCTAATGATTTATTTGTATAATCAATTGTTGATTACTTAATTTGTTATATGATAAAATGTTATATGATATACATACAATTTTCTACATTTTTGCACTGTGCAATTTAATATGTTGTTTATATTGAGATCTTTTAAATTAAATTTATTTTGACATGTATTTGCTCAACTTGGTTTTTAGTTTAGCTTTTTTTTTCAGCGGCTTCTGTATCATGCCTCGCAGAGGCCGTGGAAGACTCGCTCTCCAGTCCAGGCGCGCTTATATGACTCGCCGCAGGAACAACGCCCCTAATCCTATTTCTCCTGTTCCCACTGAATATATTATTGGGGGCCTCGATATAGTCTGCCCTTACTGCTCAGCCCTTCATTTCCCTGGCGAAACTGTTGGTAGCTCCTGCTGCCACAAAGGGAAAGTTATTCTTCCTACTTTGTCCTCCTTTCCATATGAAATGATGGAATTGATGACTTCAAACAGTGTGGAGGCTAAGTACTTCCAGACCAACATTCGGAGCTACAACAGCTCTTTGGCATTTGCCTCCATGGGTGCGCAGGTTGATGTCTTTTCTGGACAGGGGCCTTTTTGTTATAGAATCCATGGACAGATCTATCATTTGACTGGGCCCCTTCATCCTCATGAAAACAGAGCCCCGTCTTATGCCCAACTTTATATTTTGGATTCTGAGGCTGCGAATAATACACGCATTGCAGCATCTAGGCCTTTGGAATGCCATCCTGGTATATTGACTCTTTTGGATTCTGTGCTTAGGCGTGTGAATCCGTATACTTCTGCTTACAGGCAGATGCACCAGGTGGAACTAGCTGAGGAACACCGGGCTCGCATTGAGAACCGGCAAATGTGTCAGGTTCAGATGCTCATCCGGCAAAATCATTGTAGAGATCTTCGCCGATATAATGCGCCAAGTGTAAGTGAAGTTGCGGCCATTTTTGTTGATCAAGATGGCCATGTACCTTCTAACAGAGATATTGCTGTTTTTCCGCATGATCGTGGTTTAGTGCGTATTTCTCCACTTAATCCTAACTGTGACCCAATGACATACCCTCTTTTATTTCCTGCCGGTGATCCTGGTTGGGCAGTAGGAATCTTACATGAAGAAAACATGCGCACAAGCACTAGAAACCATGTTACCATGCTTCAGTTCTATAGTTATAGGTTGGCCATCAGACCTGGCTTTTCGCCCATTCACTATGGCAGGAGACTATTTCAGCAATATGTTGTTGATGCCTATGTTAAAACAGAGGGCAATCGCCTGAACTATATTCGCCAAAATCAGTCCCTGCTTAGGGTGGAGTTATATCAAGGTCTGATGGATTATATCCATGAACAGGAACATTCTCGGGGTGTGCGAATAGGCCGTATTTTTATTCTTCCATCTTCCTTTCCTGGGAGTTCCCGGGCCATGCAACAAAACTATCAGGATGCGATGGCCATTGTTAGAAAGTTTGGAAGACCTGACTTATTCGTGACATTTACCTGTAACCCACGTTGGACTGACATCGTTGAAAATCTTCTTCCTAACCAGAATCCTTCTGATAGACCGGATCTGGTGGCTAGAGTTTTCAATCTCAAGTTACAACAATTACTGCGCGAGATTGTTAGTCAGCATGTATTGGGAGTGGTCATTGCTCGGGTGCATGTTGTTGAGTTCCAAAAACGCGGTTTACCGCATGCCCACATGCTGTTTATGCTTAGAGAAGAAGACAAGCCTAGAGACAGGGATGCCATTGACAGATTGGTTTGTGCAGAAATTCCTAGCCCTACTATGCAGGTTCAGCTGTATGACATGGTTCGTAAACATATGATCCATGGTCCTTGTGGAAACTTCAATCTTCACTCACCATGCATGTCTGATGGCAAGTGTACTAAGACTTCCCTAAATCATTCCTGCAGCTGACTGAGGCTAACAATAATGGCTATCCTCGCTACAGACGTCGAGATGACGGCCAGACATTAGTTGTGGGCACTCACGAGGTGGATAACCGCTGGGTTGTTCCCTATAACCCCTATCTGCTGGTTAGGTTCAATGCTCACATTAATGTGGAGGTCTGTGCCTCTGTGAAAAGTGTCAAATATCTTTCAAGTATGTATATAAGGGACACGACAGGGCTGAGGTGGAAGTGTCTGTTGGAGAATTAGATATGGAAAGCAGGGCACATGATGAAATCGAAAACTTTCTTGACGCTCGGTATGTAAGTGCTCCTGAGGCAATGTGGCGAATGTTTGAATATCGCTTGCATGCTCACTCGCATACCATATGTCGCTTAGCTGTTCATCTACCTAATTTTCAATCTGTCTATTTTGTTGAAGGTAGTAAAGAACAGGCTCTTGAAAATGCCTCACGCAGACGCACAACTCTGACTGCCTGGTTTCAGCTCAATTGTGTTAATGTATCCGCAAGATCACTTTTATATGGAGACATACCTTCCGCTTATGTTTTCAGGCAGAATCAATGGAGTGCTAGAGTTCGGGGTGGGGCTTTGTGCATTGGACGTATGTGTTCAGTGAATCCTAAAGATTCTGAGCGTTACCACCTCCGGCTTCTACTATTACATGTTGCAGGTGCTCAGAGTTTTGAAGATTTGCGAACTGTGGATGATATTGTTTTCTCCACTTTTAAAGAGGCTGCCCAGCGCCGTGGATTATTGGCTGATGATTCTGAATGGGATGCATGCTTAGCTGAGGCGGCTTTGTTCCAAATGCCTTGTCAACTGCGGCAGCTCTTTGCGACAATTCTCATCTACAATAATCCTACCGACCCTGTATCACTGTGGACCAAATACAAGGGGTATCTTAGTGAGGACTTTTCTCGTGCAACATCTGACGCAGCTGCTGAACAGATGACTCTCAGAGAGCTTGAATTCCAGCTGAGAGAAAATCGCCTCATTTGCCACCATTATGGACTTCCTGCACCCCTAACCCCACTTCTTGATTCAGGAGAGGATCACCTTGATGTTAATGCAGAGCTGCAAATTGGGACAGAAATGTATAGGTCCCTTACACCAGATCAAAAGTTAATTGTTGACACAATTGTTGATTCCCTCAATGTAAATCCACGTTGCTTTTTAATTGATGGGCCTGGTGGTACGGGCAAGACTTATGTTTATAACACCCTAATTCATTGTGTTAGAGCCGTTGGAAAAATTGTCATTCCGCTGGCCTCCACTGGAATAGCGGCTACCCTTTTGTCAGGTGGCCAGACTGTCCATTCCAGGTTTAAGCTGCCGATTCCCTTGCTTGAGAATTCTGTAGCTGCGATCTCGGCCAATAGTTCTGAGGCTGAGCTTATTCGTAGATCATCCTTTATTATTTGGGATGAGGCTCCTATGGCCCACTACAGAGCACTTGAAATTGTGGATCGTCTCCTAAAGGACATTATGCATTGTGACCTTGCTTTTGGCGGAAAGGTTGTTGTTCTTGAAGGTGACTTTCGCCAAGTGCTACCTGTGGTACCTCGAGCTTCAAGAGCTGAAATTGTTGCTGCTTGCATTAAGCAAAGCAAGCTATGGCCATTGTTTGTGATCTTGCGCCCTTACTCAGAATATGCGAGCAGGTATTGATGCACAGAGCTTCTCTCAATGGTTACTTAAAGTTGGTGATGGTGATCTACCTACAGACCAACAGGGCCTCATTTCTCTTCCAGAAAGCTGTATCTTTCATGGGGTTGACCTGGTGCAGGAAATATTTGGTTCTTCCTATGGTGATATTACCGCCCCTTAGCCAGTCTGTGATTTTAACGCCAAAAAACACAGATTCATTAGAGATTAATGAAAAAGTTTTGGATCGCTTACCAAACAGGAGTCAGTGTTTTCTCAGTGTTGACAGTGTCGAGTGTGAGAATGTGGAGGAACAAAATAACTACCCTACTGAATTCCTTAATAGCCTTACTCCCACAGGAATGCCTCCACACCGGTTAAACCTTAAGATTGGTGCTATTGTTATGCTCCTTAGAAATTTGAATCCTAAGCAGGGTCTTTGCAATGGCACACGTATGGTTATCCAGCGCATGCGCTCTCATGTCCTAGAAGCACAAATACTGACAGGGACCAAAGTTGGACAAACTGTATTGGTGCCAAAAATATCTTTGGCTCCTTCAGATACCAACCTTCCCTTCATTCTGAAGAGGCGTCAGTTTCCACTAAGGTTGGCTTTTGCCATGCCTATTAATAAGGCTCAAGGCCAAACCTTTGCTAGAGTGGGTCTCTTGCTACATGAGCCCGTGTTTACTCATGGACAGCTCTATGTGGCTTTTTCCACGTGTGCGAACTTTGAATAGCATACGGGTAAAGTTGAACCCACGTATTTATAAAACTAGAAATGTAGTTTTTAATGAGGTCCTTTAAATGAATTTATCCTTTTTATGTTGTCTTATCTGCTATATAGTTGTGTTGTATTCAATTTTATTTTCAGATTTGTTTTCTTTTAATTTTTTTTTTATTTCAAATAAATGAATGTATGCCTTTTATGTTGTCTAATTTGGTATATTGTTGTGTTGTATTTAATTTTCTTTTAAGATTTGTTTTCTTTTACTTTTTGTTTCATTTCCAAAAAATTTGTTTAAAGTTTCACCAATGCCTATAAACAAAAGGTAATAAGACCAAATCCAAATAAATAAATAGTGTGTGACGTTTCGGTAACAGCGTTGTTACTAACTTCAGACAAAATTACTATGGCCTACGGCCATAACACGTTGAAAACACCGGTTCTCGTCCGATCACCGAAGTTAAGCAACGTCGGGCCCGGTCAGTACTTGGGAGGGTGACCACCTGGGAACACCGGGTGCTGTAGGCTCCTTTTTTCCATTCAGTACTTTTGTCTGAAGATGGTAACAACGCTGTTACCGAAACGTCACACACTATTTATTTATTTGGATTTGGTCTTTGGCTTCTCTCAATGGTTACTTAAAGTTGGTGATGGTGATCTACCTACAGACCAACAGGGCCTCATTTCTCTTCCAGAAAGCTGTATCTTTCATGGGGTTGACCTGGTGCAGGAAATATTTGGTTCTTCCTATGGTGATATTACCGCCCTTAGCCAGTCTGTGATTTTAACGCCAAAAAAACACAGATTCATTAGAGATTAATGAAAAAGTTTTGGATCGCTTACCAAACAGGAGTCAGTGTTTTCTCAGTGTTGACAGTGTCGAGTGTGAGAATGTGGAGGAACAAAATAACTACCCTAAACAAAAGGTAATAAGACCAAATCCAAATAAATAAATAGTGTGTGACGTTTCGGTAACAGCGTTGTTACCATCTTCAGACAAAAGTACTATGGCCTACGGCCATACCACGTTGAAAACACCGGTTCTCGTCCGATCACCGAAGTTAAGCAACGTCGGGCCCGGTCAGTACTTGGGAGGGTGACCACCTGGGAACACCGGGTGCTGTAGGCTCCTTTTTTCCATTCAGTACTTTTGTCTGAAGATGGTAACAACGCTGTTACCGAATAGTCACACACTATTTATTTATTTGGATTTGGTCTTATTACCTTTTGTTTATAATCTACAATCCAAATTGTGCCTCATCAACCAATGCCTATAGTTTCTCACCTGAAAGGATTTTTTTGTATTAGTTGTTCACTAATAAAATATTTATAATTAAGTATTTTGATTTTTAGTCTTTATTCACCTATTTTCCCCAGTGCTCTATACATTGATTCAGGATCTTTGCAATGGCTCACATATGGTTATCTAGCGCTTCACATGTTTTTAGGCTAAACCCGGGGCGTTGCCGGGTCACTCGGCTAGAAATAATGGCTGTATTTGCTATATAGTTGTGTTGTATTGAATTTTCTTTTAATATTTGTTTTCTTTTTTTTTTCAATATAATTTTTTAAAGTTTTCACCAATGCCTATAGTTTCTCACCTGAAAGCAATTTTTTTGTATTATTTGTTCATTCATAAAATATTTATTATTATTTTGACTTTTGGTCGGTGGAAGGCTGGGTAAAACCGTTTGGTTTTCGACCACTAGGACCCGGGTTCGATTCCCGCATTGGGCACTTTTTTCTGTTAAAAAAAAATGCTCCAATGGCCCCCGATTCTTGCAAAAGTCCAACCCCACCAGCGAGTGCAAGTAACCAAACGGGGCTCTGGCATTTGTAAGTGCAAAGTCAAACTGCTTTTCACATGTGTAGACATGTGGTGCGCTTACAGTAAAAGCAGTCGCTAACTACCCACCATGATTATCATGGCCTGTACCACGTGTACTAGGGATAAGCAAAAAAAAAAAAACCTATTTTTCCCAGTGCTCTATACATTGATTTAGGATCTTTGCAATGGCACACATATGGTTATCCTGCCCATTCGCAGGCCTTTAGGGTAAACCTGGGGCTTTGCCCAGGTCACTCGGCTAAAAATGCAGTTTTTAGTGAGGTCCATTAAATGAATTTATCCCTTTTATGTTATCTTATTTTCTATATTGAAAAGTTAATAAATATGAAAAAAAATGTTTAAGAATATTATTAAAAAAGAATCATGAAGATATTTTAAAGGAGTCCTTTAGGGATGTCTGTTTTTGCACTTATGATTCCAGAGTTACATGGTCCAGTGGGCCGTATGAAAATCGAGTTGTTCATATAATAACATGTTTAAAAAATGCTATTTTCTTTTGATGTAATCTATATAGCTTGAAATAAATAAAAATAATGGCTGCTTGAACTCGGTCGCATGTGACATTTTACAGGTACATTGGGACAGCTGACATTCCCCCCCCAACCCAACCCACTGATAAATAGGCAAGAAGGTATGGGAAAAGATCCCAGTAGACGCGAATTCGCGTTGGTAGCCTACAATTTTATGTTAATTTTTAGAAATCAGGGACATGAATTCGCATCCTTTAGGCTTGACACCCTATAAGTGAGGATATGAATTTGCGTTATATGGGTTCAAAATGTTTCGTTGCTCGCATCTATGATGCCTTTTTTTTAGTAAAGTTGTAAGTAAACATCAATCGTCGAAATTTGCATTTTAAAATGGTTGAATTATCAGAAGTGGTGAATAATTAATATTGTCGAATTACCGTTTGTTATTTGATAGGCCAGAGATTGGGAAATCAAATCAAGGTCGAATTATCGCAAGGTGTCGAATTATCGGTATTGTCGAATTACTGTTTGTAATTTCATAGGTTCTGGAAATCAAAACATGGTCGAATTAACGAATTTATACTTAGAAAGTATTTTTACTTATCCTTACTTGAAATGCTGCTTCTAGGAAATCGGAATATACCCATTGCGATTTTTAAGCCACCATCTATACTTTTAAAGTCTCTGCAGGCCCTTTGGGTAAACCCTGGGCGTTGCCCGGGTCACTCGGCTAGTTGTTTATATATTCATTGTCTATTTTGAGAGGAACCACGGATGCAGAAGACACACAAACACATTAGAATAATTACACACAACACATCAAAAAATATAATACATTTATAAAGTAATTTATTATTTTTTTACTTTTTCATTTACTTCTCGATTATGGAAATCCGCTCTGCAAACGTACACGACACGAAGAAGAAGGTAATCAAGGTGGATTACCCTACAAAGTTGCAACTTGGTGCAACAAAACGTAGCAAATGGATATGAGTTTGGAATCAACATAGGGGTGCAAGAGGTATCTGAAGACTATGGCTGTAGGAAATATATAAGGATTTGTGGAAGATATAAATGAAAATGTAGATGTGGGAAATATATGAAGGATTTGTGGAAGATATAAATGAAAATGTAGATGTAGGAAATGGATGAAGGATTTGTGGAAGATATAAATGAAAATGTAGATGTAGGAAATGTATGAAGGATTTGTGGAAGATATAAACGAAAATGTAGATATAGGAAATGGATGAAGGATTTGTGGAAGATTTAAATGAAAATGTAGATGTAGGAAATGTATGAAGGATTTGTGGAAGATATAAATGAAAATGTATATGTAGGAAATGTATGAAGGATTTGTGGAAGATATAAATGAAAATGTAGATGTAGGAAATGTATGAAGGATTTGTGGAAGATATAAATGAAAATATAGATATAGGAACCGGATGAAGGATTTGTGGAAGATATAAATTAAAATGTAGATGTAGGAAATATATGAAGGATTTGTGGAAGATATAAATGAAAATGTAGATGTAGGAAATGTATGAAGGATTTGTGGAAGATATAAATGAAAATGTAGATGTAGGAAATGTATGAAGGATTTGTGGAAGATATGAATGAAAATGTAGATATAGGAAATATATGAAGGATTTGTGGAAGAGAGATAGATGAAAATGTAGATATAGGAAATGTATGAAGGATTTGTGGAAGATATAAATGAAAATGTAAATGTAGGAAATGGATGAAGGATTTGTGGAAGATGTAAATGAAAATGTAGATGTAGGAAACATATGAAGGATTTGTGGAATAGGTAGATGAAAATGTAGAGGTAGGAAATGTATGATGACTGTAGATGTGGTAAATAGATAACAATGTTGGATATATCAAAGACAATGTGGGTACAAGAGGTAGTTACAGTAACAAAATTAAACCCGAAGCTAAAAACATAAGGTAATTACTGACGATAAATCTGATTGATGGCTTGTATTATTTAACCAAAGAATAGTTTCCAATTCCAACAATATGTACAGAGTAATCGAAAATTTTATAAATTACATAAGTAAATTAGAATATCCTAATTGCCAAACATTATTGCATGGTTGAAGGGAGCCAATTAATATGGCAGTGGATGAACTGATGAGTTGTATTATTGCCCTAAATTGAGTAAATGAAGTAGTGATTACTGCAGATATACTTTGCACGAGCTACTCTATATGTAAATACAGGGATTGGTACATTCATTCGTGCAAATCCCTCGTATATAGGATGGAAATATTCAGAAGGATGGAATTCGTGTATTATAAAGGGCACATCTCTCTTTTATAGATTTTTATATAAAGACCCCACTGGGGTGGGGGGGGGTTGGTGGAAAGATGGTCTAAACCGTTTGTTTTTGACCACTATGACCCGGATTCAATCCCCGTATTGAGCACTTTTTTCTTATAACTAAATGCTCCAATGGCCCCCGATTCTTGCAAAAGTCCAACCCCACCAGCGTGTGTAAGTAACCAAACGGGGCTCTGGTACATTTGTAAGTGCAAAGTCGAACTGATTTTCACATGTGTAGACATGTGGTGCACTTACAGTAAAAGGCAGTAGCCTACTTCTACCCACCATGATTTCCATGGCTTGTACTACGTGTACAAGGGATAAGCAAAATAATAATAATGCGTTAAAACAATCCCTTTCTCGATTCTTCCTTCGAAAAACAACAAACTCTAATTGTTCAATATACCACAACTCAAGCTCTCACAATTTCTACAATAAATCCAACCTGTATGCCCTGGTTTCGGACTATGCCCCTCATCAGTACAAGGGTGGCTTGGATTTTATAACATTGTATTTCCTTTTGTTTAGGCAGCATTAGAAGACAACACATAGAAGACTCTGTATGTTGAGTATAAGATTATTCAGTGCTGTTACATTTTATAATCTTAAAGGTAGTAGATCAATAATTAGTAGACTGAAGATGTAAAAGAATTGGGAAGACCTGGCTTAACAATGGTAAACCTTTCCAACGACAATTTAGCCCACTAACGCGCAACTACTATTGTGTTCTGCTTATTTACAAGCCATAAAATATGAAAGGCTCACTGTTTGTCCTTATTGAATCAAATATATCTCTCTTCAATTACATTCTCAAGAAAAAGAGTGATATGTGTATTGTTCATTAATATTGCTAGAACTGGAATTTGAATTTTTTTACCTTGCCCTTTAATTTTAAGAACTGTGCTCGAAGCAGAGATATTGGTGGAATTTCTACAATTAGAAAATCTTCTTTTAGAATTTCCTTTAAACACCAATGCAAATATATAACCTTTATATGCAGACTATATGAGAAGAATTAACAATAAATTAATTTGAAAAATTGTTCTGAAGTATAATTGAACTGGGATTAGGTGGATAAATTAAGAAATTTTTACTATTTTTGTTCTAATAAATTTCAACAATCCTTACTGCAATGGTAAAATAATAGGAGGGTGAGGGTAGGTTCAGCATTGATGGGCCAGTCTACCCTTTCCCATTATTTTACAATTTCAGTAAAAACAGTATAAAATAGTTTTTTAATGAGGCTTACACGTGAAAATTGTTTAACTATATTATGACAAATAGTACGTAATTTCATCAAGTTAATACAATAATTATGGCGATCTGGTGGATTGAATCGGAGAAATAAATGGAAATGTTTACCATAGCCATGCCTTCCTGAATATTTCTTCCATATTGTGGAATAACTAACTGTAGAAATACAAATTTGTTGTACATCCTATATGATAGAAACCACAAAATAATTCCAACTTCAAAAGCAGAGTGAACTATGTATTGTTTACTTATACTAGTTTTTATATATTCAAGTCTTGGAATTGAGTTCGGAAGATTAAAGAATAAAACAGCTTCCCCAACAAATAAAATTGGAATTATTGTTGTTGGAACTAAATGGTAGCGATATATTTACCGGAAAGATTTGACTCTCGGAGAGAATGGGGTAGGGAGGAGGCGCCACCCAACCTCCTCCATCACACCATCGATTTTAAGGAGGAATTCCTTCGTCATGACGGCAATGTTCTCTTCCATGGCCGCTGTTCCTTCACTGTCTAGCTCGGCTCCATGTTGGCTGTCTAGCTCGGCCCGGTGTTGGCTGTCTAGCTCGGCCCCGTGTTGGCTGTCTAGCTCGGCCTATGTTGGCTGTCTAGCTCGGCCTATGTTGGCTGTCTAGCTCGGCCTCATGTTGGCTGTCTAGCTCGGCCTCATGTTGGCTGTCTAGCTCGACCCCGTGTTGGCTGTCTAGCTCGGCCCCATGTTAGCTGTCTAGCTCGGCCCCATGTTAGCTGTCTAGCTCGGCCCCATGTTGGCTGTCTAGCTCGGTCCCATGTTGGCTGTCTAGCTCGGCCCCATGTTGGCTGTCTAGCTCGGCCTATGTTGACTGTCTAGCTCGGCCTCATGTTGGCTGCGTACCTCGGCCCCATGTTGGCTGTCTACGTCGGCCCCATGTTGGCTGTCTACCTCGGCACCATGTTGGCTGTCTAGCTCGGCCCCATGTTGGATGTCTACCTATGCATGTTTGAATGTCTATCTCTGCTCCATGTTGGCTGGCTAACTTTGCACCATGTTGATGTCTAGCTCGGCCCCATGTGGGCTGTCTATCTCTGCTCCATGTTGGCAGTCTAGCTCTGCTCTTTGTAGACTGTCTATCTCTGCTCCATGTTGGCTGTCTAACTTTGCAACATGTTGAATGTCTAGCTCGGCTCCATGTTGGATATCTACCTATGCATGTTTGAATGTCTATCTCTGCTCCATGTTGGCTGTCTAACTTTGCATCGTGTTGAATGTCTAGCTCGGCCCCATGTTGGCTGTCTATCTCTGCCCCGTGTTGGAGGGTCTAGTTCTGCTCCATGTTGGCTGTCTAGCTCTGTTCCATGTTAGCTGTCTAGGTCTGTTCCATGTTGGCTGTCTAGCTCTGTTCCATGTTGGCTGTCTATTTCTGCCCCGTGTTGGATGTCTAGCTCTGCTCCATGATGGCTGTCTAGTTTTGCTCCATGTTGGCTGTCTAGCTCAGCTCCGTGTTGGCTGGTCATCTCTACTCCATGTCGCCTGTCTATCTCTGCTTCGTGTTGGCTGTCTAGCTTAGCTCCGTCTTGGCTGTCTAGCTCTGCTTCGTGTTGGCTGTCTAGCTCTGCTCCGTGTTGACTGTCTAGCTCTGATTCGTATTGGCTGTCTATCTCTGCTCCGTGTTGGCTGTCTAGCTCTGCTCCGTGTTGACTGTCTAGCTCTGATTCGTATTGGTTGTCTATCTCTGCTCCGTGTTGTCTGTCCAGCTCTGCTCCGTGTTGGTTGTCTAGCTCGGCCCCTAGTTGGCTGCCTAGCTCGGCCCCGTGTTAGCTGTCTAGCCCGGCCCCGTGTTGGCTGTCTAGCTCGGCCCCATGTTGGCTGTCCAGCTCGGCCCCATGTTGGCTGTCTAGCTCGGCTTATGTTGGCTGTCTAGCTCGGCCCCATGTGGGCTGTCTAGCCCGGCCCCATGTTAGCTGTCTAGCTCGGCCCCATGTTGGCTGTCTAGCTCGGCCCCATGTTGGCTGTCTAGCTCTGCTCCGTGTTGGCTGTCTAGCTCTTCTCCGTGTTGGCTGTCTAGCTCTGCTCCGTGTTGGCTGGCTAGCTCTGCTCAGTGTTGGCTGTCTAGCTCTGCTTCGTGTTGGCTGTCTAGCTCTGCTCCGTGTTGGCTGTTTAGCTCTGCTCCGTGTTGGCTGTCTAGCTCTGCTCCATGTTGGCTGTCTAACTCTTCTCCATGTTGGTGGCTAGCTATGCTCCGTGTTGGCTGTCTAGCTCTTTTCCGGGTTGGCTGGCTAGCTATGCTCTATGTTGGATGTCTAGCTCTGCTCCGTGTTGGCTGGCTAGCTTTGCTCCGTGTTGGCTGGCTAGCTCTGCTCCTTGTTGGCTGTCTAGCTCTGCTCCATGTTGCTGTCTAGCTCTGCTCCGTGTTGGCTGTCTAGCTCTTCTCCGTGTTGGCTGGCTAGCTCTGCTCCATGTTGGCTGTCTAGCTCTTCTCCGTGTTGGCTGTCTATCTCTGCTCCCTGTTGGCTGTCTATCTCTGATCCATGTTTCCCGCCTAGCCCTGTTACATTTTGCCTGTTTAACTCTGAGTCTATTTGTCTGTTTATCTCTGCTTGATAGTGGCTGTCTAGCTCGGCTCTATGTTGGCGGTCTTACTCTGATCCAGATGAACAGTTCATTACAGGTGAACTACCTATCTCTGATCCATGTGGGCTGTCTAGCCTTTATCCATGTTGCCCGTCTAGCCCTGCTTTTTTTTTTCATTACTATATCTGGTTATATTTGTCTGTTTAGCCCTGCCTGACCTTGGCTGTCTAACTCTGCTCTATGCTGGCGGTCTAGTTCTGAGCTGAAGAACAGTCTAATACAGGTGAACTACTTAGCTCTGATCCAGGTGGGCTGTCTAGCTCTGATCCATGTTGGCGATTTTTTCCTAATTACTCTAAAATATTCTCTCCTAGTTGTGTGCGTGTGGAAAAATCCTCTTTCTTTTTTCTCAACAGCAGAATAATATAAATAAGATTATAAACACCGTCTCCGTCATACAACCACCAATCAGCAGTATAATAAAACTTACCTTTCGTATAACATTTTGAAATATTCGATATCCATTCAAATTAACGAGAAGAAATATAATTCAGACATGTTTCTCGCCTGAATAATTTGCTTTGAAATACCTATTTGAAATTCCAAACAAATTATTCAAGTAAGTTTATAAAGTCCAATATTTTCATATTTTGAAATAAAATACATATCAAATTATAAACTCCTACATACTTATTAAAACTATATAACTCGGTTTATTCTCTCTCTCTCTCACAAGCTGTCAACAAATTTATATTACAGTGTAAAATTTGATATAATACAATATTTTTGTGCAATAATACTAAGTTAGCAATGGCTTTAACGACGTAAAATAAATTATAAAAATATCTTGAATCAGCTAGATATATGTCTTAATGTATTATACATTCATTGTGTAACTTTCTCTTGTGTTAACCAAGCGATGAATCAAAAAGATAAATCAAACAGACCGCCTTAATCAAATACAAGAAGATGAATAAATGGGAGGCAGTCTGAATTCAATAGAGAGATATTACGTAACGTCAAACTCCCGAACATAATTAGATTTCAAATGTTCAAACTTTTTGTTTGCTTCATAAAACTGGATGTCCTTTTATGCGCAACGATGACGCAACTGGTAATCCTTTAAAGTTCAAAAAACAGATAGCAGACGACTATTGCACTCTAGGTTTATCTATACAGAATTTTATAGCATTCTGTTATAAATTCCAGTCAATTATACCAGAAATAATTATCTAAGAATATATTTATATTTGGGTTTTAATTCAATATGGCATTATTCATGCTTTACATCATTTATATAAGAAGAAATAAAAATTATCTTACAGATCAGTTACGCTTCTTCCTGTTGATACCATTAAATCAGACGATAAATCACAAAAATTAATATAGTGCGTTATTTACGTACATTTATATATACAGTTAAACCTGTCTATAGCACCACCTCTAAATAGCGTCTTCCTCTCTATAGCGCCCGATTTTAAACATTAAAATGTTAACATTTTACATTAAAAGTGAAGTGTCTATAGCACCCCTTCTTTATAGCAACCTATTTTGATGAGTCCCAAGAGGGGGCACTATAGACAGGTTTAACTGTATATATACAAGGTGTGTCCAATAAATAATGAGACCGGTCAAAAACAAAAAAAAATGAAATAATAATTTTTTAAAGTCTATTAAAAAATTAGAAAGATTCAGCTACACTGCGGTATATCACATCACGTGATTGCGCGCGAAGTCGATAAATTGTAAGCTTGTAAAAAGAACGCCTTGCATAACAACTTCTAATTTGTAATGAATAGAAAATTCGAACAACGAATTTGTATTAAATTTTGCTACAAAATTGGGAAATCGGCTTCAGAAACTTTAGATTTGTTGAAATTGGCATTTGGAAATAAAAAATTAAATAAGCCCACCACATTTAGATGGTTTCCAAATTTCAAATTTGATAAAATAAAATCCGCGAATAGGGTTACTGGACATTGAGGAAGAAACAGGTATATCAAAATCATTAGTTGGATCGATAATTAAAGAAGACTTGCAGTTAAAGAAGACACCTTCAAAATTTGTCCCTAAAATGCTCACAATCCAACAAAAGGAGAATCGCGTTGAAGTTGCCAAAAAAATCTTGAAATGGTGGAAGAAAACCCTAATTGGAAGGAAAAAGTAATAACTGGAGACGAGACATGGGTTTACGGGTATGACCCGGAAACAAAACGCCAATCCATGGAGTGGAAAGGAAAAGATGAACTAAGAACGAATAAATCCCGACTTTGCAAGTCAAAAAACAAGGTTTTATTGGTCACGTTCTTTGACATAAAGGGAATTGTGCATTATGAATATCTAGAGGAAGGTCAAACAATCAATAAAGAGTCTTATTTAAACATGAGACGTGTACTTGAATCAATTCGTCTAAAAATAAGTGTAATGTGGAGTTCCAAAAATTGGATTATCCATCATGATAATGCACCACCACACACCGCTACATCTGTACTGATTTATTTGGCTAAACACGGCATCCAAATACTTCCACAACCTCCCTATTCCCCAGACCTAGCTCCACATAATTTTTTTTCTCTTTCCAAAACACAAAATGGCTCTAAAAGGAAGGAGATTTGACACTAGAGAGTCCATCATAGCGGATTCGAAAAGGTCTTAAAGAACATCCCGAAAGATGCCTTTTCTAAATGTTTTAAATCATGGGAGAAGAGATGGAAATTATGTATAGATGCGGGAGGGGACTATTTTGAAAAATACTGATAAAACCAGTCTCATTATTTATTGGACACACCTTGTATATGACACGAATGAAAACATTGAGACGCGAATGTTTCTTTTCACAAAGAAATCAACTTATTGCTTTGTATTAATTTATGCCTAACTTGTTCTTATTGTTTGCGGAAGAGAATTGCTCGATACAAATATTTATATGTAATTCTACTCTGCTAAAAGCTAATGTCAATAGTTTGCTTGAATTCCATTTCTAAGATTCCACCCTTCAGTGTAGCATATAAAAGCAGAATGATCCAATACAGTATTAGAGCTCTAAAGAAGCGGTCTGGTAGATTGAATTGGCGAAACTGCTGGGAGAGTTCACCACTGATCAACCAAGCCCTTCCAATATATTTTCATCGCAATAATGAAAGTAGAAATTTGATTTATATGTTAAAAGAAACATTCGTGTCTTAATGTCTTCATTCGTTATATATATAAATGGCGCGTTATTGCTTTGTAAATCAAACAATTGTAAACTAATATCGAATAATAAAAAAAGGTTACAATAAGGTGTTCAAATTGAAAGATTTCTGTGCACACATATGTCACCAAATATTTAAAGTAGGATCTAGGCCCTTGAAGAAAAAATGACCAAATTTATAAATCGCTTTCTTACGAACAAAGCGAAGATCAAACTGAAAAACAGTCAAAATAATCATATAAGTTTTTAATATTTATTCAAATAGCAAAGAACAAAAAATGATCGGTAATGACATGTTATAATACTGTAAAGAATCAGAGACAAAACGTCACTTGAATAAACGGATAGCAAGTATTGAAGAAAAGAGAGAGAGAGAGAGAGAGAGAGAGAGACGGTTAAACATACTTTATTGACTACTAGTCAATTATGGATGAAAAATAATGATATAATACAGTGAAATTATGATTGAGGAAGGCTCCACCATCTTGCTAGAGTCCTCCTCCAGACGATGAGAGGGTCTTCTTGGACGCCCCGTATCTCCAGGCCCAGGAAGTGCTTGTAGATACGGGTCTTGGCAGACGCCAGGATGGCCAGGGCGTCGTCCTCCAGGTCATGCCCGAAGATCCATCCCTGCAGAGAGAGAGAGAGAGAGAGACAAACACTGTATATTTAAACAAGTAGAAAATAAAGATTCTGGGGAACATCAATGTTATCTTGTACTCTATTAATTTGATCCACCAGGCCACTTGACCACGAAGGATGTTTATCTGGATATTTTAATGTCATTAAAGATAAAACTATGTCAGTGATGTATAGATATATTATGTGGAAATCTTGTATTTGTTGTTTGAAGGTATATAAATATATATTACAAAAATGAAGATTTCTGTTGTATTTTGGAATTATATTGATATAATGAATTATTATTATTATTTGTTGCTTGATTTTGGTATACATGAGTATGTTACGATATTGTTTTGCAGTCGTGGGAATGATAAAAAAAAAATAGTTCAGATCAGTAATTGTTTTAATTGAACTTATGGAATATATAAAAACTTAATTTGGTAAAAGTACTGCCTGGCTTAAGGCGTAAAAATAAAAAATGAATAACTTATTTACATAATGTACAAAAGGTTTGACCCGGCCAACGGGAAACAACAACGAGTTTTTACAGGGGAAGCGTGACCTCTGGCGGTCGATTTAGCAGAGTTTTTGAATCTATGAAATATAATTTTAAATATATATGTTATATAAACTTTATTTTATTTTGAAATATTATAAAAATTCTGGAACAAACTACTCTGTTAAGTCGACCACCAGATTTCGCAGTTTTCCTTATATATAACCTATTGTTGTTGTTTCCTGTTGGCCTGCTCAAATCTTTCTGTAGATATGTAAATAAGCCTTTCGTTTATTTCTTTCTTACGCCTTGATTCAGGTAGCACTTTATCAAATTATGTATTCTATACTTCCTTAAGTACAATTAAAGTAAATTGTGATTATAATATGTTTTATTATTTTATCACGATTGCAAATTAAACACTCATGTATACCAACCTTAAGCAAATGCTCAATTCTTTATATCAATCAGCAAGTAATAATTCTATAACTCTAATTCCAAAATCAATAGAAAATATTCTTTGTAATATATATATAATATTTTATGTTAAAAAATAAGTATTTTTGTTGTCCATGGGTATTTATTAAACACACTTAAAAACATTTTTAAATAAAAAGGTATGTATTGGATCAAAATATTATTTATTTTACTGAAATAAATTTTGGTAAAATTAATGATATTTTGATCCAATATATGCTTTTTTAATTAAATATTTATTTATGAATTGCTCTATTTTCAAAACACAAAAACATGTAGACTGAAAAAAAAAATACGAATATTACTTCAAAACCACCAATTTTAATCAAACTAATTTCTAACCAAACCTATATATATCTTCAAAAATATTTGAGTGAAATAATTTATTTTTAGCTGAGAAATATTCTTAGAAAAGAGACTAAATATAGAAAGGTTCTTTTAGGGGTATATCAAATAGCATCTTATTTATGGCATAAAATGGTGCCGGAAAAAACAGACGAGTTTTCCAGAAGTTGTCCAGCGACACATTCATGACGCCCATTAGAAGGCGTCTTCCTAAGAATTGCACCAGATGTCGCCCGAACGGATGACATTTGGAGTAATGGAAGGAGCGCTCCCGTTGTAAGGGGCTCTACCCACCTTAATTATTGGCAGACGAGCCTGCTTATCGGGAATCCATCGGACCACCCTGGTGCTGCGAATATTATCGCCAGTTGGGCTACAAGATAATCCTTCGTCTGCCTTCGTTTCTTTCGATAAAAGGGATTTTTGTAAGTAAAGTTGGATCGAATGGTAGGTATTGGTTAACCATTATAGCTCATGGTATTACATACTGTGTATAATTGATACATACACTATTTACATATCTGTTAAATATATACACCTTTATTAGGGTTAGTTATAGGTTATTGGAGATATAGAGAGAAGATGGGTGTTGTTGAAGTTTTCCTGTTACATTCTGTGGATTTCAGGTTTTAATGGATATTCTTTTACCGTTTGATTACACTTTTTAAAATGATATTTATCTCTTTTGTGTTATTAAAATTTAATTTTATTAACTATTTATATCTACTTTAATGGCTAAATAGCTCATACTGTTTGGCAAAAAAAGCGATCACAAATATTCTGGTATATATAATTTAACAATAGGTTTATATTTAAAATATTCTTAATTATTCTTATACGGACAAATGTATAAATGCTAAAAAGATAAATTTTACTCTCCAATATTTTGTGTGTGTGATAAGGCACAATTCATATAAAGATTATAATCTATTATAAATATTAAAATATACAGTTATCAGCGTCATAATCAATTCTTTCTTAATCAATTCTGTCACCGTTTGCTTTGTGAATGGAATAAATACCCAAATATGGCCATTTCTCATAACCATCGGTGGTTCAGTGGTAGAATGCTCGCCTGCCACGTGGGCGGCCCGAGTTCGATTCCCGGCCGATGCATTTTTTTTTAGAATTTTTAAAAGTCATTTATATATTATACAAGAATGACATCCACGGCGCCAATTTATAATTGTAACGAATAGTATTTGAATAAAAGCATTTAATCGGGTAAAACCCTGGCGTTGCCCGGGTCATTCGGCTAGTAGATTATAATGAGGTAATAAGACCTAATCCAAATAAATAAATAGTGTGTGATGTTTCAGTAACAACGTTGTTACTGTCTTATTCCCTTGTGTTTTTAACATTTTATGTATATATTGGTGATATATATAT
>CP092866.1:63874409-64041393 GCA_030710605.1 Cordylochernes scorpioides
TAGGCCTTCTAGCTCGGTCCATGTTGGCTGTCTAGCTCGGCCCCATGTTGGCGGTCTAGCTCGGTCCATGTTGGCTGTCTAGCTCGGCCCCATGTTGGCTGTCTCGCTCTACTCCGTGTTGGCTGTCTAGCTCGGCCCATGTTGGCGGTCTAGCTCGGTCCATGTTGGCTGTCTAGCTCGGCCCCATGTTGGCTGTCTAGCTCGGCCCCGTGTTGGCTGTCTAGCTTTGCCCCATGTTGCTGTCTAGCTCAGCCCCATGTAGGCTTTCTAGCTCGTCTCCGTGTTGGCTGTCTATCGCGGCCCCATGTTAGCTGTCTAGCTCGGCCCCATTTTGGCTGTCTAGCTCGGCTCCGTGTTAGCTGTCTTGCTCGGCCCCATGTTGGCTGTCTAGCTCGGCCCCATGTAGGCTTTCTAGCTCGGCTCGGTGTTAGCTGTCTAGCTCGGCCCCAGGTTGGCTGTCTACCTATGCTCCATGTTGGCTGTCTAGCTCGGCCCCATGTTGGCTGTGTAGCTATTCTCCATGTAGGCTGTCTAGCTCGGCTCCGTGTTGACTGTCTAGCTATGCTTCATGTTGGCTGTCTAGCTCTGCTCCGTGTTGACTGTCTATCGCGCCCCATGTTGGCTGTCTAGCTCGGCCCCATGTTGGCCGTCTAGCTCGGTCCATGTTGGCTGTCTAGCTCGGCCCCATTTTGGCCGTCTAGCTCGGTCCATGTTTGCTGTCTAGCTCGGCCCCATGTTGGCTGTCTAGCTCTACTCCGTGTTGGTTGTCTAGCTCGGCCCCATGTTGGCTGACTAGCTCGACTCCATGTTAGCTGTCTAGCTCGGCCCCATGTTAGCTATCTAGCTCTGCTCCGTGTTGGCTGTCTAGCTCTGCTCCGTATTTTAAGGAGGAATTCCTTCGTCATGACGGCAATGTTCTCTTCCATGGCCGCTGTTCTTTCATTGTCTAGCTCGGCCCATGTTGGCTGTCTAGCTCGGCCCCATGTTGGCTGTCTAGCTCGGTCCATGTTGGCTGTCTAGCTCGGCCCCATGTTGGCTGTCTAGTTCGGTCCATGTTGGCTGTCTAGCTCGGCCCCTTGTTGGCTGTCTAGCTCGGTCCATGTTGGCAGTCTAGCTCGGCCCCATGTTGGCTGTCTAGCTCGGCCCCATGTTGGCTGTCTAGCTCTACTCCGTGTTGGCTGTCTAGCTCGGCCCCATGTTGGCCGTCTAGCTCGGTCCATGTTGGCTGTCTAGCTCGGCCCCATGTTGGCTGTCTAGCTCGGTACATGTTGGATGTCTAGCTCGGCCCCATGTTGGCCGTCTAGCTCGGTCCATGTTGGCTGTCTAGCTCGGCCCCATGTTGGCTACCTAGCTCGGCCCTGTGTTGGCTGTCTAGCTTTTCCCCATTTTAGCTGTCTAGCTCAGCTCCATGTAGGCTTTCTAGCTCGGTCCATGTTGGCTGTCTAGCTCGGCCCCATGTTGGCTGTCTAGCTCGGTACATGTTGGATGTCTAGCTCGGCCCCATGTTGGCCGTCTTGCTCGGTCCATGTTGGCTGTCTAGCTCGGCCCCATGTTGGCTGTCTAGCTCGGCCCCGTGTTGGCTGTCTAGCTTTTCCCCATGTTAGCTGTCTAGCTCAGCCCCATGTAGGCTTTCTAGCTCGTCTCCGTGTTGGCTGTCTATCGCGGCCCCATGTTAGCTGTCTAGCTCGGCCCCATGTTAGCTGTCTAGCTCTACTCCGTGTTGGCTGTCTAGCTCGGCCCCATGTTGGCTGACTAGCTCGACCCGATGTTAGCTGTCTAGCTCGGCCCCATGTTAGCTGTCTAGCTCTGCTCCGTGTTGGCTGTCTAGCTCTGCTCCGTATTTTAAGGAGGAATTCCTTCGTCATGACGGCAATGTTCTCTTCCATGGCCGCTGTTCTTTCACTGTCTAGCTCGGCCCATGTTGGCTGTCTAGCTCGGCCCCATGTTGGCTGTCTAGCTCGGTCCATGTTGGCTGTCTAGCTCGGCCCCCTGTTGACTGTCTAGTTCGGTCCATGTTGGCTGTCTAGCTCGGCCCCATGTTGGCTGTCTAGTTCGGTCCATGTTGGCTGTCTAGCTCGGCCCCATGTTGGCTGTCTAGCTCGGTCCATGTTGGCAGTCTAGCTCGGCCCCATGTTGGCCGTCTAGCTCGGTCCATGTTGGCTGTCTAGCTCGGCACCATGTTGGCCGTCTAGCTCGGTCCATGTTGGCTGTCTAGCTCGGCCCCATGTTGGCTGTCTAGCTCGGTACATGTTGGATGTCTAGCTCGGCCCCATGTTGGCCGTTTAGCTCGGTCCATGTTAGCTGTCTAGCTCGGCCCCATGTTGGCTATCTAGCTCGGCCCCGTGTTGGCTGTCTAGCTTTTCCCCATTTTAGCTGTCTAGCTCAGCTCCATGTAGGCTTTCTAGCTCGGTCCATGTTGGCTGTCTAGCTCGGCCCCATGTTGGCTGTCTAGCTCGGTACATGTTGGATGTCTAGCTCGGCCCCATGTTGGCCGTCTTGCTCGGTCCATGTTGGCTGTCTAGCTCGGCCCCATGTTGGCTGTCTATCTCGGCCCCGTGTTGGCTGTCTAGCTTTGCCCATGTTAGCTGTCTAGCTCAGCCCCATGTAGGCTTTCTAGTTCGTCTCCGTGTTGGCTGTCTATCGCGGCCCCATTTTAGCTGTCTAGCTCGGCCCCATGTTAGCTGTCTAGCTCTACTCCGTGTTGGCTGTCTAGCTCGGCCCCATGTTGGCTGACTAGCTCGACCCGATGTTAGCTGTCTAGCTCGGCCCCATGTTAGCTGTCTAGCTCTGCTCCGTGTTGGCTGTATAGCTCTGCTCCGTATTTTAAGGAGGAATTCCTTCGTCATGATGGCAATGTTCTCTTCCATGGCCGCTGTTCTTTCACTGTCTAGCTCGGCCCATGTTGGCTGTCTAGCTCGGTCCATGTTGGCTGTCTAGCTCGGCCCCATGTTGGCTGTCTAGTTCGGTCCATGTTGGCTGTCTAGCTCGGCACCATGTTGGCTGTCTAGCTCGGTCCATGTTGGCAGTCTAGCTGGGCCCCATGTTGGCTGTCTAGCTCGGCCCCATGTTGGCTGTCTAGCTCTACTCCGTGTTGGCTCTCTATCGCGGCCCCATGTTGGCTGTCTAGCTCGGCCCCATGTTGGCTGTCTAGCTCGGCCCCATGTTGGCTGTCTAGCTCGGCCCCATGTTGGCTGTCTAGCTCTACTCCGTGTTGGCTGTCTAGCTCTACTCCGTGTTGACTGTCTATTGAGGCCCCATGTTGGCTGTCTAGCTCGGCCCCTTGTTGGCTGTCTAGCTCGGCCCCATGTTGGCTGTCTAGCTCTACTCCGCGTTGGCTCTCTAGCTCGGCCCCATGTTGGCTGTCTAGCTCGGCCCCATGTTAACTGTCTAGCTCGGCCCCATGTAGGCTTTCTAGCTCGGCTCCGTGTTGGCTGTCTATCGCGGCCCCATGTAGGCTTTCTAGCTCGGCTCCGTGTTAGCTGTCTAGCTCGGCCCCATGTTAGATGTCTAGCTCGGCCCCATGTTATCTGTCTAGCTCGGCCCCATGTGGGCTTTCTAGCTCGGCTCCGTGTTGGCTGTCTATCGCCGCCCCATGTTAGCTGTCTAGCTCGGCCCCATGTTAGCTGTCTTGCTCGGCCCCATTTTGGCTCTCTAGCTCGGCTCCCTGTTAGCTGTCTAGCTCGGCCCCATGTTGGCTGTCTAGCTCGGCCCCATGTAGGCTTTCTAGCTCGGCTCCGTGTTAGCTGTCTAGCTCGGCGCCATGTTGGCTGTCTAGCTATGCTCCATGTTGGCTGTCTAGCTATGCTCCATGTTGGCTGTCTAGCTCGGCCCCATGTTGGCTGTGTAGCTATGCTCCATGTAGGCTGTCTAGCTCGGCCCCATTTTGGCTGTCTAGCTCGGCCCCATGTAGGCTTTCTAGCTCGGCTCCGTGTTAGCTGTCTAGCTCGGCCCCATGTTGGCTGTCTTGCTATGCTCCCTGTTGGCTGTCTAGCTCGGCCCCATGTTGGCTATGTAGCTATGCTCCATGTATGCTGTCTAGCTCGGCTCCGTGTTGACTGTCTAGCTATGCTTCATGTTGGCTGTCTAGATCTGCTCCGTGTTGGCTGTCTAGATCTGCTCCGTGTTGGGTGTCTAGATCTGCTCCGTGTTGGCTGTCTAGATCTGCTCCGTGTTGGCTGTCTGGTTCTGCTCCGTGTTGCCTGTCTAGCTATGCTCCGTGTTGGTTGTCTATCTCTGCTCCATGTTGGGTGTCTAGGTCTGCTCCGTGTTGGCTGCCTGGTTCTGCTCCATGTTGACTGTCTAGCTATGCTCCGTGTTGGCTGTGTATCTCTGCTCCGTGTTGGCTATGTATCTCTGCACCGTGTTGGCTGTGTATCGCTGCTCTGTGTAGGCTGTTTAGCTCTGCTCGAGGCTGCCTGTTCAGAGCTGATTTATGTTTTCTCTTAGCTGCCACCATGTAGTCTCTCTAGATTTGCTTCTTGTTGAATGTCTAGCGCTGATCCATATTGCCCGTCTAGCCCTGCTCCATTTTGCATGTCTAGCTCTGGTTCTATTTGTCTGTTTAGCTCTGCCTGATGTTGGCTGTCTACCTCTCATCTATGTTGGTGGTCTATCTCTGAGCGGAAGAACAGTCTAATACAGGTGAACTACTTAGCTCTGATCCAGGTGGGCTGTCTAGCTCTGATCCATGTTTGCGATTTCTTTCTACTTCGTCTAAAATATTCCCTCCTAGTAGTTTGTATGTGGACAAATTCCTCTTGTTCCCAACAGGAAAGAAATATAAATAAGATTATAAAGCAAATAACCTTCTCCTTACATACAACCACTATTCAACAGTATAATAAAACTTGCCTTTTGTATAACATTTCGAAAATATTAGATGTGATATCTTGGGACCTCTGGGACCAGTGTTACCTGATGCTAGACGAACCTCGATGTCAACTCTACCGTGCAGTCGTGGTGGAAGGCGACACAGCTGGGCCAAAGGTGAAATAAACAAACAGAGATTCCACTAAAAGCGTCTGACGTCAAGAAGGAATGGGATGAGGAGAGAGAGACTTTAGAGCAAGTGTTACCGTTGGGAGCCAAGCGAAGACTGCCTATTCTAGGTCTTCGATTTAACACCACGACCTTGCTTCTTTCTGATTGGCTGACCTATTTAGGTGATTCTTTCCTAATTGGTGGGACTTTTTCACGTGGCCGTAGGCTATTGGTTGACCTACTTAGGTGATGTCTTCTGTAATTGGCCTTGCGGCTTTCTTTGATGGAAAATACGTCCGGTCTTGGCCCGGAAATTGGGCGTCTCTCAAACTTTTATAACTTCTGGTCACCAGATACGTCCTGTCTTGTCCGGAAATATTGGTTCAAACTTAGCTCGCAGGGTTTCCGGGGTCAGAAGGTTAACTGTGACGTTATTAATAATTATGTTCTCTTCTAGGCCTACCTCTTAGGTTTGACTTCTACGATCCTCTAAGCCTGATTTGTTTTAACCTTAACTTTCTCCTGTCTCTCTCCATTCCTTCTATCTGTACAGTTGCGATACTTTATTAGATTCTTACGCGGTACAGATTGATGTTAGTTGAGGCTTTCTATGTGCAGTACATAAGAAGTTATATACAGTCATGGGGTGGAACATGTGGTAGTAGATATCTAGACTATTTACAACAATTCCATGATCTTAAATCATCACAGATGGCCCCGGATGTGAGAGGGTTCATATGGAGGGATTTAAGAGAGCGGAATAGGAAGACTGTGATTAAGGAAGTAATTTTTTTAGAAATTAATTAAAGTGAGTTGGTATATAACATGGGGTTGATTTCTGTATATCCATAAGAGATAATAAAGCATAAACAACTAATATTAAACATACAAGTAAAAATAAAAATAGGAATAAAAGAATTAATAGAGAACATATAATGATGATAGGTAAAAATAAAACGATTGGATGGGAAAATCATGATCTCTTCGTGATGGGCGTTAGAAAGGGTTGAGGGGTTAGTTATTACTTGGGTGAGGCAATGTCACTTTGACTCAAGTCCCAAACCATTTAATGTGCACGGCGCGGAGAACCTAGGCCATGTTTCACATGTAAATTTAAGGACCGAATAAAGTTACAGTACCGCAATCGAAAAGTAAGATAAGGGGATTGTTATGGGTTTTAGTAATTAGTCGTTAAGATGTACGCATGCAGGATAAAGAGGGCGAAGATCAGTGACCAGAAATCAAAGTTTTAATTAGAGTCGTCAGGGGCTTAGCGAGAAAAAGAGTAAAATAAAATTTAAAAAAATGTGCCAGCGTGTGGCATGAGAGTGCCCTGGAATAAAAAAAATACAATTTGCACGTATCCAAGCCAGAAGTAGGGATAGGTAAATCCGGGGGACGGTGTGACAAGATTGTTAATTACGAAATCAAAGTAGGTCAAGTCTAGCCTGCGAAGGAGTTAAAAGTTCCTGCGGAAAAGGGTTAGTATTTATTAAGAAGTAACCTTTAAAGTGGTTGTTTAAGCGGTTATTGAAGATTGCCCTGTTTTTAGATCGTGATTTTTAGTTTGATTATAAAAGAATATATCATTGAGATATGAAATTGCGAAATTAAGGCTTTGCATATAGCGTTAAAGGATTTGAAAAATCGAAAATAGAATTGCGAAGTTAAATGCAAAGTAATCTTTAAAAAAAAGTAAAAATAGTGATGATATGATACAAAGATTAACACACTACAGCAGTATATAAGGGGTAATAGAAAGTGAAAATATTAAATGAAAATTAAAAATGAGCAGTAATATACTCGATAGCATTGACATGGTAGCGGAAGATGAAACAATGTAAATAACATCTAATTTATAAAGTGAGAGAAAATATAAAATGATAAATGCAAATTAGTGATATAAACATGAAATATGAACTTGAGATTATTAGATATGATATGAAAGATAAAATATATAGTTGATTATAAAATAGAGTCATAAAGCAAAAGTAAATAAGTTTTGGTAAAGAAAAATAAAATAAAATGACACTCATCTAAACTGATTGGTGAGGTAAATAAAAAATAAGAGCTATATAATGATTATATACAAGATATTAAAATGAAAATTTAAAAAAAATGTTCATCGAGGAAGAAGAGCAAGTAAGATTATACAGGGTGATCCAAAAGTCCCGCACAACTTTAAAAATTAATAACTCCCCGAATATTTGCGCTAGAGCAATGCGGTAAACACCATTGTATTCAGGATGCAATGGGATTTTTTATGGCAAATAATGAAAAATTCGAAATTGATTTTAGTTACAATTTTATTCGCCAGATGGCGCTCTACCAGAATCAGAGATTCAGCGGCCAAATTGCTTGATAAATTGAAAAATATAACTGATCGACACGTATTTTTTCTTTTTGAATACCAGGAAAGAACCCTAATAATATCAAATAACAAATTAATAAAACACCACTTCGCCAAAAGTTAGAAGAAATGGTTAACGATTTTCAAATACAATCAGCGATATGTAAAATAGGTATATGCAAATTAAAACATGTAGCAAAATATGTATATTTTATATGGGGTTTTGTGAAATAGATTGAATGTTTGAAAAACACTGCTGATATCAATACACGAATTTTTGAAATGTTAATATAGTACCAAAAATTATGATGGCACTATTAATAGGATTTCTTGCTATAAGAAATGTGTAGTTTCTTGACTGATTGGCGACCCTTGACTATTTAACTGGATATTTGTCATGATCCAACAAATGAAATATAAAGGGGAGTGACAAAATATATTTGTCGTACTTTATTCCAAATATCCTATGGGCTTGTCAAATGTTATCATTGTTTATTATACTGTACACAATTTTAAAAAATGTGTCCCCTCAAATAAAAATAATTTTTAAATCGACCTTTTGCGTTGAAAAACGTGGTAGTAAGATCATTATGTTTTTTTTTTTTCACAAAATTTCTAAAGTTATCGGTGTACAGAAAATATTCCTTATGCTATTTCTTCTAATGAGCGAAAAGCGAAAACTAAGCATAAGGGGGAAAATTGTGTGTACCAGTGTTATTCGAGAAGTTATAACACTCTGGTTTGCACGACATAATATGTGAGCAAATGACGAACAAAATATTACTGTTCACAAAAAAATAGAGTCAAGATTTGAGGACAGCATTTATTATCCCCATAACCTAACACAAAGAGCTGCAAAATATTGGTAGATAATATAATACATGGCAGCTTATATAACACATGAGGTAACTGCTTTCTCTCTTGTATTAGGTCACAATCCTTGCTCAATGTGGCACCATTTATTCTCAATCACCGCCTGGAGACGATAAATGACAGAATGGACAGCATTAAATAACATATCTGTTGAAATTGATAAAACGTGCCATCTGATAGAAGCCTTCAGCATGGCCAATGTGGTAGGCCAGCATCGATAAACACACGATTTAATGTACCCCCATAGACAAAAATCGCAAGGCGTCAAGTCTGGTGATCTTGGAGGCCACTGGTATATAAAGTGGCGACTTATCATACGATTTTCACCGAACGTATCCTTCAGCAATTGTTTGGCACCTCGGGAGATATGAGGAGGTCCTCCATCTTTCATGAATGTTATTTCGCTTAGTGCTTTTGCCCTGCAATATGGGAATACCCTTTTCTCTCAAAGGTTGAACATAACATTCACCAGTTACAAAAACGGTTTTAAAAGTTCTTCCATTGATTTTTCAAAGAAAAATGGCCCAATAATAAAAGAAGTGAACCCACACAAAACTGTAACTCTAGGCTGGTAAAGTGGCATTTCTGTAAAAATCCTAGGGTTTTCTGTTGCCCAAATGCGGCTGTTTTGAATGTTAAATTCTCCGTTTAGAGAAAAGTGAGCATCATCTGTCCACAGAACATTCGACAGCCAGTTTTCATCAATATCAATTTGCCGGAAAACCCATGCAGCGAATTCTTGACGCATCTCAAAATCGCCAACTTTCAGCTCGTGAAATCTTTGAATTTTGTATGGGTACTCACAATAGAGACATTAAGTGAAGCGTCTTCGGATATCACAATCATATTCGGCGAATTTAACGCCAAAGGTTCAATTTGGGGATCACCTGTCCAGGATAACAAAAGTCAGCAGGTTGAGGACATGCTAACCGACCTCGACCTTACACCGTTAAATAACGGAGAGAACACCTACCTATCTAAGTCCACAGGCACAGAATCCGCAATAGACATCACAGCGATAAATTACAACATCGCACCCACAGCACAATGGAAAATCCTGAGAGGTGCAATCAGTGACCACAGACCAATTTTCACAACCCTAAACTTCAAAATTGAGAATGTCCATTAGAATAAAAGAACATGGAACTTTAGAAAAGCCGACTTGAAAAAAAATCACAGAAAAGCTTGAAAAACTGTGCAACGAAAAATTGAATTACAGAACGCTTGACAAAAACTTGGAAAAATTCTCTTCGAACATTTCAAAAGCTGCAAAAGCATCGATACCTAGAGGTAGACGTAAAGACCTGTGGATACCTTACTGGAAGGACCACAACATCGAGGCAATGATTTCAGAGAGAGAGACAATATCAATGAACTTCTTAAAAAAATAAAACAGAAGAAAACAGAAAGGAACTCATTGAAATTAGTCACAAAATAGAACAAGAAATTTGGATATGCAAACAAGAAAAATGGCAGAATTCTGCGAAAAAAATGGATCCAAGAAAGGACAGCCAACACTGGAATATGATTAGAGTGTTGGAGAACAATCAAAACCAACACCAATCCTCCAATACTCTAACCGATATGAATAGGACAGCGAGAACGAGAACAAACAGATGGCTGACATAATTGCTGAATATCTTCCAAGCACTTCCATACTCAACTATACGAATGAAGACAGGACTCTAAAAATAATATAAACCAGTTAGTTAAACAAGCAAGAAACTTCCATCAACAAGATATTTTCTCGAGAGACTTCACACTGAATGAGCTAAACTTATCAATAAAAAAATCCAAGAGGTCACCAAGAGATAATCTAATCTTTGGTTAAATGATTAAACACTTTGAAGACAAATCTAATAATTAACTCCTACGAATACTGAGCATTTCATGGCAAACTGGTAAACTACCAAAGAATTGGAAGATATCAATTATAGTGCCAATACTGAAGCCAAACAAAGATGCCAAGGAATACAAGAACTATCGGCCAATTGCTCTCACCAGCATACTTTGTAAAATACCAGAACGAATTATCCACTCTAGGCTCATAGTCTGGCTCACTAACAATAATAAAATAAACCTCTACCAAACTGCCTATAAATCCCAGCACTGTACGACTGATCAACTGTTCTACTTCTGTCAATCAATAATAGATTCTTTCCAGGAAAAACCGCCAAAGAAGACCACGGCTATATTCCTTGATATGATCTCAGCTTTTGATCGAGTGTGGAGGGAGAAATTACGTAAAAAGCTGCACAACATCGGAGTAAGAGAAAAAACCTTAATCTGGATTGCAGACTTCTTAAGGGGAAGAAGGTTAAAGGTTCGGGTCAATGGATAATTTTCCAAGGAAGGAAGAACATGGGCTGGTGTAACTCAGGGATCTGTTCTCAGTCCTCTACTCTATCTGCTATATATTAACGACATCCATCCTTACCTCACTGAAGACACAAAGGTTGCCTGTTATGCAGATGATATAGCCATATGGCACACAAGTAGCAGCATAGAAAAATCGTAAAAAATACTGAACACATCAATAAGAGGACTGGAAAAGTGGGCAATGGAACTCCAAATGACCATAAACCCAATAAAACCAAACCTATGCGTCTTCTCCACTCACAGGGAAAAAGGCATAAATATAACCACAAAATAAGCATAAACAAACAAATAATTGATAAAATTAGAAATCCATAATACCTAGGTGTGATACTGCAGTCCTGGATCTTTCAAGTTGGTCTCGAGGACCACGCCATCACCATCTCCTAAGCGGCGAAGTACGCGATCTACGTATTCATCGTAGATCTCAAAATGCGTGGTGTCGCTGGAGACCCACTGGCGATTCTCCACCAAATTCTGCAGCGCTGGCAGAGGCGCCATATTTATTGTACATAGTGTATATAATGCATATTATCTTTTTTTAATAGTGCAGACTGTGCATGTATTGACAAGATTTAATTATTATTGATGAGGAATTGGAATTTTCAGAACACATAATTAGCACCTCAAATAGAGCTATCAGAAAACTAAACATTCTGAGAAGGCTATGTGGAACAAATTGGGGGGCAAAACCCAGATTTCTCAGAACAAGATATACCACCTTAATAAGGCCGATAATGGAATATGCAACACCGGTCTGGGCTCCCTCAAGCTCATCACTAAAAGTAAGACTACACAGTGTTCAAGCAAAAGCGGCCAAAATAATCACTGGTGCTGTTTCATCCACCAACAATGAGAAAATTCAGAGAGAATGTGTTCTAGACCTACTCGCTCGAAAGCAGAAGATAAAATAAAAACAACTTGGATCGGCACTTCGGAAACGAGGAACCAGAGGACGAGATCTCTCTGACCACTTGTGGTTTGGTAGATCCGCCCTTTTCTGAGAATGAGGTGAAACTGACGGCTTTCAAGTTCGGGAAAAGGAAATCTCCTGGTCCCGAAGGGATCGATAACACGGTCGTGAAAGCCCTGGTAAGGATGCACCCATCGCCTCTTTCCAGGTTATTCAATAGGTGCCTGGACACTGGTACATTTCCTGAGGCATGGATGGTTGCCCGAGTAGTGCTTCTCGAAAAGTCTGGTAGAAAGGGAAATTCTCCTAATGATTATCGTCCGCTTTCTTTACTAGTGTGTCTAGGTATGGTCCTGGATAGCCTACTAGCTCAACGACTGAAGCATTGGCTAGAGAATAATGAACTCCTTTCCTCTTTCCAACATGGTTTTAGGGAAGGGAAGTCCACAACCACAGCTCTGAACGAGGTGTTAGAGGGGGTTGAGATGGGCTTAAATAAGGGTGCTTGGGTTCTTTTCGTGGCCCTGGACATTGATGGTGCGTTCAACTCCATGAGCTGGAACAAGCTGATGAGAAATTTGATGGACATGGGTTGTCCTGATAATTTGTGCAGCTTGGTTCGTGACTTCCTGAGGGATAGACGGATTAGCCTCAGTTTTGGTGGGCGGAAGTTGGAAAGAAACTGTGCTAGGGGTTGCCCCCAGGGCTCTTGCTGCGGACCTATTCTGTGGAATATCCTGGTAAACACCGTTTTCCAGGAGGAGCTCCCTGAGGGAGCCAGGCTGGTTCTCTATGCTGACGACCAGTTCCTCATCATTGAGGCTGCTTCGAGAGCGAAGGCTGAGAAGTGTGTTGGAACTTCTCTCCAAATTCTCTCGATCTGGGCCCATGACTCTGGCCTTAAGTTCAATGTCTCCAAAACTAAAGCCCTCAGCTTTAAGCCTAGGGACATAAGAACTAAAAGGAAAGGGATCAAATGGGAACACAAGCCGGCTATCCGGATGGAAGGACGGAGGGTAGCGTTGGTCAATAGGATGACCATTCTGGGGGTGGTCATTGATGACAAGATGGGATGGCAATACCAGGCGGAGGAGATGGTGGCGAGAGGCAAGGAGGCGTTGTGCAGGCCTGTCCTGGTTGGCTCTCAACAGGGGGGGGGGAGAAGGAGGGTACTATTTTTAGGAACCTCTGCCTCTCCTGTGTCGAGCCAATCTTGCTATATGCTTCCGGGGCTTGGTGGCGTTGAAACAGGGATCAGAAGTTGGCGACAACTCTAGAGAGAGTGCAGAGGACAGCGGCACTCAGAATCACAGGGGAAATCGCACTACCAGCAGTGAGGCCTTATAGGTCCTTGCTGGGCTTATTCCCCTGGGATTGAAACTAGAGGAGGAGACCATCAGACAGAAGATCTGGGAGAACAGGGAAGATGCCCTGGGACTTGAAGCGGGGGCCCTGGAATCGAAGTGGGATCCAAGGAAGCCTCCGCAGTGGTTGCCAAAGTGGAATTGGAGTCCTGGAGGGCCGACAGGGATTGGCACGGAGGTTTTCACTGATTGTAGTAAGTCTGGAACCGATACTGGAGCTGGGGTAGTGATATTCACTAATGGAGAGCTGATCTTCCAAGAAAGTTTAACACTCAGAGTGGACGAATTGGTCTTTTCAGCCGAGCTGGTTGCGATCAGGGTAGCCCTCAGAGTGTGTGCCGAGAAGAACTTCAGCCCGGACCGCCTCTATTCAGATTGTGTGTCGGCCCTCGTCGCCATCAATCTGGAGAAAGGGCAACTCGCGCATCAAATAATCCAGGAGCTGGAGATGATGACGCGGGCTCCGGAGCTCCCTTGGTTTAGTAGACACAGCCTCATCGAAGGTAATGAGTTCGCAGACAGGATCGCTAAGGCAGGATGCTTTAGAGTTAGATCACTGAGGACCCCAGTGACCAAGAAAGAAGTTTATAGGAGGATCAGGGGGCACGTACAGGACTTATGGTTGGACAGATAAAGGAACAATGTGAAGGGGAGAGAGGTATTCAATGGGGTAACAACATCCAAGTACCTCTGTAAGGTAATGTCCCACAAACTCATTAGGGTAGTTCGGGACATGGGCTCTTCCCCAAGTCTCCACAGATTTAAAATTAAGAGAAACCCTGATTGCGTCTATGGAGAAAGGGATATGAATGCACGCCACTACGTCTTGGATTGTCCAAGGGTAGTGGGTGTGCAGGAAGAGAGAAGGAGGGCGAGGGGCGCGATCGAGAGTAAGCTGCTGAGAAATCACAGCAAGCTTCTTGAGAAAGCTCACGACGTGGCAGCTGAGCTTTTCCTCAGCTGTGAGTGAACAGAGTCGACCGGGGGCTGCCTCCCCGCGGTCCCTGCTGGACACAGTAGATAGTTTCCTATTTTGCTGTGATTAAAGGCCACTGGTATAGATATCCTTCCAGACACGTTGTCTGGGAGGTGGTGTTTCCAGGTACAATGTCCAAGCACTAGCTTGGATACCGTTACTTGGCTTATGAGTTGAACAGAATAGCAGCGAAGGGCATGCTTCGCATGCCGGATTGTGGACCTAAAGGTCTGGGTGGCCATCTGCTTCTAGGGTATACCAACTGTGCTTAGGTGGGATCCTCCAGTTCTTGTTTATTTTTGCTACTGTTTCTATTTCCTTAAAAGTAAGTTTATTTTTCTGTAGCAAGGGTTCTTTTGTGCCTTTTTTCGCTAGCGCATCAGCAGCTTCATTGCCTTCAATGCTAACATGTAAGGGTATCCATTGAAGGTGAATTTATGAGGTATTGAGAGTTTTTGGAGATAACCAATTATGTTCCTGCTTACTTTGTCTTTAAGATCCCCTGTGTGACTTAAGTGTTGTATGGTACTTCTACTATCAGTAAGAATCCATATATCGTGATGTTTAATGTTTCTGATGGATTTTAAGACTTCATAGATGGCTATAAGTTCTGATCTGAAGACTGAGCAAAATTTTGGGTTCCTTCTGTTTATTTTCTCAATGCCATTTGTGGTTTTGATGAGACAGCCACTGCCAGTGTGTCCCAACTCGTCTCTGCTACCATCGGTATAGATAGTTATTGCATTTTCAGGAATTTTATTAATTATTTCTAATGATAATTGTTTTAAGTATTCTAGATTTTGGTATTGTCTGTTGGTGGGTTCATTTAAAGTGGCATTAAAAATAACATTTTGGTAGTGGTTCGCATGGAGATATTTTTTCAGCTAAATAATATTTTTCCACTTTATATTTTAAAAATCCATTTCTTTTGGCCAGGTGGAGAGGGCCTTCTTTTTTGAATCTTATATTGGGTTCCCAATTAAGTATGTAATTGAAAGTTCTGTGTTTGTTTTCATAACTCTTGATTTTGTTTATATATTTTGGCAGATTGTAGCTTATTCTATCCTTCAAGGGCATAATGTCTGCCTCGTAAAGTACAATATTATTAGGGCAGGTTTTTCGAAGACCTGTAATATTTCTGGCTGCACTTAGTTGTATCCTTTCCAGTGATTTTAGATTTGTTTCAGATGCTGTACCATAGATTTGATATCCATATTCCAAGATAGGTCTCATTAGAGATGTGTAAGTTAATTTTAGTGTTGTTGCTTCATCTCCCCACTCTTCCTGAAATATATTTCAAGATTTTTAGTCGGTCTCTTCATTTTCTGACAACTCCTTCAATATGCTTACTGGTTTTAATTTCTGGATCCAGGGTGTAGCCGAGATATTTAGGATGTTTATTATATTGTAATTGTTGTTCTTTCAAAATAATATTTGGTCTTATTTTGTATAGTTTCTTATCGGTAGTAAAATGACAGGTTTCAGATTTTTGGGGGTTAAATTCTAATTTATTTTTATTAGCAAATTTTTCTAGGTGGAGAAGAGTCTTGTTCAAATCTCTTTCAGCTTTTTTCCAGTTAGTGTTACTGCTCCATAGAATAATGTCATCAGCGAAAAGTCCAATATTGGTTTTATTTGAAAATGTTTCTTCTATGCCTGCAATAAATAGGGTGAAGAGAGTTGGGCTAAGGATTGATCCTTGTAGTAATCCTAGGTACAATTTGAAGGTTTTAGATAGAGTGCCATTATATTTGACCCTGATTTATATATTTTTAAGGGAATCATTTATCCAAGTGACAGCTATCCATCAATTTTGAAATGTTTGTATAATTTTGTAATTAACTTGTTTTTCCATACCCCCCCCCCCCCTTATCAAAAGCTTGTGTAAGGTCTAAAAAGCACCTAAGGTGTGGTTAGTTGGTTTTTTTGTTTTGTGCATCTTTTACCTTTTGTGTGAAAAATAAGAGTTGGTCTATTGTCCCATGTGTCCTTTCCTAAATCCATATTGTTCTTCTGGTAATAGATTTCTTGTGTCGGGGTGGTAGGTGAGTCTCGTCTGAGTATAATTTTTTCCATTAATTTGCAGCAAATATTTGTTAGGGAGATAGGTCGGTAGTTTTTTGGGTCATCAGCAGATTTGTCAAGTTTTTTAATGGGAATTATTGTTGCATTTTTACAGTCTTGAGGCAATTTTCCAGTTTTCCAGGAGTTATTGAAAATATTAAGAAGTCTTTCTTTGCCAATTTTGCCCAAGTTTGTTATCATTCGGCCATGGATTCCATCTGGCCCAGGAGTCTTGTTTAGGTCAGTGTTTTCTAATGCATAAGCTAGCTTTTTCATATTGATTTTTTTAATGGAAAATATTATGAGTGCTGGTGACATTTTACAGTCATGAATAATCTTTCGGGCCTTTTTTCAACCTTGATTTTACTACATATTTGATATGAATTACCTAAAAGATTGGCAGCAATTTTGTCATTAGTTGCTGGTGTACTATCTGTATTCTTAATCATATTTGTGTTTTCAGTTTTTGGCTGGGCTCTGTCAATTTGTTTTGCCAAATTCCAAAGTTTTGTATTTGGGTTTCTTGGGTTCAGGTTTTCACAATTTTGTTTCCATTTTTTCCTTTTCACATTTACGTATAATCTTTTTATTTTTGCAATCACAATGTTCAGTTCAGTTATACAATTTGTTTGGTTTTGGGTGCACTTTTTTTGTAGTTCATTTCTTTTAGTTATAAGTGTTTGAATATTTTTTGCCTGGTGTGTATAATTTGGAATCCATTTCTTGGTATTGAAACTTTGGCTGCTTTAATAATGGTGTTTTCGAAAGATATCATATTAGCCTTTTTGAAGTTCCAGAATTTTTCTTAATTGAGATAGTTTTGGGGTCTTGGAGCTAATTTCTATCAAATTAGGCAAATGATCACTTCCAAAACTTTTTAATATTTGCTATTTGCATTTGTGGAAAATGTCAGGATAGTAAAAACTTATATCAAGGGCTTGTGCAGTATTATAGCTTGTATGAATGATGGGTAGGATTCCCATCATTTAAGCACATGAAGGCATTGTCGTCAAATATGTTTGATAGTATTTTGCCTCTTGGGTTTGGCGTAGGACATCCCCATAGTTGATGTTTGGCATTAAGGTCACCTACAATAATAGTGTTGTCTGTAAGAAATTGAGCCATTGTTCCATCGTCAATAAATGTATTGTTTGGAGGGTGATACATATTGTATATGTTGATGGCTTTGTTTTGATTGAGGTAGACTTTGATACCTTGGGCTTCGAGGTCTAATGTGTTTGTAATATTAACGGCTATGTCCTCATAGTACAAATTCTTGATTAAAAATGCTAGGCCACGCCCTTTAACAGCATATACAGATGGATCTTCAGACCTTACCCTGAGTAATGGAGGGGCCGGAATTAACATAATACTGCAAGATGGAACAAACATCAAAATCAAAGAAGGAGCAGGACAGATTTCGTCAAACTTCACTTGTGAACTGACAGCTATCTGGAAAGCTCTTGATTTATGCCTTAACCAACCATCCCTGCATCAAGCAGAAGGAATTTTAATATAAAGCGACTCCATATCCGCTCTAGAAGCAATTCAGAAGGGCAATACTAGAATCACACAGAAAATACACTCGTTACTTACCCAACTGGAATCATTGGAGAATAACTGCATTCTACAATGGATTCCTGCCCGTGTTGAGATCGGGGTAATGAAATGGCAGATGAATTGGCAAAGGAAGCCAGAAAGCTGAGCCAAAATAAAGAACAAATGTCAGTATTTGACGCTGATGCTTTGGCAAAATACAAGATAATTAAACAAAAAATAAGAAAAGATCAAATATGTGAAATAAACTCTGAGAGAAAACTGACAAAAACTATAACAAGACTTAGAACAAAACATTATAAAGGAAGGAAAATACATCCAGATGGCACAAGAACCTATAGAACATGCAACAACTGTCCTGGTGTGGAACTAACACCTACCCACATATTCTCATTCCCGCAGCCTTGCAGAAAATTGACATAGACCCAGAGCAGCAGCTTTATACATCCAAGATAGTGGACATTGCTGCTGCTGCTGTGATGGAAATGCATGGAGACATCTGAGGCTATTTATTGGACACGACAAAAACAACAACGGCATTCCAGAGTAAAATAAATTATCAGAGATAGATACATATTTTTCAAATGAATTAAAATAAACATAATCGATACTGAGTGAGAGTTGAATTAAAAATATTAGAAATTTATTATCTTCGGAAACAAACCGTATCTAAAATATCAATTTTCTTTTTGCTACATGTTTTAATTTGCATTTACCTATTTTACATATCTCTGATTGTATTTGAAAATCGTTAACCAATTCTTCATACTTTTGGCGAAGTGGTGTTTTATTAATTTGTTATTTGATATTATTAGGGTTCTTTCTTGGTATTCAAAAAGGAAAAATACGTGTCGATCAGTTATATTTTTCAATTTATCAAACAATTTGGCCGCTGAATCTCTGATTCTGGTAGAGCGCCATCTGGCGAATAAAATTGTAACTAAAATCAATTTCGAATTTTTCATTATTTGCCATAAAAAATCCCATTGCATCCTGAATAAAATGGTGTTTACCGCATTGCTCTAGCGCAAATATTCGGGGAGTTATTAATTTTTAAAGTTGTGCGGGACTTTTGGATCACCCTGTATATAGAAATTATATATCGTGAAAGAATGGAAAGTTGTAGGCCAAACGTAATGTTCCTGTTTTTTTTTTTTTTTTTTTTAGGATGGGTAGAGAGAGCTTTAAATTGTCCTCGATTGATATCTTTGGTCTTGTTGGCCTAAGTTTTTCTAACTTATCGAATTTGTTTTATGTTTGACGTGACTCGTGGATCACATTGTTCCCAACTGTGAAACTCATCGAGTCCTAATGTTGTCGTTTTTTTTTTTAACTTATGTGGGTGTGTGTGATTTTTGTAAGTAAAATGTTGTCCTTGGATCTAAGTGTCGATGTTAAGTTGACAAGTTAATTGAGGGCGAGAGAATCTAGACCTGGTGACGGGCCGTAACAAGATGTCGGCTGTTTGTTTGCTCGTGTACAGCGGAAGAGAGGGGAGCGAAGCTATTTTTAATGCGATTCCGGATTTAGGTCAAGGGGGGGGAGCGAGGGGGCTTGCTTGCTTTCTTTCAACTTATTGGAAGATCTCTGCATTAAGGTGCAGAAAAGGCGCTGAGCAAGTCGGGGGTATAAGACGGGATTTCTGCGCGTCAAATATTGCGGGACATAAATGGCCGAATTCTATCAAGTGGACATCAGGTGTTACGCGAGGTGTTGGAATTAGAGGCTGGGGCGCGAGGAATAAGATATCTTCTGTATAGTATTTAAGTTTGTTCACATGAACTGTATCATCTTCTTTATTTAGGGGTCGATTGGGTCTGTTAATTCGGACTACGTTTGGGGATATTATTTCTATAATTGTAAACGGACCTGTGAAGTATGGTGCCAATTTTCCCGTATCGGGATGTTTATAATTTTTTACGAGGACTAGGTCACCAATCTCGAAATGCGGGGCTTGATGACCTTTATCATATCTTTGTTTGTCCCTTTCATGCTTAAGCTGTGTTCTGCTGGAGGCGAGTTGCCTAGCCTTCTGTACGTCGGGGAACGGGTTGTAATGAGTTTTTAGTTCTGGTGGGATGCTATTAAACATCAAGAAGATCGGTGGGAAACCTGTGACGGTGTGCGGGGATTGGTTATAGATTTGGACAACTTGTTTAATTAGTTTGGTCCAAGATGTCTTCGGGTTTTCGAGATAAAGTAACCTTAGTTTTCCAGTGATGGTGGCGTTCAATCGTTCTATCAATCCGTTAGCTTGCGGATTGTTACTGGTGGTAAGCAGTGGTTGTATACCGCGAGATAGCAGAAATTTGCGGAATTTTTCGGAGGTGAATGCGGGCGCTCTATCCGAAAGTAGACGTTTTGGAGACCCTTGTTGTAGTACCTTTTTTAGGGTTTGGATGTACGTTAAGGTACTTGTAGATTTCGATGGGAATGCCCAAGCGTATCTGGTCAAGTGATCCACTATAACATGGAGATACGTCTTGGAGTGTCCGTATTTCGAAAATCCGGCTATTGTATCTATTGATATTAAATCGAATGGCTGTTGTGGTGGGGGAATTTGTCCTAAGGTGCCATAAGGTTTACCTTTGGGTCTTTTGATGATTTGGCAGGTATGACAGGAATTTACAAATTTTTGTATGGACTTGGCCATACCTTTCCAGTAATACTGAGTAGAGATTAGGCGAGTCATTTGGGAGATACCGGGATGGTTGTATTCGCTGTGAACCTGGTTCATAAGCGAGTGTTGAAGAGCTTCGGGTATTATTATTCGATTTACACCTTTACGTCGTATGGTGTGTAGACCGTTGACGTCTACAGCGACACTGGTATCTATGATATTCGGTTGGTGTTTCTTAATAGTACGGGCACTGATAAATCCACAAAATGGATTGCGAGAAAGCAAATCGGCCTCGTGTTGCTGGGTTCCCTTGAGGTACTGTATTTCATAGTCGTAAGTGGATAGTCTTAAACTCCACCTAAAAAGTCGTCCTGACGGGTTTTTAATAGTTTTAAGCCATTGTAGGGCTTGGTGGTCGGAGTAGACAGTGAATTTGGTACCGGATAGATAGATGCGGAATTTTTCGATGCTTTCTACGATCGCTAAGCATTCTAACTCTGAAATGGTATAGTTGCGTTCGTGAGGGCGTAGTGCTCTACTGTAATACTGTGTGGGATGAACTTTTCCATCCGGATGTACTTGTTTGAGAATTCCTGCGATTCCCTGGGTGGAGGCGTCACAGTACAAGCGGCAGGGTAAGCCATCCTGATACAGATGTAATACGGGCTTACGTGTTAAGCTCTCCTTGAGAGCCGTGAATGCCTGTTGACATTTGTCGTCCCATTGCCATTTAGTGTCCTTTTTAAGTAAATTGTTGAGTGGGGTTCTGAGACGGGCATAATTTGGTATAAACTTGTTATATACGTTGACGGCTCCTAAAAAGGACTGTAATGTTTTTTGGTTGAAGGGAGGTTTGATAGCGTTAATAATATCGAGGTTACGGGTCTGCGGTCTGTAAGTTCCGTTCTTAACAGTGTATCCTAGAAATTCTATTGATGTCTTCAAAAATTCACATTTTTTATAGTTTAGTTTAATATTTTCCTGTTGGCAGATCTCCAGGAATTTTTCTACGTGTTGAATATGCTCTTCTAAGGTATCCGAAAAGATAATAAAATCATCGAAATAGTGGGCTATGAAGTTTAACTTATATTTTTGGAATATTTGGTTTATGGCACGTTCAAAAATCTGTGGTGAGTTGCGCATCCCAAAAGGAAGCCTACAAAATTCGTATTGCCCGTCTAATGTCACGAAAGCTAAAAGGTGACGGGAACTGGGATCTATTTCGACCTGCCAGTAGGCAGAAGATATGTCGGCTGAGGAGAAATATTTGGCGCGTGAGAGTTTGTCGAGTATATTCTCTATCAAGGGGAGAGGATGGACGTCTGGTGCAATGATTTCATTAATCCTACGATAGTCAACACAAAAGCGTTTTGATTTGTCACGTTTGGTGACAAGCGTAATAGGACTGGCATAGGGAGATACTGAGGTTGTAATTATACCGTGTTCAAGCATGTGTTCGATTTGTGTTTGTATTTCAAGTTGGTCATTTAGGGGTACGCGATAAGGACGTAAGGCAATTACCTTGTCCGAAGTAGTATTGATTTTTACGGGAGGTATTTTAAGCCTAGGGACGTCGTATTTATTGGCGGCGAAAACGGGTGTAAATTGATGCAGTACCTTGTGTAAATTATAGGGACAGTGACCTAGGTCACTTGTGTCCAAAGATATGCAAGAGGAGGACATAGAGGCGTTGAAAATAGGATCAGGAACATTACATTGAGGCCAAATAAGAGTGTTGGAGTTCACCACGTGTGAGCAACCCGTTCCAGGAGGGGAAGATTTAGTAAATGGGACAGTTGTATTAACCTGTCCATGGGACACGTGTTGCTTGCCCGAGGTGAATTTGTATAAGGTAGTTGGTAGAGGTACATTATCTTGATACAGGAGTAGCTGAGGACAGTTTATAATTAGTAGAAATCTTTTTATGGAGTTAAGGGATAATATGCCAAAAGGCAAGGGGGCATCTATAATATGGAATTTTAGGTTCTGCGTTATGTTACCTATTTTTACTTTTAAAAAGATATAACCTATGGTGAAAATATTGTTAGCTATGGCATTAATAGTTAAGTTAAATGGGTGAACAGGTATTTTCTTTTGCAAATTGGTTTCTATTATTTTAAAAGTATTCCGACTAATTATATCGATAGATGCTCCTGTATCAAGTAGTAGAGGAAGGTTTACATTATTGGGCAGTTCAGCTCGAACGAGCAATTGTTCAACGAAAGTTATGTGAGGAGGAACCTACTGTTGTGCTGTCTTGGGCGTCGGAACAGGCCTGTTTTGGTGCCGTGGTCGAGGTACCTATGGGACAGCTAGGGTTCACTGCTTGCGCTGGGCTCGTGGTGTAGAGAGGATCAGGGGAGCGGGTAACATGCGCTCGCGTGTTGTTAACTTGGAAGGGTGCGGGAGAGGACAACACAGTTCTGTCGTGCTGCGGATAAGTTGTGGCTCGGTACACAGGTCTTGGACGGCTCTGTGCAGGCCGTTTGGGGCACTGGGCGTGCCAGTGCATGGCGCCACAATACCTGCAGGATGAAGGGGGTGGATTGGCAGAGTAGTTGGGTCGCGCTGACCATGGTCGCGGAGCACTGTACCTCGGTGACGGTGCGAAGGAAGGGTGGGGCGCTGTTCTGGTCGTCTGTTGGCACACTTGCGACGCACTGTGGGTTCCTCTTACGCGCGATACTACACTATACCACGCTTGGAGGGTGTTCGGTTGCACGGCAGCGACAATGCGCTGATCAGCGACGGGTAACCCATCAGTCAGGGATTCTAAAAGGATTTTGTGGGGAAGGTTCAGCTGTAGGCCACACACCGTCTTTTTTTTTATAATATTCCTCTAACGAGGAGCGATCTGTCAACTTAATGGCCAAGAATTGGGCAAATGACGCGTTTGTGGTTTCAGGAAAGAGGTCTATCAGGGCCTGCCTTGCGTCAACGTAATATAATTTGTCTAATTTTAGGCTGCGGAAGTAGTGCAGGGCCTTACCTTGTAGGAGGTTGGGAAGCCTTCTCAGTCTGTCGGTGTAGTGTAGTTGGGCCAGATCAGCTTGGTCGTCGTAGTTGTCGAAGAAGCTCTGCGCCTCGTACGAACCATCGTAACGCGGTAGCTCCACATCCCGCGATAGTCCTGTCGCCGAGGAGAGCTGATATATCGTCCTGGCTAAACTCCCCAGGACATCTGACACCGGCGGCGGGGGTGTGACGTCTTCGTGGCTGGGGGGAACTTCCTGCGTCCTACCGAGGGTGGTTTCTTTCTTCGGAATAGTGGTGCTTTCCCCACTTTCGTAGTCGGTATCGGTCTTCATGGGCTCCTTTGAATCCTCCTCTCTTCCCTGTTCCATCTTTCTGTACAGACAGTGGTCTATTTGCTTACTTGTACCTTGGCGTCCACTATCCTGTCGACTCTTCGGGACGGGGGAGTCTGTGATATCTTGGGACCTCTGGGACCAGTGTTACCTGATGCTAGACGAACCTCGATGTCAACTCTACCGTGCAGTCGTGGTGGAAGGCGACACAGCTGGGCCAAAGGTGAAATAAACAAACAGAGATTCCACTAAAAGCGTCTGACGTCAAGAAGGAATGGGATGAGGGGAGAGAGAGAACTTAAGAGCAAGTGTTACCGTTGGAATCCAAGCGAAGACTAACTATTCTAGGTCCTCGATTTAACACCACGACCTTGCTTCTTTCTGATTGGCTGACCTATTTAGGTGATTCTTTCCTAATTGGTGGGACTTTTTCACGTGGCCGTAGGCTATTGGTTGACCTACTTAGGTGATGTCTTCTGTAATTGGCCTTGCGGCTTTCTTTGATGGAAAATACGTCCGGTCTTGGCCCGGAAATTGGGCGTCTCTCAAACTTTTATAACTTCTGGTCACCAGATACGTCCTGTCTTGTCCGGAAATATTGGTTCAAACTTAGCTCGCAGGGTTTCCGGGGTCAGAAGGTTAACTGTGACGTTATTAATAATTATGTTCTCTTCTAGGCCTACCTCTTAGGTTTGACTTCTACGATCCTCTAAGCCTGATTTGTTTTAACCTTAACTTTCTCCTGTCTCTCTCCATTCCTTCTATCTGTACAGTTGCGATACTTTATTAGATTCTTACGCGGTACAGATTGATGTTAGTTGAGGCTTTCTATGTGCAGTACATAAGAAGTTATATACAGTCATGGGGTGGAACATGTGGTAGTAGATATCTAGACTATTTACAACAATTCCATGGTCTTAAATCATCACATAGACATACATTTTTAAATTAACAAGACGAAATATAATTCAGACATGTTTCTCGCATGAATAATTTGCTTCGAATTACCTATTTCAAATTCCAAACAAATTATTCAAGTAAGTTTATAAAGGCCAATATTTTCATATTTTGAAATAAAATACATATCAAATTAAAAACTCCTACATACTTATTAAAACTATATAACTCGGTTTATTCACAAGCTGTCAACAAATTTACATTACAGTGGAAAATTTGATATAATACAATATATTAATAGCAAAATTCTTGTTAAAATCTATATTTGTGCAATAATACTAAGTTGGCAATGGCTTTAACGACGTAAAATAAATTATAAACATTTCTTGAGTCAGCTAGATATAAGCATTAATGTATTATACATTCATTGTGTAACTTTCTCTTGTGTTAACCAAGAGATGAATCAAAAAGATAAATCAAACAGACCGCCATAATCAAATACTAGAAGATGAATAAATGGGAGGCAGTCTGAATTCAATAGAGAGATATTACGTAACGTCAAACTCCCGAACATAATTAGATTTCAAATGTTCAAACTTTTTGTTTGCTTCATAAAACTGGATGTCTTTTTATGCGCAACGATGACGCAACTGGTAATCCTTTAAAGTTCAAAAAACAGATAGCAGACGACTATTGCACTCTAGGTTTATCTATACAGGATTTTATAGCATTCTGTTATAAATTCCAGTCAATTATACCAGAAATAATTATCTAAGAATATATTTCTATTTGGGTTTTAATTCAATATGGGATTATTCATGCTTTACATCATTTATATAAAAAGAAATAAAAATTATCTGACAGATCAGTTACGCTTCTTCTTGTTGATACCATTAAATCAGACGATAAATCACAAAAATTAATATAGTGCGTTATTTACGTAAATTTATATATACAGTTAAACCTGTCTATAGCGCCCCCTCTAAATAGCGTCTTCCTCTCTATAGCGCTCGATTTTAAACATTAAAATGTTAACATTTTACATTAAAAGTGAACTGTCTATAGCACCCCTTCTTTATAGCACCCTATTTTGATGAGTCCCAAGAGGGAGCGCTATAGACAGGTTTAACTGTATATATACAAGGTGTGTCCAATAAATAATGAGACCGGTCAAAAACAAAGAAAAATAAAATAATAATTTTTAAAGTCTATTAAAAAAAATAGAAAGCTTCAGCTACACTGCGGTATATCACATCACGTGATTGCGCGCGAAGTCGATAAATTGTAAGCTTGTAAAAAGAACGCCTTGCATAACAACTTCTAATTTGTAATGGAAAGAAAATTCGAACAACGAATTTGTATTAAATTTTGCCACAAAATTGGGAAATCGGCTTCAGAAACTTTAGATTTGTTGAAATTGGCATTTGGAAAGGAAAATTTAAATAAGCCCACCACATTTAGATGGTTTTCACGATTTAAAAATGATGTGGAATCGGTAAAAGATGAGAAGCGTGTTGGACGTCCAATTCTGCAATGGAACCCTGAAAAGGTGAGCCAAATTTCAAATTAGATAAAATAAAATCCACCAATAGGGTTACTGGACATTGAGGAAGAAACAGGGATATCAAAATCATTAGTTGGATCGATAGTTAAAGAAGACTTGCAGTTAAAGAAGACACCTTCAAAATTTGTCCCTAAAATGCTCACAATCCAACAAAAGGAGAATCGCGTTGAAGTAGCCAAAAAAATGCTTGAAATGGTGGAAGAAAACTCTAATTGGAAGGAAAAAGTAATAACGGGAGACGAGACATGGGTTTACGCGTATGACCCGGAAAAAACGCCAATCCATGGAGTGGAAAGGAAAAGATGAACCAAGAACGAAGAAATCCCGACTTTGCAAGTCAAAAAACAAGGTTTAATTGGTCACGTTCTTTGACATAAAAGGAATTGTGCATTATGAATATCTAGAGGAAGGTCAAACAATCAATAAGGAGTCTTATTTAAACATTATGAGACGTGTACGTGAATCAATTCGTCTGAAAATAAGTGAAATGTGGAGTTCCAAAATTTGGATTATCCATCATGATAATGCACCACCACACACCGCTACATCTGTACTGACTAATTTGGCTAAACACGGCATCCAAATACTTCAACAACCTCCCTATTCCCTAGACCTAGCTCCAAATGATTTTTTTTCTTATTCCAAAACTCAAAATGGCTCTAAAAGGAAAGATATTTGACACTAGAGTGTCCATCATAGCGGATTCGAAAAAGGACTTGAAGAACATCCCGAAAGATGCCTTTTCTAAATGTTTTAAATCATGGGAGAAGAGATGGAAATTATGTATAGATGCGGGAGGGGACTATTTTGAAAAATACTAATAAAACCAGTCTCATTATTTATTGGACACACCTTGTATATGACACGAATGAAAACATTGAGACGCGAATGTTTCTTTTCACAAATAAATCAACTTATTGCTTTGTATTAATTTATGCCTAACTTGTTCTTATTGTTTGCGGAAGAGAATTGCTCGATACAAATATTTATATGTAATTCTACTCTGCTAAAAGCTTATGTCAATAGTTTGCTTGAATTCCATTTCTAAGATTCCACCCTTCAGTGTAGCATATAAAAGCAGATTGATCCAATACAGTATTAGAGCTCTAAAGAAGCGGTCTGGTAGATTAAATTGGCGAACCTGCTGGGCGAGTTCACCACTGATGAGCCAAGCCCTCCCAATATATTTTCATCGCAATAAGGAAAGTAGGAATTTGATTTACAAGGTGCGTTCATTAATTTCCAGGACTGCTCTGTATCTTTGAAAAAATAAAACAAATAAAAAACTAATTTAATATTTTTCAAAATATGCCCCTCCTGCCTCAATACACCTGTTCCATCTTTTTTTCCAATTGTCGAAGCAGGAGATAAAATCACTTTTGAGAGGTTCTTCAAGGTTGCCTTCGATTCAGCTTGTATCATATCAACGTTGTCAAATTTCCTTCCTTTTAACTTCATTTTCAATTTAGGATAGAGTAAAAAGTCATTGGGGGCTAAGTCGGGGGAATAGGGTGGATGTGGGATCTGTATGGTTGAATGCTCGGCCAAGAACTGCAAAACAACATGGGCTGTGTGCGGCCGCGCATTATCGACGTGAAGTATCCAGTCATTGTTTTGCCATCTTTCAGGTCTTTTAAGGCGCACTGCCTCCCTTAAGCGCCTCATTATCCCCAAATAAACCTCTTGATTAATTGTACGTCCGAAAGGAATAAATTCATGGTGAACCAAACCATTAATATAAAAAAATGTAACAAGCAATGTCTTGACTTTGGATTTGTAAATCTTGCCTTTTTGGGTTTCGGTTCCCCTCTTTCAATCCATTGCCTGGATTGACGTTTGGTTTCCGGGTCATACTGATACACCCATGTCTCATCCTCGGTAATGATTTTTTGCATCTATTCTGGATCGGTCCGAGTCATTTCAACCATGTTTTTGCAGACATCCATTCTAACCTCCTTTTGTTCCTCTGTTAGGATCCGGGGAACAAATTTTGAAGACGTCCGGATCATGTCCAAATCTTTTGTTACTATTTGATGACACAGTCCTATAGATAGTCCAGTCTCTGAAGATAAGTCTTTAATAGAAATTCTTCTGTTAGATTTAATTAATTCCTTTATTTTGAGCTTGTTTTCCTCGCAACGTAATGATCTTGGACGCCCAGTATGCTGATCATCGTTTACCTTTTCCCGACCTTTTTGGAAGCGTGAAAACCATTCAAAAGTTCTTGAACGGGATAAAGCTGTATCGCCAAAAGCTTCTTTAATCAATTCATACGTCTCAGTAGCATTTTTTTTTCAATTTAAAACAAAACTTAATGCAGATTCTCTGCTCTTCAAAAATGGCCATTTTAAAATTAGAAATGCGAACCTTACAAGGAAGTTGTTTTGTTCTATTTTTAGATCGGCGCGTATGCCACGAGACCCGTGCTTTCAGTCAGTTGTGGTCGAATGTCCAATATTTAACTCTGTATAAAAAAAAATTCTTTAGCTTTTTTAATCATTTTATTTTTTAACCAGTCCTGGAAATTAATGAACGCACCTTGTATATGTTAAAAGAAACATTCGTGTCTTAATGTCTTCATTCGTTATATATAGATGGCGTGTTATGGCTTTGTATATCAAACAATTGTAAACTAATATCGAATAATAAAAATAGTGACAATAAATTTTTCTAATTGAACTATTTCTGTGTACACAAATGTCACCAAATATTTAAAGTAGGATCTAGGCCCTTTAAGAAAAATGACCAAATTCGTTTTCTTATCAACAAATCGAAGATCAAATAAAAAACACTATCAAAATATTGTCACGAAATTTGTTTAGAGTGAAATTGCTGGCTCGGCAACCCTGGAGCTGACGTCACTTCCTGTGGAGGTAACCCTTGCAAGGCCGCGTAGCCACGAGGATCATTCTCTTCTCTCCTTGTTTACTATTTAACCTATTTATATTTCCTCCATTTTTCTTTAGATAAGAGTTTAGAAAGATATCACTCAATTTTCGAGCCTTAATTTAATAATAAAACCTGCTGAAATAGCTCTGTGTACCTTTAATTATTTAATTGCGACAATTGGTGGAGACGCCGGGTAAAGCCTTGAAATAATAAAAACGGCTGAATTGAATTTGAGGAGAAGTCTTCGACTTAAGGGAATATCTCCTGATTTGGGATCGCTTGACAAAGAACCAATCATGATAAATAATGAATCTGGAGAAACCTCATCCCAAGTACCTTCAACTTACCTTTCTTTGCAAAAGCCAAGATGTCCTTCCTCATTTGCCGGAGATGGAAGTCAAGACGCCCAAAAATGGCTGAAAGATTATAAAAGAGTTGCTAAATATAATAGATGGGATGACACTATGTGTCTAGTAAATGCTGTGTTTTTTCTTGAAGGAACAGCTCGAAAATGATTTGAAAATAATGAAGAAACTCTGACTTCCTGGGATGACTTTCAGAGGGCTCTAGGTGAAGCATTTGGCCAACAAGAAGAGGTAATTAAAGAAGCTGAGTCTCTACTGAAGAATAGAGCTCAGAAAGTGAAGGAATCTTCGGAGGCCTACATCCAGGACGTACTGTACCTATGTCAAGTAGTTAACCCCCGGATGGACGATGAAACCAAATTGGGACATCTGATGAAAGGAGTCGCCGAAGACATTTATCAGATATTGATTGCAAAAGATGTTGAAAATTTAAATAATTTCTTAAAGGAATGCCGGAAAATAGAAATTATGAGAAAGAGAAGAATATCTTCAAGATTTGAAAGACTTCCAAATGTAGCTCCAATGGCCTATGAGGAAGAAGATCTTCCATCGTTGATTAGAAGAATTGTCCAAGAAGAGATACAGAAAGTAATAGCTCCACCAGGACTGACCACAAATTCGATAGAGGACATGATAAGAGAGGAGGTGAAAATGAATTTGTCGCCAATCTCTAAAAGACCGTCAGTTCTAGTAAGGAACCAATTAAGACCATTCAGAACGTATGAGCCATCCAAAAGAACTGAATATTCTTCTTCCCCAATTCTGCCGAAATCTCAACAATGGAGGACTCCAGACGATCGCCCCTTATGTTTCCATTGTGGAAGACCTGGTCACGTCGTCAGGTATTGTCGGGAGAGGAGGCAAGTTTTCGCGGATGCTCGCGCCAGGAGGGAATTAAGGAGACCCACAACACTGGGCGACTATATGCCAAATATTGAAGAAATAGACCCTAGGATTACTCCAGCTCGCTAACCTAGGAGTGCCTCACCCTATCCGGGGAGGAGGATAAGTACAGGACGCAGGCCATCAAGATCACCTGCTAGGGTGAACAGCCGCCCATCGTCAAGAGAAAGGGAGGAAAACTAGAACTGGCGACCTGCTTAGGAGGTAAGGCCGCACGAATATTAAATCCTCCGTCGACGACTTCCACCAAATTGAAGAATAATTTTGTTAAGATAACTATAAAAGGGAGTGAGGTACTGGCTTTGGTGGACTCTGGAGCAGACTATTCAGTTATATCAGAGGATTTCCGTCGTCATATAAGAACTCCTTTGTTATCTAGTAAAGGACCAATTATAAGAGTAGCAAACTCCAAATGCGTCAGAGCCCTAGGACGATGTGTTCTAAAGATTAACGTAAATGAATTAACCCAGCCATTCGAGTTTATTGTACTATATGAGTGTAGTCATAAAGTTATCCTTGGTTGGGACTTTCTGAAATTAACTCAAGCCAAAATTAATTGTGGGGAAAATGAGCTTTACTTAAAAGAAGCTCCTATGAAGGAAGAACTCTGTCCAGTAGACACCGTTTACACTTTAGGGGGTAGCATTATTCCACCCAACTCAATCAAGCAAATAATTGTTGTCTGTAGCAACATTACGGGAGTTCAAGAAGTTCTGATTACTTGCTCTAAAGCTCTTACTTTGGATAAAGAAATAATTATTCCGGCCTCCGTTGTCAGTCTCAGCCATGGAAGGAGCAAGGTTTGGATGGCAAATGGGAGTGACTTTGCAAAGAGCATTCCTGCAGGGATGAAAGTTGCTGAAATATCTCTCATTGACACCAGTAATTTATACTGCATAGATGGAGACAATGATGAGTTTGAGAAAAATGAAAATAGATGCCCTGAGGACTTGGATAAACTTGTGACCCTTATAGATACTGATACATCCAATGAAGATAGAGTACGACTGTTGGATGTTCTTAGGAGGTACATAGATGTATTTGAATTTCAAAAAGCAAACCTCAAAACATTGCATTGTTACTGGAGATCATGCTCCTATTAAGCAACGACCATATAGAGTGTCACCAAAAGAAAGAAGCATTATTCAGACAGAAGTGGACAAAATGTTTAAACAAGGAATAATTGAACCATCGGATAGTCCCTGGTCCTCTCCTGTCGTTTTAGTTAAAAAGAAAGATGGAACCTGGAGGTTCTGTGTGGACTACCGCCGATTAAACAAAATAACCAGGAAAGACGTATACCCGCTACCCAGAATTGATGACACTCTCGACTCGTTGAGAGGAGCATCCATATTCTCTACGATGGATTTGAAATCGGGGTATTGGCAGATCGAAGTTGATGAAGCTTATCGTGAGAAGACTGCTTTCGTAACGCCTGATGGCCTTTTCGAATTTAGAGTAATGCCTTTCGGCCTTTTTTACGCCCCCGCGACCTTCGAGAGGATTATGGATAATCTCCTACGAGGACTCAAGTGGACCATCTGTCTCTGCTACTTAGATGACATCATAGTATTTTCTAAAACTATGGACGAACATCTACAACGTCTGGAAATGGTGTTGAGCTGCTTTTCAAAAGCTGGTCTCAGACTTAATTCAGAGAAATGTAGTTTTGGTACTAGCCAAATGAAGGTATTGGGACACTTGATTGATGGATGTGGTATTTATCCCGATCCAGACAAAGTAGAAGCTGTGATGAAATTTCCAAGACCAAAGAATGTCTCAGAAGTCAGGAGCTTTTTGGGTCTCTGCTCCTACTATCGTCGATTCATTAAGAGCTTTGCTGCCATAGCAGGGCCGTTGAACGAACTACTAAGAAAGGAAGTAAAATTCATATGGACTGATAGTCAGGAAGCTTCGTTTAATCAGTTGAAGTCGGCCCTGACTTCTGAACCCGTTTTAGGTCACTTTGATGAGACTACACCAATCTACGTCCATACCGATGCCAGTGGCTATGGCGTCGGTGCTGTTTTAGTACAAATGAAAGATGGGGGTGAGAAACCAATTGCCTATGCATCCCGAACTCTATCTAAAGCAGAGAAAAACTATACCATAACGGAAAAGGAGTGTTTGGCGGTAATTTGGTCAATCAACAAATTTCGACCTTACCTGTTTGGCCGCCCTTTTTCTATCGTGACTGACCATCATTCCTTGTGCTGGCTAGCGAATTTAAAAGACCCTTCTGGACGTCTCGCAAGATGTGCTCTGCGACTTCAGGAGTATGAAATTACTGTTTGCTATAAAAACGGTCGCAAGCACAAGGACGCCGATTGCCTTTCCAGAAGCCCATTACCTGACACTTCGGAAGAAACAGAGGAAGATATACCTTCCCTGGCAATATTGACTGATGTTGAAAAGGAACAAAAGCAAGATCCTTTATTAGCAAAGATACTGAAAAACTGTGAAGATCCGAATTTTAAAAGATTTTCCATTATTGATAACATACTTTATAAGAAAAATTATGATCCCATAGGGCGACCTTGGTTGTTAGTGGTTCCAAAGTCCTTACGATTAGAGGTTCTTAGATCGCTTCATGACTCCCCTACAGCCGGACATCTAGGGTTTGCTAAAACGTATGACAGGATACGCAGAAGATTTTACTGGCCGGGTCTCTTCAGAAGTGTTCGCAATTATGTCGGACATTGCAGAGAATGCCAACGACGTAAGAGCCTACCCCAACTACCACCTGGAAATCTTAAACCCATAATTCCGTCCTCAGCCCCCTTCCAGAAAATAGGCGTTGACTTGTTGGGTAGATTCCCCTTGACTAGAGATGGCAACCGTTGGGTGATTGTTTGCACAGATTACCTCCCTAAATATGCAATAACGAAAGTCATTCCAACCGGAGGAGCAGTTGAGGTCGCAAGGTTTATATTGAATGAGATCATACTCAAGCATGGAGCTCCTAGAGAAATGATTACGGATAGAGGGCGCTCATTTCAAGCAAAACTCATTAAAGAACTTACCAAAATGTGTCGAATGTCGCAGCACTTTACAACGGCCTATCACCCACAGACCAACGGCCTGACCGAGAGATTCAATAAGACCCTGGGAGACATGTTATCAATGTACGTTGACGTAGAACAAAAGAATTGGGACTCTGTTTTGCCCTTTGTTACTTTCGCTTATAATACGGCAAGACAGGAAACTACAGGCTTTTCACCCTTCTATTTAGTACATGGACGAGAGGCGGAAACAATGCTAGACACTCTGTTACCCTACCAGCCAGGTTACGAAGAAGACGAGTACATAAATCAGCTAATGACAGATGCTGAAGACGCCCGCCAGCTAGCCCGCTTACACACCCTCAGAACTCAGGACATCGATAAAGCACGATACGATGCGAGACATAAGCCTGTACATTACAACGTTGATGACCTCGTCTGGATCTTCACACCCGTACGGAAAGTTGGCCTATCAGAGAAGCTTTTAAAAAAATACTTCGGCCCATATAAAATAACCAAGAAGATCTCGGATGTTAACTACGAAGTAATGACGGTGGACGAATCTCGCAGAAGGAAGAGTTCCAAGGATGTAGTTCATGTGTTACGTATGAAGCCCTACCAAGACCCTGAACAACAGAACAATATCGTTTAAATATCTTCCGGTGTAAATATGTAAATATTAAACATCGGGACGCTGTTCTTCTGGAGAAGGAGGTGATGTCGCGAAATTTGTTTAGAGTGAAATTGCTGGCTCGGCAACCCTGGAGCTGACGTCACTTCCTGTGGAGGTAACCCTTGCAAGGCCGCGTAGCCACGAGGATCATTCTCTTCTCTCCTTGTTTACTATTTAACCTATTTATATTTCCTCCATTTTTCTTTAGATAAGAGTTGAGAAAGATATCACTCAATTTTCGAGCCTTAATTTAATAATACAACCTGCTGAAATAGCTCTGTGTACCTTTAATTATTTAATTGCGACAATATTTCTAAAGTTTATAATATCTATTCGATTAGCAAAGAACAAAAAATAATCTGCGATGACATGTTGTAATACTGTGATGAATCAGAGATAAAACGTCACTTGAATAAACGGCTAGCAAGTATTGAAGAAAAAAATCGTGGATGGCTTTTCTTGATTTATCAAGAAATTGGGTTGGCCAAATATCACGGAGCAAGCTAAATAAACGTTTAGTTTATTTTTGCTCCACTAGATGGCGCTCTGCCATCTAAAAAGCACATGTGCTCGTGGTCAGGAGATGCCTTATTTATTTTTAATATATATATATATACAAACACTGTATATTTAAACAAGTAGAAAATAAAGATTCGGATGAACATCAATGTTATCTTGTACTCTATTAATTTATTCCACCAGGCTACTTGACCACGAAGGATGTTTATCTGAAAATGTTAATGTCATTAAACATAAAACTATGTCAGGATGTATAGATATATTATGTGGCAATCTTGTATTGTTGTTTAAATGTATATATACTGTATATACATATCTTATATATATATATATAAAAAAAGAGATTTTCTGTTTGAATTTAGAATTGTTAAAGATTATGCTATGGAGTTATTTGTTGGTTCTTTTTAGTACTATATGGTATTGGCGATACAGTCGTGGTTAAAATAATAATCTTGAAAGTATGAAAATAAAAATGGTTGATCAGAGATTTCTTTATTTGAGCTCAGGAATATATATATGAATAACATAATTTGGTAAAAGTGCTGCCTGGCTTAAGGCGAGTAAACAAAGGAAAACAAAAGATTATTTACATAATGTACAAAGTTTTGAGCCGGCCAGCGGGGAAGAACAACAATGAGATTTTATAGGGGAAGCATGACCTCTGGCGGTCGATTTAGCAGAGTATTTGAATCGATGAAATATAATTTTAAATAAAATAATACTTTAATATAAAATAATTTCAAATAAAATATTTTAATATTACATATATATATTACAAAAATGAAGATCTCTGTTGTATTTTGGGATTAGATTGATATATTAAATTATTATTATTATTTGTTGCTTGATTTTGGTATACATGAGTATGTGTTACGATATTGTTTTGCAGTCGTGGAAATGATAAAAATAGAAAATAGTTCAGATCAGTAATTGTTTTAATTGCACTTATGGAATATATAAAAACTTAATTTGGTAAAAGTATTGCCTGGCTTAAGGCGTAAAAATAAAAAAATGAGTAACTTATTTACATAATGTACAAAAGGTTTGAGCCGGCCAATAAGCCGGCCAACGGGAAACAACAACGAGTTTTTATATGGGAAGGGTGACCTCTGGCGGTCGATTTAGCAGAGTATTTGAATCTATGAGATATAATTTTAAATATATATGTTATATAAACTTTATTTAATTTTGAAATTATAAATTCTGGAGCAAACTACTCTGTTAAGTCGACCACCAGATTTCGCTGTTTTCCCTATATATAAACCCATTGTTGTTGTTTCCTGTTGGCCGGCTCAAATCTTTCTGTAGATATGTAAATAAGCCTTTCGTTTCTTTCTTTCTTACGCCTTGATTCAGGTCTCAAATTATGTATTCTATACTTCCTTAAGTACAATTAAAGCAAATTGTGATTATAATATGTTTTATTATTTTACCACGACTGCAATTCAAACATTCATGTATACCAACCTAAAGCAAATGCTCAATTCTCTATATCAATCAGCAAGTAATAATTCTATAACTCTAATTCCAAAATCAATAGAAAATATTCTTTGTAATATATTTATAATATTTTATGTTAAAAAATAAGTATTTGTGTTGTCCATGGGTATTTATTAAACACACTTAAAAACATTTTTAAATAAAAAGGTATGTATTGGATCAAAATATTATTTATTTTACCGAAATATATTTTGGTAAAATAAATGATATTTTGATCCAATATAAGCTTTTTTATTTAAATATTTATTTATGGTTTGCTCTATTTTCAAAACTTAAAAACATGTAGACTGAAAAAAAATACAAAAGAAATACGAATATTACTTCAAAATCACCAATTGTAATCAAACTAATTTCTAACCAAACCTATATATATCGTCAAAAAATATTTAAGTGAAATAATTTATTTTTTTAGCTGAGAAATATTCTTAGAAGAGAGACTAAATATAGAAAGTTCTTTTAGGGGTATATCAAATAGCATCTTATTTATGGCATAAAATGGTACCGGAAAAAACAGACGAGTTTTCCAGAAGTTGTCCAGCGACACATTCATGACGCCCATTAGAAGGCGTCTTCCTAAGAATTGCACCAGATGTCGCCCGAACGGATGACATTTGGAGTAATGGAAGGAGCGCTCCCGTTGTAAGGGGCTCTACCCACCTTAATTATTGGCAGACGAGCCTGCTTATCGGGAATCCATCGGGCCACCCTGGTGCTGCGAATATTATCGCCAGTTGGGCTACAAGATAATCCTTCGTCTGCCTTCGTTTCTTTCGATAAAAGGGATTTTTGTAAGTAAAGTTGGATCGAATCGTAGGTATTGGTTAGCCATTATAGCTCATGGTATTACATACTGTGTATAATTGATACATACACTATTTACATATTTGTTAAATATACACCTTTATTAGGGTTAGTTATAGGTTATTGGAGATATAGAGAGAAGATGGGTGTTGTTGAAGTTTTCCTGTTACATTCTGTGGATTGCAGGTTTTAATGGATATTCTTTTACCGTTTGATTACAATTTTTAAAATGATATTTTTTATCTTTTGTTTAAAATTTAATTTTATTAACTAATTTATATCTACTTTAATGGCTGAATATCTCATACTGTATGTCAAAAAAAGCGATCACAAATATTCTGGTATATATAATTTAACAATAGGTTTATATTTAAAATATTAATTATTCTTCATCTTATACGGACAAATGTATAAGTGCTAAAAAGAGAAATTTTACTCTCCAATATTTTGTGTGTGTGTGATAAGGCACAATTTATATTAAAGATTATAATCTATTATAAATATTAAAATATACAGTTATCAGCGTCATAATCAATTCTTTCTTAATCAATTCCGTCACCGTTTGCTTTGTGAATGGAATAAATACCCAAATATGGCCATTTCTCATAACCATCGGTGGTTCAGTGGTAGAATGCTCGCCTGCCACGTGGGCGGCCCGAGTTCGATTCCCGGCCGATGCATTTTTTTTTAGAATTTTTAAAACTCATTTATATATTATACAAGAATGACATCCACGGCGTCAATTTATAATTGTAACGAATAGTATTTGAATAAAAGCATTTAATCGGGTAAAACCCGGGCGTTGCCCGGGTCATTCGGCTAGTAGATTATAATGAGGTAATAAGACTTAATCCAAATAAATAAATAGCGTGACGTTTCAGTAACAACATTGTTACCGTCTTATTCCCTTGTGTTTTTAACATTTCATGTATATATCCTTAATATATATATTATATATTAAATATAAAAAAAGAGACTTATTGCGCAAGGTAGTTTGATATTTTATAGTAAATCACAATTTTCCTATAGCTAAACATTTTATTTAATCAAAATATGAACTTTAGGACAAGCTCCTCGTAAGTTATTTTATCTACACTGTTGAAAGCCAGTGTAAATATTTGTATTTATTTTTGTATTTGTATTTTGATTTGTTTAGGTATGTTATTTTTTAAATGTTTGATTTTTTCATATATGCAAATTATATCTTTGATTTTTTTTGTTGGGGAAGAATTTTTGATGATTTGCATATGTTTAGATAGATTCTTTTTTGTTGTTGTTTTCTTTTTTTAATCGGTGTAGATAGTTCAGTTGGGGAATAAAAGTCATTTGGTTCAGTCGCTGTGTGGATGTTGCTAAGTGTTGATATAGGCTTCCTTCTTGGGCAACACGTGAACCCAACCCCTGGAAAGTTGCGTGCGTATTGCTTTGGATCTACGCGGTCGTAACATACACATTGTAATGAAATCAAGAAAGCATGTAAAGAAATAAATAAAGCCACCTCTGATTGTACAACTGGGACTACTGATGGTTAGCTTCGGAATAAATATCAATTGATCGTTTATTTTTAACTATTCCAGAATATTGGACAAATGTGCTTTCTCGATTAATCAAGAAAAGCCAACCACGTACATGTTTTAAGTTGTTGGCCCTCATCAGTTTGGTGCAAGCAGTACCTCAACGATCAAATAGACTGTTCCTAGAGGCTTCCTGTAAAATAAAGGAATGTAATAAATAAATGTATTTTGTTAAGGTGAGTTTGCCTGAGGAGAATAGGGCTTGTGGAATACATTTAACATTTTTGTGTTTATTATAAGTACTTATTTAATCCGCGCGAAAACATAAACATTTGTATACATTAAAAAATATATTTTATTGAACATTAATTGTAAATGGCAAATATATATGAATTTTAGCACGAACTTCTGGGTTTGAAGAGGGGAATAAAGGAACATGCATCCGATTTCTTTTAAATGCAACTAGGGTATTAGACTGTCACTTATGTAACTTAGGTATTAGCCTGTCACTTGTGTAACTTAGGTATCAACCCTTCACATATCCAACTAGGGTATTAGTCTTTCACATATGAAAATAGGGCATTACCCTGTCACTTGTGTAACTTGAGTATTTACCCTTCACATATCCAACTAGGATATTAGCCTTTCACATATGCAACTAGGGCATTATCCTGTCACTTATGCAACTTGAGTATTAGCTCTTCACACATGAAACTAGGGATTTAGCCCGTCACATATGTAACTAAGGTATTAGCCCGTCACTTATATAACTTAGGTTTAGCTCTTCACATATGCAACTAGGGCATTAGCCTGTCACTTATGTAACTTGAGTATTAGCTCTTCACACATGAAACTAAGGTATTAGCCCGTCACATATGCAAATAGGGTATTAGCCGTTACTTATGAAACTTGTGTAAGTTGAACTAAATCATATTAGTTGTTACAACATACATATAGAATAGTACACAGGTTTATTTTGTACATGGGACGGGCAAAAAGGTGGATATGTTAGAACTATAATAGTGAATTCTTTTTATGTCTCCGTTCAGCTTTTTTAAAGATTCTTTTATAAATATCATTTAAACATTAAATATTAATTCTTTTCAAATAAACTTTCTAACACAGAAAAGAAATTAATATCAAAATTTATTATTAATTTTATTCAAATGGAAATACAATATAATCTACAAATTAGGATAGATACAATTGAATTTTTCTATTTAAGGTGCTCAATTATAATTTTAAAAGATTAATTTCAAATTAAAATATTATATATACTTCTAAAAATAAATATCCAACTAAAAATAAATAACACACATAAAATATTGATGTTTAGAAATAAACCAATTATTTATATCGATAATCGATGAAATAATCTTGATATTGAATTTTGATAGTGCCGGCTTGTAATTCCAAGGTCTTTTTAAATCGCATTAAATAATTCCGAATATATGTGTCTAGTAGTACACTTGCCAGAATTAGAAAATCAAAATAAGTCCTTTACACACACAAATAGGTTGGCTTTAAAAACGGCTGATGTGGGGAAGCCGCGTAGAGCGCATGCTGGCGTTTCGCATCTTTAATGAATCTCTGTATTTGTCTCGTATCTTCAAAATGCTTCAATATAAAATCTTGAATATTAGGGTTTCTTTCTTCTTTAGGTCATATGAACATTCGTTTCAAAACTTTAGGTCTTAACTCTAAAGGGTTTCCGAATGTGTTGTTTCAATAAATCCCTGAACAGGTATATTGAGATAGATACGAGAGCTACTGTATGATAAATCATCAAATGTAGATTTAGAATAATGTATATAGACAACAATCTACAATTGGGGTGCATTATCCTACACAGGATTCTTCTGACCAAAGAAAACAATTTTTTACACAGAGTATTTATTCACAATTTTACTGTGTTCGGTAGTTTGTTCTTTGCGTTTTCATATTTGCAGAAATTACATATGGATATGGTAGCGAATTAGTCTTCTGTTAATTTGTGTGTGTATATGAGGGTATATACACTGCGTGACATTGAAAATGGAACACCAAGAAATAGTGGCCAGAAAGTGATGAAACTCGGCAGACAGAGAGAGACAGGAACGAACAATAAGTGATCTTTATTTCAAAATGATAGTCATAATACAGAGCGAGAACGGCGTCGGCTTAGTAGCAAGTAGGACCACCGCGGACGGCGATGCACGCAGCAACACGTCTAGGTAGAGAGTCAATCAGAGTACGGATGGCGTCCTGAGGGATGGCTCTCCATTCCCTCTCAACCATTTGCCACAGTTCGTCTTCTGAACGCGGCTGTGGCAAGGCATGCAAACGGCGTCCAATGATGTCCCAGACGTGCTCGATTGGTGAGAGATCAGGAGAGTACGGTGGCCAGGGAAGCATCTGTACATCTTGCAGAGCTTGTTGGCTAATGCGAGCAGTGTGCGGTCGGGCGTTATCCTGCTGATAAAGGGCATTGGGTACCCCCTGAAGGTAGGGGAGTGTCACCGGTCGCAGCACATCAACGTATCGTTGGGCCGTCATAGTGCCCTGAATACGAAGTAAAGGTGACCTGGAATCATACGCGATTGCGCCCCAAACCATGAGTCCACGTTGTCGCACGGTGGGGCGTTCCACGATTGCTGCCGGATTGGACCTTTCTCCACGTCGACGCCACACGCGTACACGGCGACTATCACTGGACAAGCAGAAACGCGACTCATCTGAGAACACGACCCTGTGCCATTCCGTCATCCACGTCGATCTAGCCCGGCACCATTCCAAACGTTGGCGCCTATTCGGTGGGGTCAATGGCAGTCTTCTTAGCGGACGGCATGAGTGCAAGCCATTAGCAACCAATCGACGGGAAATGGTTCTGGTCGAGATGGAATTATCTAGGGTGTCTTGCACATGTTGCAGGATGGCGGTACAAGTGGCTTGTGGGGCCGCCACTGCTTGTCGAAGGATACGCCGATCCACACGTGCTGACGTCACTCTGGTTGCACCGGCATTCCTATAAATTGCCACCTTTCCTTGTTCCAACCATCTTCTCCACAGTCGGTGCACCGTGGACGCACCAAGGTGTGAATCAGCTGCGATTTGACGTATGAACCAACCTGCCCTTTTCAGTCCGATCACCATGCCCCTCGTAAAAGCGTCTGTCTGCTTGAACTGCCTCCGTTTACGATGACCTGGCATTCTCTGTTATTACACGTGTCTTTTGACACAAGAAAAAAATTTCTACAATGATTTTCCTTGAAGAAATAACGACACGAATACTGTCCTTTCTGCAAGTTCCTTCCCTTATATCTTACTCCATGTGCGCACGAGAGCTGCGCATTTTACATCATTTGCATAACTCGGTTAGGCGCGTCTACCCTGAAATTTGCATCATTTTCTGGCCACTATTTCTTGGTGTTCCATTTTCAATGTCACGCAGTGTGTATTAAAGAAGAATACTTCTGGTAGATTCGATGTAAAGCGATTGCATTTCTTTATGTAGTTATTTAAATGCAGTCATTGGATTGGCTAATTCCCACTTGGTCCCACAGAGCACATGGTCATCCTCTCTTCTACACTGTTGGTAGTCTCGGAATAAACTAAACAGAATTCTCAGTTGAGCAATACATTTTTGATCGTGATTTAGATATCACGGAGAAGGTAATATTTGGGTAAAAAGAACGCGCCCAGATGTTTATAACGGAGGGGTGTGTTTTAAATTATTTATTCTAGCTTGAAATTTCGAAATGTATTGATCTATTTCAGTTTTAACAATTCCCAACAATGAAATGTGCGGTATGACCAGACCGTTGTAAACACCCAAGTAATTATCCACCAGCCAATCTGCCAAGTGAGGGAAACAAAAAGAATATCCTTTGTGAAGAAGCTTGCTAATAAATCACTTTGATTTTTGTTTCGTGTGAAGTGTCTGTTTGTTGTTGTCGCCGTCGCCCAGACGTTGACATTTCTTTTCTTAAACTTTCATTAGGACATTATATAAATACTTGGTTATAATTAAACTTCGCTGTTGGATTATAAAACTGTAAAATAAATATGATTTATGTATCAAAACCACTCCCTCTATAATACAACCTAAAGTTACGGAAGGGTTATATACTTGTACCTAGAAAGGCATCTCTCCCTTTAATTATACATCAGAACGATGTATTATGTTCATGACCCTAGTAAATTATTTATCGGTGGCGATGAAAAATGAGCCACCACACCAATTTTGGCAATTTTAGACAAAGGCCAACCTGTATACCATAGTTTCGGGCTATGGGCCTCATCATGCTTCTCTAGGTATATAATTCTCACGAAACTTTATGTTGTATTCTAGCCTTAGAAAATCAGCCCTTGTCACTTCACCAGTTTACAACCTGTATGGTAAATTCCAACGATTTCATCGTTTTGATGTATAATTGAAGGGAGAGATGCCTCTCTAGGTATATATATGTCGTATCACATTTGTTGTAGATATATAATGTTGTACATAGGAATATTTTACATAGAAACACTCAAGCCTGATGTAACTGCAAAATGGTGTTTAAAAATCTACGACTGGAAAAGAAGGGTGCGGCATCCAGTAAAGTCGAATAACAGTTCATTGACATTGTCCAAGAAGCTAAGAGAACATAAAAATCGATCAGGCCAGTCTTTGATTGTACACGGATACCCAAAAAGGTCCGCCCTCGCTGGGTTCCTTCTGATCCCACAGACAGGAGCATAGGGAGAAGAGCAGACAGCATTCAAGTTGCCATGTTGCCCGATTGACCAGAGAAATCCCAGAACTCCCATAGTCCACCTCACCTTTTCGGGAACTGCCCCCTCTAAACCAAGGTAACCATGTTCCCACGATTGTGGTCTTCATTTATCTTCAGCTCAGTGCGCTCCCAGTCTGGCCCATGACTACATGTTGGAGAAAGGCTCCCGACAATTTATTTTCAAAGTTAATAGAAAATTAGAAGCGGCAAAGGGTGATGTGACGGGAGTTTTCCCAAAGGAAACGACATTGTCGACGTTCTGACAATACCAGGACGCCAGTATTTATAAGCCGTGTCCAAGCTTCTGCCATCAATGAGGACCCTGGTAGGTCGATGAGGGCAATCACCAGAGAACTGCAGGTTGATGAAGCTACCATCCGACCTGTGGTTCATGAGAACCTCCGTTACAAATACGTGATGTGGAGAGGGCAGTTCATGTCCGAAAGAACCAAGGTGAACCGCTTGACCAGAGCCAAGCGTCTTCTGAACAAGTTATATTGAAAAAAAATAAATTACTTCATTCACAAAAATATTTGTAACATACATATATTATATGGTAACTTCTTCGGATATTTATATATTCGTCGTCTCCCCATAGATCATGACCCTTTTTCAGGCTTTCTAATACAATTTATGGAAGACCAATGTATAAGTACTATATTAAACATCTTATAGAAGCCTTAGCTTAAAGAATGATAGATGGGTTAGGTTAGTTCAAAGATAAAGGGAAATGTGTAATAAATTAAAGTGTGGTTAATAAGGTTAAGAAAAACAACTAAAATAATTATTTTTCAGAAAAAGGTGTGTGTAAATGAATAAAAACACTAAAATAATAAGAATTAATGAAATAATAATATACTTATTACCGCGGATGCAAGGCCAAAAACCACAAGAATTAATAAAATAACTAAGACAATAAAGAAATACACAGAGGAGAATGGGAAAAATTAAAGGAATAAAACAAAAGTGAAGGATTCTGATAATATTAATAACAGAAAAGTAAAAACATGTTTTTTTAGTATAATGAGAAAGTGTTCCTACTTTAATTTTATTTCAATACATCTGAGAGGGAGATAGATCGGGATAAATCCAGAAAGGTTAGGGAAATATGAGTTTGTGTAGTGACTAGAGAATATTTAGCATCCCCAAGTATAAATGATCATGATAATCATAGAAACTAATTAGCTGCTGTTTAATACTCTATGTGCTCCCATGACAGTGTGCATTACATCTACAAAGGAGCAGAGATCAGATGTTCCATACAGAGATCCATCCGTTTGTTTACTTGTACTTATTGATGGTGTTGGACCTTTGCAAGAATTGGGAAGACATGGAGGCAAAGAAAGTCGAAGTTTGAAGAAGTAAGAAAGTCTTAAAGAATGTGCTTCTTCCAGTGAGACGAACGCTATAAAGAGCTGTCGATGTTATTTAAATTCCAGCTGAACAAATTATATTAGGAATCTCTGAAACTTCCGAACTGCTGTGAGCAACCTAGATACTGTTTCTTCGCTAAGATTCTGAAACCTAGTTACGATTTCTTTAATGTCTTCTATTGATAAATATTTACAAATATCTGGGAAGAGAGAGAGAGAATGAATGAATATACTTTTATTAATCGTGCATATAAAATTATTTAGGGTTAATAAAGTAAAATTAAATATAATTTTCATATCAGTGGAATCCCACTGATGGTCGTTTTGTATGATGTCACATTCCTTCCTGAAGTCGGACAGATCTCCCCGACTATTGCCATGTCGAGGTATAGCTTCAGAGCAGACATCTGCTCAAGATAGAGAGACATTTGACATTTGAAATGATTTTATTGACGATCAGTAAATTTTTACAAAAAAAAATAATGATAATATAAATGAATAAATGATGAGAATGTACAATGATTTTATGAGCTAGGGAGGCTCCATCGCCTTGATAAGGTCCTCCTCCTGACAAGGAGGGGGTCTTCTTGGACTCCCCGCATCTCCAGGCCCAGGAAGTGCTTGTAGATGCGGGTCTTGGCAGATGTCATGATGGCCAAGGCGTCATCCTCCCATCCTCAAGAGAGAGAAAGAGAGAGAATGAGGGATAAATATTTAAAAAATAATAAATTGGTTCTTATTATACCTAGCATTAAACTAGACAAGAAATATTCTCAGCTTATTATAATCTCTAATGAAATATTCCATAAAGTCCTATAGAAATTGCAATCGATTTAAATAAATGGATATTTATATAAAAATATTTGAAAAATATATAATAATTTTTCTACATGAAATATTATCAAATTAATTTATTTCCCCCAAAATTCTTTTCCCTCTATTCTAAATTCTCATTTATTAAACTCATGAAAGCTCAAGTTATCCGATAAATTTTTGGCGCCCATTTTTGATTTCGAAGCCTTTTTCCGCCAGCAGACGATAAGTCAATTTAAATGTAAATGTAGGGATTTATGGACCACACGATCGGTGGGATTTGGCCCAATCGTCTGGCGGGAAATGTTGCTTCCCGCCATCATCACGTAAATGCCAAAAGATTAGAAATAAATCTTTTGGTTTGAAATGGACCTATTGATTACCAATAGACTATTTCGTTTATATACAATTTGTCTTTTGGAAGTTGGAGCAACCGTCTTTAATGGTATACTATGAATTATGTAAGAACTAACTATCGAACAGAATAAATCAAATTATATCGATAAATTCTTCAACAAATATTACATTGAACATAATTTTATGTTTATAAAAACAAGATGTATTTTAATTGTATAACTGTTTTTATAGAATAAATATAACAAGGTAGTCTTTTATCTTCTAAATTAGAGTAAATTGGCATTTGTAAATAGATGTTGAATTAATTTATGAAATTTCAAAATAATATAAAACGTAAAACTTATCAAATTCATATTTTACACATTTATTTTATATTTCTTTGAGTTAATTATTAGAATAATTTATTTGTTTATAAAATTCAACGATAAAATATTTTGTAAAATACTTTTTTAAAAATGGCCATTATTCATAGTTATAATTGATCGAGTGAATATTTATTTATCATTATTCAACTAAGCTCTCAATCTATATATATAAAAATGGATGTTTGTTGGTCCGTCCGTCCGTTCGTAAGTGATAATCTTCTACATCGCTCAACCAATCGTGATGAAACTTTGGGAAGATGTTTAGTATACTACCGGGATGGTTTCTGGCTAATTACTCTTTAGAAATAACCTTTCGTTGCATTTTTATTTACAGTAAACGTAAATTCACTCGCAATCAGCGCCCCCTCGCGGTAGACGTATGGCCTTAAATAGCCTCGCATGAGCTTATTTGTAACGTCAAGCTTAGCCTATAGGTTAGGTACACAGCTTCGTACCCCCGCAACCTAGGTTCGAGGCTCAGCGTGGGTGTTTTTTTTTTCTTACATTTCTTTTATATTATTGTAGCAAATTATTTAAAATATTATTTTATTTAAAATGTAGGCTTTTTAAAATAAAAATTAACATAAACAATTTTTTAATAATATTTGTGACAAACCTAGGTTCGAGGCTCAGCGTGGGTGTCTTTTTTTATTTTCATTTCTTTTATATTATTGTAGCAAGGTATGTTTCTACAGCATTATTATATTTTGATTGGTTTATTTTAAATATGTTTGTTATGAAGGCTCTATGTAATACTATTTAGAGCACATTTTACATTTTAAACACCTAAGCCCCCCTCTTTTTAATATTGTAGCAGAGTATTAAAAGTATTATTTTATTTTAGATGTTTGCCATGACACTTTGGGAAGTTGTTTAGTATACTATCAGGACGATTTCTGGCGAATTATTTTAGAATAATATTTATAACAATAATTATAGCGAAATTAAGACATAGTGATTATATTCTGTGTTTGTGCATATATAAATATTTTACAGAAAATGTGAGAACGTTCTATTAGAATATCTCGAAAACAAAAAACAATACATATAAACGAGTTCACTGACATTTATTAATGCAGTGATTATAATCAATGCTTACAATGAAGGGCTATATTGTCTATATATATATAAATCACTTTCAACAACAACAACAAAAAAAAGCCTTTATTTAGGGTCACTGACCCTATACAGGATTCACCAGAGGTATGCATAAGAACAAAGCAGTGAGACAACGGAAATAGCGATATATACAGAGTAAAAAGAGAAAGAAAAAAAAAAAAAAAAAAAACAAGAAAAGGGGAAAAAAAAAAAATAATAATAAGAAAGAGGGAAGCAAGAAATCAACACAAAAAGAGTAGCAGTAAGAAAGTGAGGAGTGAGTATCACTTGGCCTTCTTCTGAGATATGGACTTGTGGAAACCATAAAACGCCGTAGCAATATACTTATTCTGGGTCATATTGTCAATTATTGATGGAAGTGAAGCACAGAGTTGCCCAGTTTTGAGCATAAGGGTTCTTCTTTCTTCTTTCAGAGCAGAGCAATCAAAAATATAGTGAGTGATTTCATTTTGTAGTTTTGAATTACAGAAGGTACAAGTCGGGTCCTCACCGCAGAGCATCTTGGTGTGGTTTATAAATCACTTTCAAATTTTAACGTAACGTTCCATTCTCAATCCCGTAGGGCTTTAGATCGGCTAAAACATTTTTATCTTTATAAGTGAATATTAACTTCACTGTACTGAATAGTTTAGTATAATGTTAATTTAACATATTACAATTTAGCCACGGCAACGCGTGGCCGGGTTCGCTAGTATTTTATAATTATTTTCAAATTATAAAATGTTTAAAAGGAATATAATTCCTTGTTGAAAACTTATGTGTATATTAGTAAAGTTGTAGGTTTTTGTTATCTATACCGTAGGTAACCTTTTGTTGGATTTCCTGCCATACACTTAAGACCTTGAAATTTAAAGATAACGTAATTTTGAAGAAGGAATCAAAGTTTACGGCGACTGGTTACTTTTATTCGTGCTGTATAAACAGCAAGCTTTCGGACTATGACGTCCTTCAATAGGCAACTTACCAAGAAACTAGAATATAATACACGTAAATATCCACATAATTAGAAAATTTCTTAATTAATTTTATGGCAGTCATACTATTCACAAACTAATTTGTTTACAAAGATAAAAAATATATATATATTTTTAATATAATAATCATTCATTTCATTAGGAAAATTTCTAATTTTGTAAATATTTACGTTTATATATATTATCTTCTAGTTTCTTGGATAGTAGTCTGTTGAAGGACCTAATAGTACGAAAACTTGCCGATTAAACAGCACTAATAAAATAAACACGTTGACGTAAACCTTTATTCCTTCTCTTGTAATAACGTGATTTAAATAACCGCCTTGATTATATTATCAAAAGGACAAAATCTTAAGACGAAAGGTTTCTTGTTACGTTTTCATTTAGCCGAGATTTCAAGCATTTCTTCCCTTCTATAGGAAATAAACTATTAAATAATTCCAGTATAAGGTTAGAAATCTTCGAAAACTTGTCTTTATAAATAAAAAACGCAAGAAACTCTTCACATCACGATTTTTTTTTCTATAATAAAAGATAACGTAAAAGCTATCGTTTCTAAACAGAAGAAACCTCTACTTCTATCGAAATAGAGACAAAATCCGATGTTCCATCAAGCGAACGTCTCTGTAAACACCCAGATTCACAGTTAGGTGGGATGTCGTCACATCAGCTTCGACAATTTCAGAATGTTCAACTGAAGACTGACTTTTGACTAGTGACAGTCCAGAACGGCTTTGTTTCCACAAGATTGAAGAAGTAGTCTCATGACATTTCCGAAATAAATTATAAGGTACACTATTGAAACAAACTTAAAGAAGTTGTACCTTTTAGTAAGTATACCGGGATTTAGACAATAACTCTGTAAGGTATTCGATACACAGTGACCTTTATTGCAGACACACGAGATAACCAAGTGTGAACATAATTGCCTCTGTCTCCTTTCAACTTCCTCAATAATGAGTGTATTTTATTGATGTATGATTTGACGATGATCATAATTTGAAATTGGTCATTGATGATGACCAAACTCCACCTAATCTATGTCCCTAGTTATTTATAACCAATTGTTTCCAATCAAATTACCATTTTACAATTTCATAATATTTGACCAATAATAGCGACTATTCAAAATACAAACAAAATATGTTAGCTTGGAGTACAAAGTGTATATCAAACGAAAGAAAACTCTTTTATCTTTATCCTTTTCTAAATAAATGTATTATTCCTAGTACATGTGATAAAGGCCATGATAAGCATAGTGGGTAGAAGTTGGCGACTGCTATTACTTAAAGTGCACCATATGTCTACACAAAAATCAGTTCAACTTTTGTACTTATAAATGTTGTGAATAAAGTTAACACTTTCGAAATAAGTTTATTTTATTAATAGTTAAAGTTTGAAAAATACTTATTGCGAGAGGATTAAATTTTATTTTAAATATTTTTTTCTTTGCTATTATTATTTACTTTTAATAACTTACAAATGTGCTATAGCCTCATTTGGGTTATTTTCACCCACAGGTAGAGTAGTAATTTCGCAAGAATCGGAGCCCATTAGAGCAACTTTTATTTAGAAAATAAAATTTCACAAAGCGGGATTCGATCCCGGGCCGTGGCTCTCGGAAATTGACGGTTTATAACACTCGGCCACCAAACCTCTTCACTCAACATATTTCTTGCGAATAAAATTCTAAATAAGCAACAATACAAACGAAATTAACGGTGGAATAGTTATAGAAGGTCTGGTAGATTAAACTAATTAAACCGTTGTTTTAGGGTCTGCCATTGTTGATCCAAGTTGTCCCAATTCTATATACAGTTACGAGCGTCATGCGTTCTTAATAATTCTTCATCTCTGTCACCGTTTGCTTTTTTTTTAGAATGGCGCTCTCCTATTGGTTGGCTACGATCACGCCACCTTTGTCCCACCCCCCCCCCCCCCCCCCCCCCACTCGCTTTTTGGTTTTTGTAACTATTGTGTTGGAGCGGGTCGATCCTTAAATAAATGCATATATTAGTTAATAACTAACTGGAATCCACTCTTTCTTTTTCCCAGTAAGAGACGCCTACAGAAGCCAACAGTACATAGACAGATAAAGCACATAGGCTATAGTTATTAACTAACATATGCATTTATTTAAGGCGCCAATTTATAATTGTAACAAATAGTATTTGAATAAAAACATTCAATCGGGTAAAACACGGGCGTTGCCCGGGTCATTCGGCTAGTATATTTACATTTGCCGTTTGGAAATTATAGGACGCCATTGCATATATATTGTCAGCATTTTTGAAAATATCCAAGAAACGTGTTTTTATTTTTGACACACACAACTATGCCTTGTACTCATCTCTAAGCATGAAGAATGCACAAATATTTAACTGACTTTGCAAGTTTACACACACACCGCGCTGCTTATAACCACCAAGCTGATAGAACTCCGCTGGAAAATAAATCTTGGAGCTTGCTCTCTCCAATCACTTTTAAATTAAATTCCATTAAATTAGATTATAAGGAGAATCGCGTTCCACGCTAATGGCATTAGAGGAGAATAATTGGTTTAAAACAACTTTTTGTGAATGGTTTTATTGAACTTGTAATGATAGTGGTGGTAGGTTAGAATTTACTCTGGGGAGGGCTCTAGTTGGTGAATTACGTTCTATAGAAGAAATGACTTAATTATTATAAAATACTGCTGTAATCATTCAAATTCCACGATAAGAAATTGTTTTTTGATAACTGAGGATGCGCTAAGGTCTCCAAATAACATCAGTTGCCAGCGTCACTAAAATGTTTCAGTTCTACCTTATATTTTCAATGGCAACGCTGATGTGACAGAAGAATGTCAATTACCAACTTCACTAGTTCTAACTGATCCAGGGATACAGGATGAGCCGCGTTTGTACTCCATGCTAGGAGCGGCGTCTGTTCCTAATGTCACAAAGGCAAATGCATTCTACTTCACCCAATCATGAGTTTCAAGCTCTTCCTGCTTGATACTCTAATGTGATTGTATGGAGAAAAGAGAGAAGAGGACTAGAGGATTTTCATATGCTTTCTCTAATCTTCAAAGACCCCACTGATGTGAAAGGATAATTTCTGTTGCCAGTGTCCCTAGAGAGGCTATACCATTTCTTTCTCTAATCTTCAAAGATCCCACTGATGTGAAAGGATAATTTCTGTTGCCAGTGTCCCTAGAGAGGCTATCCCATTACTTTCTCTAATCTTCAAAGACCCCACTTGTGTGAAAGGATAATTTCTGTTGCCAGTGTCCCTAGATGCTGCACCATTACTTTCTCTATCTTCAAAGACCCCAATGATGTGAAAGGATAATTTTTGTTGCCAATGTCCCTAAAGGCTATTCCATTAGTTTCTCTAATCTTCAAAGGCTATGATGATTTGACAGGATAATTTCAGTTGTCAGTGTCCCCTAAAGGATGTTCCAGTGCTGTCTTACACACATTTATCAAGAAATAGATATCCAAAAAAGAGTTTCAGGTTCTAAATGTAGGTTGTTATAAGTAAGTACTTAACCTCTCCAACAAAATGTTGCCAGGAATAATTGAAGAATCTCGACGTGGCTTTTACCCAATTTAAGTGGTGTTCAAGTTTCAAATATCACACGTGAATAATAATTTCAAGCAAATTATAAATTTAAAGCTTAATCAATAATGAATTGCATCATTACAATTCGGACTGAGGTGAAATCGAGTTTGAAATCTAAATATATCCGATCCAAAGAATTATAATCGAATGATACAAAATTACTATTGGTAGACACAAAAATAGCGCAACGTTTAAATTTTTAGGACATTTAAAGATTACACAACTTCTAAAATATTATAATATTCCAGGAGCTAGCACAACTTCTAGGCATATCAGTATATTCAAAATCAGCGGACAAGGTATATATAATTAGGACATTTAAGGTTAGGAAAAAACGTCCAAATTTTCGATGTCTAGATACCGAGATGTCCACCGTTTCCGACCTGATTGAAAGACGTAGGTGATACTTGAAGAGATCAGAACACAAGACAATAACACGCTATCTATATAAAAAAGTATAATTATTAAATCCCGATTTTTTTTCTTCAAAAAAATACACGCCCCTTCTACTGTCCTTAACTGATATGCTCGATATAAGCAGATTCGTCTAATACAATAGTAAGCTCTAAAGGGCGATAAGGAAAATATTTACCTGCGCAATCGCTGGAAGGGTTGATCATTGATGAGCCAGGCCCTCCCAATATTTTTCATTGCAATTAAAGACTATAGTAGGAGTGTTTTATTTGAAAAAAAAAAAAAGATGAAGGCATTAATAGTTTCATTTTTTTATAAAGGGTACATTTTTCTTAGTATTAAGAGACACTTCGGCTGGTAAATGTTTGTATTCTCTCGACGTTTCGACAAAATCTTTTGTCCTCGTTAGGAAAAATATAAAAATAATTTTAACATCTTGCCAAATTATTTTATTTTCATTTTTTATTGACGAGGACAAAATGTATCTTTCGAAACGTCGAAAGAACGTCTCTCAGCAAAAGTTTTCGCGACGAGATAGTTGTGAGAGATTTTGTTTTCGATTCTGATGTGAGGAGCAATATTTCCCTTCATTCCATGAAAGATTATTCAGTTACTGGTTGGTGAGAATGAACTTACTTTTCTCCCACCTCAGGTTACAATTCTTCATTAGAATTTCTCTCCTTGAGCCTTATAACTTCTTGAAATGTATATATAGGCTTTCAAAACTATCATAGACGCGTATGATTCTTTTAAAAATAAAACAATTTCTACTGCACTTACTGCTATGGAAAAATTAATGAGACGGCCTGGCTCATCAGTAGTTAATCCTCCCAGCGGTTTCGCCAGTTTAATCTACTGTTTAAACTGATAAAACCGCTGGGAGGGTTCACCACTGATGAGCGAGGCACTCACATTAATTTTTCCATTGCAGTAAGTGCAGTAGAAATTGTTTTATTTTTAAAAAAATCATACGCGTCTATGATAGTTTTGAATTTTCATAACAGATAGCGCGCTAATGTATCATAATATATAGACTTTAATATCTTGTTCTTCAATGCCAACTGACATTACATGATACTTATTCATTCCAAAGAGAGTGTTACACCTAAACACATTATGAACAATATGGAAAATGGCGAACTTAATCCTGACAGGTATTGATGAATGTGTGTTGAATGTTTGATGCACAGATTTCCCTTTACCTTCATTTAAATAACTTCATAGTTTCTGAAGGTCGTTGCGACAAGGCTTTGGCTAGTTAAAGAGAAATTGCCACCGCGAAATGATGCACTTTATGAATCTTATACAATTCTACTTACACGGGATATGAATATGTAAAATATTACAGTTGAGATAATATTGTAACAAAGTTTTTATTATTTTATCAGTATAGTATTATTTTTTATGTTTATATTTTGCTATACTATGTACACTTTCCTCTTTTTGCTTATCTTTTGTTTACCATTCATAGTTTGTTCTTGCTTTAAATAAATTGCTGTCTCATCCTGAAGTTGGTCTTCCCTAATTTTCCTCGTGGTAATATATAAACCGTGTGTGTCTTGTTGTGTGGGAACCTTGTGTAAATACAAGTTGAGTTTTTTTCTGAAAACGTGTTATATCTTGTACATGTATTACAGGCGATAATAGACATGGTGGATAGTAGTTAGCGATTGCTTTTACTGCAATTGCACCGCATGTCTACATGTGTAGAGAGCATTTAGACTTTTGAAATTACATATGTGCCAGGGATTGGTTTACTTACTTACACTCATTGGTGAAGTTGAACTTTTACAAGAATCGGAGGCTATCAAAGAATTTTTTTTACCTTATAAAAAAGTGCACAGTACGGAATTCTATCCCGGGTCATAACTGTGGAAAATCGACCGTTTAACCACTCATCTACCAACCTTCTACAAATTTAATATAAATATAATACAATATAATATGGCTGTTTGAAGTTTATATGTTAATTTTGTAATTATTCTTATTTTTTAATTCATAAAAGCATTTTTCTGGCAGACATATATAATTTTTTATCATCATCATTTTTGGATATTGTTTTTTTTTTTCTTGGTTAGTTATCAAATCATTTTGCAATTATAGTTTTTTTTAATTGTTTTGTTGTGTTAATTTTTAAGCAATAAAATATATAGGAGTAAGGTGTAATATTCAATTCAAGCATATGGAACCAACATCGATTCATTTTTAAAACAAAGCAAAATCATAAGCTTATACAACTTATGAAAAAATGCAGTAGCTATGATATTTTATAATGACGTTTAGCAAGTTTTAGCGCAAATTTTTCTTTTAACAGAATGAAAAATCTCTAACCTAGTGGACATGGCATCTGCCCGGTAAGCGGAACACTGTGGGTTTGATTCCCTTCTCTGGACACTTTTATTTTTCAGTTTATCATTACTCTTCACAATTCATCCTTTCATACTTCATCCTTAAGGATAAGAATAATCGTTAATTCTTCTTAAAATAATTAAAATAACGATTTTTCGTTCTGTTAAAAAAACATTTGCGGTGAAACTTATTAAACGTCGTTTTAAAATAAATATGTAGAAATCTTTCCGATGAGAATATTTAAAATTCGCCTAAATACACACACACACTGGCGTTGTCTTTAATTGCCACTTAGTTACCTATTAGATAAGCATTATAGGCGAGGATTTAAACTTCAATGAGTAAACCATGTAGATAGGCATATTTTACACCCATGTGTCGACTATAGTTTAACATTTAAATTTGCATAAAGATATATCATCTCGCCTATTGTTATACTTCGTCCTTGAGATGACGTCACCTCCACTCTTATTGGCTGGATGGTATCACATGACATATTTGATGACCCCCACAGCTTATCTCCGCATATTTTGAAGGCGGGGCGTTATCAGGCTGACGCTGTGAATATATGAATGGTTGATGGAATATGCAAAATTGGGCGGTCCCTCGAGGGAACAACGCTTTGATAAAGTTGCACATAGTAATATGGTTATCATCACACCAAAATGTAATATTGTTTGTGTGTTGTAATATTTGTAGTTTCGATTTGTTACGGAGAGCACAATATAGTTTCTAGTTTTCTTTCGGCTGAACTCAATTTAATTTATATTTCTGCTTTTACCCTGATGTTTATTGTAGTTATAACGATAAATTCTAGTTAGGAAGAGGGATGAAGCTGTTATTCCTTTCTTTTATGTATATTCATTAATTATACTACTGTATTTGTGAATATTTTATCATCAAAATCCTTTTAATATCAACAGTAATTATCTACAGTTTGTTTTAAAAGTCAATCTCCATTGAATATATTTATATAAAAAAGAGCGTATCTGGAATTTTTTACAATAAATTGATAAAGAGGGAGTAATCCCTCTAAATATTTTGAACAAAAAAGCAGTTTTTTTTTCTCTCTCACAGATCCAGGTACGCCCCCTTTTTTATATAATTATCTACAGTGCGCGCCTGGTGAAAAATGATAAACTAAATTTGGGAAGGCTTGGGCCTATCGGTTTTCAATCAAGCTAGAAGTTTCCCTCAGTTCAATCTACCGTAAAACTATTGTTTTTGGTTGTTAGGATTATGTATTAAACAATTATAGGGAAATCATCAGTAAATATAATAAACTAAATTATTCAAAATGAGAAAATATTTAAAAGAGTTGTTTCTTTTCAGAAAAATAAAGCAATTTCCTACGGCCTTTATAGCAATAGTGAAAATATTATGAAGACCTGAAACAAATCAGAAGTGAATCCTTCCGGATGTTTCGCTAGCTTAATCTACCATATCTATCTTATACAGATATAGACCGTTTAACCTTTCTATATACATATCCTTTTAAAAGATATTTTGCTGAAAATATTACAAATATTATAGAAACAAGCTTTAAGGACAGTAGAATATATTCAAATATAGTTCGAGAATTTCTCTTCAGCTTCTTCTTTCTTATCTTCACTCAACATCCATATTAAGGTATAAAGCCTGTAGAGCTTTTTTATGGTGTCTGCTGGGGATAAGTAGAACTCATCAATGGGGATGAGCCAATACAGTCAATAATAATAACTCTCATTCAATAACTTATATCATAGCAGTAAAGTCTGTAGTGATGATATTTGATGATATTTTAAAAAGGAAACACATTGCCAGTAAATATATTTGTTAGTAAATTCAATTTAATTGCCATCTATCGTTAAAATTTTACACAAATAAATTTACTGGCAATGCGTTTCTTTTAAATATCATCAAATTATATCTCTTCAGTAAGAGATAATATTGGATAATATTTTTAAAATAAACGCATTGCCAGTAAATTTATTTGTGTAAATTTTTACTGTAGAGATAATATTTGATTATATTTTTAAAAAAACGCATTGCCAGTAAATTTATTTGTGTAAAATTTTACTGTAGAGATAATATTTGATGATATTTAAAAGAAACGCATTGCCAGTAAATTTGTTTGTTACAAATTTTACAGTCAATAATGTGGCTTGGGGTTTCAGGTTGGGAATTGCACTTACTACATTTAAATATATGAAAATTGCGATTTACTATTATAAAATATCAAAACCTTTCGTTTTAAGTTTCTTTGTTAAACACAGCTCGATCTTTCGAGCTCTCCAGCTTCAACGGGCAAAGTAACAATTACCCACTACACTGTGGGGCTCCCATTCGTTCTTCAACTTCTTACTCGCAATTAATATGACATTTTGTCTTTAATTAATCATATGACAAAGTAGCGACATCTGCATTCATATTTAGAAACTATTTAACGCGTGTAGTTTCTTTTATTAATGAAGCAATTTTAAAACTAAATTATGATCAAGAGCTCTAATGTGTGACTGTAGAAAGATTTGCGAATGGCTTCATCGAGTAGAGAGAGTCTCCCCAAATATTCTTTTCTCTTTGCAGAATTATTATTATTATTTATTTTTTTTTTTTTTGTAATTTGAAAGAAAAAAAAAGGCTGTAAAAAGCTATTCTTTGTATAAAGATGTCGCACTACATATTAAATGCGTTAAAATAATTATATTTTAGTTGACAAAAAGATCCTCGCTGTTAAATCGGTAATAAAAAATGGCCAAAAACTGGAAGCTCATAGAAACACTTTAGATATTGTAATATATAGATATGTTTTCTTCTATTAATATTTGGTTAGAAAGTATTCCAAAAACAACAAATTATGTAAATTCCCTAAATTACTTTATCTTGCATAGTATATATTTTTACAATACTCCAGTGAAGTTATTAAATTGGCATCATATATGTTTAATGTTGACTTTTTATTATGGTAAATCCTGAGAAATTATACAATTATTCCTGAAATTGAACTATTATAGAGCATGCATTTTTCTTTTCAAATAAGCAATCTCTTACTCTCCTTTACTGATATGGAAAAAATATTAGGAGAGCCTAGCACACACACACAACTATGGTGAACCCTCCCAGAGGTTTCTCCAGTTTAATCTACCATACCTCTTTCTTATATCCATGCTATCGTTTATCGGATATTTCTGCTTATATATTCGATACTGTAGAGTGATATCTTGTTATGGAATTTTATCAAACCTTAGCTTCAACTACAGAAGAATACATACACTCATGGAAAAAACTCAAGAAAGTGGAAATTCTTTGATGTTAACGGTAATATGTTTTTTTTTTTTTAAGAATACAGGGGTAATTTATTTACACTTGGTTTTGTAGTCTGTTTTCAATAAAGGTTAATGTATATCAAGTATTTTTCAGAGTTTCTGTATGAATGCCGATATACATGCTAAATGGTAAAACTTCCTTAAGTTTTGTCAATGATTGTAATTTTGCTTCGAGCAAGCTCTTCCGCAAACAATTTAAACAAATCCGCGCCATCTATAATAAAAATGTAAACTGTTGAAGCCCATATTCAAGAGTTTAATTTCTTAATTGTAAATAGCACATTGTTACCTCAGTTCAATTATACATTTGTGAATCAATATTTAAAATAAATTCGTGAAGTTTAATTCTTTTGAGAAGATATATTCATAAGTGCTTAAATAAGATACCTTAGACCTATTGTGGGCAATAAGAATTTAACTCAAACTGAAAAAAAAAAACGTTTGGAGGGTTCACTATTTATGAGCCATGCCCTTCCAAGTTTAATATAATCGCAATAAAGGCAATTGATAAAATTATTTTATTTGCCTATCTTCAAAAAGAAACGATCAAGCTGAAAATAGTTCAATTTTCCGAATACAAATGGTGCATTAATGCATCATGTTTATAACTTCAACACATATGGTGGTATGCACTTAGCGTGCTTGTAGGAAGAGAAATTCTTAAGGCATTTCACTTCTGTTGTTGTTGCTAGACTTCTATCAAATTATTTGACCGTCTTCATGATTGTCCCTCAGTTTCTAACCAATATTGATACATCCTTCATATTGTTTGACTGACTTTATATCAATTCTTGGGTCGCCATCTCTGAATCATTGGCTTACGAAGAAACGCTAGCCACCATTTCTCTGATTGTGGTGGAGTTTCAAATCCATATTGAGCCGCTATCTCTGATTGTTTTAGAGTTTTAATCACATATTGAGCCGTTATCCTGATTGTTTTATTGTTTTAATCACATATTGAGTCGCTATCTTGATTGTTGTGGAGTGTCAATAAAATATTGAGCCACTATCTCTCTGATTGTTGTGGAGTTACAATCGCATATTGAGCCACTATCTCTCTGATTGTTGTGAAGTTACAATCGCATATGAAGCCATTATTCTGATTGTTGTCTAGTTTAATTTCCATATTGAGCCGCTATCCTAAGATTATGATGTAGTTTCAATGACGCATAATTAAAGGTAGATGTGACTTTTAGTATATATGATATTTGTTTCTAAAAAATGAGCTAAAGTTAAATTTTAAATGCCAAATATATGAAACTAGTTACCTACTACACTATATCAAGTATCATCAATAAATTGTTGCATCATGATTAATGCACCTATTTTAAAAATTATTCATAATAATATTTTTCATATATTTCAAATTTAAATTTTATATTTATTTATTTTTATAAAACAGATTATTTTTATGAAATATTATGTACTATAAAATCATTTGTATTTTGATACACTGAATTTCCAACCTGCTTTAAACTTTGATGTGCTAAATAAAGAGATATTCTAGGTGCTACCTAAAAATATAGTTGTCTTATTATTGACTGGTTAAACTTGTAGGATGGTTGAGACACGTTCTGGAAAGATGCAAGACGTGTCTGAGGAGAGAATCAAGACTGAAGAGTCTGTCAAAACCGCAGCTTGGTGCAACAATATCAATCTTCTATTCATTTTTAAGTTTTCAAATTTTCACGTGTTACAGTGCATGTAGAAACCTTTGATAACATTGGTGGATAGGTGATGCGCTTCCTTGAACTACGCTATCGAGAGTCAACAGCCCGGAACATGTAAACGGATTCTTGACTTTTCCGACAAATAATCGGACTATTTATTTAGATTATTTTTCTGAATAGAAAAATCAACGTTTAGCCTATATTTATTTTCAATTTCTCTGCTCTTGACGGTCTCCAGTGGCACCATTATTCTCTATCAGGATCTATATTTATTTCTTCACAGTTCCTCCATCCTGTGTATCAATCCCATTCTTTTTTTTTTTCCCCCAATGCCATTCTATTTCAATTTATTTTGCCCTCCAGCACTTTCTTCATTGATCCATTTCCTTTTAATATGTCCCCTATTCAATCCCCCATGTATTTTTAAAAAGAGCTTTTATTAAATTGTTTTCTTTTGGCTTATCTATAAATCTTGTAATATTTTTTTCTAATATACATTGAAATAACTTTAGAATCACTAAAATTTGAAGAGTTGCTCAATCCCGATGATGATGCATATCTATAAAATATCATACTTCCAGGTTGTCAGGAAATAGCAGAACTTAAAGCGACTTCTATCCAACATGATTATCATGGCCTGTAACACGTGTACTTAGGATAAGCAAAAAAAGGAATTGCCATACAATACAACTCTGATATACCTTGAAATGAAGTATAACGTCAAAGGTTTAGTGACTTCATACACTTGCAAGTAGAATTCTATTGAGAGACTACTTTTATTAGTGACCTTTATGTACTGATGAAGATCTTAAAAAATAGATAATAGTTCGATCAACACATTTACTAGCAATAAATCATCTCCCACCAATCAAAATGGAAAACAAGAGACACGATTCAATCAAGTGAATTGAGTACAAAATTTCTTTAGCATTAAGGTTATACAATTTTTAGAAAAGACTTCTAGACACCATATCTCGCATAACGATATATATATTTATATCCTGAAGAAAGAGGTTGCCTGGCCGGCATTTATATTTCTGTGAAAAATAGACACTTCAGCCAGTTAGATTTTTGTCGAAACGTTGAGAAAATAAAAAACCTCTAACTGGCCGAAGTGTTAATTTTTCACAGACATATATGTATATTAGATAATAAAAAGGAATATATTAGATTGAATAAAATATTAATTTAGCCAATATTTCGGCTGGCTGAACGCCAACCTTTATCAAGGCATTACATTTTTGTATACACAAACTCAGCGCCGCATAGTGTTATCTATGTTATCCAATAACACTATCCGGCGCTGAGTTTGTGTATACAAAAATGTAATGCCTCGATAAAGGTTGACGTTCAGCCAGCCGAAATATTGGCAAAATAAATCTTTTTTTCAATCTAATATATTCCTTTTTATTATCTAATGAATTAAATATGATTTCTTTATTTTCAAAAAGAGATATATATACTATAGAGATAGAAACTCAAGTCGGGGGGAATAATCTCTTATTTATTTCAAGAATCTCCCCGACTTATGTTTCTACTTCTGTAGTGATTATCGCTGTCTTGATTCTAACTCTATTTGATGCTGAGGTTTCTAATTTCTCCTATTTCTTTCGCTCGTACAGCTCACTTATGCCATGTGTATCTATATAGATAATAGGATAACAGAGTTTTCACTTGTAGAGTTTGAAACTATCTCCTCCAAAGATACTTCACTATAAATAGCCATATATATAACAAAATTTTCGTTATTTTTTTATTCCCATGAACGTTTTATTTTTATTTTCTAAATATTAATAGATTTATTTATTTTTAATCTATTCGATTTTACTATCGTAGATTTTTTGCCTTCAAATTTGTCTTATCTTATTTGTTCTTCTATTTTATTTGTTATTTATCATCATCAAATTGTTTATTTTAAAACACGATCTTTTGTATTATTGTTTTTAATTAATTTCTAATATATATATTTCGTATTTCTAATTAAATTGTTACTTCTATTTTATTTATAATTAATTTATTATAATTATAATTGTGAATTTAAATTGATCCCTATTTTTGTGTCTGGTTTTCTTTTTTTGCAGTACCTTTGCAGTATCTTTCCTAATATCTTTGGAATCTTTTTTTTTTTCTCAATCAATTGTTGATTACTTAATTAGGATTGTCAAAAGAAATGTGCTAAAATTAACAGAATGAAAGAAAGAGAAAATATCAATGATATTTACAGATATGATTTTAATTATATTTTTTCAAAAAAGTGGGGTTTTGCCAATTTTTTTCTAAGAATAAAATTTTAGGTTAGTTTGAAAATTATCTTCATCTTATCTGCTATCTTATTTACGAACTTGATAACAGAAACCATTTAAAACATACTTTGATATTTTCCATTATTCAGCACTTTTATCTGAAGATGGTAACAACGATGTTACCGATACGTCACACACAATATATTTATTTGGATTTGGTCTTATTGCCTTAGGCCATTTTATATGTCGTCTTATCTGCAATATAGTTGTGTTGTCTGCAATTTTTTTTTCTGATTTGTTGTATTTTTCTTTTTTTTTCACTTTAAATATATTTATTTGAACTTTTCAACCAATGCCTATAGTTTCTCCCCGAAATTGCTTACCAAAAATGAGTCAGTTTTTTCTCAGTGTTGACAGTGTGGAGTGTGAAAATGTGGAGGAGCAAAATAACTACCCTACTGAATTTCTTAATAGCCTTACTCCCACAGGAATGCCTCCACACCTGTTAAAATTTAAGGTTGGTGCTATTGTTTTGATTCTGAGAAATTTGAATCCTAAGCAGGGTCTTTGCAATGGCACACGTATGGTGATGCAGCGCATGTGCACTCATGTCCTTGAAGCACAAATACTGACAGAGACCAAAGTTGGACACACTGTATTGGTGCCAAAAATATCTTTAGCTCCTTCAGATACCAACCTTCCCTTCATTCTGAAGAGGCAAGATTTTCACTAAGGTTGGCTTTTGCCATGACTATAAATAAGGTTCAAGGCCAAACCTTTGCTAGAGTGGGTCTCTTTCTACAAGAGCCTGTGTTTACGCATAGACAGCTCTATGTGACATTCCTCGTGTGCGAACTTGGATAGATAGCATACATGTAAAGTCGAACCCACGTATATATAAAACTAGAAATGTAGTTTTTAAATCCTTTAAATGAATTCCTTTAATAAGTCGTCTCCTCTGCAATATAGTTTACAACTTTCTTTTCTGATTTATTTTCACATCTTTTTTTTTTTTTGCATTTTGATTTTTTTTCATTTAAACATTTCACCAATACCTATAGTTTCTCACTTTTTGTATTATTTGTTTGCTAATAAAATATTTATTATCAATTATTTTTATTCAATTATTTTTTCCACACTGCTCTATATAGTATAAATTTTGTCCATTTTTAGTGACCGCTGCTCGCCTGTGTAATACCTTTTCAGGGGAAAAGTTGTATTTATACAACAAACAAATCTCGAAATTTGATTTTAAAAATGGTCGAATTATCGGTAGAGTCGAATTATCGATAGTATCAAATTACAGTTTGTTATATGAAAGACCGTAGGTCGGGACATCAAAATATGGTCGAATTATCGTGTGTCGAATTAACGAGGTTATACTGTATATATAAAACTAGAAATGTAGTTTTTAATGAGGTCCTTCAAATGAATTTATTCCTTTTATGTGTCCTCTTATCTGCATTATAGTTGTGTTGTTTGTAATTTTATTTTCTGATTTGTTAATTTTTTCACTTTAAATATATTAGTTTAAAACTTTCATCAATTCCTATAGTTTCTCACCTCAAAGGGATTTTTTTATTAATTATTTTGATTTTTGGTCTTCTCTTCATCATACGAGTATATTTTACCACTGCTCTATTTGTTAATTTTCTACATTTTTGCACTGTGCTGTCTAATATGTTGTTAATTATAAGATTTGTTGTGGATGATATGATTCCATTCTCAATTTGATATAGAAATATATAAGATCTGCCCCGAATGTATATACCTAGAAAGTATTTTTACTCACCCTTATACGTGAAATGCTGCTTCTAGGAAATCATATTATACCCATTGCAATTTCTATCAAATATCTATACTCTTGATGTCTGTGGGCCCTTTGGGGTAAACCCGTGGCATTGCCCGGGTCACTCGGCTTGTACATATATATATACTAGCCGAATGACCCGGGCAACGCCCAGGGTTTACCCGATTAAATGCTTTTATGCAAATACTATTCGTTACAATTATAAATTGGCGCCGTGGATGTCATTCTTGTATAATATATAAATGAGTTTTAAAAATTGTAAAAAAAAAAAAATGCTCGGCCGGGAATCGAACCCGGGGCGCCCGCGTGGCAGGCGAGCATTCTACGACTGAACCAAAAGCAAACGGTGACAGAATTAAGAACGCATGACGCTGATAACTGTATATATTGAAGTTTATATAAATGAGTTTTAAAAATTGTAAAAAAAAAAAAAAATGCATCGGCCGGGAATCGAACCCGGGGCGCCCGCCACTATAATATATAAATGAGTTTTAAAAATTGTAAAAAAAAAAAATGCATCGGCCGGGAATCGAACCCGGGACGACCGCGTGGCAGGCGAGCATTCTACCACTGAACCAAAAGCAAACGGTGACAGAATTAAGAACGCATGACGCTGATAACTGTATATAGAATATATATATATATATATAGACCTCTATAAATAGATTGGAGGAGACGGAATAAAATATATTTATATAATATTTAGATAATAAAAAGGCATATATTGGATTGAATAAAATATTTATTTGCCAATATTTCGGAAGTCGTTCAGCCATACGAAATATTGGCAAATAAATCTTTTATTTATTCTAATATATGCCTTTTATATTATCTAAATATTTTAATATGGATTGATCTATATTCAGAACAATATATATTTATATTAGGATGCATTAGTACGTCATCTGCTATGAAAATTCGAAAATATTATAGACGCGTAAGATTATTTTTTAAAATTAAACAATTTTTCCTGCCCTTACTGCAATGGAAAAATTGATGGGAAGGCCTGGCTCATCATTGGTGAATCCTCCCAGCGGTTTCGCCAGTTTAATCTATCATACCGCTGTTATATTGCATTTTTCGATCTTCCTTTTATAGTGATACTAGCGGACCCGCCCGGCTTCGCCCGGGTTTTACCCGAGTGAATGTTTGTCTAACGAACATTTGTTAAAACAATTCTCTTTAAACTTATAAAACGTACTCGGCTTCGCCCGGGGTTTTACCCGAGTAAAGGTTTGTCTAGCGAACATTTGTTAAAACAATTATCTAAAAACTTATTAAAAAATAAAAAAGATATATTTGATAATTTGAAACTCGTAAATTTGAATCTCTCGATAAAGTGAACATTTTTTCCCGGTCCCTGTGTGCCTTGACATCCTGAATTTTGTCTTTCCTAATTTTCTACATTAGAAAATCATAGTTTTATCTAGTGAACATTTTTTCCCGGTCCCTTGAGAAATACTCGATAAGTTGAATAAAATCAATATTAATTGGTTCCCTCGGTAATTGGAAGTTAAAGGAATAGTATCTTCGCCTTGGAATTGTATCATTATTCTTGTCGCAAATAAATTGCCGTGTCATCCTGAGATAATCTTACTTTTGATAAATAATATTTAAGATAACAAACTTAGTGATAAGAAAACTTGTTATCATCGTCACAATGGGGGCGCTGCTTGCGAGTTAAATCTACAAATCTGCAAATAACTCTAAGGATATTCAAGATATTCATGAAATTATTTTTCAAAAACCTTCCCGGTGATATACCTAATAATATTCCAAAATTTCACGGCGATTGGATGTATGGTTTTTGAATCTATAAAGTACAGACAGACAGACATTCAATTTTATATATATAGATTAGCAGTAATTAAACGTAACAGTAAGAAAATGTTGATTTTAATATATGTAAATAGAGTCTCTTAAGAAAGACCACCTAAAAACATGACTCAACTTGTTTCTCCTGTAGGTGGTCTCTCATTGGAGGTTCTAATTGATATTAAAGAATCTCTAATAGACCTTTAATAAGAGACTGCCTCTCGGAGAGACGGTTTAAGCTACGATTTTAGGCATCCTCTCAATGGAAGCTCTACTGTATCTACTTTTTCAAACTGTTTGGCTTAATAAATGCCATTTTAACCATTTTAAATGTGTATCAATCGAGTTTTTTTTGTATATTTTATATCCAAAATCACTTCATTTCAATTCATAGGGAATTCTTAACATTTTTTTTTTGTCTTCATTCAGCTCACTTTCTATTATATTTTAAGCCATTGTTCCATTATACATATTTAATACCGTTTACACTGTTTTACTTTCAAAAATGTCGATGAAATGAGTAGTTTGGTCCGGCATAAAGAAGAGGCATATAATCATTTTTTTCTATATGCATGATAATATTATTTCAATTTTATATATATAGATAGATAGAGATTTACTCTTCATTGTTGGCTTTTTATCTTACATTCATTCTTTATTGTTGGCTTTTTATATTACATTCACTCTTCATTGTTGGCTTTTTATCTTACATTCACTCTTCATTGTTGGCTTTTTATATTATATTTACTCTTCATTGTTGGCTTTTTATCTTACATTCATTCTTCATTGTTGGCTTTTTATATTATATTTACTCTTCATTGTTGGCTTTTTATCTTACATTCATTCTTCATTGTTGGCTTTTTATATTACATTTACTATTCATTGTTGGCTTTTTATCTTACATTCACTCTTTATTGTTGGCTTTTTATCTTACATTCATTCTTCATTGTTGGCTTTTTATCTTACATTCACTCTTCATTGTTGGCTTTTTATCTTACATTCATTCTTCATTGTTGGCTTTTTATATTACATTCACTCTTCTTTGTTGGCTTTTTATATCATATAGAAAATCATAGTTTTATCTAGTGAACATTTTTTCCCGTGTCACATTGCCGTGTCATCCTGAGATAATCTTACTTTTGATAAATAATATTTAAGATAACAAACTTAGTGATAAGAAAACTTGTTATCATCGTCACAATGGGGGCGCTGCTTGCGAGTTAAATCTACAAATCTGCAAATAACTCTAAGGATATTCAAGATATTCATGAAATTATTTTTCAAAAACCTTCCCGGTGATATACCTAATAATATTCCAAAATTTCACGGCGATTGGATGTATGGTTTTTGAATCTATAAAGTACAGACAGACAGACATTCAATTTTATATATATAGATTAGCAGTAATTAAACGTAACAGTAAGAAAATGTTGATTTTAATATATGTAAATAGAGTCTCTTAAGAAAGACCACCTAAAAACATGACTCAACTTGTTTCTCCTGTAGGTGGTCTCTCATTGGAGGTTCTAATTGATATTAAAGAATCTCTAATAGACCTTTAATAAGAGACTGCCTCTCGGAGAGACGGTTTAAGCTACGATTTTAGGCATCCTCTCAATGGAAGCTCTACTGTATCTACTTTTTCAAACTGTTTGGCTTAATAAATGCCATTTTAACCATTTTAAATGTGTATCAATCGAGTTTTTTTTGTATATTTTATATCCAAAATCACTTCATTTCAATTCATAGGGAATTCTTAACATTTTTTTTTTGTCTTCATTCAGCTCACTTTCTATTATATTTTAAGCCATTGTTCCATTATACATATTTAATACCGTTTACACTGTTTTACTTTCAAAAATGTCGATGAAATGAGTAGTTTGGTCCGGCATAAAGAAGAGGCATATAATCATTTTTTTCTATATGCATGATAATATTATTTCAATTTTATATATATAGATAGATAGAGATTTACTCTTCATTGTTGGCTTTTTATCTTACATTCATTCTTTATTGTTGGCTTTTTATATTACATTCACTCTTCATTGTTGGCTTTTTATCTTACATTCACTCTTCATTGTTGGCTTTTTATATTATATTTACTCTTCATTGTTGGCTTTTTATCTTACATTCATTCTTCATTGTTGGCTTTTTATATTATATTTACTCTTCATTGTTGGCTTTTTATCTTACATTCATTCTTCATTGTTGGCTTTTTATATTACATTTACTATTCATTGTTGGCTTTTTATCTTACATTCACTCTTTATTGTTGGCTTTTTATCTTACATTCATTCTTCATTGTTGGCTTTTTATCTTACATTCACTCTTCATTGTTGGCTTTTTATCTTACATTCATTCTTCATTGTTGGCTTTTTATATTACATTCACTCTTCATTGTTGGCTTTTTATATCATATAGAAAATCATAGTTTTATCTAGTGAACATTTTTTCCCGTGTCACATTGCCGTGTCATCCTGAGATAATCTTACTTTTGATAAATAATATTTAAGATAACAAACTTAGTGATAAGAAAACTTGTTATCATCGTCACAATGGGGGCGCTGCTTGCGAGTTAAATCTACAAATCTGCAAATAACTCTAAGGATATTCAAGATATTCATGAAATTATTTTTCTAAAACCTTCCCGGTGATATACCTAATAATATCCCAAAATTTCACGGCTATTGGATGTATGGTTTTTGAATCTATAGAGTACAAACAAACAGACAGACAGACATTCAATTTTATATATATATAAGACTGATGGTAGACTCTTGGAATGGGTATTTTAGATGAACTATGGACATAAGCTTTGAGGACGGCAGAATTACATACAATTATAAATATATAATATGCTTTGAGCAATCGCTCTTCCGTAAACATCAATTATATATCATAATTTTTTAAAATATCTCATCTTTTCTAACACGCCTAAGTAATTCAATGTAATTTTAGGAAAGAAATAAGAATAATCTTATTTTTTAACCCAGATAAATAAAAAGTGTGTGAAATATCGTAACAATTTGAATAAATAAAAAAACACTGAGAGCATACATCCTATAACGAAAGGTAGTTAGCGTTCAGATTGAGGTCAGACATATGTGATCTGTATGTCACATTTTGAATGGATTTGTAGCCTATATACTCTCTCGAACGAACTGCTGTTTCATTCAGGTGTCGTCTGCATGAGTTACCATGGCAACAAGGTTAGAAAGAGCAGCAAGTGGTGATTTGAAGGCTTTCCTCAAATGGATTTGAATGAGATTGTCCATTAGTTGATTACCTGTAGAGCTCTCATTTAACTCACAAAATGAGATCGGTGGAGTTTTTCCATTTTGGAGTAGAATTGTCCTCTTTGTAGCCGTGCCAGAGGTAATATAGGTGGGATATGTAGGTTGTGTAGAGATAGGGTTGATGGTGAATAGTTTTATTTGTCTAGTTATGTTATGTTTAGTTATGCTATGTATAGTTATGCTATGTATAGTTATGTTATGTATAGTTATGTTATGTATAGTTATGCTATGTATAGTTGTGCTATGAATAGTTATGTTATGTATAGTTATGCTATGTCTAGTTATGCTATGTATAGTTATGCTATGTATAGAGTTATGCTATGTATAGTTATGCTATGTATAGTTATGCTATGTATAGTTATGTTATGTATAGTTATGTTATGTATAGTTATGCTATGTATAGTTATGTTATGTATAGTTATGCTATGTAAGCATGTATATGGTAGATAAATTGTTCTTTTGTACTACATGTTCGATCCATAGTTATGCTATGTGATATTTTTTATATATAACACAAAGTTTCGGGAGGAAAATATTCATAAACCTAGGGTGGCACCTCTCCCTTTAACTATTCCGGGCCATAGCTCCCGACACCATAGTGTATAGATTGACTTTTTGTTTTAATTTGTCAAAACTGGTGTTCTGTGGCTCGTTCTTTATTAACATTAGTAAAATATTTACAAGTTTGTTAAACAAAATGCAACGTTCTGAAAATTTATTAAAGGTATAGGTGATCTTCTAGGTACATAATTGATATATATAAATCAACGTGTGTAATAAAAGTTTAAAAATATATTATATTGTAGCGTAGAAATCAAGCCTTGAAATATCCTAAGATGTAAAAGTATTTATTGATGACGTCACAGCGACGAGTCGACAATTATTAACAAGTCAGCCCCCACCCTTTTCAGCTAGAGAATCTTAAGCAAGCAAGCAAAGAAATATTTTAAAGATGATTTCACAAATACAGATTAATATATATTTTTATAATCTGTTGAATATATTTTCATTGAATAATATTAAATTAAATAATAAAATATTTCTTTGTCACATAGCCTCCTCCTATAGAGAGCATCGACCCGATGCTCAGCAGGAGACTTACGTCGTCAGTCTTAAGAACTAGTACTATGGCCAGGGATATTTTCAGTTGACTGCGGTGGATGTCTTCTTTCAGTTGAGATATCTTCTTCATGAGGACTTGGTAGGTCTATGTTTACGTCAAGGTAGCTTTTTCTCATTTCTACTGTGGTCGGTAAGGGGGGATTTTATAACTTTGCAGCCTCACCTCCAATGTGGTCTATCATCTAGTTTTAATGGCGGGGCGTCCAGCTAGATCTTCTAGCAGGTGAGAAATGTTGTCTGTTTCGACCGCTATATGAAGTAGGGCTTCGGTAGCGAGTGAAAGTTTTCCTCGATGATTCGTCATTGGGGTCCTGAGATTCAGCTCGAGAGTTGTAGGATACCATTGCGTCTTGCTTTCTTTGGAATTAGTCATTTCTTCTTTCCTTATTGTGTCTCTTCCTGTCACGGCAATAGCGGACGACGTGACCTGGGCGTCCGCAGTAGAAACAGATTGGCCTTCCCTCAGTTGTACGCCAATCATTGGTGTCGCGTCTTTTTCCTTGTTTCTGATATTGAGATGTAGGATGGGGATTTCTAGGTTGAGCCTCAAATTTAGGATTTGATACCGGCCTGGGTGCTTGAGGGGGACTTATTGTAGGTTCTGATATAGGCGCCAAGGTCTTTACGATCTCTTCCCTTACTAAATCTTCATTGGCAGCGATTTTAGGCTCCTCTTGAGGAGAGTCCAATGCTTGCTGTATCTCTTCGCGGACAATTTTTCGGATCAGCGATGACAGATCTTCTCCGTCATCCTGGTTACAGAGAGAGGCTACATTTGGTAGGCGCTCGTACTTGGTTGAGGTAACTCGCCTACAACGGAGCGCTTCGACACGGCGACATTCTGTAATGAATTGCTCGGTGCTCTGTACATCCCTCGGTAGGAGTGCTTGATAAAGCTCCTCAGCTATCCCCTTCATGAGGTGGGAGATTTTATCTTCCTCGCTCATTTGAAGATCAGCCTCTTTGCACAAGCACAGGACATCCTGGATGTAAAATTCGGTACTTTCGCCTTTTAATTGTGCCCGCGTTTTAAGTTTCTTCTCCGCTTGCAATTTTGAATTTTCTTTTTTTCCGAACACATTCTCTAATTGAGATGTGAATTCCTTCCAAGTCTGGATGCTTTCTTCGTTGTTCTCAAACCATTTGAGAGCAGTTCCAGACAGATAAAAATAAACTTTAGTAAGACAAAGGGTTTCATCCCAATGGTTGTACTTTGCCACACGTGCATACCCTTTTAACCATTTTTGGAGATCTTCTCCATCCTCCCCGGAGAAAATGGAAGGGTTCCTTGGCAGATGTTGAACAACGTAGTTGCTTACCTGAGTACCTTCCTTCTTTACATTCATAGAAGTTTCTTCTGGTTCAACAGAATCAATTTTTATTTTATTTCTTAATGGGTATCGGTCCAGTCTCTCCACCAGTTGTAACGTAAAAATCAAGCCTTGAAATATCCTAAGATGTAAAAGTATTTATTGATGACGTCACAGCGACGAGTCGACAATTATTAACAAGTCAGCCCCCACCCTTTTCAGCTAGAGAATCTTAAGCAAGCAAGCAAAGAAATATTTTAAAGATGATTTCACAAATACAGATTAATATATATTTTTATAATCTGTTGAATATATTTTCATTGAATAATATTAAATTAAATAATAAAATATTTCTTTGTCACAATATAATAGAAAACAATTTAAAAAAGCTTAGCATATAGATATCTCTCTATTTTCTAAACATTATTTATATAAATGTACCTGCGCCTATTGTAATGATAACAATATGATTTGGAAATTCTGAAGATCTAAAGTTAAAATGAGCCTATGAAACTTATGCAACTTTTCAGAGAAATCCAAACAAAATTAGATATAAATAAGTTTTCTTCAATTACCGATAATGTGATTAAAACAGCAGTTCTCAAACTCGTCTTCGCTCCAAAACAGAGAATATTAAGAAGGAATCATTGAAAGAAAATATTGGAAGGAAACAACTCAATCAATTAAGCTATACGAGAATAGAAAAGTAAAATCAAAATGCTGAATAGAGGAAATGCCATTATGTATGAGTCCCACTAATTGTACAAAGAAATCAAACTCGGAATGTATTACTCTGTGAGGAATAAACAAATACAAGTTCCACAATAAATAAGAGAAGAAACAAATTTATTATCTAAATTACCGCACGTGAAACTATAATTAATGACGTATGTTAGATATATATATATATATATATTTTTTTTTTTTAAAAAGATGCATATATTGGATTTATAATGAATTTATTGTTCCAATATTTCGAGGGGCATCTCGCCTCTCTTTATCGAGGATGTTTGTGTTTTCACTAAAGCATGCGCGCACGTGTACACCACTCTCGTTCTACAAGGCCAATGAAAGAATTGTATCTTTGATTTAAACATTACATTCAGTATATATATACAGCTAATAATTATATACATTATTACAGATAAATACCATTATTATTATTTTGTCTACACATTATGCTTGAAATAGAGATTTATATATAACAGTGTAACCGTAAATAATTGTGTGCATACATATTAATTCTAAATTAATGATAAAATTTTAAGGGTAATAAATGAGTAAATTAAAAGTATATACATAGTTATTTACAATCAATTAGGATATGAATTCTTTATAAATTTCTGGAAAATCAATTTTTCTGTTTATACTGTGTTTGTCTTCGGCAGAAGCCCAACTTTCTAAAAACAGTCTACAATGCTTTTCTGTAATATTTTTGTATATAATTGATGCTTGTTTGAAATCAGGTATATGGCTATTATTTATGGAGTGGTCAACTAGGAGGGATAATGGTTTGTAGTTTTTTAAAGCTGCTTTATGTTGATTAATACGATCTTTAAGTGATTTACCTGTTTCTCCAATGTATGTAGCTTGACATGTTTGGCAGGGAATTTTGTAAATTACATTGGTTGTATTTTCTTGGTTTGAAATATTTTTTTTATCTGAGTGGCGTAAGATTTGTTGTAGATTTTGTGCAGATTGATATGTTGTAATTATATTATATCTCTTTAAAATTCGGGCAATTCTCTCTGAGCCGTAGCTATATGGAATAGAGCAATATCTTTTTTGAGACTGATCACGACTATTATTTGAAGGTATAGCTCTTTGTTTATGAAAATGTTTTTCAATAAATTTTTTAGGATAATTATTATTTATCAATTCTTTGAAAATTCTATTTCTTTTTTCTGTTGCACTATTTCTATTTGAGTGATGTGTTTCTATTCTCTTGGTAAGAGATTTCACTACGGCGATTTTATTATGTATAGGGCCAAAGGAGCTGAATACAGAAAACCTACTCACACCGGAAACTATTTAAATTTCAGCTCCTTTGGCCCTATACATAATAAAATCGCCGTAGTGAAATCTCTTACCAAGAGAATAGAAACACATCACTCAAATAGAAATAGTGCAACAGAAGAAAGAAATAGAATTTTCAAAGAATTGATAAATAATAATTATCCTAAAAAAATTATTGAAAAACATTTTCATAAACAAAGAGCTATACCTTCAAATAATAGTCGTGATCAGTCTCAAAAAAGATATTGCTCTATTCCATATAGCTACGGCTCAGAGAGAATTGCCCGAATTTTAAAGAGATATAATATAATTACAACATATCAATCTGCACAAAATCTACAACAAATCTTACGCCACTCAGATACAAAAAATATTTCAAACCAAGAAAATACAACCAATGTAATTTACAAAATTCCCTGCCAAACATGTCAAGCTACATACATTGGAGAAACAGGTAAATCACTTAAAGATCGTATTAATCAACATAAAGCAGCTTTAAAAAACTACAAACCATTATCCCTCCTAGTTGACCACTCCATAAATAATAGCCATATACCTGATTTCAAACAAGCATCAATTATATACAAAAATATTACAGAAAAGCATTGTAGACTGTTTTTAGAAAGTTGGGCTTCTGCCGAAGACAAACACAGTATAAACAGAAAAATTGATTTTCCAGAAATTTATAAAGAATTCATATCCTAATTGATTGTAAATAACTATGTATATACTTTTAATTTACTCATTTATTACCCTTAAAATTTTATCATTAATTTAGAATTAATATGTATGCACACAATTATTTACGGTTACACTGTTATATATAAATCTCTATTTCAAGCATAATGTGTAGACAAAATAATAATAATGGTATTTATCTGTAATAATGTATATAATTATTAGCTGTATATATATACTGAATGTAATGTTTAAATCAAAGATACAATTCTTTCATTGGCCTTGTAGAACGAGAGTGGTGTACACGTGCGCGCATGCTTTAGTGAAAACACAAACATCCTCGATAAAGAGAGGCGAGTTGCCCCTCGAAATATTGGAACAATAAATTCATTATAAATCCAATATATGCATCTTTTTTAAAATATAATTTAAATTATGGATTGCTCAATCTTCAAAAAATATATATATATATATATATATAATAAATAGTTATTTAATTTTATAGTCCAGTTTTGTATTAAGATTATCTTCACTATTATGATCATTTAAATTCAAATTATAAAATTTGTAAAATGTTATTAATTTGTAGATAGAGAGAGAAAAAAAAAAATTCTTTACTTCTAATACATCCTCAAGTTAATTATATATATATAATTAATAACAATAAAAATTAACAACGTAACGTCTATTACATCGGCTTTTACACGTCATTTAGACATACTCTAATCCTATATATAGAATAATCGAAGAGAGAATATATATAATAGTTAGAAAAAAGAGAGAAAGACAGAACCATGCACTTTTAATCAAACTAATAATAAGGAAAAAAAAAATTTTTGTAAAGAAGGTAGATAAGATTGTTAGTATATATATATATATATTTATGATTTTATATTTTATCCTTTTTTTTTTTTTAAAGATTTTTAAAGGTTTTTTTATTTTATAATATGATTATAAATAGTTGTATTTAGTAATATATCTATAGTATGAATTAACATTTGTTATAAGTTTGGATATTATGTTTTGAAACCCTAATGGTAGACCAGACATACACAAAAAACTTTAAATTGAAATAAATTGGAAAAAGAGATCTGCTGGACCGGGGATCTTCAGATAAAAGTCCAACGACATTTCACCCCTTCTTTATTATGTCATAGATCTCTTTTAAACCGGATTTTATGTGTTAATATTAAGTTGTTTCAGTGAAATATTTAAATGAACATATATAACAGATACAAGTGTTAACAAATTCAAACTGTAAACCTACCTCGACCGCGGCGTCCTCCATTGTGAATATCTATTTCTGGCTGACACATGTTGCGGGAGGGGAATGTCCCCCCACAGCCAGAAATAGATATTCACAATGGAGGACGCCGCGGTCGAGGTAGGTTTACAGTTTGAATTTGTTAACACTTGTATCTGTTATATATGTTCATTTAAATATTTCACTGAAACAACTTAATATTAACACATAAAATCCGGTTTAAAAGAGATCTATGACATAATAAAGAAGGGGTGAAATGTCGTTGGACTTTTATCTGAAGATCCCCGGTCCAGCAGATCTCTTTTTCCAATTTATTTCAATTTAAAGTTTTTTGTGTATGTCTGGTCTACCATTAGGGTTTCAAAACATAATATCCAAACTTATAACAAATGTTAATTCATACTATAGATATATTACTAAATACAACTATTTATAATCATATTATAAAATAAAAAAACCTTTAAAAATCTTAAAAAAAAAAAAAAGGATAAAATATAAAATCATAAAAATATATATATATATATACTAACAATCTTATCTACCTTCTTTACAAAATTTTTTTTTTTCCTTATTATTAGTTTGATTAAAAGTGCATGGTTCTGTCTTTCTATCTTTTTTCTAACTATTATATATATTCTCTCTTCGATTATTCTATATATAGGATTAGAGTATGTCTAAATGACGTGTAAAAGCCGATGTAATAGACGTTACGTTGTTAATTTTTATTGTTATTAATTATATATATATAATTAACTTGAGGATGTATTAGAAGTAAAGAATTTTTTTTTTTCTCTCTCTATCTACAAATTAATAACATTTTACAAATTTTATAATTTGAATTTAAATGATCATAATAGTGAAGATAATCTTAATACAAAACTGGACTATAAAATTAAATAACTATTTATTATTATAATTAATTTAGATTTAGCTTGCTAATCTAATCAAATCTAATTGATATAAGTTATCATTATTATCAGTTTGCTCCTTAAGTTTTAAAATTAGAATCACTGTTATAATTTTGTTATATAGTTTCTACACTATATATATATATATATATATATATATTTATTTATTTATTTATTTTTATAATTTATAAATGTCGACTAAGCAATCTTCCTATTGCACTAAAACATATTTGAGGCACATCTTCAAAATACATTTTTTAAATATAAAATGACTATCTCTTAGTATCCAGGTAAAATTTCATGTCATCTAATTTTTGAATGACTTTGGAAATATGAAAATATCACGAAACCTAACTGGTGTATTGTATTTCTCAAGAAAAATACTCTTCGGCAAGAAAATAAATTTTATTCCATCGACATTTGGGTAAAAATCTTTTGTTATTGTCCGGGCAGTTTTCAGGTGAATCAACCTAATACTGGGGTTGTCTCATCAATCAGGTTCTTCCAAATGGATCGATTTTAAGGATTTTCATGGGGAAAATAGGGCGATGGTTTTCCTTTGCCTTCCGCATCCAAATACTGTTGATCTAATAGCAATTTTATCCGCGCTTTAGAAACCATTTCCAATTTCACGGGAAATTGAGTGTCTTTCTCTATATTAGAATGGCATTGACGATTCCTTGCTTATTCGCTCTAGGGCACTCTCTGACATGTGGAAACGCAATATTGGGATTTTGATTTCAAAGATATTGGGTCTATTAATAAGGCATTTCTACTCTCCGGTACGTTGGAAGGCAATGAAGGATAAAATGAAACCTCAATATTCGTCAGAGCATTACAAATATATCTGGATTCGAGGCAAATCCTTTCCTAAATGTATCTGGAAATCCGGCGCGATATCCCGCGGTGGTACATTTATTTAGAGATTAGAACAAATGTTTCAGGACGAAAAGGGCCGATGAAAAACCTTGATTTATTTATTTCAACACACAAAACGCGATATCCCGGCTAGGGATAATTGCGTCGATTTACATTTTTAAACAGAAACAGTTATAAACATATTATACAAGAAAAAGTAATCGAATTAAAAAGAGAAACAATAATATATATTAGGAACCTGAACTTTCAGGTTTGAAAGATATAATCATAAATATATTTACAAAAATAGTTAAATCTATGATAATTCTCTCTGCTATTTACAAATTGATATAGATCTACAACATTATTTATTGCCTGTTGTCTATCGGTGAAGAAGAGTGGACATTCCAGCGGTAGATGATAAATTATATATCTTAAGGATAAAAAACCTTTCCGAACGGAATATCTTTTTTTTCTAATTAAATATATGAATATACACCTGTCACTATAATCAAGATTGTATATTTTATAGTTTGTAATTTTAATATCAAAATTGTGAATAAAAGGTGAGATGTCGACATTTCCATCTATTGTAATAAATGTCAATTACACCAAATCGCGTTCAGAAAAATTCCTACGTGATACATTGGTATGATGCAACCTATATTCAACCAAGAACGCTGTCTTTGTATTGATCTTTTTTTAAATTTCTCAAGAGCAGAAAAAATTTCAGTGTTTTGCTTCAATAAAAGAAGGTTTCATCACCAAAAAAGGTCGCCTCTCTTTTCTTCAACTACGACGTTTTATATCTATATGTAGAATATAACACCTAAATTATCAAACTTTTCAACTTAATCAGAGTCTTCACAATTAATAAGGTTTAAAATTTGATCATCTAATTCCATTGATATATAAAGTAGGGAACACAACTTTTTATGAAAGCAGAAAACTTCCCACAATGCATTATCTGCAGGACCAAAGAGGCCTCACCAGACCACTTCTTGGAATGCATGGGAGCCTCAAGACAAGACCTGTATTCCAACCCTACCAAGATTGTGAATTTGATTAATGAAAATAATCTCTATGACCTTGTATAATTATACAACAGGATAAAAAAAATTCAAAACAGAAAATGCAAAATTGTAGAGGCCACTCTTTAGTAGTTCCTTAAATATATGGGATGGACAAGAGCAATCTATTTATGGAACCGTAGAAAGTACATAATTGTCTTAACGAACATTCCTGATCTCCAGGATATGGTCAGAGAGGACAAAAGATCCGAATAATCCAAGTCCAAATCGTCCGAGTATGAATGTCCAGGCGTTCTGATTATCACAAATTCGTTGTGTAATTTCTTTGTCATCAAACTTTATGTTAAAATATTTTCCCTACGACGTTTAATATTTTATCATCTCGGGTCCAGAACACATTTTATCAGAACTTTTTATGCTAAAACTGTATCGAGGGCTGTTCTAAGGTCGACCACTGAAAGATCAGTGCCTGTATAAATCCTAGCTTTACAAGGTGATATATTACCCACTTATATTTTCAATTTGTATTTGGAGTCCAATTTCTTTATGCCATTTACGAGTATGGTCGATTCGCTTTGACAGACTCAAGCGCGACATTCACAAACACAGTTTAAACCTCTAAACCCTGAATATTCATTCCATTATTGGAATGTTTGGACTATCACAGACAACAATATACACACGAGGTCATGACTTGTTAGTAACTTCATCTGCTTGGATCTTCTCCTAAACCTTGTATTGTGTAAATTTGGCATCTTCGCCCATTACTCTAACAAAGATAACTCAACATCAACGTGCCACGTGTCCTGGCATGTTACAATTATATCATACTAGCGGACGTACCCGGCTTCGCCCGAGGTTTTACCCGAGTAAAGGTTTGTCTAACGAACATTTGCCCGTGTTTTACCCGAGTAAAGGTTTGTCTAACGAATCTCTCGATAAAGTGAACATTTTTTCTCGGTCCCTTGAAAAATACTCGATAAGTTGAATAAATTCAATATTAATCGGTACCCGAGTAAAGGTCTGTCTAACGAACATTTGTTAAAACAATTCTCTATAGACTTATAAAAAGAAATAGATATATTTTGATAATTTGAAACTGATAAAGTGATCATTTTTTCCCGGTCCCTGTGTGCCGTGTCATTCTGAATTTTGTCTTTCCTAATTTTCTACATTACAAAATCATCGTTTTATCTAGTGAACATTTTTTCCCGGTCCCTTGAAAAATACTCGATAAGGTTGAATAAATTCATGGTCGTTTATGGAAGATGGACGAAGTTCCCGGAGGTCATCTTGGGCAAGCTCCCGCGAGGCTTTTTTTCTTGTCTACTTGGCATAGCTGTGTCACCAACTCTGCCCTGATTGGTCGGTGGGTACTTTGACTGTCGGCCGGCGGCCGGGCGAATCCATTCTCGCACGGGGTCTGCCCCACTCCAAACTTTTGGCAAAGCACTTTCTAATTAAAGATTATTGTCTTAAATAATCTTTAAGAACAAAAAGTATAATAATTGAACGATAGGAAATTATAGTAAATAATTATACTAAACTAAATGATGTAAAAATAATTATACATGAAATTTGAAATAAGTTTTAGAAAAGTTATCGTTAAGTCCACGGGAAAAGATGTAGCCAAAACAAATAGGTTTTTAACAGTGACACGTGAGCACCCGCCTCGAGACGCGCTCCTCTCTCCTAACATTACTCCCCCTCTTGAAAAAGCCTATCTCCGTCTCAATGGTGGCGCTGCTTGCGAGTTAAAGCTACAAATCTGCAAATAACTCTAAGGATATTAAAGATATTCAAGATATTTTTTTTCGTAAACCTTTCCGGAGATACACCTAATAATATCCCAATATTTCACGGCGATTGGATGTATGGTTTTTGAATCCATAGAGGACACACACACAGACAGACAGACACACAGACATTCAATTTTATATATATAGACTAGCCGAATGACTCGGGCAACGCCCGTGTTTTACCCGATTGAATGTTTTGATTCGAATACCATTTGTTACAATTATAAATTGGCGCCTTAAATAAATGCATATATTAGTTAATAACTATAGCCTATGTGCTTTATCTGTCTATGTACTGTTGGCTTCCGTAGGCGTCTCTTACTGGGAAAATGAAAGAGAGGATTCCATTTGGTAATTAACTAATATATGCATTTATTTAAGGAGCGACCCGCTCCAACACAATAGTTACAAAAACGAAAAAGCGAGTGGGGGGGGGGGCATGATGGGGGGGGGGGCAAAGGTGGCGTGATCGTAGCCAACCAATAGGAGAGCGCCATTCCAAAAAAAAGCAAACGGTGACAGAGATGAAAACTGAAGAATTGATGACGCTCGTAACTGTATATAGAATTGCTCTTCCATCTTCCGTCCTACTTTAGCTTGCTTCTGGGATTGTCTTGTAGGGTTTCATTTAGTAGATTGATTTTGGTACGAAATATTCGTAATATAAGAACGTTTAGAGGTATATATTTGTGGTAGGGATCTGTTCTGGTACTGCCTGGGAGTATGCTGGTATTGATTCGGTAATATCTGGAAACAGGCGCCTGGGGCTTGGAAGTGTTCTGGTAGTTTCATGTGACAGCCGGAATGTTCCTCGATTGCACTTGTTGTTGGATTCTAGAAATGCGTGGGCCGTTATTTACACTTGAATATTTCAACACGTTCCCGATAATTCTTCTCAAAAGAGTTAATTTTCTTTCACACGATAAGGAGCACGTTGATAGTTTTAATAGGGTTTAGGTGTAGAGTGCAAATAAATATTATGTTTATATAAAAGGGCGTACCTGTATCTGTAAAGAGAAAGAAAAATAAATCTCAAAATATTTCGAGAGATTGCTCCCTCTTTATCAATTTATTGCACAGTGCAATAAATTGATAAAGAGAGAGCAATCTCTCGAAATATTTTGAGACCTTTTTTTTCTTTTTTTTTACAGATCAAGGTATGCCCTTTTATATAAATTTAATTGATGGATCGCCTTTTGACTCAAAATATTATTTTATCATTCTCACAATAATAAATTCGATTTTTTTTTTCTTCTTCCATTGCACAACACCAGGATGTATTCCGCGAACCTGATTGCTGATTCATCCCAGTGTTGCATTCATTTTTAGCTTGATTCTATTCCTATTTATTCGCATCTAAATAAAAATCCTGAATGAGGCGGATTTTAGTATTTTACCAACTCTCGTGAAACTGACTTTGTGCAATTTCAACCAGGTCTTGGCTCTTCCCGTCATGTTCGGTCTTTCCCGCATAACGGGAAATTATGTAGTCTGCCCAATGGTAGAGGAAACCAACCTCTCCGGTGGATTGTATCCATGCCCGAGAGTCTTCTGTCCCGTTATACTTCGGAATTTCTTAATTAGGATTCAAAGCAATTGGGTCGGGGCTAGCATCTCCACCAAGTTGCAGCTTGGTAGGGTAATACTCGTATACCTTGTTTTTCCCCTTTTTAGTGCCATATGTTTTCAAAGCGGGTTTACATAATAGAGGTAAATTTTAAATTGTGATTTAATACATATTTTAAAATAAAGTTGGTGTTATTAAAAGAAGGAATCGCAGTATACCATTGCTGGGAGAGATCAAAGATAGACTCTTTTCATAAAGAGAAAAGCACGTCGCCCCTTTGGTCTCTTCTATTGACACTCTCCGCAAACTAGCGGACTAAGGTCGGTGACAAAGCCATAACACCAGTTCTTTCTAATTGAGAAGTGTCCACCTAGAGACCATGGTTTCGGGCCAATGGCCCTCGTCACCCTAGGGAGGTAATTGTTTCATGAATTCAACAAGGGATTCAATTATATAATCACAATCCGTCAAAGAGGTGTTTAGCTGCTAAAGTGACTAGGCCAAATCTATGGCCAAAATATAGATGGAAATTTTGCGAAAGGAAATTAATCTATAAAAATAAAGGTCAACTCTCCCATCAAAATAGGCGCTAAAACTAAGCGTTATCTATTATGAAGATTGCCTCACTTCAGCAGCTCTACCCTGCAGACTGCCCAGAACCTTCTGAGAGACACAACCACCTTGGAACTCCTTCTGCACGTGTCCCTCACTTCTGAGGAAAATTTCTGGATTTTATAGAAGAGCACAAACTTTGATAATAGGGGTTGAAATTTAGCGGAGTAAAAAAATAGCTCAATATTATTTCATATACAGATTTTAAGGTTTAATTATTATCAGAATGTTTCAATGCATGTTGGACGGGCTAATAACTGAATATAACATATAAAATGTGAAAACATGAAAAAAAGAAATGACGCAGAGGGAATCAAAGTTCCATTAGAGAGTAAATGGAAGGTTCTTGCTATCAGTAGTCAGTTACAAACAAGATGTCGCTGACCGGACAAACAGAGAAATACAGCGGACATTACCGGACCACGACAATATATAAATGGCGACAATCCATCGGCATTAAAGACGTCGTTGGTATTCTGTGGCGGTGTGGCGATGATCCATTTCTTACACCCCCAATTATTCAACTGCCACCCAATGTCTGGAATAAACTGGAGAATTCTTTTGATACATTAATATCCATTTCTCTCTGTTTGTGTGCAAAGGTTAGTTAAAATATATTACTTTAATATTATTTTTAATGAACAATCAACCAAATTTATTAAAAGTAAAGTCATATATTCCGTTATAAATAGACGCTTATGCGCTATATATTGACCGTCTAGGCAAACTTAGAGACTCGGGTCCTAAAATAAGCCTTAACATCAACATTAGAAAACTCATAAATCTCATCTGGAAACTGTTTTTGGACTAATAGCTTACGTCAATCAAGAGCGGACTTCTATTTCATAATATCCACAAGTAATTCGTATAATCTGAATTTTCCAAAAGGTGTCTATCTGGAAGAATCTGGTGCTTTGTCTTTGTCACCAACTCGAGTCCGCTAGTTTACAGAGAGTGTCAACAGATGACGAAGAGGTTATGCGACTTTGTACAGGAGAGGTGACCTCCCTTATCATAGATATAATATCCTCGCGGAAAATTACATCAAAGAGAGAGAGAAGATTTTCAAAACGCGATATTATTTTGGATAATTTTGGAGAGAACTGATATCCAGCAGGGATTCATACATTGTATTCAATAGATTTTGTAAATTTATATCAAAGTTTTTAATTAATCTCAAGTGTTAGGTATAATTAACTATGTGCTGTATATATGATTTTTTTTTTCCTTTTTCCTTTATTTTGAGGTGTGTTTAAATTAAATTACCTATGTATATAGTATGCTTGTTTGAAATCAATTTCAAAATATGTAAATGCCTTGAGCATATGTTTTTTGATATGTAAATAGATTCTCCCTCTCTCTCTCTCTCTTGTATTGCTTTCCTTTGGGCGCCAGTGTCCTTGGCGGGACATCGCGCTTTGTATTTACAGTTGAATAAAAAAAAAAAAATTCAGTAATATTCCCATAAACAGTCATATTTTAAGACATGGAACACTCCTATATATTTTAAATAAACACCATGTAAACTGAAATCTATGATTTAATATCATGAAATAGTCTCTTAGGAGTGAGATAAATAATAAAATATGTAATTCTTTCTTACAAACGTCTCACTTAGATTATTACTTACAAGAGGTTTTCTCTATTCAATAGAAATAAATAAGACTGGAATCCATGAATATTAAGTTTGGCAGTCAGTTGATCATGGTTTTATAGCTGATAAATAAATATATGTAGAAAAGAATAACTCTAAATACGCAGTTTTGAGTTCAGACAGAAAAGAAAATCTTTGTTGGACATGCCAACAGAAGTTCTTCATGAGAGTCTACTAAATATTCTGTAGGGACAACGCAGAAGTTTCACTGATCAACATGGATTAACAATGTAAAGAGATTTAATCCATAATTAAAGGATGTTAATGTTAAAAAGACAGTAGAAGTATTGATTTTTTTGTTCGCTTATCCCTAGTACACGTGGTACAGGCCATGATAATCATGATGAGTAGAAGAAGGCGACTGCTTTTACTGTAAGTGCTCCTCATGTCTATACATGTGAAAAGCAATTGGACTTTGCACTTACAAATGTGACAGAGCCCCGTTTGGGTACTTGCACTCACTGGTGATGTTGGACTTTTGCAAGAATTGGGGGATGTGGTGTATTTAGGTTGATTTAAAAGTAGAAATATATTTTAGGCTTTATTTATTTAAATGGCTTTTATTATATCACACCGTATTAGATGCAAGCTTAAGAATTAGAAGTTAACAATCGAATTATATGATGATAAATTATGTTATGATATATACAATATTTCACAGAATAATAATCTGTGGATTTAATATTATTATTATATTAATATATCATATACAATATTATATTATATAATTAAAATATAAATATACGACAGTTCCTTCCCTCCTTAGAAATGGAATCTGTCAGGCGGCCTCCTCTCCCTTAGAGGATATCGCCGACTCGGTCTCGGAGTCCCCTGTTCTGCTGCTGCTGAGGTCCCCGGAGTGGGCTGGCACAGTGGGGCGTCTTCTCTACTGAAGGATGTAGCAGTCTTGTCTAAGGGAATGTCTTCATTATTTCTTTGGACATTTTGGGGCGTCGAAAGGAACACCTCTGGATCAGGACAAGGCAATGTCCAGTTTTTTCTTATTTGCCCAGCATGTCGTCTCCATACTCTCTTATCCCTTAGCAGAATCCTGTAAAAGCATTTTCCCAACTTTTCCGTGATTTCTCCCTCGATCCATCTATTTGGACCAAAATGATCTCTAACTAAAACATCTTCATTTACCTTGAATTCCGGAAATGTTTTCTTTCCTAATTTGGCTTTGCTTTCAAAATTTGGTCTCATAACGAATGGAACGTTTCTTGATTTAAAGAATTTCGGATGAGCCTCCTTCTCAAGAACCAAATGGGCCTGGTGGCTTTTTACAACTCCAATATTCGGAGTATCAAAAACATTCGAAAATTTATTCAGAAATGATACGCAGGTAATTTCTTGAGCCGAATTCACATCAGGAAATTTCAGCAGTTGTGCGGGGAGATTTTTGATCCAACTAGTGCCCAGTAACAATGGTCTGTTGGCTTCGGTTATTATAAGGGGAAGTTCCATATTTGCCTCCTTAACAAATACTTCTATTTTGCCTATCACATTTATTTTTGTATTCGAGAATGATCGGAGATTTAATCTAACAGGAGTCAATTTTCTTTTCCAAAACTTCTTGTAAATATTTATTGGCATTAGAGTATAATAACTCCCTGTATCAAACTCGAACATTATATACTTGTTATCTACATTTAATTCAATACGATATTTCCCATTATCATTTGACTGTATTTTATATTTGTATTATCTTTATCGCTGGAATTTTTAATTATGTTAATATTATTAGATTTTTTTTTATTTACGAGAATTTTCAAATTTGAAATTCTTTTCCTTCCTACATATGGGTTTAATGTGCCCAATTTTGCCGCAATTATGACATTTAGATTTTTTTAAATGACACTTTTCTGACGAATGATTATTTTGCCACAATGAGAACATTTTATTTTGAATTTATACTCATTTTGAATTTCATCAACAATTCCGTTCTCATTTTGCCTAATCATCTTTAAATCATTCTTTGCGACTTCATAAGATAAATCTATTTCATATAATCTATTTAGGCTTGCATCATCTCCTTCTTGCAATAATCTTTGTTGTAATTTATCAGATTTAACGCCAATTACACTTTTATCTCTAAGCATTTCGTTTAGTGTATTTCCAAATTTACATGCATCTGCTAAATTTCTCAATTCAGCCATATATTCGGCAATATATTCATTTTCTTGCATTCTCTTAAAAAGTTTAAATCTAGCAGGAATTATTTTTGGTGTAGGTGCAAGATATTGCTGCAATTTAGTGATAATTTCATCAAAACATTTCGAAGATAGATCTTCTGGCGCAAATAAATCTTCAGTTAATTTATACATTTTTGTACCTAATAACGTAAGAAGTATTGGGACGTATTTATTTTCAGGCGTTTCATTCACTATAAATGCAGATTTAAGACATGAAAATATCGAAACTATCTTCTGAAAATTTTGGAAATGGAACTGAATTTGCGTTCGCCATTTTGAATAAAATTATATAGCCTTTTAAAATTTAGTTAAACTTAATTTAAAGTTTTTTTTATATCCTCGTCACCATTTGTGGTGTATTTAGGTTGATTTAAAAGTAGAAATATATTTCAGGCTTTATTTATTTAAATGGCTTTTATTATATTACACCGTATTAGATGCAAGCTTAAGAATTAGAAGTTAACAATCGAATTATATGATGATAAATTATGTTATGATATATACAATATTTCGCAGAATAATAATCTGTGGATTTAATATTATTATTATATTAATATATTATATACAATATTAAATTATATAGTTAAAATATAAATATACGGCAGGGGACATTGGAGCATTTTTTTAATCAGAAAAAAAGTGCCCAATTCGGGGATCGAACCCGGGTCGTAGCGGTCAAAACCAACGGTTTGACTACTTGTCCTCCGACCCTTTATAAAATTCTAAAATCTTAATTGCTTCTGTTGCCCTTATCAGGTCATTTCAGGTAATATATATTTTTATCACTATAGTAAGGGCATTAGATTGATTTATTTTAAAAAGAATCATTCACGTCAAAAATAGTTTAAATATCTTATAACGGATTGCGCGCTAATGTAATATAGTAATAAATATGTAAAATATCATTTTTATTAAAAAAAAAAATCAACACAATATCCCAATGTCTATTTCCATAAGGCTTATCCAACATCTTAACTAACACTTAACATTTTTCTTATCTTGAAGAAAAACTATTAACGACAAAAGCTCGCTATTGTTGCTAAGCAAACAACCCATTCTTAGTTCCTTTCGCCTTTGTCACCTTCTACATCATGACCTAACGTTAAATACTTTCTTTATTTATCTTTATGTAGTTTTATCTTTTAAACAAAGTGCCAATATCTAAATTATATATATATTTTTCTAAACTCATGCTGCATTTAAACTCAAATGCATCAAAGCTCAATTCGATTCAAAACTCGTATTCCTTCGAAATATAATTTGTATCGAATTTTACATTGGAAATAAAATCTCAAATTGATATAAATTCTAAAATTTCATCAAATCTCAATCTGCATATCTCTCCAATCTTAAATTCGACTCAAGTTGTATCGAACCTCATTAATGATAAATCTGTTTGCAAAACAAACAAAATGTTTCAAAATCCCAAAATTCCCAAGTTCATTGATATTTCTTAAGAAACGGAAAAAAACACATTTCAACAAACATATATGGGTGCTGTGGTGAAAGATATGTAAAAAATTTATTATTTATAATTGCTCAGATATTTAATGAAAATCTCAAATTTCTTCCACTGACGATGTCACCTTTACTAACTTGCCAAGTGACAAAATTTATTAAATAAATACCTCTGTCCTGAAGGCATCCCTTGATGGTTGATGAACACGTTAATTCTATTTGAATGCTTAGTGAAAATAAATAATAATTCAAATTACTAAGCATTGATTTTGTTACTGAAGATATATTGAAGAAAATCGATTAAATAACTAATCTTGAGATATCATATTTGAATAGCTCAATAAAAATTCTGCAGAAAATTGTCAACGAGCTTAATCCCTTCCAGAAAATGTACCGAACCTCCAAAAGGGGAAGTTCTACCTATGGGAAATAGTAAGAATTACCTTTTAAATGATTCTGTTGATGATATGATGAATTTCTATCTGGAACAAATAGTAAGTGAATACCTTTTGAATGATTCTATTGATGATAGATCTGGGAATTGTGTTTCTGAATAAGAGTCAAAACATAATTGACTGGTAAGCATGAACTGTTCACCTACTGCAAAATTCAAGATGAATAGAATCCAGATCACTATATAATTTTCATTCCCTGAAATTCAAATTTACTTCATAAAATAAATCGAATCCATTAAGATTTTATTTAAAAACGATATTCTAAATTCTAATTTTGATAAATAGATTTTTATTCCATCAACTTCTTCTTTCTGCCCAAGGTAAGTGACTTAAATATACAACAACAAAAAGCCTTTATTGAGGACCTCTCGTCCTATATAGGATTCGCCAGTTTACAGAGTATTTGAAGAGAAGATAACTAAGAATACAGAGAGAAACCTATATGTAGTAGGTATAGTATAGTATTTTCTACACTGTGACTATATACAACAGCAGCAACAAGCCTTTTACTGGAATCAAAGTCCCATACAGGATTCGTCCTTTAAGTGGCTTAAATATGTAGAATAGCATTATTATTTAGGGTGGAAGGACAAACATTTTCAAACTGATATGCCTTTCAACATGGCAAATCAATGTTTTGAAAGATTCTTTCTAATTCAATGGCCAACATACATATTGTCTACTTGTGTTGTATCAGTTCTATAGTTCACTAATAGACAAAACTTAAGGAGGTTTATATCTTTTACCATTTATATCGGGATTCTCAGACAATAACCCTGAAAGATATTTGATACAAATTTACCTTTATTGGAAAAACACAAGATAACCAAGTGTGAACAAAATTGCCTTTGTCTCCTGCCATTGTCACTGTCCATGAGTGTAGTTTGTTCCTGGGTTCGATCCCTGCTTTATTTCTTGCAACTATATAGGTCAACTACATTTTACCCATAAAATCTGTCTCGAAGAGTTTGTCACAATATTGTAAAACTTTCATGAGATGAGCTTAAAATGTTTTTATAGGCTAAAAAGAATGATAAGTATAAAAGTTGGAATTAATGGTTAAAATTATTTACCAGGATTTTTCTGTGATCAAGGTGAAGCTATATCAGAACGTCTAATCATAATTTGCAAAGATAATCTTTTTTTTTTAATTATGAATCTTGCTATAGAATAGTAGTTTTATTATAGAAATGATTCAAAATAAAAGAAAAGTTTCAAACTGAATGTGGTAGATGATATTTTCTAATGGATTGAAGAATTAATTGGAGGACAATACAAAATATTTAACTTAGCCTATAACCGTTTGCGTGATTAAGAAAAAAAAACATCTGATCGTGCAACTAAAAGTTGCTGATGGCGCAAGCCACGATTAGGGGAGATGTCTTTTTATTAATTTAGCCCCTTGATCCTAGTACAATTTCACTTTTGGACTATTTTTACATGGTTTGCATATTTATTTTTGAAAAATCTTGTGAGACTTTTGAATTAGGATTGTTTTACCAATTGCTGCATAAATCATTTTTAAAATATATCATTTCATTATTTGCTTCTTTAGAATTCTATAATTATACTTTGAACTCTGTACCTTTTCTTATGGGGCTTAATTTTTTTTTTTTATTCAATAATGACTAATTCAACAATTATTTCCCAGTGGATGTATATTACAATAAGAGATTTTAGGGCAACTGTCAATAATCATAATAGTATTAGAAATATTTTGAAGTTCTTGCAGTTAATGCACTCTGAGTGACTTCTTGAGTATTTTGCAAGCTTTGAAGCTTTAGTATAATTGAGAAAAAAGTACCAAAGTGAATTGTACAGTGATAAGGTAGATAAATTAAGAAAAAGGGCATCTCCTGATTATGTAATTAAATGTTTCTAATGGCTGGTGCCATATTTTGGAAAAATATTATACAAATCGTTTATTTTTAAATATTCCATATTTGGCCGAATACCCTTTCTTGATAAATAAAGAAAAGGCTATACCGTACGCGTTTCGTGCTGTTGGCCCTCATCAGCGTTATGCAATCTGTAGTTTAACGACAAAAACAGCTTGTCTTTGGGGTATCCTGAAACATCATGAAACGGATATTCGGGCCGGAATGGCGTGAGAACGCTAAACTATGTGAAAATAGCATAAAAGTGATATTGAACTGGGATCAGATGGATAAATAAAAAAAAGGCTTCTTCTGATCGTGCAACTAAATATTACTGATGGCTTACGCCATCTGTCGGAATAGCTATCAACTAATCGTTGATTTTTAAAAAATTATTCCAGATTTAGCCAAATACCATTTCTTTATCTCACTACAATTTCACTTTTGTACTGTTTTCATATATTTTGGCGTTCTTGCACCCTTTCGGCCTGAATGCCTGTTTCATGATTTTCGGAATGCCCCAAAGACTAGCTTTTTTTGGTCGTTGAGGTACAGCTTGCACCACGATCATGAAGGCCAACAGCCTGAAAAGCGTATGTGATTAACCTTTCTTGATTAATAAAGAAAGGGTATTTGGCCAAATCTGGCATCATTAAAAATCAACGATTAGTTGATATTTATTTCGACAGATGGCGCAACACATCAGCAACTTTCAATCGCACGATCAGGAGGAGATTTTTTACCTTTATTCAGTATATTTATTGTTTTGGAGAGGGGAAGACGATTTCAGAACAGACTTGCGAACAAAATCGTGATTTAAAAACTATAAATTAATAAATTTGTGAATAAATTTACAAATATATTTACATAGACTTGTTTTTTATCGCAGTATACAGTAGAGGTTTATTTTATTAGAAGGGGTAAAATTCATTCTTAACAGTTTTATTTTGTACAAATTTACTTGAAAAATCAAAGAAACATTCTATGTATAAGTATGCTTCATCTATATTAATAAAATGCAAATTTCATAAGTGTTGTTCACTAAAAACTTTCGTTACAATGCATCAATTTCAACCAAATTTTCAACATTTATGTAAAACGAGATGGAGCAGGTTTTGCTTAACATCAAAATATATTTCCTAACATTAACATGCGTAACTTCGCTGTTATCGATTAAATACAAAAAAAAAATCAACAGAGTTAATTTTATTTATATATAAATACAAAATTAAATTTCAACAGAGTTAATTTTTTTACAAGTACATACTAGCTAATAATCTCAATCTAAAAATATAATATAAAAAGCCAACAATGAAGAGTGAATGTAAGATAAAAAGCCAACAATGAAGAGTAAATGTAATATAAAAAGCCAACAATGAAGAATGAATGTAAGATAAAAAGCCAACAATGAAGAGTGAATGTAATATAAAAAGCCAACAATGAAGAGTGAATGTAAGATAAAAAGCCAACCATGAATAGTAAATGTAATATAAAAAGCCAACAATGAATAGTAAATGTAATATAAAAAGCCAACAATGAAGAATGAATGTAAGATAAAAGGCCAACAAAGAAGAGTAAATCTACTTATATAATTGCCTTATTCTGTCTGTGTGAAGTTCACGGATAGATTTTGGTCAGAATATAATATAAAAAGCCAACAATGAAGAATGAATGTTAGATAAAAAGCCAACAATGAAGAGTAAATATGATATAAAAAGCCAACAATGAAGAATGAATGTAAGATAAAAAGCCATCAATAAAGAGTAAATGTAATATAAAAAGCCAACAATGAAGAATAAATGTAAGATAAAAAGCCAACAATGAAGAGTAAATATAATATAAAAAGCCAACAATGAAGAATAAATGTAAGATAAAAAGCCAACAATGAAGAGTAAATATAATATAAAAAGCCAACAATGAAGAATGAATGTAAGATAAAAAGCCAACAATGAAGAGTAAATATGATATAAAAAGCCAACAATGAAGAATGAATATAAGATAAAAAGCCAACAATGAAGAGTAAATGTAATATAAAAAGCCAACAATGAAGAATAAATGTAAGATAAAAAAGCCAACAATGAAGAGTAAATAAAATATAAAAAGCCAACAATGAAGAGTGAATGTAAGATAAAAAGCCAACAATGAAGAGTAAATGTAAGATAAAAAGCCAACAATGAAGAATGAATGTAAGATAAAAAGCCAACAATGAAGAGTGAATGTAAGATAAAAAGCCAACAATGAATAGTAAATGTAATATAAAAAGCCAACAATGAAGAATGAATGTAAGATAAAAAGCCAACAATGAAGAGTAAATCTATATATATAAAATTGATTGTCTGTCTGTCTGTCTGTACTCTATAGATTCAAAAACCATGCATCCAATCGCCGTGAAAATTTGGGAAATTATTAGGTATATCACCGGGAAGGTTTTTAAAAAATAATTTCATGAATATCTTGAATATCCTTAGAGTTATTTGCAGATTTGTAGGTTTAACTCGCAAGCAGCGCCCCCATTGTGACGATGTTAACAAGTTTTCTTATCACTAAGTTTGTTATCTTAAATATTATTTATCAAAAGTAAGATTATCTCAGGATGACACGGCAATTTATTTGAGACAAGAATAATGATACAATTCCAAGGCGAAGATACTATTCCTTTAACTTCCAATTACCGAGGGAACCAATTAATATTGATTTTATTCAACTTATCGAGTATTTTTCAAGGGACCAGGAAAAAATGTTCACTAGATAAAACTATGATTTTCTAATGTAGAAAATTAGGAAAGACAAAATTCAGGATGACACGGCACACAGGGACCGGGAAAAAATGTTCACTTTATCGAGAGATTCAAATTTACGAGTTTCAAATTATCAAAATATATATATTTTTTTTTTTTTTAATAATTTTTTAGAGAATTGTTTTAACAAATGTTTGCTAGACAAACCTTTACTCGGGTAAAACCCCGGGCGAAGCCGGGTACGTCCGCTAGTTTATATATAAAAATTAAATGTAGCCTCTCTCTTCGTCAAAATAGACGCCGAAACTAGGTGTCATCTATTGACTGTCTCTGCACACTATTCGGCTCTGTGACAAATCAACAACATCAGCTTTGGAAAATTAAGAAGCGCCCACCTCTAGACTATAGCTTCGGGCTAATGGCCCTTGTCAATACAAGGCGGGCTTTGGTTTCATGAGTTCCACAAGGGATCAAGGGCTTTGTCACCGATCCGAGTCTGTTAGTTTTCAGAGACGGTCAATAGATGGCGCCTTGTTTTGACGTCTATTTTGACAGAAGAGGGACTTTTATTTTTAAAAAAGATATCGTTATCCTCCTGTAAAATGTTCAATCTATGCTTCTCATTTACTATTAAAAATTCGCTACAATAAAACGAATATTGAGTCTATCACGAATTGAAATAAAATTACTCTCGCCAAGTAAGAGATAGGCCAATGTGTGCCATTTTTATATTCACTAAGGCGTTTTGATGAAAGGGAATGTTCAAGCCGTAGTCTAAATGAAGAAATATCTTGTTTAGATCGAAACAGCTATTTTTCCATTTTGTAGATTTACTGCACAAGTAGTCTGATACTCTACCTTGATTTACAAAACTTAAAGAAGTGGAAGATCTAAGGTCGCCAGTTGTTTGTTATTTTATTCTTTTTTTGAAGAAGAAGAAGAAGACAGAGGTAATTTGCTCACACTTTTTATCACGCGTGTCTTCACTAAAGGTCACTGTGTATCGAATATCTTTCACAGTTATTGTCTGGATCCCGATATACATGTTAAAAGGTATAACTTCCTTAAGTTTTGTCTATATAAGGTGAGACAGCTAACCTTACCCATTATGAATATTGTGGTGTTTATTAAGATGTGCATAGAGTAATCATTAAAACATTTTTGCGAGGATGTCATCGGCGACAAAGCTTTCTACGATATTCTAGAAATTTGGGGGAAATTCGTTTCAATTGAAAGCAAGCTGGTCGTTCAAATGAGTCAAAAAGGAACCGCTGACAGTTCTCTAGGTCGATGTCAGGATGAATGGACGTCTGCAGACAAAAGAAAGGTGGCGACCGTCTGGCTAAGCAATATCGGCTGATACTCGGCGACACCTGACTGGCTGACCATGTCTGATGATATTAGCGACTGTTGTTCTTTGATGTCGCGGGGGATTCCAATCATATTCTCCCATTGCTCGAGTCTTTGAAGTGCTACGGGTGTCGCTATCTCAAAGTTGATATCGGTCGATGATATGGCGGATCAATGTAGCTGCTGAATTCTTCCTGCTATCCTCGTGGGACAAATGTAGCTGCTGGACTCTTCCCATGGGAAGATGGGATATCGGGAAAAGTCCAGCAGCTACATTTGACACCATGTCTGATGATATTGGCGGCTGCTTTTCGTTGATGTCGCGGGGATTCCAATCATTCTCTCCCATTTCTCAAGTCTTTGAAGTGCTACGTATCTTAGCTATCTCAAAGCTGATATCGGTCAATGATATGGCGGATCGATGTGACCACTGAATTTTTCCTGTTATACTCGTGGGACAAATGTACAACTGGATTCTTTCCATTATTCTCGTGGAAAAAATGTACTGCTGGACTCTTCCCATTATCTTCGTGGGATTTATGTAGATGTGCTGAATTCTTCCTATTATTCTCGTGGAAAAAATGTACTGCTGGACTCTTTCCATTATCCTCGTGGGATTGATGTAGCTGCTGAATTCCCCCTTTTATAGCCGTTGGACAAATGTACTGCTGGACTCTTCCCATTATCTTCGTGGGACAAATGCTGCTGCTGGACTCTTCCCATTATCCTCGTGGGATTGATGTAGCTGCTGAATTCCCCCTTTTATAGCCGTTGGACAAATGTACTGCTGGACTCTTCCCATTATCTTCGTGGGATTGATGTAGCTGCTGAATTCTTCCTATTATACTCGTGGAAAAAATGTACTGCTGGACTCTTCCCATTATCCTCGTGGGATTGATGTAGCTGCTGAATTCCCCCCTTTATAGCCGTTGGACAAATGTACTGCTGGACTCTTCCCATTATCTTCGTGGGACAAATGCTGCTGCTGGACTCTTCCCATTATCCTCGTGGGATTGATGTAGCTGCTGAACTTTTCCTGTTATAGCCTTGGGACAAATGTAGCTGCTGGACTCTTCCCATTATCCTCGTGGGATTGATGTAGCTACTGAATTCCCCCTGTTTTAGCCGTGGGACAAATGTATCTGCTGGACTCTTCCTTTTTATCTTCGTTGGATTGATGTAGCTGCTGAATTATTTTCTTCTACGTGGTGAGTGGGAGAATCAGCACAAGTAGGGGACTGTCCTATGGGTTGAAGTACAAGGGGACCTTTTGAGCCTCTACAATAGCAGTCAAGGCTTGCAGGGAAATGTGGCTTACTAACGGGGTAATGTCACCCTTAATTATATGGAGCAGCACAAAGAATCGCCAGTCCACAAACTACTGATGAACAAGACATCACACTACCAATGAGTTTCATGAGAAAAAAAGGATTATAAAATTTTATCTATATATATAAAATTGAATGTCTGTCTGTTTGTTTGTTTGTTTGTACTCTATAGATTCAAAAACCATACATCCAATCGCCGTGAAATTTTGGGATATTATTAGGTATATCACCGGGAAGGTTTTTGAAAAATAATTTCATGAATATCTTGAATATCCTTAGAGTTACTTGCAGATTTGTAGATTTAACTCGCAAGCAGCGCCCCCATTGTGACGATGATAACAAGTTTTCTTATCACTAAGTTTGTTATCTTAAATATTATTTATCAAAAGTAAGATTATCTCAGGATGACACGGCAATGTGACACGGGAAAAATGTTCACTAGATAAAACTATGATTTTCTATATGATATAAAAAGCCAACAATGAAGAGTGAATGTAATATAAAAAGCCAACAATTAAGAATGAATGTAAGATAAAAAGCCAACAATGAAGAGTGAATGTAATATAAAAAGCCAACAATGAAGAATGAATGTAAGATAAAAGCCAACAATGAAGAGTGAATGTAAGATAAAAAGCCAACAATGAAGAGTAAATATAATATAAAAAGCCAACAATGAAGAATGAATGTAAGATAAAAAGCCAATAATGAAGAGTAAATGTAATATAAAAAGCCAACAGAGTGAATGTAAGATAAAAAGCCAACAATGAAGAATGGATGTAAGATAAAAAGCCAACAATGAAGAGTGAATGTAATATAAAAAGCCAACAATGAAGAATGAATGCAAGATAAAAAACCAACAATGAAGAGTGAATGTAATATAAAAAGCCAACAATGAAGAATGAATGTAAGATAAAAAGCCAACAAAGAAGAGTAAATATAATATAAAAAGCCAACAATGAAGAGTGAATGTAAGATAAAAAGCCAACAATGAAGAGTAAATGTAATATAAAAAGCCAACAGAGTGAATGTAAGATAAAAATCCAACAATGAAGAGTGAATGTAATATAAAAAGCCAACAATGAAGAATGAATGTAAGATAAAAAGCCAACAATGAAGAGTAAATATAATATAAAAAGCCAACAATGAAGAGTGAATGTAAGATAAAAAGCCAACAATGAAGAGTAAATGTAATATAAAAAGCCAACAGAGTGAATGTAAGATAAAAAGCCAACAATGAAGAGTGAATGTAATATAAAAAGCCAACAATGAAGAATGAATGTAAGATAAAAAGCCAACAATGAAGAGTAAATCTCTATATCTCTATCTCTATATCTCTATATATATATATATAAGTCAATTTCTGTCTGTCTGTCTGTTTCGCGATAAACTCAAAAACTACTGAACCAATTGGTACCAAATTTTGCATGTCGCTTTTTATAAACCTGAGGAAAATTTTCGGCTGCATTTTGATTAGTATTTTTGGCTATTTCTTTTTTTCATTTGAAGAATTTTTTTTTTACGCGGACTAATCCGGAATGGAATGAATACCTAAATATGGCCATTTTTTTAAGCATCGGTGGTTCAGTGGTAGAATGCTCGCCTGCCACGCGGGCGGCCCGGGTTCGATTCCCGGCCGATGCATTTTTTTTTACAATTTTTAAAACTCATTTATATTATCTTATATATATAAAATTGAATGTCTCTCTGTCTGTCTGTACTCTATAGATTCAAAAACCATACATCCAATCGCCGTGAAATTTTGGGATATTATTAAGTATATCACCGGGAAGGTTTTTGAAAAATAATTTTATGAATGTCTTGAATATCCTTAGAGTTATTTGCAGATTTGTATATTTAACTCGCAAGCTGCGCCCCCATTGTGACGATGATAACAAGTTTTCTTATCACTAAGTTTGTTATCTTAAATATTATTTATCAAAAGTAAGATTATCTCAGGATGACACGGCAATTTATTTGCGACAAGAATAATGATACAATTCCAAGGCCCGGGTAGTTGGCGACTTCTGTACGCTCCAGGAACCTGGGTTACTTAAATAAATAAAAAAATAATTCCAAGGCGAAGATACTATTCCTTTAACTTCCAATTACCGAGGGAACCAATTAATATTGATTTTATTCAACCTATCGAGTGTTTCTCAAGGGACCGGGAAAAATGTTCACTAGATAAAACTATGATTTTCTAATGTAGAAAATTAGGAAAGACAAAATTCAGGATGACAAGGCACACAGGGACCGGGAAAAAATGTTCACTTTATCGAGAGATTCAAATTTACGAGTTTCAAATTATCAAAATAAATCTTTTTTATTTTTTAATAAGTTTTTAGAGAATTGTTTTAACAAATGTTCGCTAGACAAACCTTTACTCGGGTAAAACCCCGGGCGAAGCCGAGTACGTTTTATAAGTTTAAAGAGAATTGTTTTAACAAATGTTCGTTAGACAAACATTCACTCGGGTAAAACCCGGGCGAAGCCGGGCACATCCGCTAGTATCTATATATATATAAATGAATGTATGTGTGTGTGTGTGTGTCCTTTATGCCTGACCAAACCACTCATTGGAACGCCATGAAACTTTGGGAAGTTATTTAGTATAGTACTGGGAAGGTTTCTAGCAAATAAAATTTTTGAAATAACTTTCCGCTTAAAAATAATCAAGATAAATATTCTAATTTATCTGTTTTAATTCAACAATCTGCTCTAAATATTATCATGATGATACGATGATTTTGTAATGTAGAAAATTAGGAAAGACAAAATTCAGGATGACACGGCAATTTATTTGAGACAATAATAATGATACAATTCCAAGGCAAGATACTATTCCTTTAACTTCCAATTACCGAGGGAACTAATTAATATTGCTTTTATTCAACTTATCGAGTATTTATCAAGGGACCGGGAAAAAATGTTCACTTTATCGAGAGATTCGTTAGACAAACCTTTACTCAGGTAAAACCCGGGCGAAGCCGGGTACATCCATACAAGAATAATGATACAATTCCAAGGAAATATACTATTCCTTTAACTTCCAATTACCGAGGGAATCAATTAATATTGATTTTATTCAACTTATCGAGTATTCATCAAGGGACCGGGAAAAAATGTTCACTTTATCGAGAGATTCGTTAGACAAACTTTTACTCGGGTAAAACCCGGGCGAAGCCGGGTACATCCGCTAGTATATTATAAAATAAAAAGCGACTATTTCCACGTTTTGTTTTCCATTCAGTACTATATACAGTTGAACCTCCGTGTGAAGGACAGCATCAACAACACCTACCCTTGTATTTGCCGAACCAAAGTGTCCTTTAAGGAAAGGTGTCCTCTTACCAGAGATTTGCTAAATAGCAAAAATGGTAACTTTGCAAATTAAATTGTTCTTTATTGAGACGTGTTCTCTAACGTGAGTGTCTTCTCATGGAGCTTCTACTGTATTATAGTTCTATTCTCTTACTTGGGTGTCTTTATTGCTTAAATTCTAGAGTTTATCTAAATATTAATCTGATATCAGCATTTTGGTGCTGCATGTGGCTAATTGAAATAAATGTTGGGCAGAATGTGTTTCTACATTTGTACCAGTCTATTAATATTTAGCATTATTCTTCTCGATGCACTTTCAAGTTATACCCTAATTCCGATTTTTATTGTCATTCTTATTGGACTTCGTATTTCCCTGCGTCTAAACCGCAGGTCAGGCAACGTCCCGTTGGTCTCCATCGCCCACCAATGGGGGCCCGGGGGGAGTGCATGCGCGCGCACAGGGGGAGGCCTAAACAACTCTATTGTTCTTCTTTTTTATGTACATTCATTTTCTAATTACATCTGTAGTATAGAGCATAGAATAAAGTTGTATTCTATTCTTGCTTTCCTCTTATCAACTATAGTATAATTATTATATAAAATAAAAATATATACAAGTATATTTTGAAAATAGAATCTATCCTTATATCTATAAAAATGAAATCCAAAATCGATGTTTGGTATCGCGTTGCGCAAAATCTACATATTCAATCATTATGAAATTTCGCATATAGGTAGCTGAATATTTCGTTTAACATATAGGCTATTCAAAAAACTAAAAAGGTTAATGCGCTTTTTTTAAAATATAAAACCAAAAAGCGTTAGTTCCAGCCTTTTACCGCTTGGGTGCAGCACTGGTCGCGACGATAAATGAATTTTATTGGTTAATAATTAACACGTGGTTTTTTTACACGATGAATGTTAGTTTGTTCACAAGATGCATGTTTTTAAAAGGTAAGATTATCCAATCGCCGTGAAACTTTAGGAAGTTATTTACTGTACTACTGGGAAGGTTTCTGGTTTGAATTTGATTTGAAATAAATATTCGTTGCAATTTCATTTGAAAATTTTCTATTTTCTTTCGCAAGCAGCGCCTCTCGCGGCTTCTGGTGAAATTACATTTATAAAGGCTAAAATGTGTTCCAATTATAATAAGTTCAATTAGAAATATAGTAATATAATATTACAAAGACGTTGTAAAAAAACGTGGCATTTCAACATTAATATATATTTAAAGAAAATATTGAAAAGTTTTTGTGTTAAATGTTAAAATCTAATGTTAAAATATATTTAAACATTGTCAATTAAATTTGCTGTTGTTTTATAATAATGATAATGAAAATTTAATTGTTGTTGTTGTTTATTATCGTTTGTATATATATAAAAATAACATTGTATGTGATGATGATAACAAAAATGAATTTTTAAATTGATATACATAATTCATTGAGAAAAAAATAAATAATTAAATATCAAATTCACAAATGTGACAATATCTTATTTAAAATATAATAAATGTTTCCAAAAAATTATGTGTTTCAAAAATATATTTAAACGCATATAACAATATATTTATATACGTTTATAAATCAATATATAGGTGGATTTGGATGTTTTCAAGAATTGTTTCAACAAATGTTCTTTAGGCAAACCTTTACTCGGGTAAAAACCGGGCGAAGCCGGGTACATTCACTGAATACAGTTATTTACAAATCTTCGTTTGTGGCAAGATACTATTCCTTCAACTTCGAATTACCGAGTGGACCGATTAATACTGATTTTTTCAACTTATCGAGTATTTTCAAGGGAGCGGAAAAAATTATCGAGAGCATAGACAAGTAAAGATTCAGTAGGGATTGGATGTTTGCTAGAATCGTTTTAACAAATGTTTGTTAGGCAAACCTTTACTCGGGTAAAAATCGGGCGAAGCCGGGAACATATATATATGCTTGTCGGCTATGCACGCCCTCAATATGTAACTAATCTCGCTGAAATTTGAACAGGACAGAGTGTTAAATCTGGAAGAATTTTTTTGTCTCACTTTAGCCAAGAAAAATTATAATTAACCAAGTAGTGAGCAGAAATTTTTTTAGTCAGAAATAATAATTACAATATTGCCGTATCATGCCTGATTGACATAAGCAAAATTCTTTAGGGGAATATTCACTAAAGCAGTCCACGGGCGGAGCCAGATAATAATTTATAGTAGGCAGGAACAAAATTCTACCAGCGAAACATTCACTCGAGCAGAAGACACACGAAGTCAGGTCATCTCTATATGTAAAATATCGTTTCTCGGCTTTTTCGCTAAGATCATGTAGAGTATCTCTAGATTTTTTTATTTATATATATATTTTTGAAAATCTATTCAGTAGAGAGAGTGGTTATGTTTGTTCGAAAAAATATATTTTATATCCTTCCTTCCTTTCCTTTTATATACATAAATAGGAAATCCAAAATCAATGTTTGTTATCGCGTTGCGCAAAATCTACATAATCAATCATTATGAAATTTCGCATGTAGGTAGCTGAAGATTTCGTTTAACATATAGGCTATTCAAAAAACTAAAAAAGTTAATGTGCTTTTTTAAAAATATAAAACCAAAAAGCGTTTGTTCCAGCCTTTTACCGCTTGGCGCCGCACTGGTCGAGACGATGAATGGATTTGATTGGTTAATAATTTTACACGTATTTTTGTTTACACGATGAATGATAGTTTGTTTACACGATGAATGTTTTTAAAAGGTAAGATTATCTAATCGCCGTGAAACTTTAGGAAGTTATTTACTGGACTACTGGGAAGGTTTCTGGTTTGAATTTGAATTGAAATAAATATTCGTTGCAATTTCATTTGATTTTTTTTTTACTTTCATTCGCAAGCAGCGCCTCTCGCGGTATCTGGTGAAATTTCATTTATAAATGCTAAAATGTGTTCCAAGTATAATAAATTTAATTAGAAATATAGTAATATAATATTCCAAAGACGTTGTAAAAAGACTTGGCATATCAACATTAATATATATTTAAAGAAAATATTGAAAGGTTTTGTGTTAAATGTTAAAATGCTGTAATGTTAGAATATATTTTTACATTGTTAATTTAATTTGCTGTTGTTTTATAATAATGATGATGCAAATTTAATTTTTGTTGTTTTTTATCGTTTGTTTATATAAAAAATTACATTGTATGTGATGATGATAACAAAAAAGAATTTTTAAATTAATATACATAATTCATTAAGAAAAAAAAAGAAATAATTAATTATAAAATCCACAAACGTAACAATAACCTATTTAAAATTTAATAAATGTTTTTAAAAAAATTATGTTTAAAAATATATTCAAACGCATATAACAATATTTATATACGTTTATAAATCTTTATATAGGTGGATTGGATGTTTTCTAGAATCGTTTTAACAAATGTTCGTTAGGCAAACTTTTACTCGGGTAAAACCCGGGCGAAGCCGGGTACATTCGCTGGAATTCAGTTATTTACAAATGTTCGTTTGTGGCAAGATACTATTCCTTCAACTTCAAATTACCGAGTGGACCAATTAAAATTTATTTCATTCAACTTATCGAGTATTTTTAAAGGGACCTGGAAAAAATTTCAAATTATCGAGAGTATAGACAAGTGTAGATTCAGTATAGGGATTGGATGTTTGCTAGAATCGTTTTAACAAATGTTCGTTAGGCAAACCTTTACTAGAATAAAACCGGGCGAAGCCGGGAATATATATATATATATGTTTGTCGGCTATGCACGCCCTCAATATGTAACTAATCTCGCTGAAATTTGAACAGAGAAGAGAGTTATCTGGAAGAGAGTTTTTCACACTTTTAACCAAGAAAAATTATAATTAACCAAGTACTGACCAACAATATATTTTTAGTCAGAAATGATGATGACAATATTGCTGTATCATTCTTGATTTACATAAACAAAATTCTTTAGGGGAATATTCACTAAAGCAGACCACGGGCGAAGCCAGATAATAATTTTCAGTAGGCAGGAACAAAATTATACCAAGGAAACATTCACTCGAGCAGAAGACACACGAAGCCAGGTCATCTCTTTTTATAAAATATCGTTTCTCTGCCTTTTGGCTAAGATCATGTAGTATATCTCTAGATATTTTTATTTATATATATCTTTTTAAAAATCTATTCAGTAGAGAAAGTGGATAGGTTTGCTCGAAAAATATATTTTATATATTATATAAATATATAATATGTATCGAATATCATTATAATTATTATCATAATTTTCTGTGTGTTTCGGAATAGTATCATCAATAATATTCGTTAGGCAAACTTTCACTTGGATAAAACCCGGGCGAAGCCGGGTACACATCCGCTAGTCTATATATATATAAAAGAATGTCTAAAGAATGTCTGTCTGTACTCTATAGATTCAAAAACCATACATCCAATCGCCGTGAAAGTTTGGGATATTATTAGGCATATCCCCGGTAAGGTTTTTGAAAAATAATTTCTTGAATATCTTGAATATCCTTAGAGTTATTTGAAGATTTGTAGATTTAACTAAATGATGATGATTATTTATCAAAAGTAAGATTTTCTACCTATTTATTGCGCACAAGTCAAAGTTAGTTTTATCATTTATCTACAACATATATATTGGGAGAATAGATAAAATGATGATTTTGTAATGTAGAAAATTAGGAAAGAAAAAATTCAGGATGACACGGCAATTTATTTGAGACAAGAATAATGATACAATTCCAAGGCAAGATACTATTTCTTTAACTTCCAATTACCGAGGGAACCAATTAATATTGATTTGATTCAACTTATCGTATATTTTTCAAGGGACCGGGAAAAAATGTTCAGTTTATCGAGAGATTCAAATTTACGAGTTTCAAATTATCAAAATATATCTTTTTTTATAAGTTTATAGAGAATTGTTTTACAAATGTTCGTTAGACAAACCTTTACTCGGGTAAAACCCGGGCAAAGCCGGGTACATCCGCTAGTCTATATACAGTGGTACCTCGACATACGAGCGCCCCAACATACTAGTTTTTCGAGATACGAGCCGACGAGCAAGTGATTTTTTGCTTTTAGTTACGAGCGAAATTCGAGATACGAGTTCGGTTCGGTAGTAACATGCAGTCGCGCCATCACGATCAGTTAGCAGCGTGCTTCCGCTGTGATAAGTTGTGTTTTGTGTTGCGTTTATATTTACAGTTTTAGTTCATTTATTTTTATAACCATGGATCGGAAGAAAGTTTCTAAAAAGTCAAGTGCTAAGAAAAATATGATGATAATTGAATTAAAATGTGAAATTTCTACAAGTGAGATAAAGGAGATCTTAGGAATTTGGGAGAGAGTTTCACAGTTCGTGGAAAAAAAAAACACCCAGAAAAACTTGCAACAGGTCGTGCATCTGACCTTTTTAATGACACTTGCCTAACTCATTTCCGGAACATTCTGAGAGGCAGGAAGAAACAAACATCCTTGGACATATTTTTTTCTAAACGGCCTACAGGTGAAAGCGAGAAAAATGTAGCGAAAAAGGCAAAGACCAGTGAGGATATCTAATTTATTTCTTTACATTCTCTTTTTTGTTTTTGTGCAATAAATATTTGAAATTGATAAATACGTTTTTATTATTTAAAACCGCGTAACAAAAATAACTGGGGTGACATTTTGGAGGTTGGAACGGATTAATGGTAGTTCAATTGTTTTTTATGGGGAAATTTGCTTCGAGATACGAGTAATTCAAGATACGAGCAAGGTTGCGGAACGAATTAAACTCGTATGTCGAGTTACCACTGTATATATAAAATTGAATGTCTGTCTGTCTGTGTATACTCTATAGATTCAAAAACCATATATCCAATCGCCGTGAAAATTTGGGATATTATTAGGTATTTCCCCGGGAAGGTTTTTGAAAAATAATTTCTTGAATATCTTGAATATCCTTAGAGTTATTTGCATATTTGTAGATTTAACTCGCAAGCAGCGTCACCATTGCGACGTAGATAGGCTTAGGCAGGAATTCTGCTCCACGTCAGATGACCTTGGGTCTTTCAGGGCTAATATATTAAGTAAAAATAATTCAACTATCAGTGCTTTATAATGGCTATTTCCTTGAGGTTACCGATTTAAAATTTTATTTTAAAATAAAAATAAAAACATAAAGCCTCCAGGGAAAAGTTTCTTTTAAAAATAATTTTTATTTAAAAATTATCTCGAGCTTTCGGGCAAGTACGCCCTTCTACGGGAGAAAATGCTTTATATAAAAACATAAAGCTTCCAGGGAAAGTTTCTTTTAAAAAAATAATTTAATAAAGCATTTTCTCCCGTAGAAGGGCGTACTTGCCCGAAAGCTCGAGATATTTTTTAAATAAAAATTATTTTTAAAAGAAACTTTTCCCTGGAGGCTTTAAGTTTTTATTTTAATAATAATTCAAGGAATTATTTTATCGAAAAGTTTATTTTCTAATTTTAGATTGTATAAGAAACATATTTTATTTAGTACTAGCGGATGTGTACCCGGCTTCGCCCGGGTTTTATCCGAGTGAAAGTTTGCCTAACGAATATTATATATTATGAAGTATAATAAACAATGTTAAATATTAGTTTCAATTATTAATCAAGATTGTGTGTGAATATGTGAGAAAGATGTAATATCGTTGTTGTTTTCTTGGCCGACTGTTTTACATATGGTGTTATCTTAAAATTGCTTGTTTTGAATATTTTTTTAGATTGAGTTGAATGAATTGCTGAATTTTTTTTTGTATTTATATATAAATAAAATTAACTCTGTTGAATATTTTTGTATTTTATCGATAACAGCAAAGTTATGTATTTTAAAGTTAGGAAAATATTTTGATGTTAAGCAAAACCTGCTCCATCTCGTTTTACATAAATGTTGAAAATTTGGTCGAAATTGATGCATTGTAACGAAAGTTTTTAGCGAACACCACTTATGAAATTTCCATTTATATAGAAGATTTTTACCCGAGTAAAGGTTTGTCTAACGAACATTTGTTAAAACAATTCTCTATAAACTTATTTAAAAAAGAAGATATATTTTGATAATTTGAAACTTGTAAATTTGAATCTCTCGATAAAGTGAACATTTTTTCCCGGTCCCTGTGTGCCGTGTCATCCTGAATTTTGTCTTTCCTAATTTTCTACATTACAAAATCATCGTTTTATCTAGTGAACATTTTTTTCCGGTCCCTTGAAAAATACTCGATAAGTTGAATAAAATCAATATTAATTGGTTCCCTCGGTAATTGGAAGTTAAAGGAATAGTATCTTCGCCTTGGAATTGTATCATTATTCTTGTCTCAAATAAATTGCCGTGTCATCCTGAGATAATCTTACTTTTGATAAATAATATTTAAGATTTTATTATATATATTATATATTATATTATATATATATTACACGTTATTTGTTTTCTTGGCCGACTGTTTTACATATGGTGTTATCTTAAAATTGCTTGTTTTGAATATTTTTTTAGATTGAGATTATTAGCTAGTATGTAAAAAAATTAACTCTGTTGAAATTTAATTTTGTATTTATATATAAATAAAATTAACTCTGTTGATTTTTTTTGTATTTAATCGATAACAGTGAAGTTACGCATGTTAATGTTAGGGAAAAATATTTTGATGTTAAGCAAAACCTGCTCCATCTCGTTTTACATAAATGTTGAAAATTTGGTTGAAATTGATGCATTGTAACGAAAGTTTTTAGTGATGTACACTTATGAAATTTGCATTTTATTAATATAGATTGTACTTCATTTAAAAAAGTTTAAATAATTGTGCAAGACGATATATACGATATATAAAAATCAAAAGAAATAATGAGTATCGTTTGACCCTTAGTTACTCGCGCTCACTTTTGTGACGTAACTACTCGCGCTGGGTGTAAATCACCCGGTGTTTTAACCTGTTGAAATATCACTTAAAACAAAATAATTTTTGAACCTTTCTGCATGATATAATTATTTTATTAACAGTTGAAATATTTTAATCGATAATTTGAGTGATATTTATATTTTTAAATATTTTTAAAAGTAAAATGTAAATTTAAGCGCACCAAATCAAATTTGTTAAATTTGGGATACAATTTTCGAAATATTTACATACATTGCATACATATTATAATAGAATATTCTTTACAAACATTATTTTGGCACTTCTGGCATAATTATTTGGTGTTACGATCTTTTTTATAAGAACAAAGATGGATCTTTTCTGAGCCTTTGAAAGAGGTTCTAGAATGTCTTCTTACTTAAAATATAAAACTATTAGAGATATATTTTTCAATTATATTTTGACATAAAACTTACCATAGTTTCTGGTGACTGACCAGCATTGTTCCGGACAATACTTCGAATTGATTTCGAAAAGGATTTGATAGTAGACCTGATATAATGATACTCTGTTACCAATTCAAGTGATAGAGCTTTTAGGAAATCCTTTCTTCTTTTGTAAATGTTTTGGGGTTGATTCCCATCAAAAAGAAGTTCGGAATTTACTCCAGAAATAATTAAAAGTTCAAAAAAGATACACAGGGGCCATCTTTTGGTACGTCGTCCCACGGAATAGAGTGACGTCTTTTGATCCAATAGGTCCACACCTTTCGTCATTTTGTAAAAAGTAATCTTTTCTGGCTTCTTTTTTCATTTGTCATTTCATCAATTGTTGCTGTTGAGTAAATTGTAGATAAAAGAATGACACTTTTGCCCCTTTTAGGAACTTATGATACAAGGGAGACATTTTTTGTAAACCAAAAATTGAGCTAAACCCTTGTCGTGCGCGATTTGGCATAAATTCAGGTAGTATTTCTTTTTTTGTTCTTTTTGAGTGGTTCTACAAAGGTCAATTTATGGTCATTCAAAAGAGCTACTGCAAAAAGATAACTGGTATACCAATTGTCAGTAGATATGTTGCGTTTTGACCCTGAGATTGAAGGTAAAAGTCTTTCAATAACATTGTTGGGAGAGTTACTTATTTGATAAGGGCCTTCAGGTTGCTTGCTAGCGTATATTTCAAGATTCACCACATAGCTTTTGCGGGAACAACATAACACATAAGTCTTTATGTCATATTTTGCGGGTGTATTGGGAAGGTACTCCTTGAAACTACATCGGCCTTTGAATGGAATAATATTCTCATCTACTGTCAAATATTCTCCAGGATGATACATAGTTTTGCAGTTTGTAACGAATTCTTCAAATATTGCTCTAATTGGTGCTAGTTTGTCTTTTTTTCTTTCTTATTTCACGTGTGGGCAAATCATCGGAACGCAAACACCTGAGTAAAAAAAATCGCTCGTGATTCATTACAGACCGGGAAATTTCGAATCCGGTTCCATCATCAAGTCCAATAAGAGCCCAAATTTCTACATCATTAGTATCTTTCGCATCCCTTTCTCGAGAAAAAATTCCTCGAATCCTTGAGATATATTGATTGGTGTTACATAATATTTTTTCAACTATTTTATTTGTGATAAATTTTCTGTAATATCCAACAGCTGTTGTGATGTTCTTTTCATCTCTTTTCGGGCCAGGAAGGTGAGAAATTATGTTGCAAAAGCAAATTCTTTCCTTTGTACTTTGCCATTCACTGGTCTTCCACCGCGTTGTCTGGTCTCTACCCACATAGAAACTGGAAGTTGAAGATGTTAAAACTATTTTACAGATCCTTTACCTTTTGTACATAGAATGAAGGTCTTAGGTGAAGGGAGACAACGAGCAAGACATCTACCTCTCTATATCTATAGATAGCCCCAGCTTGGACCGACCGAGGGCAAAGGTCGGCGTGGGCGGAGACGACGGAGCGTCATGTTACATTCTTTTTTTGGTCAGTTGGCAGGATTCCCTTGTTAGAAGCGGAGGGGAAAGTTGAGTTCCCTTGCCAGACGGAGAGACGTCTAAAAGCTATCCTGCAAGCAGCGTCTTGTGGAAGGAAAGACGTCAAGCTATCCTGCAAGCAGTGTCTTGTGGAGGGAAAGACGTCAAGCTATCCTGCAAGCAGCGTCTTGTGGAAGGAAAGACGTCAAGCTATCCTGCAAGCAGCGTCTTGTGGACGGAGAGAACGCATTGGAGTATCCCTCAAGCAGCAGCTTGAGAGCGGAAAAGACACTTAGACAACCAACGAGTCGCGACAATTGGACATCGCACAAGACAAGCCAAGCCAAGCCAAGCCTGCGACGGTGCTGCCACGAGGTACTGTGTAAACAAACGCTCGACACCCCCCGGCCATTTATTTTTGTCTTCCTTCCCTAAGACTACTTTAATTTTACTTTACTTTTTTGCTTAATCTTTTTTATCTAGTTTTTTAGCTCTGTTTTAATCTTTAAATACAACCATAATTCTATATATATATAAGTGTAATAATTTTTATCCCTTTTGTTTTTAATTTTTTAAAATAAATCCTTTTATTATACTGTGTTTCTGTGCATTTATTTCCCCCATTGTTTTTCCTTTCAGTCGATCACCATTTATTTTTTTTTTTTTTAAACGAACACGAACATTTTGGTGAGCCGGACGTGATCGATTTAAAGGAAATTTGGAGGAAATGGATGCACTTAAAAAGCGCAGAAAAGCCATAAGAGGTACTTTCACTAGAATTATTAATGAAATAAATGGGGAATTTGAAAAGTCTCAAATTGATAAGAATGATATTTATTCTAAGTTTAATAGACTAGAGTCTTATTACACGAAACTTGTAGATCTAAACGAAAAATATCAAGCTTTATTGGTAGTGAAAGAAGGGATTACAGAGGAAAGTATTGATAGGGAATGGCAAGAATGCGATAAATATGAAGAGGAGAAGTTTGATATTCAACAGAAAGTCAGTGTATTACGGAATCCCGTTAAAGAAGAAACAATCCCGATTGCTAGCGAGGACACTGTAATAAATGTGAAATTACCAGAGTTAGCCCTAAAAACCTATGATGGCTCTCTGGAAGGTTGGTTGCCTTGGTGGGCGCAGTTTTCGAAAATTCACGAAAATAAGAATTTATCCGATAGCGACCGGTTTTTATATTTGCGTCAAGCAATTGTACCAAATTCAGAAGCCTATCGTGTTGTAGCAAGCTATCCCGTTACAGGCGCCAACTATGTTTTGGCGGTACAAGCCCTACAGGAGCGATTCGGTGACCCGAATATACTGACAGAACTGTATGTCAGACGTCTATTGAATTCGGTTATATCTAATGTAAAGAAAGAAAATAGAAATTTAAGCAGTCTGTACGACGAACTGAGCAGTCACCTCCGGTCGTTAGAGACATTGGGCATTGATCCCCAGTTGTCGGGTATTTTTTTATACCCTCTTGTCGAGTCTTCATTACCTTCGGATATTTTGAAAATATGGCACAGGCATCCTTCTTCGAGTTATGGTCTGGAGTTAGCAAAACGGGAAGAGTCAGATAAAGGGGTTGGAGGAGCTCAAGAAAGGCTCAGGTTATTATTGGACTTTCTAAAAGCCGAAGTAAGGAGTGCTCAACGGCTGAAATTTGTGGAAAAAGGCTTTAAGCAGGAGGAACCCTATAAAAGGTCTTACAATGATGGGACCAGAACAAGGAGCAATTTCAGACCCGCCACTGTGTCTAGTTTGTTCGGAGGGCGAACTAATATAAAATGCTTCTTTTGTGAAGGAACAAATCATGCGAGTCATCAATGCCGTTCCATAATGAAAATGTCTCCGGGAGAGAGAAATGATAAAATACGTAGTGCCCATCTATGTTTCAAATGCTTAAGAAAGGGACACATACAGAGTCAGTGCCGAGAACAATTGGAGTGTAAAAACTGTGGGAGAAACCACTTGGAAGTTTTATGTGAAGGAAATTCTCCTAACAGGTTAACGAAACCGGGAAGAGAAAATCTAAAGGAAAATGCAACTGAACCCATAGCATCGCTTTCTAGTCAAGCCTGCACAGGTCAGGTCTTGCTGATGACCACGGTAGCACTGTTAAGAGGCCCAAATGCCTCTAGAAGGGTTAGAATTCTCCTCGACAGTGGAAGTCAGTTTTCGTATATCAAACAGTCGTTAGTCTGGAGTATAGGAATAGAAAGAAAAGGCGAAATAACCATAGCTAAAAGTCTTTTTGGAGGTAATAAGATTGGTGAAGAAAAGCACGGTAAATTTATGTTAGAATTGGAGAATTTAGGTAATAAAAGAGATGTGATCCATATTGAGGCGCTGGATCAACGTAAAATTTGTGACGCCATACCACCTTTGCCAAAAGGAGACTGGTTAGAAAAATTGAAGATTAAGGGCATAATATTGTCCCAGGACAATTTTAAAGGACAAGAGATTGACATATTGATCGGCGCTAACTATCTAGGTATGATCTTGACAGGAAAAATAGTTCAAGTTGAAGCAGATTTAACTGCGGTGGAAACGAAATTAGGTTGGACACTAATGGGCAATTCGCCAATTATTGATAGCAATGACAATGTGCAGCAGACTTTGAATCTGCTAACAACGCGATGCGATTTAAAGGATTTGTGGGATCTAGAAGTACTAGGCATTAGGGATCCTGTTGATACTTGCTCCAAAGAGACCAGATACCAAGAAATAAAAGAAAAGTTTATAACAAAAATTCAAAGACAAAGTGATCAGAGATATTCTGTAGGTCTACCTTGGAAGGTAGAAAAGGAGTCAATCCCCAGCAATCTTGACATAGCGATAAAAAGGTTAGATATTAGCACTAAGAAAATGAACTCACAGAATAAGTTGACCGAATATAGTCAGATCTTTAGAGACTGGCTGACTGAAGGACTCATTGAAAGAGTCGAGGAAAATCCTCTCGAGAGAAGAGGCTACTATTTACCTCACCGCCCTGTGTACAAGATGGAATCTAAAACGACGCCCATACGTCCGGTTTTCGATGCTTCTTGTCTAGGTCATAATGGACTATCTTTGAATCAATGTTTAGAAAAGGGACCGAATTTATTGGAAAGAATCCCTGAAATGATGATAAGATTTCGGGAAAATAAATTTGGAGTCACGGCAGATATAAGAAAAGCATTCCAGATGGTGGCGATTGAAGAATTTGAACGGAACTACCTTAGATTCCTTTGGTGGGAAAAGGAGAGCGATAGAGAACTAATAGCTTACAGGCATAAGAGACTTGTATTTGGCTTAAACTGTAGTCCTTTTGTGCTGAACGCCGTAATAGAATACCATCTTCAATCAATAAGAGGCCCACTTGTTCAATAGGCAAAGATTTTAGCTCAATCCTTCTACATGAACAATTGTATTACCTCGCTGGAAACAAAGCAGGAAGTGCAGGAATTTCAAAAGGCCGCAATTGAAATTATGGACAGGGCTAAAATGGACTTACGAGAGTGGGAATATTCTCTGGAGGAAAACCCTGAAAAGGGGACTTGTACAAAAATATTGGGTGTTGTTTGGAATAAAATGGAAGATTCATTAAAATGCGAACTCCCTGACAATTTGAGTCTTCAACCCAAATTAACGAAAAGGTTGGTACTGTCCATGGTTCAGCGGATATTTGATCCACTTGGATTTTGCGCTCCAGTATTCTTGCCACCAAAGTTGTTACTGCAGCGATCATGGGGACTGAAACTAGGTTGGGATACACCTCTACCCGAAAGTATGGCCCAGGAATTTCGAACCTGGTTGGATCAAATAAAATTAATAGAGTTAATAAAGATACCGAGATATATGTGGAATGATCTCATTTTCCCTACAGAAGTTCATATCTTTTGTGACGCTAGTCAAATAGGCTATGGAGCTGTAGCCTATTTACGGAGCGAAACGGGACGAGAAAATACTCTAACTTTGATTTGGAGCAAAGTCAGATTAGCTCCTATGAAGAGTATTACGATCCCTCGCTTGGAATTAATGGCCATGGTACTAGGAGCTAGACTAGCCAATGCAATCCAAGCTGCCTTGAAGAGAAAATGTGAAACAACTCTTTGGTCTGACTCTACTACCGCGCTAAGTTGGATAAAGAAAGAAATTGAGTGGAGAGTTTTCGTGAGAAACCGAGTCAGAGAAATACAGGCCACTACCAATTTGAACGATTGGAGGTTCGTTCCTAGTCAGTTGAACCCGGCCGATCTTCTGTCTCGAGGTTGCCCTCCAAGCCAGTTTGTGCAAAGCAGATGGTGGGAGGGCCCCGAATGGTTGAAAAAAACCTAAAGAATTCTGGCCCAATTCAGAGTTCTCGATAAATCCAAAAGAAATAAAGGTTGAAGAAAACATTATGAAAACCAACATTAATTTGAACATCGATTATAAAGACTGGTTACTGACAAGGAGGTCTAATTACTCTCTCAACATCAGGGTAATGTCCTATGTTTTAAGATTTTTAGGGAAACTTAAAAAACAGTCAACTGAAACAGGACCTTTGAAAGTTTCAGAATTAGACTTGGCAGAAAAAAAGCTTATCCGAATGATTCAGGAGAAAGTCTCCATAGAGAAATCGAATGCAACCAAGAGTTTTAAAATATTAAAAAACACTGACGGACTTTGGTGTGTAGAAAGCAAACTTTTACATGGACAGGTCCCAGAAGAATTTAAAACTCCTATCATTCTACCAGGCGACCATCCCTTCGTCGAGCAACTTATATGGGAAGTGCACCTGAAGAATGGACATGTAGGCGTGCAATTCATTTTATCAAAGCTGAGAGAGAAATTTTGGATAATCAGGGGAAGGAAAACGATAAAGAAAATTATCTGTAAGTGCATTGCTTGCAAGAGACTTAAAGAAAAGTCTCTGCAAAGACCAATGGCAGCTTTCCCAGAAAACAGAATTGGACTAGCCAAACCCTTCCAAATTACAGGAGTTGATTTAATAGGCCCTCTTCATTTGAAAGAAGGTGGGAAAGTGTGGGTAGCCGCCTTTACTTGCGCCGTCTATCGCGCTATTCATCTGGAGTTGGTGAAGAGTTTAGAGACAGGAGTCTTCATGATGGCCCTCCATAGGTTTATTTGTCGGAGAGGGCGCCCCGAGAAAATATATAGCGACAATGGCACCAATTTCGCAAAACTTAATAGAATATTCAAGAGATTGGATTGGATTAGAATTGAAAGGGAAACCTCAATTGAAAGGATACAATGGATTTTTATCCCTCCTTCTGCTCCTTGGTGGGGAGGATTTTGGGAAAGAATGGTTAGGACAATAAAGGAAATGTTGATAAAGATGCTAGGTCACAGGAAGCTGAAATATGTACAACTGCAGACTGCCCTTTGTGAAATCGAATCTATCATTAATAATCGACCCCTCACTTATGTCTCTGAAGACGACAATGATCTAAAACCGTTAACTCCTAATGAGTTTTTACAAAATGGTCCAGAGTCTAGCTTTCCTGAATTTGAAAATTTAAAGCCAGAAATGTTGCACACTAGATACAGAGAGTTAGGTCAACTGAAGAGAGAATTGAAGCAGAGATTCTTAAAGGAATATTTAGGCGCGCTTATTCAGAAATCCGAAAATATTGATAGAAGACAGTTGAAAGTAGGAGACGTTGTACTGATCGGGCAAGAAAATCTTAAAAGAATGTTTTGGCCTAAAGGGCGAATAGTAAATCTCATACCAGGAAAAGATGGAATAGTGAGAGTGGCCCATGTTAAAACATCCACAGGAACCTTGATCAGGGCTCTACAACGCTTACACCCTCTTGAAATATCCTCGAATGTTGAGACGATTCAAAAGGACAATTCAAATACCGAACCCCAATCTGAAGCATTTTTAGGAAATAGGCCCAATATTGAATCCAGGGACTCTAGAAATAGATATGGTAGGGTAATCAGAAAGCCTGCAAGGTATGACTCGAAGGACTAGTGAAAGTACCTGTAGAAAAAAAAAGTGTAATATGTGTATTCTTTTATGTGTATTTTATGTAATGTAATAGGCATATCTACTCTTGTGTGTATTGTGTATATATATGCTCTTTTGTCTTATACTTAATTTTGACTTCTTTCAGAGCAAAATTTTGTGGGAGAATGTTAAAACTATTTTACAGATCCTTTACCTTTTGTACATAGAATGAAGGTCTTAGGTGAAGGGAGACAACGAGCAAGACATCTACCTCTCTATATCTATAGATAGCCCCAGCTTGGACCGACCGAGGGCAAAGGTCGGCGTGGGCGGAGACGACGGAGCGTCATGTTACATTCTTTTTTTGGTCAGTTGGCAGGATTCCCTTGTTAGAAGCGGAGGGGAAAGTTGAGTTCCCTTGCCAGACGGAGAGACGTCTAAAAGCTATCCTGCAAGCAGCGTCTTGTGGAAGGAAAGACGTCAAGCTATCCTGCAAGCAGTGTCTTGTGGAGGGAAAGACGTCAAGCTATCCTGCAAGCAGCGTCTTGTGGAAAGAAAGACGTCAAGCTATCCTGCAAGCAGCGTCTTGTGGACGGAGAGAACGCATTGGAGTATCCCTCAAGCAGCAGCTTGAGAGCGGAAAAAACACTTAGACAACCAACGAGTCGCGACAATTGGACATCGCACAAGACAAGCCAAGCCAAGCCAAGCCTGCGACGGTGCTGCCACGAGGTACTGTGTAAACAAACGCTCGACACCCCCCCGCCATTTATTTTTGTCTTCCTTCCCTAAGACTACTTTAATTTTACTTTACTTTTTTGCTTAACCTTTTTTATCTAGTTTTTTAGCTCTGTTTTAATCTTTAAATACAACCATAATTCTATATATATATATATATAAGTGTAATAATTTTTATCCCTTTTGTTTTTAATTTTTTAAAATAAATCCTTTTATTATACTGTGTTTCTGTGCATTTATTTCCCCCATTGTTTTTCCTTTCAGTCGATCACCATTTTTTTTATTTTTTTTAAACGAACACGAACAGAAGATGAACCAAATTCTTCGTTTTCAGATTCCAACTCGGATTCAGAATCATGGTAGCTATATATTTCTGTATTTTCATCAGAAGATATATCCGATGTGCCACCAACAACTTCATTTTTTGAATCGGAATTAGAGAGAGTTGAAGTATCCATGAAATATTTTAATAGCAAACGATAGTTTTTGGAGAGCTAGGAATAAAGAGCAAACAAAGAATATGTGAACAAAGCCAACAGAAATACATCCGACTGAATCTGAAACCTAAAATAATATATAGGCGAGCTGTCACTCACGGCCAGCCAAAAGTGTTACATAAACACTCGCACTGAGTGTAAACCACCCAGCTTATCTGATTACCAAAAAGTTATAAAGGTATATTTTTAAAATTCATTAGGCCAATCTATGCTTCACCACAAATAATTAAGCTACCGAGACACTCAAGCTGCTATATTTATTATTTAGTTTATTTTTACAATTTAGTATCTTACTGGGTGTAATACACCCAGCGCGAGTAATTAAGGGTTAAATATAAAATTCGATAAATATAAATGCGAAACTAAAAATTAAATAACTTATATAGAAGTTTTTGCATAGTTTCGTCCTGTAAAGCATACCAACTTTATAAAGGTTTCCTGTTTTCCCTTTGAATTTGCTTAATACGATCCTCTATTCATTTTTGAATTAGTAGAAATCAGACGAGAGATAACCATAGGTCATAGCCATTCAAAAGTTGGTTTAGGTCGTCAATCCTTTGCGAACAAATAGAAATATCCACGCTGGCGCTCTCTCCGCAGATTTTTAAGATGATATCCCGTGTCGTTTTTTTTTTATTTGAGAGCCACCCCTCGCTTGAAGCAAATCCTTTAGTCCCAAGAGACTGCGCGAAAGACTTGAACATGAAACCGCAGACGGAACGTTTTGTCCTCTACACTGACGAAACCACTTAACCAAGCTCTGATCTCCGCCTGTAGAGCGTGGGAATTTTGATCTCTTACTTTATTTAGCTTGTTCGCGGGCTGGTCTGGCTTGAGAAAGTCGACGGCAACATTTTCCCTCATTTCTTAATTTTCAGATAGCATCTCACACATTAATAAAATCAAGTAAAGAAGAGCTTAATTACGAAATTAGTGATTTATTATTTTAAATACAGCTATTCACAAATGTTCGTTTGTGGCAAGATACTATTCCTTTAACTTCCAATTACCGAGGGAACCAATTAATATTGATTTTATTCAACTTATCGAGTAATTTTAAAGGGACTGGGAAAAAAGTTCAATTTATCGAGAGATTCAAATTTACGAGTTTCAAATTATCAAAATATATCTATAATTTTTTTACATATGTTATATTCAAATGACATTTATGTAGGGATAATTTTATTGTTAAATTTCATTTTGATGTATTGTATACGTTTGATCATTAATAATTTATTATTTAGGTATTAAAACTGCCTTTTTGTTCAAAGACAGCAACGTTTGAACGGGTACAGCTAGGTGGAGCAGATAATCAAACATAAAGTTATCTTGCCAAGTATAGAATCAGTAGGGATTGGATGTTTTCTAGAATTATTTTTACAAATGTTCGTTAGACAAACCTTTACTCGGGTAAAAACCGGGCGAAGCCGGGTACATCCGCTAGTAATCCATAAATAAATCTTCAATTAAAAAAGCATATATTGGATCAAAATATCATTTATTTTACCAATATTTCAATTGGCTGAACGCCAACCTTTATCAAGGTATTATAACATATTATAACATGTTATAATACCTTGATAAAGGTTGGCATTCAGCCAACTGAAATATTGGTAAATGATATTTCGATCCAATATATGCTTTTTAATTGAATACAAGATGTGAATACAGTAAAATATATGAATACAACATAATATCATACATGTCGTATCCTGTCGACTCACTGTAATATGCGGGACTTTTAGGTGATGGTTGATTGAGTTGTTTGATTGATTGATTGATTGTTGTGGGCGCAGTCGTGTTTGCTGAGATAGTAAGGTATTCACACAGCGGAAAATAACGAGGACACAGGATTGGATTGAAATAGGCCAGCGATCAAGGGAGAAAGGGGTGACTATGGGGTTCTTGACTAAGGCTAGGCTGTCACATAGTGAACATTGGACTTATCTGCGTGATGAGGAAGATGGTGGCGAGGTCCTGACTCTGACAGGTCCTGCTGTTAACTCGATACTGTCCAGGTCCCAACTTGTTGCGATGGTGCCGAGCTCCTAACTCACTAAACTGAGTCCGAGATTTAACATGTAAACTATTCAATGTTCTCATTGGATGAATGTCGACTCGTGGTCGTCTCTCATTGGCTCTTAGCTAGTACTCCTGGACTCTGATTGGATCTTTGTTAATCCTTTGTCCTTGTCTTGTTTTAACATGATCCCGGAAGGGGCAGGTTCTTGAACCCAGTTTTTTTGAGTTCCTGGATAATAAAACCTACTAATGACCGTTTCCTCTCTGATGGCCTTTCTCCCAGATTTCGCAAAGCCTTGTCTTTATTAAAAATCTTTAGATCATACATTGCATACATATTGTGATAGGATTACATCCAGTTATGTACAAATTATGACATACATGTATCCTCTTTTATGTGTTGTTAATTATTCTACGCACAATGATAATCATGGTAGGTAGGTGTTTATAAATTAACTATTACAGTAAGTATATAGCATTTCTACACGGGTTGGAGCATTTTGAATTTGCACAAGATTCCAGAGTCTCGTTTGGGTATTTGAAGAGCCTGACGGGTTTGAAGTTGAGAAAATTCCAGGAGCAATTCAAACCATTATTAATTAATATTAAAAATTAAACACAAATATAGTTTTCATCGCAGAAAGAACAGTCGGAAGTTAGTTTTATTTGAAAAATAAAAAATCTTGTTAAATGGATCAATAATTTCATAACTAGCCAAAAGTCCTCTCAGTACCAGATTCGATCTCAATTTATGGTTGTCTCCAATGTTTGCCATCACGCAACCAAATCACCCCAAAATAGTATCGCGATATTAACTTATCCAGAATATGTAATTTACCTTTGCTGAAACTTGGTTCCTGACCAAATCGATACTGCTCATCCTATTAGTGTACCCATACTATGAAAGTTAAATGAAATCGCCTATTCACATATTTGTTTTGAGCTTAAGATAGATTGTATTTTTATCATAAAATCTCTCTCTCTCTCTCTCGGCCGAAGGATAGATTTACAGTAAGCATCAAATTACTCAGCCTAAAGTCCAATGCCCAAATATTCGGTAAACATCAAATTACACAGCCTGATGGCGGAGGTCATAACTTCTATTAATAATCAAATCACTCAGCATGTCGAATAAAGACCAGAATTTGAGAAAGAACCAAAATATTTACCTGAGACGGCCGATGGCCAAATATTCAGTAAAAATAAAATTACGCAGCCTGTAGGCCAAAGGCAATGTTTTCAATGAAAATAAATTATACAGCCTCACGGCTTACAGCCAGATTATCCTTGAACATCAAATTACACAGCCTGAAGAACAAATGCCATAATTTCAGTAAATATAAAATTACTCAAGCTGAAGGCCAGATTATCATTCAGGTTGCCAGTATATACTCGTATATGTACCTGTATGTATAATGCGCATGACGGCTCAGGAAGTTTAAAATATTTGCAAGGCCTGTGTTCCATTAGTGGTAAGATATCTCAACGGTTAGATTATTGTCAGACAGCAAAAGTGCCATACAACATATCTCATCTAAAAATATATATGTCATAAAAAAAGATGTATTTTAGGTACGTTACCAATTCATTCATGCAGTCGTGGATTGAAGTGAAATAACTTTTATATCCAAAATTGTATTTATTTTAATGATTATATTTTAAGAACAAAACAGTTTGCATACCTACAATTTTATAATAATATAATCTAAGTATATACAAAAAACATCTTGGGTTGTACTCCTTTTGTTAAGGATTTTAAAAAATTAACTCTGTGTTAATTCTATGATTATTTAAATTATAAATCATATTTTTATTATGTCATTTCTTCCCTCCAAGGATAAAAATTAGGGAGTAATTTTCAAAGTAAAAAAAAAAGTATCATTATTATTTACATAGATTATCAATTAAGATGGAGGATACCAATTGAAACTATATCAATGATGCTCTTTATTTCTTCTACATATTCCTTTTGGTACCTTTTTTCTTGACAGTAGCTGAAAATTATCCAATCTTATTTGAATTTATAGGTGTCTCCTTCCTATAATTCATAAGGGGATTTACCTCATGAATTGAGTAGGCCTTCTCAGGCTCTCAAGATTCAAAAGGTATTTTGCCACATGCCAAAAAATATATTTTTGAAAATCACAAATTTATTTCTCATAATGACGAGTGGTATCCAACATCTTGTTTCACATTTATTTGGTTTGATCAGAATAAAAACATAAAATAATGGGTTATTTACTTCCACATAATGAAAAATATTTACACATGAAGTTTTATTATTTACATTAAAAAAAAAGAATGTTCGAATATGAAATGTTCCATATAAAATTTGTGAGGGAAAAATATATAGAATCATATGAGTGAATTTCTCAACAAATAAAATCAAAATGTAAAATATTTACAACAATTGAAAAGAAAAGTGTCAAGTTATATCTTATGTGTGCGCAAAAATTATATTCTCAAGGCTTAATTTTTAGGCGTAGTTATTTTGGTATTGTCTTATTTATATTAAGATTTCCCTACCATTATTTAGTAAGAAGAGGGATTCTACTTTTCACTACCTTAGGTGCCACTTGTTGGTTTGTTTTTTTCTCTAAAGTGGGTATTTTACTTTTTGTCAGTTTTAACTCAAATCCTTCTTTTGGGTAGTATGGCCTCAATTTGGATGAATGAATTACCATGGTAGTTTTTCCTAAATTAGATTTGGGTTTATCAATTTCACAATTGACTGGGGATATCTGTTTTAAGATTGTAAATGGCCCAGACATTGGAGGCATTAATTTTCGGTTATCTGGATGGTAAAAGGTTTGTAACCAAACTTTATCGCCTACTTTAAAGGTGGAAGGTTGATAATGTTGATCATATCTAATTTTATTTATCTGATGAAATTTTAATGTATTATTATAGGCATTTGTTCTGGCAGTGTCTATAGGGGGGTAAAATTCTGATTCTTTTAAGGGGGGATCATAAGGGAGCTTACCATACAAAAGGTAAGTAGGAGTGTAGCCTGTTATGGAATGGGGAGTATTATTATATTCATTTAGTACTGAATCTAACAATTTCGTCCATGGTATTGATTTTCCTTTCAAGTTATTGAATTTACATCTTAACCTGGTTATTATAGTTTGGTTAAGTCGTTCATTTAACCCATTACACTGAGGTCTTGATGATGAAGTCAATAATTGTTTAATGTTATTGTTAATCAAATATTTTCTAAATCTTGGTGAAGTAAATGATGGTGCCCTGTCACTTAAAAATTGTTTGGGTTTTGTATTTGAAAAATTTTGTTTAGGCAATTTATATTTGAGTCAGTAGTTTGACTTTTTGAGGGGAAAGCCCAAATGTATCTAGTAGCATGATCTACGATGATGTGAAGGAATTTCTTTGTGTAATTATAGTAATTTAGTCCACCTACTGTGTCTATAGACACAAGATCAAAAGGATCCTTAGCTGGGGGGAGACTTTCCAACAGACCAAATTTCTTCTGGTGAGATATTTTATTGAGTTGACACACCTCACAGTGTTTTACATAATTAGAAATATCTTGAATTAGGTAGGGCCAATAATAGATAGGGGAAATTAGATTTAACATTTTAGATACTCCTATATGGCCGTAAAGAAAGCAATACATATGGCAAATTAATATCAGAGGAATAAAAATCAATATCTCTAGTAATAAATTCTATAGTTGTATTAACATTAATTTTTGAATTTATATTTAGCATACCGGATGTCTGTTTAATAAGAGGTAAATTATTAAAAACAACATAGTTTGGTTGAATCTTATCTATCATATGTTGAGGAATTATAGAGAAGGTACAGCCAGTATCCATGAGAGCTACAATACTGTTATTATTCACATTTAGATTTATATACAGACCTTGGCGTCAGGAGTGTTGAGGCGGAGCTGGTCGGCATTCGCTCGAAGGGGCTGTTGTCTGCGTCAAGGTGTCCATGGATCGAGACGGCACGGACATGAAGCTTGCAGCGGGGGGGGGGCTTGCACGGCCCTCTCGCGAAACCAGCACCTATTCTCAGGATGGAAGCGTCCGGCATGTCCCCGGTTCAGGCAAATTCGGCAAGGACGTCTTTTAGAACTATAGTCCATAGGGCTTCTACCTGGATGTCCCCATTGCTTTTGTTGTACTTCCATTCTTGGGGCTGTTTCCCTTTTAATAGATGACTCCTCCATTTCCTTATGTGATTCCCTTCTTATTGAATGTTTCTCCACATTTGCATCTTTATTTGGCAAATTCTGCAAGCTTTTTGCGTGAATTTCTAGAAATTCTATTAAATCCTTAATTGAAGGCACAACCCTTGGGTTGTTCTGCAATTCCCACTGTTTTCTTGTGGTTTTATCAAGCTTATCTTGTATGATCTCGACGAAAAACACATCAGATAAACTATCGATTTGGTAACCTAATACCTTCACTGTTCTTACTATCTCGTTGCAACTATCTAGAAGTTTAAACATTGACTCATGGTTGTCATCGGCTAACTTTGGTAATCTTAATGCATTATCTATTTGGGTGAAAATCAGATCCTTTGGATTATCATATCTTGTTAATAAGGTTTGCCAAACCTCAACATAATTATCGGCTGTAATTGGAAATGCGTTGACCAGTCTTAGGGCTTCGCCTCTCAGTTGGGCTTTCAAATATTGTAACTTTTCAATTTCCGGTATTTGTGAGTTAGAACCAATTGCAGAATAAAATAAATCCTTAAATGAAAGCCATGATTCTAATCTACCATCGAAAGTTGGCAATTCAAGTTTAGGCATTTTAACATGTAAATTTACTTTTTTCTCAGATGTTTCTTGCCCATTATGCCTTAAATCCAATTCACACTTTAATCTTATACACTTATCTATGCAATTTTCCACTTCGTCATTCAAATCCTCATCCTCAAGTTTCTGCAAGAAAATATCACTCATTTTCATCAAATCATTATTTGCATACTCTAGTTTGCATTTCGTTGCATTTACATCTACCATAGACACAATGGATTCGATATTTTCTTCAATGCCTTTTATACTTTTTTTTATCCTTTTTAATTTCTTAATTAAAGTTTCGACTTCCATAATTGCTATTCTTTTATTTATATCTTTTCCCAAATATCTTAGTTGCAATATATGGCTTTGAAATCTATTGGAATTCTTCTCGTACAGGGTTAAAATACATCCTGTCGACTAGTAAAAAAGATGTCATAAAAAAAGATGTATTTTAGGTACGTTACCAATTCATTCATGCAGTCGTGGATTGAAGTGAAATGATAACTTTTATATCCAAAATTGTATTTATTTTAATGATTATATTTTAAGAACAAAACAGTTTGCATACCTACAATTTTATAATAATATAATCTAAGTATATACAAAAAACATCTTGGGTTGTACTCCTTTTGTTAAGGATTTAAAAAAATTAACTCTGTGTTAATTCTATGATTATTTAAATTATAATTATATTAATGAATAATAAGAATCATATTTTTATTATGTCATATATAAATTATAAAATGTCGCTATTTCTCTTTGAAAATAAATTTCGATTTTTATAAAAGAAACATTCGCGGTATAATTTCAATTTTCGTTTTACAATAGCAATAATCTTACCTTTGAATAAATATATACATATTAAAAAAATGAAATAAATAAAAACTGACAGCTTATCCAAATCATCACTGGTACAAACCATTGAAACAATTAAAATAACTTCGAGAACTCAATAGAAATCCACAAACAGCTTTAGAAAGACTAAGAAGTAGCCATATAAAAACCTTAAAATATCAAAATGGACAAAAAACCTTCAATAACTGCTTAAAATACAATAGTGCGGAAGTAGAACTGACAATAGAGGACCTATTTTCCAGGCCTATAACCACCATTGCAAAATTGGAGAGGAATGGACTTCAGGAATTGGTTTAACCATGAAGATAAGCACCACCACCAGATTATTGTTCTTCAGAAAAATGTTGGCTCTATATACGTATTACACATATACTCTTTTGATTTGTTTGATTTTATTACTCGCTCTTATATCCTTAGTGGAGGATCTTTATAAGACTAAGTTCTTAATAAAAATGATTTTGTGTTTAAATATAAAAAACAAATAATAATTTTAATCGAGAAAAGAATTGTAAAAATGTGTAAAATGGTCTGTAGAAATCTGGAAAGGTATCCTTTAATTAGAGTTCAGTGAAGATGTTCCGGTCAATCGATGGTCCCCGAGGTAATGTTCCGGAAATGTTGGAGAGCGCCGGTCGAACATTTGACAGAGAAAAACTTGTTGATGGATCGGAGATACTCTTATAGTTATCGATATAGTTATCTATTGTAAAAAGGGAGATCAAGAGGAAAGTGGTGAGTTTCTTTATTGAGCTGTACACAAGCTTTCGGACGTCACCCGTCCTTCTTCAGGTGTTGACATGAATAAGAAGGAGATGCTATATTTATAAGCGACAGTTTAAAAGTATTAAAAATATTAAAAACAATCTGATGCACGCCCGCGAGAGCACATGCGAATAACAAAATAAAATATTTTCAATTTTACTCTGTATAAATATCATTTTGAGTTTTTATAAAGAATATCAGCCCGTTGAAAATCTGTATACCTAAGACGAAGTGAGAAAGGCGGATAACGAGAGGCGAAGACAAAAGCAAGAAAAAACAACAATAAAAATAAAAATAAAAATAAAAAATCAGCGGAATAAAGATAAAGTTAAAAGTTACGAAGAAGGTGTATCTGAGGTAGAATAAAAAACAGAATATTGGGGCGGGAGGTCAATCTTTCTGTTGAGGCTGGGGGTAGTATTAGAAACAAGGGCCTCAAGAACTAAGCGTTGGTATTTGTTTGCTATATCGTTATAAATGGGGGTTGTGTTGTCGAGATTGAAGGAATGTCCGGACTCGGCGATATGTTGGTATATGAGCGATTTTTTGTCTTTCGAGCGGATGTTACGGGCGTGTTCACTGGCTCTGATGGCGATTGTTCGGCCTGTTTCTCCAATGTAGTGTAAATCGCAATAGTTATCTATTCAATAACACGTTCATATGTTTATATTATTGTTTGACTCAAACTTTTATATGTGGTCTACATGACCTACATCGGTTGATGATAACCTATTTATTAAATAATAAAGTCCTGAAATGGATAAAATATTTGGTTTGAAACCGTTTCAGATGATTGAATTTTGTAAGAAGCTCTCAGTATAAAGCCAATCGTTGAAATTACAAAGATATCGAAATAGACGCTGGGAGCAAAGAATGTTGCTACTAAAAATCTCTGTATTTTATATTCATCGGAATCTTTTAAGCTATTAGAGACTGTGGAATACGACCATTACTTATTGAATGTTATTGTTTTATTCTTAAGGGACTGCCCTGTAGGGTAAAGTACGGTGTCGTGAGCCTCGAGCCGCTACGGTAACCGTGAAGGTCTACAGGGAACTCTGAAATGTGGCTGACTAACGGGGCAATGACATCCTCTCTTTCTATGGAGGTACAAGACACCACCACCTCCGTTTTTTCTTGAATCTATTACGCTATTAGCAATAAGAAGCGACACAATTTTAACATCAACCTAACATGCCATACGTGGAATTTCAGGGTTAATATTTCTTTAATTTGACAATCTTAGAAGCTCTAGCTTAATCATTTTTTATCCTTCAACAGGTGAAGATAATTTACAACTGAATGTATTTACATCTGAGTGTAATTATATCAGTTTGTCTTTATATTTAAATGCCTTTACATCCGAATGTCTTCGCATCCGAATGTTTTCACATTGAATGTCTTTACATCTTTCTGAGTGTCTTTACATCACAGTGTGTCTTTGAAATTGAGTGTCTTTATATATTGCGGAGAACAATGCTACTCAAGAGCTGAGATTGTCACATTAAAGAATATTTCCCCCTAAAATTTATAGTTTAATTATAAATACATTGTATATCAAGATAATTACAGTATCCTTAAATATAACCAAACACTCATATGTGTTTAATGAATGAAGACATTAAGACGCGAATGTTTATTTTTACAAATAAATCAAATTTCTACTGTTCTTACTGCGATGAATAAATATTGGGAGGGCTTGGCACATCAGTGGTGAACCCTCATTGCAAATATTTAAATGTAATTATACTGTCCAAAATGCTTATGTCCATAGTTTGCATAAATAACATTTCTAAGATTCTACCCTTCAGTAGCATATAGAAGCAGAATGATCCAATACAGTATTAGAGCTCTAAAGAAACGGTCTGGTAGATTAAATTGGCGAAACCGCAATAAGGACAGTAGAAGTTTGATTTATTTGTGAAAAGAAACATTCGCGTCTTAATATCTTCATTTGTTATATATAGATGACGCGTTATTGCTTTGTACAAGGGTCTTTCCAAAAGTTTTTGCAATCAATATTAAATAATTAAAATATTAATATATAAATTATACCATTTAAATCTACATGCATTTTTTAAAAATCACATATGCAGGTTTTCATCCGTGAAAACCAATTATCGAAGCACTTACACCAGTCATCTTCGGGGATGGAATTTACGGCATTGATAAAGGCTTGCATTGCTTCATCATCAGTATCAAATTTTATCCCTTTCAACAATAACTTAACTTTTGGAAATAAATATTCACAAGGTGCTAGGTCTGGTGAATATGGTGGATGAGTGACTAATTGGACACCAGAGTTGGCTAAAAGTCTAATGTTTGGGCTGAGGTGTGCGGTCTTGCATTGTCATGGTGAAGAAGGACTCCTCTAAGTTGATCTCTTGGTCTGCTTTTCTTGATTTTTCAAATGCTGCTGGAAGACACTTTGTTGTATACCAGTCACTATTAATGATCTTATAACTTCACAATATCATTCAAATATTTTTTCTAAAAAAACAAGTGACCATTGGTTTTCCAACACTTCAAGCTCTGCGAACTTTCTTAGGAGGGGTGATTTTGAAGAGCACTAAAGAGTAGATTTGTTTCTGGATCAAAATTGTAAATCCAAGTTTTGTCACACACACCTGTAATAATATTAAAAACAGCCTTTAATTTGCCTTTATCAAATTTTTTCAACAAGAAATTACACCATTTAATGCGACCAAGTTTTTGGTCTTCAGTCAAGCTGTGAGGTACCCATCTACTAACAAGTTTTCTGTATTTTAAATGATCATTAATGATGGTGTTGATTGCTGCCGATCCAATGCCCACACCTTTCTCTAACTTATTATATGTAATTCTTCGATCTTCTCTAAGTAAAAATCTACCAGCTCAATTTTTTCTTGGGTCACTGCTGTTGGGGGTCGACCTGAACGACGTTCATCTTCAAGGTTGGTTTTTCCTAATTTAAATTCATTAAACCAATTAAAACTGTTCTAATAGAAGGAGCTTTATCTCCTAAAGCTTTCATCAATCTTTCATGGGATTCTTTAGAAGTTAAATTACTTTTATAATCATAAAATATCATGGCGCGTAAACTTTCTCTAGTCAAATCCATTGTGTCTGTTGCAATGTTTGTAAATTGCCGCAACCGCTGTAAACAAAGCCGCGCCCTCTATGAGTCATTGTTATTACATTTTATGAAAATGTTCATTTTAAGTAGAATAATACATGTAGTTTTTAAAGGTATAATTCATTTTTTAATATTTTAATTATTTAATATTGGTTGTAAAAACATTTGGAGTGAGCCTTGTATTAACTCATATGTATTATTGAAGTATAAATTTGACAAGTTCTCTCAACTAAATATTTCTATAGCACACCCTCCCCCCTCAATTACAGCGACACAACTCTTATGATAATACTTAGATTGACTACATAACCTATTTGCATCAAGAAAAGGGACACCTCTTCCTTTAAAAAACCTATTGAATGTATTATTTTTTTTCCAGCGTTAAGTTTACAAATTCAGACCAGTAAATATACCAAATTACCAATGTATAAAAAATAAAATTAAGGCATCCACTAACAAGTGAAACTTGACAACCAGAGTACCTGATCAACTTGATTTTATACTCCTCCCTGGTTACAATTTTTATATCTTAATCAACCCGGCAGTTAGAAACCTGAATCAACATTTTTTTAAAAATATTATCCTGATCGTGCAACTAAAGGTTGCTGACGACTTGCACCATCTGTCGGAAAAAATATCAACTAATCAATGATTTTTTTTTTTTTTTTTTTGTAATTTTCCAGATTTGGCAAATACCTTTCTTGGATAATCAAGTTTCTGGCTGTTGGCCCTCAACAGAGTGGTGCAAGCTGTACCTCAGCGTTTTAGTTGATATTTATTCTGATAGATGGCGCAAGACATCAGCAACTTTTATTTGTGTCATCAAGAGATGCTCTTAATTATTCAGTACAATCCCCTTTTATACTTTTTTTTTCCTTTTTCACTAGATATATATATATGACTTTAATATAAATGTGAAAAAATAGTACCAATGTAATATTGTACTGGGATAAGTGCATAAATTATGAAAAAAAAAGGCATCTCCTTATCGTGCAACTGAAAGTTGCTGATGGCTTGCGCCATCTATCGGAATAAATATCAACTATTCTCGTTGATTTTTAATTATTCCATAATTGGCCAAATACCCATTCTTGATTAATCAATATTATAATTGGCCAATCCTGAAAAAAAATTATTTAATTATTTTATTGCCTCTTTATTATTGTTGGTGTCATAAGTTTCTGAATAATTTATTTTTTTACAAAGATGGTGAAAATATTTAGTCACATTTGTGAAAAGTATCCTGTGCATTTGAAGGAACTTCTAAAATATTTCCAAATTCGAACATATGTATAATATGGTAAGCCCGTCAACACATAATCTAATGTTATCTCATCATTTTATGTAATGGTTTTCAGCTCCAAAATAATTTTTGAAAAGTTTTATTTTTAAATGCGATTCACAAAATTTCTCCATATCCTATTACACAATATAAACATTATTAATATAATATCAGAGAAGAATAGAAAAGTAATCTTAAATAACGTATCTTTCAATCTAATTGGAAAACTTTTAATATGAAAAAGTGCTTTCTTTGTTTAATTTGGCTTGAAACTCTTTCTGTTTTCAAAGAATTACATTTGAGAAACTTCAATATATTTCGAAATATAATAATAAAAATCTTCCATGTGTTGTGTGCATCGACAAATAAAACAATAAATTCGAAAAAACAATGTCTATCATTGCGATCGAATCCAAGGATACTTCGAGTTATGACTATTTAATGTAAATTCTAAACTATTATAGACGCGTAAGATTTTTTTTTAATTAAACAATTTCTACTGCCCTTACTGCAATGGGAAAATTAAACTGGCGAAACCGCTGTGAGGGTTCATCACTTATGAGCTAGGCCCTCCGATTAATTTTTCAATTGCAGTAAGGGCAGTAGAAATTGTTTAATTTTTAAAATAATCATACACGTCTATAATAGTTTCGAATTTTCATAACAGATGGCGCGCTGATGCATCATGCTATTTAATGTGTGTATATACATACATATTTAGAGATTTGATTTAATCAAAAAGTAATCAATGGTTTCGTTTCTTTTTTCTTATTTCTCGAGCTTTCGGGCTAAGATACCCTTCAACACAGAGATCCTTATGTACAACTTCTATCCAATTAAAACACGCGTGTTAATAATTGGATAGAAGTTGTACTTCTAGATCTCCGTGTTGAAGGGGTATCTTAGCCCGAAATCTCGAGAAAAAAAAAGAAATTAAACCCTTGATGCCTTTTTGATTAAATCAATTTGTAAAAGAAGGGAATAATCTATATAATATTTAGAGCTCTTTTCATTAAAACAATCTATATATCAATCATAATATTCGAATCAAATCAATCATAATATTTCGAATCAAATCAATCATAATATTCGAATCAAATTAATCATAATATTCGAATCAAATTAATCATTCGAATCAATTCAATTATTCGAATCAAACCAATCATTCGAATCAAATCAATCATAATATTCGAAGGTTCTCAGTAATATGATTGTATTTACAAAATCATTGTTTCATTCACTTTAAGTAAAACTACCAGTTTCTATATTTACACACTTTCTGCTAAAATCTGATTATACACCCATGGAGATAACACTCAAGGAAGTGGTAAGTCGTTGAGATCACCGGTCGTCTATTTTTTTTTTTTAAGGAGACAGAACAATTTTGTTAACACATGGTTAACTGGTTAACTCGTGTGTTTTCAATAAAAGTCACTGTGTATCAAATATCTTTCAGAGTTATTGTCTGAATGCAGATATACATGCTGTGTGTAAAAAATTGCCTTTGTCTCCTTAAAAAAAAAAAAAAAAAAACAGACGACCGGCGATATCAATGAAAATCCACATCCTTAAGTTTTAAGACGAGTAATCCTTTCAATATATTATAATAACGAATAGATTCAAAAAAAGGATAAGTTTCTTTATTCGTAAATAAATTTATTTACAAATAAAGAAACTTATCCTTTTTTGAACCTATTCGTTATTATATCCTTAAGTTTTGTCCATGAATGTAAAATTTGAAATTGGAATTAATATTTCAACATATTCTTTCTACAAGAATCTTTCCAACCACCAAATAGTCTTCTATAAATATTCTCAAATATTTTATGATTTGTACATAAAGAGCGATGCCAACAACAGAAGCAATATTGCAGCGTACAATACACAACAATTCCCCCCTCGCGTGTTTAAATAGAAAATTTATATTTATTCTCTTCTGATATTGAATGTATTTAAAGCAGCCGATCAAATATTCTTCCCGCGTTCTGAAGCAGACGAAAGGAGGCTCGCTCTATCAACACAGCTCACACATGTGGAATATCAATAACTCTATCTATACACACATACTGGCAATTATCTTTTTTCATGTGCAAAGACATTAGAGAAAATGGGGATTCTCGCTATATATAATTCGTTTTATCTCTTCAAATAAAAGACACTTCGGCCAGTAAATTTAGAGACAATAAAAAGATTTATTGGCCGAAGTGTCTTTTATTTGAAGAACTATGAATGCCGGCCAGGCAGCTTCTATCTTTACGATAATTCGTTTTATGTACTACTGTAGAATATCAGGGATGCCCGAAAGATTAAGAATACGTTAATAAAAAGAAACTCATATCCAGAAACACCTGTGAGTGTTGTATTAAGTTCTCTCTCTCTCTCTCTCTCTCTCCTCATTAATACTATTTATTCTAAATTCAAAACTATTATAGATGCGTATGATTCCTTTTTAAAAAATAAACAATTTCTACTGCCCTTAACGCAATGGAAAAATTAATGGGAGAGCCTGGCTCATCAGTGGTAAGCCCTCCCAGCGGTTTCGTCTGTTTAATCTACCATACCGCTGTTATATTGCATTTTTCGATCTTCCTTTTATAGTGATACTGATGCTAAACTCTTGGAATGGGTATTTTAGATGAACTATGGACATAAACTTTGAGGACAGTAGAATTAGATATATTTATAAATAGTAGAAATTGTTTATTTAAAAAATATATGATACGCGTCTATAATAGTTTAGAATTTTGATAACAGATGGCGCGCTAATGCATCATAACTAATTACTCTAAATATAAAAAATGATCCAATAGCCCCCGATTCTTGCAAACGTCCAACCCCACCAGCAAGTATAAATAATAAAATTGCACCCTTGTGGGTACAAAGTAGAACTGCTTTTCACATGTGTAGACATGTGGTGCACTTACAGTAAAAGCAGTCGTCAATTTCTACCCACCATGATTATCATGGCCTGTACCACGTGTACTTGGAATAATAGGAAAAGATATAATAGTAAATATTCCCGGAAAATCTGTCTCAAAGAACAGGAAGACATGTTACGTTCATGTGATAATTTCCATCAAGCAGCCTGCGTGACTCGCAGAAAACCACCTTTTGGAAGTTTACGGCAAAGTTTATCTTTTTTTGTTTTACCCACTTTAAAAATGAAATTTGTTTAAATAAAGCCCAGAAATTCTCCGAGGGTTTGTAGAATAGTTTCTCACTTATAAAAATTATATTTCAGACTTTGAGGAGATTTATTTTTTTTTTAATTTGTCGAATAAATGGCAGAATTTAGCTAGAGGGTGAGAGGTATTTCACTGAAAATTTACAGTTGGAAGATGAAAATAGATTTTTTCTGCTGTAAAATATCAACAAGATTGACGAGAAAGTTGCATTATATTTAACAAAACTTCATAACTGTTCTACCAAACCTGTAAATTTAAAGTTACATTTCTCTCTTCAGATATGCGAGAACAGAACTGGGCGTGTTCAAGCTCGCAACATCGCCGCATTCACATCTTTGGTGGAAATAAATAAATTGGTAAAATCCTCACTTTGTGTCTCGTTGAAGAATCTTGGTATTAAGTTGTGTACAGCTTCTCTTACAAACGACTACTAAATCACTATCCCTAAAATATACTCAAAATTCATGAAAAAAAATTATTATATAGGGAAAGATTGAGATTGACACTAAACTGCTGGCCACCGTAAATGCAACACCCTGTAAGAAGCGTGCAATTAACATGAAATTTACAACATGCATTAGCGGAGGTGAGATATGCAAATGATTAGAATTTCAGCGCAGACGCACATCAGGCGCGCCTGTGGCTCCACTTCAAAGCACTATTTAAGGCTTGGAGATTTCGACGATTTCAAGTTCGGAAATTGTGTTTATTTTTCAAAAAAAAAAAACCCCGATCAATTATGCCTCGTAGAAAACAGCGATCATCTTTTAATCAAGTATCCGATTTCGACAGAGGAAGGATAGTGGCCTACCGAGATTGTGGATTATCTTTCAGGGAAATCGGTAGTCGTGTTGGACGAAACCAAACAACTGTAAGACGAATATGTGATCGTTGGACGCAGGAAGGTATGACGGACCGACCTGTTCGATCGAATCCACCCCAGTGCACCACTTCACGTGCTGATAGGAAAATTGTGCGCATGGCAGTGACAGATCGCTCAGTCACATCACGAACCGTGGCACAGCACATTCAGTCTGTAACGCATCATCCAGTGTCTTCGCGTACCATTCGACGCCGTTTACAGCAGAGTGGTCTGTCCGCAAGACGTACATTGCTTCCTCTACCCTTGACGCAAAACTACAGACGTATCCTCCGCCAATAATGCGATGAAAGAAGGATGTGGACGGCAGAATGGAATGAAATTGTATTTACTGACGAGTCACGCTTCTGTCTGCAACACCACGATTTTCGGATTCGAGTCTGGAGACACCGTAATGAGAAGATGCTGAACAGCTGCGTTATGCACCGCCACACTGGTCCTGCACCGGGTATTATGGTATGGGGCGGTATTGGATATCACTCTCGCACTCCTCTAATACGCTTTGCCGGTACTTCAAACAGCCAACGCTATATCTCCGAGGTGTTGGAGCCAGTTGTCCTTCCTTATCTTCAGGGCTTGCCCACAGCCATATTTCAACAGAATAATGCGCGATCACACATGGCACGCATTGTCCAAAGGTTCTTCGTCAATCGCCAGATTGAATTTCTTCCCTGACCGGCTCGCTCTCCGGATCTTTCGCTGGTAGAAAACATGTCGTCCATGGTTTCTCAACGATTGACCTAGATTACACCCCCAGCTGCCACACCAGACCAGCTTTGGCAACGTGTGGAAGCTGCTTGGTCTGCTGTACCCCAAGAACACATCCAAAGTCTCTTTATATCAATGCCGAGAGTGTGGCAGCGGTGATCTCCAACAATGTCGGATACTCTGGCTACTGATTCTGGCAGGAACTACACTTCGCAGAAGTCTATAAATTTGATACTTGGACAACATGTTATCTACAAAATAAATTTTGTTGTGATATCTCTTGTCTTTCTTGTTGTTGCAATTTGGGTCGCTAGCAGTGTATTTTATTACAACGTTAATATATTGATAATATATATATATATATCTAAAATAAATGTAAATTATAAATATAATTGATTAATATATCTAGATATAATATATACAATGCATTCAATAGTTTTTTTCTACCGCAAGAAAGATTCCGCTACTGATGGACCGCGAGAGTTCTTTCCCACAGAGTGAGCTGGATAATGCGGTGGCTGGCATTGCCCACCTCGAGAACACAATGGTACTTATAGATGGTAGCATTCGCCACTGCTGTTTGTCTTCATTGCTTCGGATGGAGGCTGACGCCGAAACCCCAGGCCTGCAAATCCTGGGGCAGGTCGCAGGAGGCGAACACCTCCGGAGAAGGGGTCACTTGCCTCGCTAACTCTGTGGGTAAGCCTACTATCGCCGAACTACAGGCGGCACAGTTGGCACGCCTCGAGGCAGGATGATCAGGATGTAGTAGTGCTTGGAAGGGCAGCCGTAGGGCGACATCTGTGTCACGCCCCGAGAAGCACTTGCGACTCATGTCGGCCCAGGGGATGGAGCGGGGCACATTCCGGTGGGGGTCCACCGCACCATCAACCCTCGAACAGCAAGCGTCTGCAGCCGTGTCGAGCCCAATGCCCGGAGCGCACTCTATCTGGTTTGGCGGGTAATGGACGTTGTTGAATCCCGCAGGACGATGGTCTCGACCTCGTACTCCGCATGATAGCTGGAGCTGCCGTTTTTCTGCAGGAGATGCTGGCAGAAGGTCCTCAGGTGCCGCGCATCCAGAAGCGGCATCATCTTCTCCGATGATGCCCCTGCCCTAGCGCGCTCAGCGCGGGCCGACAGTCACCTATACCCAGCGCTCGGGAACCATCTGGTCTGTCGGCCGCAGGAAGGTGTTGTCGCATCAAAGACACATGGACCTCAGGCTGGAGGAATGTAGAATACGGTGATCAAGCTCAAAGACGCTAGAGGCAGCCTCCCATAGACTCAGAACTCTCCTTCTTCTCGGTGAGAGTCAGACGTCAGAATTCGGCGGTGGCAGTTAATCAGTCAAGAGTACCAGAGTCCCCACACCGATGCTGAAGAGAGCTGTTCTAAGACGGCAGTCCTGCCTCTCACTGTTGAAAATCAGAAAGGCCTTCGTGTAGACATCTCAGAGCCGGAGAGCGGCATTTGCTTCTCCGTAGAGAACAGAAATCCACCCAAAGAAGATAGATAGGAGGCCAAGCTTCTCCAACAGGGTGACAGGTAGCTCCTGCTTAGAATGTCGAACGCTGACTAGAACCAGAGAAATGACAGCTAGCGGCGCATCATGTCTAACCGCCATGGCATCGTCGGACACTAGCGCAATGTTCCAGGAGGGTGACCATACTGACACGACGTAGGTCTGATATTCGGGCCCCAAGGTCTGGCAGAAGACGACACAGACGACTCATGAGCACACAGCTGAAGCCCCTGTAATCGGTCGTTGGTAGACTCATTGACCAAAATGATTGTAAACCTGTATCACCGTGTGGTTTCGGTATCAGAAGGATGAATTTTCTGAATCTCGAGGTTGGGGGCAAGGCCCCGCGGAGCAGAGAGGCCTCGAAGGTCTGCCAAAGAACATCGGCGAAGAAATTTTCAAAGGCCCTCTAAAACTCGCAGGATAATTCATTCCATTGCGAGGCACGACCATTTAGCAGGCAGCGTATGCTGCCGATATCTGGTCACGAGAGATGTCGGCGAGAAAGAGCTGGTCCACTCGTCGAATTCTAAAGAAGAAGTCGACGATGGCCTCAGCCGAGCTAGGATCTTGGGCATAGCGATTGCTCAAGCGTTCCTAAAAGAGACACCTTAGTTGCTCTTCGGAGATGACTTTGCTGTCGTCGTCGGTGTAGATGGGAGAAAAACGACATCTGCAGGGAACGCCCGAGGTCCGACAGGGAAGAATAGTCGAGACGGGAAGTACGCTCTCCAGACTCCGCTTCAGAAAATTGCTTGCTCTTTCGATGTATTCACCGCCAGATACTGCAGGCGAGAGTAATCGTATCTCTGCTACCAGATATGAATTGATCCAGGTCATTGTTCCCATAACATCGGGTGTGAAAAATTTACTAGGTCTTCCGATATTTCATCTATGAACCTATTCGTTCGATCGACGAACAGGTCTGAGCGTAGCAGTTTACCGATGCAGTGAAGTCTAGTAGGAGCTGGCTCTCCCACTTAGATCTGGACGGCACGATGGTCCGAGTAGGCATAGTCAATGGTTTGGTATTGGGTGACGCGGTCGTAGAAGCCTGGTAGAAGTAGGATTTTGTCCAGATGACGCACGTCGATCCTACTAATGATGATGGCAACCCTGGTGTGCTCCAGCGCAGCTTCGAAAAAGTTGGCGACGTCGATGCTGGATACTGGATAACTGGATGCCAGGTTCTTAAGCGATTCATCGAAAATTTTCAAGTCACCGAGGATCCACGCACCTTCACGCGCCAGAGCTGCGATGAACTGCAGCAGCGGCAGAGATGTGGGCGTTGACGCAAGTCAATGAGACTTACAGGTTGGTGAGGTTAATCACAGCAATCTTGCCAAGCCATAGAATCTGCTACCGATGAACAACGATCCCGGCCCCGAAGATGCAAGCGAGGCCTGATTAGTGGTCGCTGCGGGTGCAACGACCGCGCTGTAGACGTGGCAATGGTCGTTCAGGGACATTTATTACATATTCGTCTCCTAAAGGAATAAAATGTCAATCTCATGTTCTTTGATAAAACAGCAGAGCTAGATTCTCAGGCGAAGAGCGGCGATGCCGAGCGCGTGTTCATTTTCGCAACTAGGAATTTCATTTCGGCTGCCGAGCAGAGTTTCTGGCGCGTGAAAGCTTCTTGTATAGGGTGTTTCTGGTTTCCCTGTAAAATCCATAAGCGCCGTGGCCAAGGTGTCGATGGCTCTCTCTGCTGGACGCTGGATTTGGCCAGAAGTTTGTCCGTGATTCCATTGTTAGTAAAGGCTTGTAGGAGTCATTCTATCTTCAATCCCAGCTGCTGAACGCTGGTGGTGTGTGGCCGCAGAAGCTTTGTAGTTCATCATAAGAGCGTCTATTTTCCTCTGTGCCAAGATCCGCTTCTCTTGTAATGGAGGAAGTTTCTGGGATTCATTTGTTGTGCTCGGATTCACACTCGTCGTTTAATTTATAATGTCTGCAGGAGGATCTGCGAAGGCTGTGGCTACGTTGGAATCTGTTGATGTTGGCGCAGCTGCTGGGGAGACTTTAGGAAAAAGGCAAGTGGCTTACTCCGGGAGTTAGGGCGCGCAACAGGCGGCCGTTCAGGGGAGATCAACTTATCCTCCGAGCCGGTCCTCTGCGATCAGTTGGCGCGCTTGTGCCCCTGCCTGTGACAAAAGGAGTGACGGATCCCATAGGTCACGTAGACGGGCGTGGTTACCTCTTTAGCCTTAATATTCAGCCGGGAAGGAGTTTGGGAAAGCTTCACTCTGTCAAGCAGAGTAGTAAATACTCCCGACAATCATCAGCCCAACAAGAATTTTCTAGATCCATCATTTTCTGGGCAATGAAGGTCACCCTGTCGTAGGACTTGAGCACCGCGATCAAGGTAGCGTCCGTTACAAATAACAGGACGTTACCCAAGGCGAGGCGTTCGGCTTTATTCCTCATAGGAAAAACACGCAGGATGGCGTCATCTCTCGGCGAGCTGAACGTTGAAGTGGCTGACCAGGAATTGCCCCTCCATCTTTGACAGCTGGAAAGACGCATATTACCCAGCTTCGCCTCCAGCGCCAAGAAGTATTGCGCCTGGCAGAAGTCTGGACATTATTCCAGGTAGACAAAGTGTCTACCCAACCGGCCGCCGACTTCGCTCTTAAATCCGCCTGTCTGTGGAGAGACTTGGTGCATATCTCCACTCAGAGCTTGTTGCAGATGGGATAACAGTGGGCTTGATAACTGCAGTTTGGATGCTGCCCCTTTGGCTCTGCCGATTTGTCGCTTCTTCTAAGGACCTCTTTCCCTCATGGCTAACAACGATGAAGCCATTGTTTTCTTCCTCCATCGGGAGTTGTTTGCCATGGTTGACGAGGTCAGTCCAAATAATCGTAGGCTTGCCTGTACCAGGCTGTGGTCCTTAGTTTTTCACTTCAGTTACGGTTGAAATATTTTAAAATGCATTTTCATAGCAACGAGACCAGTTCTATCTAATGCAGACTTCTGTCGGACTTTTCTCTGAATCGCCAATAAAATATCAAATGATAACCAGCCAGGACCCGATCTGTGCTCTACGATGGACCAGACCTCTCTCTGTGCTCAAGGTAACACAATTTAAACTCGAACTTGACCCTTTCATCATTCTATATAGACTTCCACTCTACGCTGACTTATACTCTATCGAACTGAGTTGTTTGCGATTAAATTAAAACTATCTCACTAGCCATATTTGAAGTAAACGGAAGATTTTGTTCAATACTAGATCGTGTAATTACGCCGAATTACCCACGAGGACGTCTTGTCACTTCTTGTTGCAAGCCAGCCAGTCTTATGAAGATTATTGATGAAAGTATCATACTCCCTGTATATGTGTACTTTAAACTTACAGTAATAATATTGTTTACTCAAATATTTATATTAGAGTATATATAATTATACTGTCCTATAAAAGCTATTGCCATTGTTCTGAAATATCATAACAAAGATTTCATCTTTCATTGTCGAATATATAAGCAGAATCGTACAATACCGTAATAGAGCTCTGAAAAGCGTTCTGGTGGATTGAATTGGCGCAACAGCTGGGAGTGTTCACCACTAATGCGACAAGCTCTCACCGCAGCAATAAGAGTAGAAAGTGTTTTATTTATTTGTATAAGAAACATTCGTTCTTAATGGTTTTATTGCATATGTAGAGATGGCGCTTTATTGCCTTAAAATATATATAAAAGTGAATGCTTGAATAATATATATTCTGCTAAACTTCCAATTGGCTAACCTATTTTAAAGCGAACGACTTGTACAGATATAATCCAACTTCTAAATAGCGACCACATCCAGGAGATTCGATAAATATAATGTGTGTTATGGACTATATAATGCGGGATCTAATCTTCTGAAGGAAATTTAATTACACAGGTCTACAAAAAAGACTTTTTTTTGCACAAGAGAACCTGATGGTGTTTTTAGTGTAACTCTTCATGCTGAACTCAAAAATCTAATCAGAAATTTCCCATCACCCATGGTTTTTGCCTGATGGTCTTTTTTTAGTATTGGGATAAATACAGTAATAAATGCAACCAATGTTACGTAAGCATTTTTTAAGTTACATCATTAACTAAGCTAGCGCTTTATTTTTGACAAGAAGAGTTGGTATGTGGAGCCAAAAGCTTTATTTTATTTGTTATTAATTAAATTTTGCTCTTTAAGAATCATAAATATTAATTTGAATAACAAAATTGAAATTTTAATTGAATATATATAATTTATTATTATATAATATTGTAGCGTTATTTGTTATATTGTTTTACATAATTATGTTTTAGATTTTGTTTGTGTTTGTTTTGCATATATTGAATTAATGATTGCTATATATATATCCGTGTATTCTTTGATTTAGTTAGTCTGCTCGTTGGCAGCAATAAACGTTTATCGTTCGAATTATCTTCGCCTGTTGCTTGCAATTCTTACCGTGACAAGTGGTGGAGAAGCTGGGTACCGATACCATCAAGGATACCTCTGTCAGAAGAAGCCGTCGCCTAGAAGGCTTAGAACCACGCTTTGATTTCGACGAAAAGAATAAGCTAATCAGAAAAATGTCAATATCGGCTGGAGTTAACACGGGTGTTAATACTTGCAAACATTTGACAAGAATCCCAACTGTGTTTAACGGCAATGGAACGGAGGATTGTGGCAAATGGATGAAGAATTACGAACGTATTGCGAGATCGAACTGCTGGGATGCCACGATGAAATTGGCGAACGCACCATTCTTTTTGGAAGGTACCGCTGGCCAATGGTATGATAACAACGAAGAAGGAATGGATTCGTGGGATATGTTCAAGGAGATGTTTAGCCGGACATTCGACAATAGCGGTGTCCTTCTCAGACGCGCTAAGGAAAACCTTCAGAGTCGAGCTCAGAAGAGTACAGAATCCTGTGAATCCTATATCCAAGACGTTCTGAGCTTGTGTAGGCAGGTGAATCCCGATATGAGTAAAGAAGAAAAAGTGGCACATCTAATGAAAGGTGTGGTAGAAGATGTCTATCAGGTCATCTTGATAAAGGAAATTGATACTGTTGAGGCCTTTGTCGATTGGTGCCGAAAAGCGGAGGCTTGCAAGCAGCGATGCATCGGGAAACCAAGGTTTGAGCGACTCCCTAACGTCGCAAGTATAGAGCAACCAAACTCCTCGTCCCTGGAAGATCTGATTCGACGAATCGTGAGAGATGAAATTAAAAGTGCCCTACATTCCGAGCCTATAGTGCCGGAGGTGAACTCCCTGAAGAAAATTGTTCATGAAGAGGTTGAGAGAAATCTGACCCCAATTGTGGAGCAGGGCCCATACTACCGAGAACAACGCCGCCAATTTGAAGGACCGGCGAAACCACCCCCGTATTACCAGCAGCAAAGTCCTACAAGGCTGACAACTGCCCGAGGAAAGACTGACGAATGGAGGACGGTGGATAATATTCCCGTTTGTTTCCAATGCGGACGCCCGGGTCACGTCGCCAGGTATTGCCGAGAGCGGCGAGGGATGGTGGATCGACAGCCACCGGGGAGATACCACCCTGTCCAGAACGGCCCGCGAACGATCTATATTAGCAATGAAACCCCAGGCCGCGCAAGTTACCGAAGCCCGTCGCCCTATCCAGGTCGTGGCCGATCCCCAGCTGAACGTCGCCCCTCGATATCGCCAAGCCGACGATCTGACCGATCACCTTATCGTGAGGAAAACTAGAGCAAGCGCCCTTCGCTGGAGGTAAGGTCGCTGAGGAGATTATAAATCCTCCGCCGCTCATAGCCGCTAAACTATCACAGAATATAGTTGACGTTACTATTGACGATAAAACTTTTCCTGCCCTTGTCGACAGCGGCGCTTCGTTTTCGGTTATTTCGGACCACTTTAGACAACAACACAAAAAGACTATGTTCAGTGACGTTGGCATGAGACTTAGAGTTGCCGACGGGAAATGTATCGTTTCCAGGGGCCGATGTACTTTACGTTTAGAAATAAACGGATTAGTACAGCCGTTTGAATTCATCGTTTTACCAAGTTGTAGCCACGACATCATTCTCGGTTGGGACTTCCTGGAGGCGTCAAGGGCTATAATCGATTGTGGTAGCGCCGAGATTCTGTTAGGAAAAGCGGGACTACCAGGGGGCTCTTCTAACATGCGAGCTGTGGCCGCCAACGGTAGCCTTATGATTTCTACTGGTTCGACCAGGCTGAATTGAGACCGTCGTCTGCGGAGGGGATCGTCTTCTGGAGAGGTGGCCCGTCTTCTGCGGAGTTGAGACCGTCGTCTGCGGAAATTGCCGTCTGCAGAAATTGCCGCCTGCAGAGAATCGCCGTCTGCAGAGGTCGCGGTCTGCGGAGATGGTAGCGCCGTCTGCAGAGATTGAATCGCCGTCTGCAGATCCGGACGAGCAACAAGCCGACATCGTCTGACAGCGAGGACGCTGTCCTTTTGGAGAGGGGGGCATTGTAGCGTTATTTGTTATATTGTTTTACATAATTATGTTTTAGATTTTGTTTGTGTTTGTTTTGCATATATTGAATTAATGATTGCTATATATATCCGTGTATTCTTTGATTTAGTTAGTCTGCTCGTTGGCAGCAATAAACGTTTATCGTTCGAATTATCTTCGCCTGTTGCTTGCAATTCTTACCATGACAATATTATAATCTGTTTTGCTTTCAACTCAAAAATAACGACAAGCTCTGTAATGCTATTTGCTCATTAACAGTTTTAATATACAGTCGAACTTGGATAATTCGAACCCCAAGGGACCGTAAAAAAATTCGAATTATCCAAAAATTCGAATTAAAGATGTTTTGAATAAAGGCTTAAGGCTTCTAGGGACCAAGGAAATATTCGAATTAAAGAGGTTTTCGAATTAAAGAAGTTCGAATTATCCAAGTTCTACTGTATATATTTAAATTGAACCTAACGATTTGTTTAATAGATTTGCAGCAGAAGTGACAGGTATATTTGAAGTGATTAGTTTATTCTTCTCTATCGATTTGCTTTTATAAATCGTGTGCACTAGACTGTCAATATGCCGAGGCGTTGCATTAATATTCCTGATATTTTCTGTTATATGCCAATAGCACATGCATCCAACATGAAAGAGACTTACGAAAACATGAAACTGCTTTTGAAAAAGATATAATATGAAAGATACGGTTGGAAAATATGCAGCAATTTGAAAGTCCTTGCTCTCTTGCGTGGATTACAGCTTGGATATACAAAATTTTGTTGTTTTCTGTGTGAGTGGGATAGCAGAGATAGGGAAAGGCATTACATTAAAAAAATCTGGCCAAACCGTAAAATCTTTACTCCAGGATATAAAAATATTGCAAATCTACCCCTGATCGATTCAGAAAATATTTACTTACCACCATTACATATTAAACTGGGATTAATGAAGAACTTTGTCAAGGCAATGGATCGAAATGCCAGTGGATTTGCCTACCTAAAACAAAAATTTTCTAGTATAAGTGAAGCGAAGATTAAAGAAGGCATTTTCGTTGGACCTCAGATTCGAGAATTGCAGCAGGATGGAAATTTTCAAAATAGTTTGAATGAAGTTGAAGCAGCAGCATGGAATTACTTTAGAAAGGTTTGCAAAATCTTCTTAGGAAGTGTCAAGGTTGAAAATTACCGAGACATAGTTAATGATCTGTTGCTTTCCTACAAGGCACTGGAATGTAACATGTCCCTCAAGATCCATTTCCTGCATTCACATCTAGATTTCTTTCCAGACAATCTTGGCGCAGTTAGCGATGAGCATGGTGAGAGTTTTCATCAAGATATATCAAGCATGGAGAAGCGGTACCAAGGTAAATGGAGTCCCGCTATGCTTGCCGACTACTGCTGGACACTCAAGAAGGATCTACCACGAGCAAAGTATAGAAGAAAATCCACTGTCACTGCTTTTCAATAAATAAATATGTTTCGTTCATATATGCCTATATATTAACAATATTTCCAAATTTCAAGTAGGTGTATCTCAGAAATATTGCGTAATAGAAAAAAACTAATGGTATATTTGGATTCAGGACATGTAGATAAGATGCTATTTCTTTGTGGACAAAGAAAAATATTTTTTGATAAACCAGTGTAATGTAATAAGGGTTATGCAAAACTGCTTACGTAACATTGTTTGCATTTTTTACTGTATTTATCCCAATACTAAAAAAAAGACCGTCACGCAAAAACCATAGGTGATGGGAAATTTCTGATTACATTTCTGAGTTCAGCATGAAAAGTTACACTAGAAACATAATCAGGTTCTCTTGTGCAAAAATCTTGTTGACCAGTGTTATCATTACTTTCTTACTTTTTTCTTTCTTTGGCTACGGTAAGGCCAAATGTCTTAATAAAATACTTTTGTTCTTAAGTATATTTAATCACCATAAATATGCTAAAGAGAATGCTCATTATATGTATGGTATATAGACGATGCTTAAGGCATAGTATCAGTGATACCTATGTATATTTGACATTTTATGTATAAACATACTAATATTCTACTATACATTGAAAGATTCTCGAAAAAGAAAGTTTGCATTGTATATATGTTTAATATATTTTCTATCTGTGACGACCCGATGTTGTCTAGTTTAGAGCCAAACATGCACCTTCTTGTACTGGATGTTTGAAACTTATTTCAGGCACTTGTGACAACATTCAGGATAAATCCCTTTTGACAAACCCCGTCACTTCTATTTACATATTTATACGTTGAAGAGCAGATAATTTGCTCGAAAGCTTGCGAAATCAAAACGTTAAAGAACAGAAAATTTGCTCGAAAGCTTGCGATATAAGAATTAAAAGATACTCTTTACCTTAATATTAATTTTATTATTTCTTTTTCACATATTCAATAAACTTAGTTTGAAAGTACGAAAAATGATACATTTACCTTGTGTATATTTCTTTAAGTATATTTCTTGTATGTTTTATTTTGTCTACTTTTGGTTATTTATTTCTTGTATACCTTTTGTTTACTTAGCGTAATTTTTCTATTTGTTTATTATAGATATGTGATAAGAATTGAATAGTTTTTATTGGGAACAATTTGAAACATAGTTTGGAGGAGAAGCACGGGAGTGGCTGCAGTTCTGGTCAGCCTTTCAAAGCGTTCACGATGATGACTCCATTTCGGCCCCCCTGTGTCAAGTTTCAATACCTACAAAATTGCATGATAAAGGGATCGGTGTCGGAGGAAATAGTTTCATCTTTTCCAAACTCAGCGGTAAATTATCCACTTGTCATCAGCACTCTTAAGGAACGTTTTGGCCGTGAAGACATGTTGGTGGAAATGTACGTAAGGGATTTGATTGCTATCATTTTGGAAAATGCTTATGGAAGGAACACGACATCTTTTTCGAATTTATACGTTCGGTTATCGTCACATCTACGAGCGTTGGGATCTTTAGGAGTCACAACAGATAGATACGCTGCTATTCTGTACCCCATGGTGGAATCAGCTTTACCTGAAGATCTCTTCGTCGCGTGGGAAAGGACTCGTCATCATCACAAGCCTGATGAAGATGGAAAGCATATATCAAGTGAAGTCCTCCTGGAGAGGCTTATGGAATTCCTAAAACACGAAGTTGAGGGAAGTGAAAGAATGCGTTTAGCTCGTCAACCGTTTTCGTGTTCGTGTCCATCACAATTTAATCGAGATAAGCCGCCCAAGCCGAAGACATCTGTCGCCACCGCTGCAAGTCTGGTAGTTGCTGAAGGGAAGTCAAATAACGCTTATAAATGTGTATTTTGTGATGAAAAACATTTGAGTGAACAATGCTGTAAAGCCATGTCAATGTCTCTTGAAGAAAGAAGGAAAATAATTCAAGAGAAACGGTGTTGTTATTCTTGCTTGAAGCCCGGACACATTTCCAAGAAATGCAGAAACGTAGTGAAATGTGTCATCTGTAGTAGAAAACACTATGCAATCGTATGTCCAGTTTCAAAAGGCAGCCAAAAATCTGATGGGATTGAAGAGAAAAGTAAGAACACAGATGCATCCGTGGACATGTCGAATCGAGTTCGGTGTCAAGATGTCTTACTTCAAACAATCATGGTAAAGATTAATGGCGAAAATAAATCAAAAGTTGTTCGAGCAATGTTAGATAGTGGATCTCAGAACTCATATGTATTGGAACAAACTGCTTCTGAGGTTGGACTCACTATGCTCGGGAAAAAGAAAGTTGTACACTTACTATTTGGTGGAGTTAAATCGAGACCACAGCAGCACAAGCGGTATCGAATTTACATTTCTGATATGGACTCCAAGTACAACTGCAATTTTGAAGTACAAGACTGCTCAACGATTTGTAGTGCAAAGGCTTCCGCTCAACCTGCCGAATGTATGACGGAACTTCGATCAAAGGGAATTGACTTGGATGTATATAGGTCGAACACGGAGATTGAACTACTACTAGGAGCAGACGTATACGCCAAGCTACTAACAGGAAAGAAAATAGAATTGGAATCTGGTCCTGTCGCTCTCGAAACGAAGCTGGGCTGGACTGTTAGTGGAAAGGTTTTGGAAAATGTTCAAACAACTGAATCTCAATCATCAGTTCTGTCATGCTTAGTCCGTGATGCAACAATACAAGATCTTTGGAGATTAGATGTTATCGGTATCATGGAACCCATGAAGGAAAAGAGCAAAGAAGAGTTGTCAGTTGCAGCGTTGGAACATTTCAACCAAACAGTGAAACGGAATGAAGATGGTCGATATTCTGTCAATTTACCTTGGATAAGAGGACACCCACCACTCCCTAATTAAAAGCTAATTTCGGAGAAGAAACTTGAATCTACTACTGCAAGATTGGAAAAGTTGGGAGTTTTGTCAACCTATCACGATGTTTTCAAGTCCTGGGAGGATGAAGGAATAATAGAGCGTGTCGATTCGGAATCTGGACATGTTCTGAGCCATCATAGAGTAATCAAACCAGAAAGCCAATCTACTCCTGTGCGTCCAGTATTCAATGCCTCATTTCGCACAAAAGGAAATCCTTCACTCAACGATTGTCTGGAAGTTGGACCAAATATGTTAGAAAATATTCCAGATATCATTACTCGTTTTCGTCTCGGTCCAGTGGCAGTAACCTCTGATATTAGAAAGGCATTCTTGCAAATCGAGGTCGCTGAAGAAGACAGAAACTACTTACAGTTTTGATGGTACAAAAATCAGAAATTGGAAGAAAAGCAAATGTACCGTCATTGTCGTGTCGTCTTTGGAGTATCAAGTAGTCCTTTTCTTCTCGCTGCGGTAATTGTGATCATCACCTAAGTACTTATGAAGATGAATACAAGAAAACGATTGATATTCTGAGAAGGTCAATGTATGTTGACAATTGCGTCGCTTCCGTTGGATCAAAGAAAGATACTTTGAAGTTCAAGGAAGAATCAGTTGAAATATTTGGAGCAGCAAAAATGGACTTAAGAGAATGGGAAATTGGTCCATCGTCTGAAGAAAAGCAAGTACCCGTACTAGGTCTGTTTTGGAACCTGAGGACTGATGGGTTAACTTGTGATCTTAGGAGTTTGGCGAAGAAAATGGAACCGGGAAAAGTGACAAGAAGGAAGATATTATCGGCAGCTCATTCATTGTTCGACCCGATTGGATTTACTTGTCCGCGTTCACAATCATTCCTAAGATGTTACTTCAAGAATCTTATGGGGTCAAAGCTGGATGGGATACAGACTTATCGGAAGACATCAGTCGAAGATTCAATGCATGGTTGAGTCAGTTAACTGAGGTGGACAAATTGAAAATTCCTCGCTGTGTTGTTCAATCTCAAGGTGGAAGAACATGGACATTGCATATTTTTATGGACAGTAGCAACGAGGCGTTTGCAGCTTGTGCCTATTTACGAAATGGATTTCCTGGGAGTGTTCAAGTTCAATTACTCATGGCTCGTTCGAGAGTAGCTCCTATGAAGAATACCACTATACCAAGGCTAGAATTGGTTGCATGTGAAATCGGATCTAGATTGGCTGTCCACATAAAATCTATGATGGAGTTCGAAGATATACCAATTACATTGTGAACGGACTCTACTTCTGCTTTAGCATGAATTAAACGTGATATGAACGGGTCAGTGTTTTTCGCAAGAAGAGTAAAGAAGATTCGACAAAATTCAAGCATAAATGATTGGAGGCACGTTCCTGGTAAAGAAATTCCTACAGACATCCCCTCACGTGGAGCTTCAATCTCGCAATTGATTACTACTAGATGATGGGAGGGACCATTTTGGCTTAAGAAGAAATACTTAGCAATGCTGGTTCATCATAGAAAAGCAGGGAAATCACGAAGGATCGAGGTAGGAGAAATAGTACTTATAGGAAGCGATCAAACGAAAAGGATTTCATGGCCATTAGGAAAAGTGGAGGAGGTGCTACCAGGAGCCGATGGACAAGTTCGAGTCGCAAGAGTGAAGACATCATCGGGAGTTTTTCTTCGTCCAGTACAGCGACTTTTTCCATTAGAAATAAAACAAATTTAGATAAGCCTCTACTATATAGCCAAGAAAATATAGTATTAGAATTTAATTTATATCAATTAAATTGGTGGGAGGAATGTTAGGAACATAGATAATTTGTATTTTTATATTTTATGTAAATAGCTATTTTGCATTTTTCTATTGTTTTATCTTTTGCCTTTATAAAAGGCGATGTTGCCTGTGCCGGCAGTTGTCGTGGTAGGGTAGTGAGGCTTGTAGAGTAGAGCGCACAGCTTGCTTGATGAGATAAACGTATTTCTTCGCTAGGCCTAATGTAATCTTCGAGAAAAAGAAAACCAGTTGTTTTTTATTCGATTTTAGTTTGCTTTTGTATACAAAGTTGATCCTTTTTAAATATATATTGTCACCTTTGCTTGAGACCATTTTAATCTAAACGAACCAACATCATAGTGCACAAATCTAAAGGTGTACAAGAACAGCAATTATTCCACCTTTAATCATTGTTCAAATATAATATTTGTCTACAACCATTGTTGTAATCTTGATTATTCCACCTTTAATTATTGTTCAAATATGATATTTGACTATAATCATTGTTTTAATGTTGATGATTCCACCTTCAACCATTGTTAAAATATAATATTTGTCTACAACCATTGTTCTATTGTTGATTATTTCCACCTTAAACCATTGTTCTAAGGTTGATTATTCTACCCTTAATTATTGTTCAAATATAATAATTGTCTACCACCATTGTTCTAATGATGATTATTCCACCTTTAATTAGTGTTTAAATATAATATTTGTCTACAACCATTGTTGTAATGTTGATTATTCCACCTTTAATCATTGTTCAAATATAATATTTGCTACAACCATTGTTTTAATGTTATTTATTCCACCGTTAATCATTGTTCAAATATAATATTTGTCTACAACCATTGTTTTAATGTTTTATATTCCACCTTTAATCATTGTTCAAATATAAAATATGTCGACACAACCATTGTTCTAATGTTATTTTTCCACCTTTAGTCACTGTTCAAATATAATATATGTCTACACAACCATTGTTCTAATGTTGATTATTCCACCTTTAATCATTGTTCTAATATAATATTTGTCCACTCAACACCATTTTTCTAATGTTGATTATTCCACCTATAATCCTTGTTTAAATATAATATTTGTCTACAACCATTTTTCTAATGATGATTATTCTACTTTTATAATTATTGTTCAAATATAATATATTTCTACACAACCATTGTTCTATTGTTGAAAATTTCACCTTTAATCATTGTTCAAATATAATATTTGCCTAAAAACATTGTTCTCATTATAATTATTACACTTTCAATCATTGTTCAAATATAATATTTGTCTATAACCATTGTTCTAATGCTAATTATTCCAACTTTAATCATTGTTCAAATATAATACTTGCCCAAATAAACATTGTTCTAATGTTGATTATTCCACTTTTAATCAATGTTTAAATATAATATTTGTCTACAACAATTGTTTCAATGTTGATGATTCCACCTTTAATCCTTGTTCTAATATAATATAGCACTAAACACCCATTGTTCTAATGTTGATTATACCATTTTTTTCATTGTTATAATATCATATTTGTTCACACAACCATTGTTTTGATGTTGATTATTCCAATTTGATTCTTTGTTAAAATATAATATTTCCCTAAACAACCATTGTTCTAATGTTTATGATTCCACTTTTATTCATTATCAAATATAATATTTGTCCACTCAACACCATTGTACCAATGTTGATTATTCCAACATTAATAATTGTTTAAATATGATTTTTGACCACACAATATTTGTTCTTATGTTGATTATTCCACTTTTAATAATTATTCAAATATAACATTTGTCTACAACCATTGTTGTGATGTTAATTATTCCAACTTTGATCATTGTTCAAATAAAATATTTTTCCACACAACCATTGTTCTATTGTTGATAATTTCACCCTTATTCATTGTTCAAATATAATATTTGCCTACACATCCATTGTTCTAATGTTGATTATTCCACCTTTAATCATTGTTCAATTATAATATTTGTCCATACAACCATTGTTCTAATGTTGATTATTCCACCTTTAATAATTGTTCAAATATAATATTTTCCTAAACAACCATTGTTCTAATGTTAATTATTCCACCTTTATTCAGTGTTCAAATATAAAATTTGTCTACAACCATTGTTCCAATGTTGTACATTCCACCTTTAATCATTGTTCAAATATAATATTTCCCTAAACAACCATTGTTTTAATGTTTATTATTCCACCTTTATTCAGTGTTCAAATATAAAATTTGTCTACAACCATTGTTCCAATGTTGTACATTCCACCTTTAATCATTGTTCAAATATAATATTTTCCTAAACAACCATTGTTCTAATGTTAATTATTCCACCTTTATTCAGTGTTCAAATATAAAATTTGTCTACAACCATTGTTCCAATGTTGTACATTCCACCTTTAATCATTGTTCAAATATAATATTTTCCTAAACAACCATTGTTCTAATGTTAATTATTCCACCTTTATTCAGTGTTCAAATATAAAATTTGTCTACAACCATTGTTCCAATGTTGTACATTCCACCTTGAATCATTGTTCAAATATAATATTTTCCTAAACAACCATTGTTCTAATGTTAATTATTCCACCTTTATTCAGTGTTCAAATATAAAATTTGTCTACAACCATTGTTCTAATGTTGTTTATTCCACCTTTAATCATTGTTCAAATATAATATTTTCCTAAACAACCATTGTTCTAATGCTAATTATTCCACCTTTATTCAGTGTTCAAATATAATATTTGTCTACAACCATTGTTCTAATGTTGTTTATTCCACCTTTAATCATTGTTCAAATATAATATTTTCCTAAACAACCATTGTTTTCATGTTGAATATTCCACCTTAATCATTGTTCATATATAATAGTTGTCCACATATCTTTGACTACAACATTGTTCTAATGTTTATTTTTACACCTTAAATCATTGTACAAATATAATATTTGCCTACAACCATCGTTCAAATGTTGATTATTTCACCTTTAATCATTGTTCTAATATAATATTTTGCTACAACCATTGTTGTAAAGTTTATTATTCCACCTTTGTTCTAATAAAATTCTTGACCAAACAACCATTGTTCTAATGTTAAAGATTCCACCTATAATCATTGTTCAAATATAATATTTGTCTACAACAATTGTTCTAATGTTGATTATTGTTTTATCGATTTTTTTAGTCTCAACCATTGTTCCTGCATTTATTATTGTTCTTATTGTTTCTAGTGCTGTTTATTCAAGAATCTAAATTATAGTTCTAGAGTTAATATTTACCCTCATTCACATTGTTTTCGAGATTTATTTATTTTCAATTTTTTTTTTGAGTGCCTATATTCTAACCCCAATCCTTATTAAAATTGACGATTTCGGTAATTTGAGCTATCTAAATTAAAATATGTTGAGAGCTTAGCTTATCAGCGGTTGAATTTTACAATAGTTCAATCATATATTCTCCAGACCTCTGTGACACGATTATATTTTGAAGTGGGCGAAGAGATAGAGAAAGAAAGATAGAAATCTATGAGCACAGCAAGAATGATATCGATTTTGGTTGATAGATGGCGTTAGAAGTCTATTCCCTTCCAAATCTTGAGTTCAACTACTTAATTTCTTCAAAAATACTTAGGAAAACTTTACGAATATCTTCAGATACTTTTTAAATATCAGAGGGATTAGTATTTTTTTTTAAGATTTAGAAAAACATTTATTCAGAAAATAATAGTTTACGCATATATCTATTTTATAAAACTTATGGTATTTGCCTAGGTTTAATTGCTTTAGTTAAAGCGCTTTAACTATAGCATAGGTCTCTTCCTTTGTTTGTGTAGTAGTTTAAATATATATAAAAAAACTATGGTAGCCTTTTTAATTTATCAAATTTCAAGGTTTCAGAAACAGTAGTCTCCTTAACTTTCTCTTTTCGTTAGGATTATTTTAGGTTGCCACTTTAGGATACCGCTGTTCGAATTTGATAATATTGGGGTTGGGTTATTCGGGGTTTACCCGAGAGATAAAAATGAGTAGGAGCCTAATGTATTATCTGCCGCTTACTTGATGTGGCTTTGACCTTATTTTCATTAGATACACCTCCAATACCACTATACTGTATTAAGGATCATCAATAGTTTATGCTATTCTAGCTGGACAAACGGCTGATCAAAGGTTACCGTAGGTTAAATGGATAGCAATTGAACTATTGATGAGCCGAGTTATTCAGGAATGGTGTTAGCAATTGTTCGAATTTTTGTTATCGTTAATCATCACATGGCGCGTTCTCGAGTGAAAAATCAACAAACAACATTCTGTCGTGTACCAATCGTTTCAAAGCTTTCCTACTTAGTTGATATGGTAACGTGAACAACTCCTAAATGTTGTTTATTTCTTGTGAAAATTTCAGATAATATAGCAACCACCAAATGCATTTCGCTCAATTGGGAATGCAATGCTAACAACCCGAAAATGTTATTTATCCTTTATATAAGGAATATAGAAATTAAGAGATTAATAATAAATTATACCTTACTTTTTGTAAGTATTTTTGAAATTGATAACAATCTTTAAATGTTCATTCGACTGCTCTAGAAGAGGTGATATACTATTGGTAGTATTGCTCAAGAGTATTATTGCTCTTTTGAAGGAACCATGTATAAGAGTAACCACCAAAGATGTAGTATTTTATCTTTGTATAGGTTGTAGATGATGAGATCAGATCCCAGAGGGAACTTACCTTTTAGATATTTAAACAGAGAACAAACCTCTAATCTGATATCTGGTAGAATAAATTGACGATCCACCATCCGACTGATGAGCCAAGCAATCCCAAATCTTTAACTTCAGTTTACCAATTGTCGATTTTTTTGTGGAAAATGGTATAATAGCGCTAAATAATTCCATTTTAAAAATATAGATGGCGCTGTGATATCTGTTAATAACTCGATATGTAGGCTAACTTTGTGTTTACAAATACCATGTGGTTTATTTTTTATTATACACGATATCGTATAAGATTTACTCGTGTAAGAAAATAAATTCCACGAAAATCCCCCACCTTATATTCTATTTTATAAAAAAAAAACAAAGAAGGCATAACCTGACCAGGAGCACATGTGATTTTAGATGGCAGAAAGTCATGTGCAAAAGAGCATGTGTGCTTCTAGTCAAGATATGCCTTCTTTGTTTTTAATATCAACACCCGACTTTTTTTTTCTAATGTTTTTTCATTCTATTTTATATTGGTTTAAGAGCTTTCTCCGAGAGTTTGGTACACCTAAAAATGGCCAAACTGGAGTTTGAACCCTAAGGTTGTGTTCTGTTTTTTTTTTTTTTTTTTTTTTAAATAAACCTTCATGTGTAGCGAATACATAAAATAAACCTAGTTATATCTGACGTTGTTTTGTATTACAACTCCCAGATGTAGCTTACCTCGTGGGAAGAGCATCAAGGAGACAAGCTTGGCTTGGAAAGCTTTATTGAGTCGTTTTTTAACATGGAAAAAGTACAAATGACAAAGTTACAATTAAAAGCTACTGGAGTGGCAACCAATTAACTAACCACGAACGACCAACTCAACTAGAAGCGTGCACGACACTGGACAAATTAAGGGTCTACAGGAACAAAAGGTATGTGAGAAAAGCACAAACTAGACTATGGAATGGAATAGAATGAAGTAAGGAGACATTGCCTATGGAGAAGATACGGGCTGACAGTCATATTTTGCAAACTTATTGCAGGGTGAAGAAGTATCACAAGAGTGAAGGGATCTACTCGGCCCAACTGACGCCAAGTAAAAAACATTCCGCTTTCCAGAACTTTTGCTTCTTCGCAGTGCTTCTTAACAAGAGCTTAGTCATATAAGCTTCATAAATTTTTATAAATCATTTCATTTATTTTTTTTAAGTACATTATTTTTTTTTTTGTGTATGAGAGATCAGGTATACAAAAGTTGTAGTTGTAAAGATATAGATAGAGAGAGTCTGCCTGCTATACACTTATTGCACGAGGTATCAGCGACACCAGCACCTGGATACAACTAGCGCCTCTCATGGCGAGAAGCGCTAGCTGAAAACCGACTAGAAAAAGAGGGGAATTTGTTTGTTTTTTTCAAAAATAGAATCAATGAAGATATGAGATCAAAACAATAATGCCTTAGGGTTTTTTTTGGAAACCAACGGGGAATGTGGCTACATCGTGGAATGTTATCAAAAATTGATTTTTTTTTCTCCTGTTTTTTTTTTGTTTATATATTTACAGAGTCGTTGAGAAGGGCATGGTACCCGTGAGCACATTTTAGAAAAATATTCTCAGTGGCAGCAGGGCAGGCTTGTCATGCAGGGACGACACCGGGGAGAAGGGAAGGAACTAAAGATTTAATTAAACAAAATAATTAATAATAAAAAAATAATTAGGAAAAAATAAAGAAACAAAACAAAAAAAGAAAATATTAAGTAGCATGGGCACACTGTGATGCAGTGGTTGTGGGTTAAGGCAAACTAAACAAAATACAAACTAAAGAGCAAAAATTAAAGATAAGAAAAATAATCAAACAAAACATTAAACAAAAAATTAAAGAGAAACAAAAAGGTTGATAAATCTGGGTGATCTGAGGGGTGGTTTAGTCTGGGTGAAATAATCCAAGTATCCATATGACAGATGGTAAGGAGAATGATAGATATATATATAGCGGTATATATACCATATATAATAGAGTTTCATAATAATAATATATATATTATATATGTATGTAATCAAATATATTATATCTTTGGGTCAAAGAATGTCCAACTTTATAAATCAAACAAGTGACTAGAGATAGAGGCCGGACGCCTATCAACGAACCAAATCACAGGGAGATAAAATATAGAGAAGTAATTAAATATGTAAATATGTAAGTTGTGTGTGAATACATAGAGATTGAGTAGAGAGAGATAGAGAGATAGTGTTAACAACCGAAATCTGGAGAGAGACAATGAAAAGATGATTGGTACACATAGAGATACACTAGGAGGAATCAATAGAAGAAGAAGATGAGGAATGGTGGCGGCCAAAGCTAGGGGAGGGAGGGGGGAGGCGGGGCCGTGTGGGGAAGTTATGACTTGGATTTGTTGGTCTTGAAGGAAACCTGCAACACGCGGTTGCCCAGGGTGTATCCGTTCAGGCTCTGGATCGCCACCACAGCCTCGTCGTAGTTGGTCATGGTGACGAAGCCGAAGCCCTTGCATTTGTTGGTCTGCAGGTCGCGGATCACCTTGACGCTCTGAACGGCTCCGAACGGCCCGAAGAGCTGCCAGAGCAGATTCTCCTCAGTGTCCGGGGCGAGGTTGTAGACGAAGATGCACCATCCAGAGCCGTTGATGGTGGTGCCAGTCAGAAGCGGGCTGGTGAGCAAGTCTCCGGCGAGAGGAGAATATCTGCACAAGGAGCTCTGGTCTGGAAGTCTGTCAACTAAGTTATGTTTGTAAGAGGTCTGTCTTACTTTCTGTCTGTCTGTTGTATTTAATGTTGTATATACGTATTCCCTGTTGTCTATTTGATGTTGTTTGCAGTGTTCCAACCCCACTGGTATCTGTATAGGGTTTCCTAAGTGATGTTTATATGTGTCTATATGAAATTTAAATAACTCATTTGCCTCTCACTTAATGTCATTCCTGAACCTTTCAGCATATCAAATACTTTTTCCAAGGAAAATCTCCCTATCCTCCCTTATTTAGTGAAACGCCTAGATCGTCATTATTTAGGAATAAAACAAAGACTTTCTAGGACAACGGTCCTTAAATGGCTATCGACCCGAAGGAAAAATATAGCGTCTTCATTCTTAATCAGTTTAAGAGCAGTATGCTCGGAACTGGTGTTTTATTCGCAAATAAAACAAACTCCTCATATCAAACGATCTGCTCTATCTTTTCAACAAATTCCATCACACGTTGAAATTCTGTGTGATAGGGATATCGTGTTAATATAAATATCTTTGATTGAGAAATGTGCATGTGATATCAAAGAAATCCATGGGAGAATGTCCAATGAAACTTGATATCTACTTCAGTTTCCTTCTGCTTCTCTCTTCACCAACTTGTATGATTGGTTTTCAACCTTTCTGTAAAATAGGGAAGAATACCCCTCTTCCATTCTGAATTCTGTATCACCCGTATGTATTGTTTGAAATGCCCTCGTGTAGCGTGTCCGAGTGTAGTGTATCGTAGAAGTGCAGTGGAATGTGACATGTGTGAATTATAATATAGCATAACCAATATGTATAAAGAAAGTAAGACAAACAAATAAATCACATGCAAACATGCTCAATAGAATATTGCCCGCACCGAAATATGCCTCAACATGACAATTTAAAAAAAGCTCATTCAGGGAATGCTTTCACTGAACCTATATTTGACTATTGAGTGCGTATAAACTTGGAAAAGGTATTTTATACCTTACATATAAAAGGCTAGATTTCGAGCGCTAAGAGCTTTTCATCGGTTCTATTTATCTATAAGAATACCAAAATGTTTTGCAAATTTTAAAATTTTGATTTCAAATTGCGTCTATAGGCGCTTATTATAAATTAATCTTGCCAAAAGAACGTATACAATAAGAAGCTTAAGTATTCTGACAAAATTTTGATTTATAAAAATTCCAATACCTTATTTCCATACACGTTTATTCATATAAAGTACAAAGGCACACTGATTGTATGTAAACCTATATTTTTAATATGATCCGCATTATATAAAATGAGAATTCTACTGGGAGAGGATATTAATCTAAAAAAAAAAAAAAACTATAACTCCCGTCGAAATAAGCGTAAAAAATACATGTCTTCTATTGACAGTACCTGGACTGATGGAGGTCATAGCACGAAACCATGGTCTCCGGGTAGGAATTAGGTATTTGACAAAATTGGTGTTGAAGCTTTAGAAAATCTTCTTTATTGCAAAGTGCGATCAATAGAAGGCGCGTAGTCTTTGCGCGGCCTGTTTCTATATATCTAACACTTTCTCTATTTTACGATGCACTAGCGCGCCATCTGTTATCAAATTATAAAACTATTTTAGAGGCGTAATATTCTTTTTTAAAATAAAACAATTTCTACTGTCCTTACTGCGATGGAAAAAAAAGTAAGGACAGTAGAAATTGTTTTATTTTAAAAATAATATTACGCCTCTAAAATAGTTTTATAATTTGACTTTCTCTATTTATTCTATGAGTTTTCATAATAACTATTGATTAAATACTTCAAATAAATTGTTTTATAATTATATTTTCACTTATGAATATGCGAGTTTAACAAAATTAAGGCTTCAAAATATCGAATCTATTGTTTAAACAATAACTTAAGAACATATAAACAATATATCGGTGCGGGCGATTTTCCAAAAACCATGCTACAAAAGAAACCAAGGGGTAGGGGGATATAGAGGGGTAACCAAAACAAAAACAACCAAAATTAAACGCAACCAAGCAGAATGTCTCCGCGGAACTCAACAAACTAAAGAAATATAAAGAAATAAAATCAAATTTCAAAAAAACTAAAGAATTAAAAATCTTCTGCAGCACCTCTGGATCAATCGGGACCGTCCACGTCTTTTCACACAAAATGTTCCGATATTAGGGAACATACAAGTTTTTTTTTTTTTTTCAAATTAAAAGTAAATAATGTCTCTAAACAGGTTGACTCTAAATTCTAAATATAATGTAGAGAGGATATTGAAAATAAATGATGCGCTAAACTAGGACACAAAAGAGAAACCTGGAACAAACACAAGGAACATACGAGGGTTGTTTAACAAGGTATTCTACTTCATTTATTTTTTTGATCGAAAATTTGACGCATTTGTTCGTTCTCAAAATTAAAGATAATTCGGCAAGTAAATCCTTTTATTATTCGACGTTTTGACAAAAATCTTTTGTCCTCGTCGGGAGCAAATAAAAATTAAAGTATTTGGCAAGGCGTTAAAAATATTCACTATTTGTTTGTGTCTTTTGATTTCGATGTGTGATAAGTCATTTTCAAGGAATTTGTAGGCTTGCTTTAAAACACAGAATGTTTAATATATGGATTAAAAAGTCTATCAAAATTATGTTGTTTGAGTAATTCATAAGGCTAAGAGGTGTTTTTATATTTGGCAACTGCTTTGGAGAGTTAGCAGCTATTAATTTTACACGAATGAAATGGTATTTAAACCAAATATACGATGATGGCACAAAAGAGATAAATTTTAATTTTGTGAATCTTGCTCTTTTATTTGTTTGTTTCTTCCTTCTGCACGTTCCTCAATTGATGTCAGTTTGTGATTGGTTCATTATAGAACAACTATTTGGGCATCTTGATTTCTTCGTGTAAGTTTTTTTATTTACAGTAATTGGTGTCGAACTTGACCCTTTAATCACACCAAATGTTGCATACATACTTTCTACATTTTGAATTACAGGCAAGGAGGCATGCATAGGCAGAACAATATATACTTAAAAGTTTTCATCAGCATGACTGAAAAGGCATTCTTTGAAAAACAACCCTCGTTGTCCTCAAACTATGAAAGCTAAATGCTAAAAACACACACTTCCGTGATGTTCAATATATTTAGTAGAAACTGAATACTTCTAAATTTCTCGAGACATAATAAATGATGCCTTAAAATTTATCAAGCTTTTTTCTGATTTGTACTTTTGTTTCTAAAGTAATAAGATTGGATATTCAAGGAATATATCGTAATTCTTTATTAGAATATAATTGATGAGCACATCATTTATTTATTAGAATTGAAAGTTTTTAGCGCTTCTTAAAAAAAAAACTATTTCCCCAAGTTCATATTGCAATGAGAACAATGTGGTTGTTGACCGTGACTCATCTGTGAAGAAGGTGGCCCGACCCTTCTTTTTTCATGGCAAAAAAAAAAAAAAAAAACTGTTGAAATGTGTTTAAATGATGAAGCGCTAAGAACATTCAATTCTTTCTTCAACATCCTCACTGAGTCATTGTACTAGACCATAGAAAGGACTAGTAGGCTACAATATCCAGGGCTCGAACCATGTGGTTCTATAGTTGTCACCTAGTTAATGCACATGAACCTATGTAAAGAGACAACCTGACGATAGAAGACCTGACAGTTTTTACAGTAACTTAAAACATTCTGTGTTCACATTTGGTGTACCCATCTAAGTAAATGTGCGTGTTCCAGTAAAAAGGTCTTAAGAAGGTATACCAAGGGGCCGATTAAAAATGGCAAAATAGTTGAAGTTGTCAATTATCATAGGTTCATGTTTCGCATTAGGTGACCATGGAACCACATGTGTCTCATACAATAACCTGTATTATTGTATATCTAGACTAAAATGTAAATGGGAAATGGGCTGTCTAGAGATCAAGAAGTCCTACTTTGACGGATAATGTGGACGAGGGAAGTGTTGCGCCGGGGACGGCCCCGAGTGCCCAGCGGCTGCGGCTACGAGAGTGAGAACCGAGGAGACATATCTACCTGGCGCCTCCAGACGGAGCCGGCATGTACCTGAACCGGCTAGCCGGGTGGTGGATGGGGCCGGGGAAGCGGCGAGTGGGAGGCAGGTATGCGGCCAGCGGGCTGATGGCCTTGGCGTTGCTGCTCGGGTTGTTGGCAAACTTGACGGTGATAGGCTCTGCGGCCCCGTCCGGCACGCTGTTGTGGAGGTGCTTGATGGCCCGCTCGGCCTCGATCCGTTGATCGAACCGCACGAACCCCACGCCCTTGGAGAGTCCTGCGCCATACTGACCTAGTACCGCGTCGCTACCGTCGCCGCCGGCCTTCAGACCTGTGATGTTGTCGCACAGGATCCGGGAGGTGATGATGCGTCCAAATGAGGCGAAGAGCCCTTCAAGGTCCTGTTGAGTCAAGGATTTTGGAAGCCCGCTGACGTAGAGGTTGGCGCCCTTGATGGCCTCACTGCTAGGTCTGGCGTAAGAGACCTGCACACGGCAGCACAGGTTACACAGGCATTCTTATGTTAAGTCTCCAGTCACTCACCTTTATGGTTTTATTCTGCAGTCGGAGTCCGTTCAGGGTGCCGATGGCTTTCTCAGCGTCCTCAGCCCGCACGTAGTTGACGAAGCCATAGCCCAGGCTTTGACCTGCGCCCAGTCCTGGTCAACCTACGGACATCTGTCTGGGCTGGACAGGGCAGGGGTGGGTGGGGTCTGCTAGTGCTCTATATAGCCTCCTTTACCACTTACGTTTAAACTAATTGTTAGTGTCTAGTAATGTTAGTCAATTCTATGGAAGTGGTTAACTATTTCGAGAAATTTTCTTAATGGTTGATTTATACCTATGATTTGATGGCTGTCCTGAAATAAATATTTGATACTCAGTGCATGGACACGAGAATAGAGTGCAATGTTCGACAGGAATACTCGAAGTGTCGACATTCTGGTCACTCTTCATCAGTCAAATGTTCATCATATCTATTAAATATGTCTATTTGGGCCATGCAGATAAAGATTAATTGCCTACCAAAACGTCCATTAACTAGAGTTACTACACACGCACTCTTAATAATGGGTAATTTTGTTATTTAGGCACCGCGAGCCCTATTTGGTAAGTTAGGCAATCTGTGTGGAGGCGCGTGCATACTAAGGACCACTGTCAAATGATAGACCTATGCACCGATCTATTGTAAACTGTGCTATATTTATTTATAACATCAAAGTCTAACTATAAAGGACGTGAAATGTTGACGTCTATCTGAATAGAGAGCAGTCTTTCGACGCGACATTTTAGTAACTATGATCAGATAGGTTTGATATCAATCAAATTTGGTTTATAGCCTCAAATGTTCATCTCTTTCTGGATAAACAATGGGCGCGGTATACTTAGCAACTGTATGTTCAAGTATGTTTAGTGTCATTAGAATATGATTAGTAGATCGATTATGATGTCTTTCTGTTGTGCGTGTGTGGATAAAGAAATCTCCCGACGATAAATATTTAGCAACTGTATGCTCAGGTATAGCTGATGCCTAACAAAGTCTCCACCTTTCTATCTAAACTGACATTTCAACTTGCAAGCAATTTTACTCTGGTTTATTCCTATTTATCTATTCTGTCTAAATCCCTGAAAGAACTATTGAAGGTCCAGCAAACCAATAAAATATATTATAAATAAAGGTAAAAAAAAAAAAGATTTCTAACGCTAAACTTTTCTATTAGAAATTACATCCACAGTCTATAACTACTATGAGATATAACTTAGATATAGGGGGGTGAATTTTTATAAAACTATCGGTATATATATGTTTCTCATATACATCTCGCTAAAATATGCTTCGCAAAGTTATAATACACTCCAAATAATTGCAATACATATGCCGAAGTATTTATTATGCTGGGTGTGGTATACCAAGCCGTGTATTTCAAAGTTAATTGTAGTATATTGAACTCCATGCCTAAAATACACCACGATATCAATTACCTAAAGTCAATAAGATATAATACTTTTTTCTATCAAGTATCATTCTTTATTAAATTTCTAATCCAAGCCACGCTTAAACATTCAACTATTTCAATTCTAGCTAGTCTACGCTTACTAAATTAGTAAAAAAACTAATTACTTAACACGTTATTGAAAATCAATAGTTTTAAAATTAATTATCTTATGTAATTTTCTCGAAATAATCTTAGTTTGGATAACGTGTCCAAGAGTTGTTACTTGAAACAAACTCAGTCAGCAAATAGTCCTCAAGTTTTCCACCAAAGAATTAAGAACCAAATACTCCGATGGGAAAGAGATCCTTGGAAATAATGCGTAAACTTTTCTCTGGTGGAATGTTCCTTTCGATCGGGGAGCTCTCTACTTTATTTTTTGTTTGCTCTCTGAATTACCAGGGTAATAAAATCTTTCGCCGGGAGATTCTGTATTGACTTTCCTTTAAAACAAATAGGTATATAGCCCCTCGTTAGAATATATATAGCATATTGTTATATAACTTTCACTTTTATATCTATTTATATAATATATAGATAATATGCCAGTAATTTCGGTTTTATATATTTATTTTTAAATCATGTGTGTGGGTAGTATAATTTAGAAAATCCATACCTAGAAAATTATTTGCCACGTTTCAATTTAAGATATAATAGTCTATTAACACGTGTAAAATAAATGTGTATTTATCGTCTACAAAAAGGTGAATACATATTTAAAATATATATTATTATATTTATATATTTGAAGTAGAATATTATTTAAATAGGAATCTATGAAAACAATTTGAATGTTTCATTCAAATCAAAGTATTTAATGTGTGATAGAATTGTTGGTTTAATTCAAGTTTTTTTTTTTTTTCATATCTGCATTGTAATTCATCTGGATATTTGTATCATAGATTAAAATAATGCTAGAACTGAAATCCAGTAGTTAAAATGTTTTTTTAAAATAAATGGATAATTATAAATATCGTTCTGAAAATAGAGAAATCTATACTTAAATAATTAGATAATAAAAAGACATATATTGGAAATATTTTATTCAATCCAATATATGCCTTTTAATTATCTAAATTCTAAATATGTTACTCTTCCTGTGTATTATATTTATAAAACCTTTTTTAATAAGAGAAAGAAATTTAAATGACTTACATTATAATGAATTGAAATAAAATGTACTTTATAAATACTCTTATGTAAAATCTCTCTCTAAAATAAAAGAGAAGTATTTCTGTCAAAAGATATTTTAAAGAGTGTTGTATGCATTCTTAATAGAGAATAATTTGTTAGAAATGTATATGAAACAAGATACAAATATTCCTATAAACTGGATATAGAATATAAGTTATATATATATATATATGAAAATCACAAATATATCTTGTTTCTTTTTTCAAACAGAGAGAGACTAAATAAAAAAAAATTGACTACACTATCTAAGTCATACGAAATAGCAATGATAAATAGGATAGCATAATACTAAACGTGTAGTATGTAAAACTGCAATAACAGTGCGTATGGAGACATACAACAATGTAGGGAATAGGGAGTCAAATACTATAACAGTTGTATAATATAAATATCAATTATATAGATGACTCTATAACTATAAAAACTAAATAACCCATTCATCATGTATGGAATAAGATTTCTAGACTATAGGTAAGAAAGGGAATCAGTAGGTAGCAAATGTAAAATAATGCTCTAGTACAACTGCATATAATATGAAATCATATTTAAATATTTATTTAAACAAAAAGACAATAATTATAATATAAATATTTGCCTACAATACTCGAAGCAAGTTAACTCTTCATGTCACTTTCGAATATTCAAAATAACCAACCCAGAACAATTGTAATATTAATTGCAACATCCAAATAGAGAATATGGACATGTTTTAAGAATGCAAATCTGTTTTTTTAACCGACAATCAATTAATGGCTTCTGAGACTATTAGAAAACATGTAAAATGTCTTTTTGATTGATTGAATAGGGCTCAGAATAGTGAAGAAGCCAATCTATGGTGAAGTCAGTATAGTTTGTCTGAGGAATCAAGAAAACAAAATCAAACAAAACATAATGAGCTAACATGCTTCGAATATGCATAACTAAATAAAATGATATCATGGGGGTATAAGTAGTGTTCTAAATAGTGAGCTCTAAAATAATAAAGAGAAAGCAGGTGATAAAAGCGAAGGGATGGGACGTGCGTTATCTAAAAACTAGTACAAACAAACAAACCAAAATAAAACCAAAGAGTGTGATCAACATAGGGGTTAAGATGGTACACACCACTCGGTGTTAGAGAGGAAATAAATATAAACAAATAAATAAAAAAATAAATAAAAAGTGATTACCTTTGAGACCAGCGCCAGTCTCATCTGGAGATCCTTTGGATCAAAAAAACAAAAAAAGATTAAAAAACATTCCAATAAGATTGTAGAGGAGGGGTCGGGCAGTCTACTGGAGAACGTGTAGAAATAAATAGAGGGACACACAGAGAGTTTGGAGAGAGAAATCTACAGGATAGAGAAAGTGCCAACTTTTAGTGAGATATAGAGTTAGAACATTCATTGTGTGTCTGGGTGTAGAGATACATATGTAAATGAAATGAAAATAAACGATTTAAAGAAACACATTGCTATCGTTTATTTTCATTTCATACTTTATAGCAATTATTTTGTCTATTTACATATGTAAATATAGGGTAGAGTTCAACGGCAATATTTCCCTTCCATACAGTTTCTATAGTTGGGATTTAATGCTAGGCAGTGATGGTAGAGTTTAGAGAATCAATATCTCCCTTTCTTTAACAGCAACATCTGTAACAACCCATTGTCTTCACCACTAGCTCTAATGAGATATAACGGCAGAAATTGCGGGTAGTTCAAAATCAATCTTCATCTTCATTATAACAATCTCTATGACAACCCAATGTATTCACATTATGGCTCTATTGAGATTTTAAGGTAGGAATTGATGCTAGTCTCAAGGCTATCTTTCCTTTTTTTTCAAAACAACCTCGATAACAACCCATTGTTACTACCTTGAGATATCAGGTAGAATTTTATGTAGAGTTTAGAATTCCTTCCTTATAGTAACCTCTATAACACTCCATTGTTCTTACATTGTACTCTCAGGGTAGAAATATGAATGTAGAGTTTAGAATTCCTTCCTTATAGCAACCTCTAAAACACTCAATTGTTGCTCATATAATACCTAAGGCAGGATTAATGGTATATTCCAACGGCAACCTTTCTCACTCCCTACAATAAACACCATTGTTGTCTTCTGGAGATATTAAAAGGAAGGAATTAATGGTAGGTTTAGCAACCCTTATTTTCCTTACTTCAAACTCTACAACAGCTCTTTGTTGCCCTGTAAAACCTCAAGTCAGTATACTCTATGCAAATTTTCCAGATTAAAATACTCAAAATACACGTTTGACTTATTATCTAAGGGTGACCTATAAATTAAATATATAATTCGAGAATATTTGACAATAAAGTGAATTCATCTCCAGAAGAAAAGCTTACAGGGCAATACCTCCTAAAACCACGTCTTGTTGAGAGCAGCTGGTAGATCGGCAGGTGAAGCTCGCAACCAGTTCGGTGCTCAGTCTTTTCTTTAAAAAATATTTTATTATGGCTGTAATCGTTTTCTCCATCGTAATGCTTCTACTTGGGCGGAGGCTAAGGATTATAGCATCACATGGAAGGTGGGCAACTGACCGTTGAGGTAGAATCTGATCTACAGTGTACCATATCGAAATGATCTACCACAATACCATCTGTTTTATTTCTGCTCACCTTTTATTCTAACGTTTAAACGACACCACATGTATTCCATATATAAATATAAGACACACATTTCACAATTCTATCTAATCAATTTGAATAATAACAGATGTGATTTGTTCTCTTAACAAAGTGTTACGAACGTAACAGAGTGTTTTGAATCAAACCTAGTTTAATGTTTTCTTGTATAGGTTGCAAAGTAAGCTAGCCAAATAGTATCTACCATTCGAAGACGTGGTATTAGGAATGAAGGCGGCTAGTCTAGAAAGGAAGGGAAATCTTACTGCTCAGCTCACCACACCACGCCAGAAATAGAGTAAGCTGTCGTGACTGAATAAACACTTGTGTTTACTTTTCGCTTCACATACCCCAAATCATTTTTAGTCTCAAATGTTAGTCGTGTATCATTTTTTCTCTCTAAAATACGGTATTTAACAAAACGACGGTGGGATGGATGGCGAATATAACGATTTTATAAATTATATATAATTAACAATAATTTACAACCTTGTCAAACGTTAAATACCTTTAATAACCATTGATTTCTTAATGATAGAATTACGGGATGGATCGCGAAAAAACTAATATAAACATGTTCAGGCTCACGGCTTTCCCAATTTTGGAACCATCTGTTGTCGAAACATTCATTAAAATGGGGAGATTAATTTGAAGGCACCGGCGATGTTTTTTGAAGTTATTATACAAATTTAATTCAGTCTAGGACGTCAAAAGACTTGTTTGATAGAGAAGCCTAAATATATCGCTAAGAGGTCAAAGAAATAATGTCACAAAAAGACAAATCATTAAAAAAAGAATATCAAAAGAGAGATTAGTGTCTACAGCTAGCATAGCCAAACACCGCAGCTTGGATATAACCGTAAATGTATCAGGTCCAAAGACCATTCTTTGTCAAGGAAGTGCTAACCGTCTCTTTGCAGTTTCAGCTATATAGTTTGATATTTGAAGTAAGCCCCCCATATAGAAGAAACTTACTATAAAAATGCTAAAATATTAATTTTTCAATTCAATATATCAATTAATACTTGAGAAAACTGGAAATATCTTGGGTAAGTTATTGGCTCTCAGAAGTGTAACAATTCAAGGTCTCTATTGGCGCACTTTGTATATTTATTTATTTGCTTTTGTGTCTTTATAGGCGAAAATTGTCATCTAAACATCCTCTAACTGCCAGTAAAGATATGTTTATTGAAAATGGAAAATTATAAATAAAACTTGATTTAAAAAAATAAAATTACAATTTTCGCAAAGGTATTATACCCTCAATTGAAATCGATACCGCTTATCTTAATAAATCCAGTTTCAAAGCAAAAAATAGGCGTAGGATTATAAACCTTTTTAAATCTATAATAAAACCCATATATTTTATACCCTAGCTTTGATTTGATTGAAAAGCGCCCTAGTAGAATACAGAAAGAATATTAAAGCTCCATGATAAATGGTGGTTTGAATTGTAAGCTGGAAAAAGCTCGGAGAAGTGGGCTGAAATGGTGGCGATCGATTGAAAACGTCAACTCAGGACTCTCTTGTATAATCACCCAGATTCTGGCGGCTTTACATTGATGGATCACCTCTGAGAATAGGATGCTTTTTCGCAGGTCTGTCAGCCCTAGTTCTGTATTATTATACATTTATTTTTTTACTTATCCCAAGTACACGTGGTACAGACTATGATAATCATGGTGGGTAGTTAGCAAATGTTTTTTACGGTAGGTGCATCAACATGTTACACATGTAGAAAACAATCCGACTTTGAATTTATAATTGTAATAGAACCTCATTTGATTACTCCCACTCAAAGTTAATGTTGGAATTCTGCAAGAATCGTGGGCCATTGAAGCATTATTTTTTTCCGAAAAAAAAGTGCCCAAGGCGGGATTCGATCTCCGGTCATGCCTGTCGAAAATCGACACCAACTCCATCATCCTTTAATTTCAAATTGAGAAGATTCTAGTGTAAATTATAATTCGATTTTTAGATTTTTCTTAAGAATGCCATTTTGGAAACTAGCGAAGCCTTCTTGGATCTTCTTTAATTTCTTATTATCTATATTGTCTAAGAAGAGTTGGAGAAAGAAGGCAAATTGCCTATCGAAATTAGGATACAAAGAAACAATCAGCTAGATAAAAAAACACTCAAGATCGTGGTTTACAATATATGGTGACCGGATGAAGAATGATTCCGATGATAACAAACGGCCAGTAATATCGCCAAATGAAACAAACTGGCCAAAAGCTTCAATAACAAAATTTGCCATTTTGTCTGAAGACTGACTCTTAGAATAAATAACACTGGAGGAGTTGGTATTGACTGAAAGGACTTAAACTGAAATAAAAGGCGAAGATCAAATTTAAAAAGCAATTTTGGAGCCTGATTTTTCAAACGTAATAGATATGTTGTAGCGGGAGTCAGCAGCACCTGGCTCTGTAGATTAGTAAATCGCTATCTAGAGAACAGCTAAGTACAATCTTTGTTTACGAGCTCAAACATGGGACCTGACATATAAGGCCCAGAGGAATGCTCCCAACGGTCACCGGAGAAGGAGCAACCAACGGGCAAGGAGAATTCCTCCTTCAATCGACGCCATAATTGTCTGGGCGCCAGGACCGACATAAAAAGTGGCTATCGATCAGGGCCGTTGCTGACTTTTGACCAGCGCCTCAGCTTCCATCAATCTTTTATGACAATAGTACCATTTATATGTTTCTCTCCTAGAATTCGGTCATCTTATATGAACAAGTATCTTTGGCCAAAGTTTTGAAAGTTTACGGAGGTTTTTTCTTTTAAAACCTGAACCGCTTCATCAATAAGATTCCACTAAAAAATCAAGCTTCACAACTCCCTAGCTATTTGGTCGCCCATGATTCTTGAAATACAGATTCAGGATAGAAAACTGGGCAGAATCTTACTTATAAGTTGCTATTCACATTATCCTTCCAGGAAATAATTAGGGATTTCAAAGCAATCAAATAACCTTTTTTTCGCGAAGAGGTTTCAAATTATAGTTTCGTACTAAATTTAAGTGTTAACATTTCGGGGAGGGTGGTTTAATGGCCATCATGTAAGAGAACCTGCTATCTAATGGGAAACTGGTAGGTACAGTTCTATATATAGTCCCGGAGGAAATATGTGGAGGATTTGTAAAAGTGTAACAACACCTGAGTGTTTGTTCATCTTCAACGTGGTTTATATGTAAGGGGGGG